>CM052539.1:15304521-15333134 GCA_028533065.1 Trachops cirrhosus
TCCCCTTCCCTCGTCACTGCTCTCACCCAGGGAAGGTTCCTGCACCCCCACTCTCCAAGCAGCCTCCCCGCAGCCTCCCTTCCCCCTCACAGCACCCGGGGCGTCTTCCCAACACGGACCAGAGCACTGCCCCACGGCCAACTCCCCGAAGCCCACCCTCCCACCGCACTTCTCCTTGATGCTCAGGCCTCCCCGTTCCTGGAAGACACATCTCGCTCCCGCCTGGGGCCTTTGTCCCGCCTGCCCCCGCCACCTGGCACAGTGTCCCCTGATTTCCGCACGGCCGACTGTGCCATTCAGGTCTCAGCCACAGGAAGAGGCTCTTTCTGGGCCACGCTCGTCACACTCAGGCATATCACCTGCTTTTAATTCTGTGCAGCGTTGTAAGTGGAGATTTATTGTCTGTCTTCCCCTACAAAAAAAATGAGTTAACTCCCCAGGAATTTCCAGAGTCCTTCTGTGATTTCTCTTAGACAATCGTATTCGTTTCGTGTGGGCTGGGGGCCTCTGTTCAAGGCAGGTGCCTGTCTCACGTCACTGGTCCCCGAGCTCTGCCGGAGGGCGCTGAGGGTCGGGCACCGGAGCAGCTCGTGGACACTAATCTGAAAGGCCTCAGTGAGAAGCGTGAGGACGTGCAGTGAATGCTGATACTGATGTACTGCCCAGCCCCTGCCCCCCTCGACTGCTGTCTGCATTCCATTCCCTCAGTTCTTGTTCTTATTGCTGAGAAATACTCGTGATTCCTGAAAATCTGTGAAATGCTCCCCGCAGCCTTAAGGCGATACGACCAAACCGTGTTGGAAGGTAGCTGACGGGCGTGGATCTCACAGCCTTCTGGAAGGTTCCAAACTCACTGTGCAAGAGAGATGGGAGAGGCCTCTCCCCACCCCCTTGCCCAGTGTTCCTGGGGACTGGGGCCCAGGCGGACATGGGAACACCCCAGGACGAGGCACCAGTTGGGTGCGAAGGCGCCAAGGCCCGCCTGAGAGGTCCGGCTGTGTGTGCACAGGGGCGGGAACAGTTTAACCTTCCACAACTCAGCTCAGTTTGGTCCAGGCTCAGCCAGACGGAGCCCTGCTCACCTGTCTCTCCTCCCCTCTGTGAACTGATCACAAGCCCTGAACGGGCCCCTTTCCCTCCTCTCAGAGACTTAGCACGTGCTGTCCTCCCTGCCCTGCCTTCACCAGCACACTCTTGCTTTCCTTCGGCTCTCCGTATAGACGCTACTGCATTCTTTGAATGCTGCCCAGTCAACAAGTATTCATCGTGTGCCTACCAGTTATTGGGTTGCCAGGAACTTTCTGAAGTTCGGGTGAACAGAACAGACAAAGCGCCACCTTCACGAGCACGCATTGTACTGGAGAATGTAAATAAACAAATGGTGTGCGTGGCGTGCGGATAAACAGAACAGTGCGAGGAGAGCAGGGGAGCTGGGGCACTGTTCTGTAGGGCACACAGGTGGAGGAGGTGCTGCCTGAGCTGCCATCTGAAGGACGCTAGGACGCAGAGCGTGCAGGGGTCTGGGGAAGAGCGTCCCTTAGAGCAGATGGACTGAGCAGGGGCCCCAGGCCTGGGCTCGGTGCTCAAGGACAGCAGAGGGACCGGTGTGGCTGGAGTGAAGAAAGGCAGGCAGGGCCATCCTTGGTCACCTTGAGGACTGGATTTATCCTGTAATGGAAACCATTGGAGGCTTGAGATGCAGGGAGTATCAGCACCTGGCTCACTGCCTCCTGGAAGTCCCGCTGGCTCCCTGACGTGGGGTCAGTGGCTTTCCTGCGCCCCCCACCCCCTCCTATCTCACTTCTCATATCCCAGTGTTTGTGTCTGCTCCCCCTCCATGTGCCTTCAGGAGAAAGCGCTGTGTCTCATTCACTGCCCCTCCTGCAGGTCCATATGCAATAAATGTGGTCACAAGAACAAATGATTCTCATGGCCAACATACCTGAAGTCGGCCGGGGCGGCATGTCGGTCTCCGAGCAGCGTTAGATTGCATGCCCGCACCCCCGTACAGGTACCAAATAACAGGCATTAGCCTTTCTCTTTTAAAGCAGATCGACCCATCTGAGCAGAAGACTCTGGCCAACCTGCCGTGGATCGTGGAGCCGGGACAAGAAGCCAAGAGGGGAATTAACACCAAGTATGAGACCACGATTTTCTGATACTCACCGTCCTCCCGCCCTCGTGGTGCCTTGCACGCCGAGCAGTCCGGAGCAGGCTTTCCTTCCCGCCTCCGTTTCCACCCAGCCCAGGAGGAAGACTGCTCTGTTTGTGCGGCCTTGTGGTAGGCCACAGGCCGCTGGACGTTCTTTCTGCACCAGTGACAGAAAGCGCGACCGAGACTTTCCAGCCGTAAACCCTGAGAGGCACGAGTTGAGATTTTCGCTGACTCCAGACTCCCCTCCCTGCTGCCACCCAAGGTATTTCTAATGATCTGGCCCCAACATTTGCTTTGCTGTGGCTGGGGATAACACCTTTAAAAAAAAAAAAAAGTACAAGGGTTCTCTAATACTGCCTGAAAGTATAAAAATCGTGGGGTTTTCACTGTCAGCAGTTTTAAAGGTAGAATCAGAACAGAGCCACCCCCATACAGCATCTGTAAAATCCTTTATCACTGAGTATTGTTTCATGCAATGGGACAAAAACCACCCCCACAGTGGCCAGGAAATCCTTCCTCCCAATTTCTATCTTTGTGGGGATTTTTTTAAATGTAATCAACTCTGTCAGATACGGAAAACCTTTACATCTATGGACTGATTCAAAATTTACAAATGATTTCAAACAGGAATTTATTATGCACAAAAAATGTGTCTTGTATTAAATATTTTTACTAAAAGAATGTTTCATTAATGCATTGATAAGAAAACTAGGTTAGTCGTGAGGGATGTTTCTGGTTTCATTTCGAATAACTGCATTTCCACTGTCCCTGTGACGAGGACAGGCTGGGGCGCGGGGCGGTCCGGGCGACCCTCGCCAGAGCAGGAGACTGGGGCGAGCAGACGCGTCCGACCCGCAGGGCGGACGCGGCCACGAGCCTGCAGACATTGCTTTTTTAATCTTCACCATGTTTTAAAGAACATGTTTAAAAAAAAATCTAGGGCTCCTGCTGTCAAGATTTCTGTCATGGAAACCTTGTCTGAGAAAGGTGTTAATAAAATTCTATTGCAAAAATTTGTTTTCTAGAAAAAAGTAAATACAAAAAAAAAAAGAGATTCCAAAGTAATAAACTCTTTTCTTGAAACAGAAGAATAAATAAATGTTTGCTTACTATTTGATTAAATAAAATTTACTTACATTTCATTAAGGTATTTTAATTTTTTAATGTCTCTGTGGAGTATTTGTATGATAAATACCATAATGTATATTTATGTAGAATCAAATTATATAAACAGTACCAATATCACTATAGGAAAAAAATAACATTTTCATGTATACTGTTCTAACCGATCATATTGTGAATCATTTGAAGTTCATTATAGCGATATTGAAAAATTGTGGGGTTGTCTTAATGTTTTTTTTTAATTAACCAACGTTATTTTAAACTTGAGACTATCAGTTACATTCATCATTTGGTGAGTTTTGAAAGATAATTAAATTTTATTTCAAGCTGACAAATGTATGTGGTTTTAGTTCAGTGTGGAAGAATTTTAATACAATATTAAATTACTTGAACTGAACAGTTCCTTGTACATATTTTGCCTATTCCCTGTTGATATGTATGTAGTAAATGGAGAGTAAAATAACACATATATGGTACCAAGAGGAAACTGTATAGGAGCAAAGTGAATAGTAGCTTTGCTGAAACAGAAATATATGTGTAAATATGCTTGGGCTTCCAGTTATAAATTTTGTAATTTTTGTCATTATTTATATCCTATAAAAAAGCACACAAAATAAAAAGGAAACTGTACAGCCACTGGTGCTCGGCCTCGTTCTGTGAGCTTCCTGCTTCCCCTCAGGACCAGAACCAGAGGACCAGCCTTCTCAGCATGTGTAGCTAAAGGGATCTTTCAGTTGGCAAAATTATTGAGAAAATTCGCTCATTTCCAAGTTCAACCTAAGAAAGATACAGTGGCCATTAAAGCTTGAATTTCAGCCAAAATGCCCCCATTGTCCTTGTTGAAATACTAAAGTGGATTGTGAGGAGGAATTGCCAAAACAGAGATTTCTAAGACAGGCAGGACCACGACCTGGGTCACTTCTGAGGATGACGTGGATGGCAGGTTGCGTAAAACACCTGCATGTCTGTCTGAGCTCAGGCAGCCACGTCAAAATGTCAGAGACTAAGAGGCTTAAACAACAAATTCATGTCTCACCGTTCTGGAGGCTGGCGAGGCCAAGCCGGCAGGGCGGGTTTCATTCGAAGGCCTTTTCTCTCGGCTGGCAGGTGGCCGCCGTCTTGCTGTGTGCTCACGTGACCGCTTCTCTGTGCGTACAGGCCAGGGGTGGGGAGCAGCAAGCTTCCCGGGGTCACTTCTTAGAAGGGCACGAACGCCATTGTGAGCACCCCACCTTTATGACCCGAACCCTAATTGTCTCCCACAGGCCTATCAGGGCTTCAAATAGGAACAGTGAGGGGGACACAAACCTTGCAGAACTCTCATCAACCCTGTCGTTTTTCCTAAAACACATGTGCCAGCCGTGAACTGAGTGGCAGTAGGGCCAGATCACACTGGGAAGACCGGTCATTCACATTCCCCGCCCTGTGGCTTCCAGGACATGCCCTCGCTGCTGGGTCCAAGTCTGGTACTCTACAAAGCACATGCCAAAGCCATCTCAGGGCTGACATGCAGGGCCCAGGGCTTGATCCCCAAAAAGGTAAAACCAGCCTGTGGTGGTGTGACCTTTCCAGAGGCAGCAGGGCGGGTTTCCCGAAGGAATGGAAGGTTTGGGTTAGAACTTTAGATTTTCTTTGCTTTTTTTTTTTACGCATGTACTTTCATTTTTTAAATATTTTTGTTTATGCTATTACCGTTATCCCAATTTTTCCCCCTCTGCCTCTCTCCACCCAGTGTGGATGGAACTGGAGACTCTTAAGCTAAGTGAACTAAGCCAATTGGTGAAAGGCAAATACCGTATGATCTCTTATGAAAGGAATCTAATGAACAAAATAAACTAAGGAACAAAACAGAACCAGAGGCATGGAAACAGGGAACAGACTGACAGCTGTAAAAGGGGAGGAGCGAGGCGGGGACTGACTGGAAGAAGGCGAAGGGATCAGTCAGAGAACACACAGGAAGGACCCATGGACGGGGCCCCTTCCTCTTTGCTAACCACCAAAAGGTCAGCAATCCTCTTATTTGTTGTCTCTGGGCACCAAAAGCTTATTTACATCAGTCACGGTCCCAGCACAAAGCAGATGGCACACTCCGATTAGGATAATTTAAGAGTTTAATAAACAGAGGACTGGCACAGGTGCTGGCAGCCTGTGGGGCAACGGAGGGGCTCACACAGGTGGCGGCAGGAGACCAGGAGGCGGGGCCCTCATCGGGGGAGCCGGGAGCTAACACACCCTGATCTCAGTCTCTCCCTTCCATTCTGCATTACCTGGACCCACGGAAGCCAGAGGGCCCGGAGCCCGCCGACACGGTCCACCCAGGGCAGCCCCTGTCACCAGTCAGGGCCGAGGAGAGGGGCATGGATCTGAGGGGCAAACTGAAGAGAGACAGCCCACCTGTAGAAGAAGGGATGTGCTGCTCGTTTTCTTGAGGGGGAAATTTGACACGCTGGTAATTGCAATATCCACGGGGGTGGGAATCCTTGAATTGCTAATATTATTCCAAAAAGGACTTCAGTTCTATTACTCCATTAATTTTTTCTTCTTAAATTATATTCTATGATAAATTTGGGTGAATGAACCCTGTGAAAATTATGCCTAGTTAGATCATTAATAAGTCATGGGAGTGATTTTTTCTGAAGACATACCAGATTTTTTGTGGGAACACTTGGGAAGATCGCTGGTGCAGAGTGCGTGGATGTGACAGGGCAGAACAGGCAGGCTTAAAGAACGCACGCCAGTTCTCAAAAATCAATAAAAATTCACACTGGGGCCAGATAGCATTGCTCCTAAGCTATTTCTGAAAAGAAATGAAAATTTGATAAGTGGGTTAGCCTCCACACTTCTTCCACAGAATTGGAACATAATGACCGTGTTCAGAAGGCTGTATGGAATAAAGCCTTTTTATTAGACATTAAGTTTTTCAGTTCTCTTGTTATGCAAGCTCTTCACTATGTTTCTTGAGAAAACTAAGCAATCTGACAGTGATAACCACATTTCTTAAAATAAAATTGGGTAAGCAGCCAACACAGGCCAACAGAGTCTCACTGTACCGAGGCACCCCATCCGGCTACCCCACACCCCATCCCCATTTCTTCGCACCCAGCTGGCCCCGCATCCTTTTACTGCTGGCAGAGCAAACACAGAAGCCAGGCATCGCTGGCCCCCGCAACAGAATCCCGCATCCCGCGGAAACCAGTTCTGAAGCAGGCAGAGAATTTCCTTAGGCCTGTTGCACAATCACCATCCTGCATCCTGTGAGATTCCCCTAGGACCCATGGACCAGAACTTACTTTTGATGGTGAAATTAATCCTAAGACTTTGGTGCTGACCTGGGAACACCAGTTCTACGTAACTGTTTCCTGTCTTCACTCCAAGCCAACATACTCACTGAACACTTGCCCTGTGCTCAGCATGGCGCCATTTTACTCAAGAGTTGCTAATGCAAAACTGAAAATCCCCACCCAACATAACGCACCATTTGTAAGTCCTAACGAATCACAGCTACAAATTATTTCCTGCCAGAACAGTTTCTCTCCAAAACCCCTGAGACTTATATTTGTAAAAGCTGCACAGCATTTAACCACGAGTGATGACCAGTGATGCAAAGACGTACACAAGCATCAGACTGAAACGGGGGGAGGGGTGGCCCCAGTGGAAGGTGATGCCGCAGCAGCTGAGGTTTTCTCAGGGCTCACTGCTTGGTTCAGAGGAGCAGAGGGGTATGTGTGTTGCGCAGCAGACTTCACGAGTGCAGTGGAGCTAATACGCACCTTCCAAGTCTGCCAGTCAGGAAAACTCTGAGTTATGTCTCAGTGCCACAGTTAAGAGCAAGCTGAGAGGGAGTCGCTCTTACAGCCAAAGTCGGCTCACAACACGGTAATTATTAAGAAAGAGCTGTTCATAGCAGGCCATATTCAATACTCGATTGAATGGTCCTCTGGATGTCTCAGTGCCTCAATCAAGCAACCCAGCAGCTGCCCCCAGGGAGCCTGATGCTCTCCCGCTCACTGCCTCTTGTCAGTAAGACTTGTGAGGAGGGGAAGTCAAGGTGCCTTCCACTGAACAGCAACATCAGCTCTTTTCTGACGTTTGAGAAGCTGATTATCTCACCACTTCTCAAAACTGCGTGCTCAGTTTTCTGAGACAAAACAAACAAAATCCCAACATGTTAAGTGTTGAATCGGAGGAGACTGGGAAAGACAAAAGGCACATGGAATTCAGGAATTCCATTTTAGCAGGCTATTTCTGGGGTGAGGGGCTGGGGCTGGGGAGAGGCTGCAAAGTCAGGGGGCTGCAGGGCCACAAGGGCAACGCGAGTGAAGGGGGGGCTGTGATGAGCCACAGAGCACCTGCCGCATCGCAGGGGCAGCTGCTACTCAGTTCCCGCCGACTCTTGGGAGGCAAAAAGGAAGACCCTGAGTCAACAGACTTTCTAATAAATCAGAGTTTTTATGTGAAATCACCAAATTTCCAATGCCGACAACGAATTCAGAGTTTTAAAAAATAAGTGTGGGCCAAACAAAACTCATCTGTGGACTAGCTGGGCTTGGTCCTTGCATCATGTGTTGGAGATTTTCTGAGAATCCACCAAGTTTCAATGGCCTCACAGCTAGATGTCCAGTTACTCAGAAAAGGAACAGTGTGTCTGTGGCTGAGTTGAGGGAGTAGAGGAGGGACGGATACAGGGTCACTGACATTTGCTGAACTGATCTTACACACCACATGAGTTTATGAGAGCATCAGGAACTGAAAAACCAGAACAGTCTCTTAAAAAAGGGAGAGGTTGACTTTTTTCTGATGTAACATGAACGTCAGCAGTATTACAGGGGTGGAATGGTAGCTACATAGTTGTCATTAAAATCCCAAGCTCCTTCAATATTTCTACTCTGCCCTCCTTAGCATGTAGCATCCAACGGCAAGGTCACCTCTTGATCACAAAATGGCTGCTGGAGCATCATCTAGCACATACCCATTCCAGGCAGGAAAAAGAATTGTAAGGACCAAAGGGCTCCTGCCTACCAGCTGAGTAAGGCAACTGCTCAGAAGCTTCCCTCGAAGCTTCAACCCACAACTTCTGCTTACATCTCACTGGCCACTCTAGATAAGGGGTTAAAATTAAATGTGTAGAAAGTGCCCAGCACAGGGCCTGGCACATAACAGGCCTGTAAAAAAAGAAAAGAAAAGAAAAAAAGTAGTAGCTCCCCCTTCCTTCCTCCTAAGAAGGATTTATTATCTCAGAAAATTACTTGACAGAGTGGTGTATATCTACATAAGAAACATCCAAACCTGTAGAGAATTTTCATAATAGTTTATATGAGCCAAATTGACAACATATGCCAAGGAGCAAGATCTCAAATGCTCTGGAGTATAACAGTTTTGCAGCTTTATGCCTTTGAAATTAAGAAAGGAACATAAGGAAGATTACACAGAGGTGGAAGAAAGCAAGGTGGGGACTGGATTACAAAATAGTTAAGATTATGTGCTCCTCTGAAACCTAGGTCCACTGAAGCAAAGGACAGGGCTTGCTTAAGGCAAACATAAACCTTTTACTAAAAACTTATGTGCCTGGGGCATGGCTACCCACCATGACCTGTCCAGTCAGGAATTTATGGTTAGATCTCCCTTTGAGGTTACTTTCCCTAGAATCCCTTTTTTCACCCACAGGCAAATAAACCTAAGGTGAAGGGTTTAGAATCACTGCTTATTGAAGATGAATCAAAAATGAGACAGACCAACATCTCCAGCTGCTGAAACCCAAGCCTTGACCCTGCACTGGTGTCCATCTGCCATGAACCCAAGAGGATTCCACTTCCAACTGCAACTAACACTCAACTTGAAGCCCAATGGGCTAGGTCTTTATATAAAGAAAAAAAGTCATCTTTCCCTCCCGTGAACTCCAAGGGCCCTTTGTTTGCTTCTCTAACTTGTTTCCTGAGCCCATGTAGCCCAGCTGGCTCACTTTTTCTGCCTCTCTGACTTTCTAATAAACTTTCACTTGTATGTGAAAAAGAAAATATCAGATTTGTATTCTGGACCTCACTTTGTCGCTGATTAACTGCCTGGGGTGTGGGTCTTCCTCTATAAACTAAAACTGCACTCACTGTCTGCAAACCCACCCCACTGCTATGCAGATAAAGCACGAGGCTGGGTGGTGCCTAGCATGGGGGGGGGTGATAAAGTTTCGTTCGGGTGCATGTCAATGTTTGCTCCAGCTCCTCAGAACAGCCACCTAGATTCTAAGCAGGAGCCGTCACTCACCTGCTGGGTGTTCTCCAGTTCAATCAGTTGCTCAGAACCGCCAGGGACAAACTCGGCTTTGGAATGCTCTCTCTGGTTGCTTATTCTAGCCCTGGGTGACGGGAAATCAGAGGCCGGGTTTTTCTCTTCACTTGCGTGTGATAAGAAGCATTCCCAGCTCTGAAAGCCTGTCCTCATAAATGAACTGACAGTGAGTACCCGCAACTCATTTTCCTGAAACATAATTGAAATGAAAATTCCCCAACTTCTGGCCTCCTCACAACATTGTCTTATTCAGAAGTAAGTCGCTGTTGACACCGAAGGACTTCAAAGCCCTGGTCTCTGATGAGTCCCAGACTTGATACAAATTCTCCTGCCCCTTCCACATGAATGTACACAATGACACAGCAATTCTGTGGTGAAACTCACAGCCCAACAGCAGCTGATTTCCTCTGCAGATATTTTAATAACTGTGTATCTGTGTTCTTAAGGGGGAGAGTTATGTGCAAGGAAATTTGTTCAAGTGACAATGTTCAGAGACTAAGAATTATTAGAAAATCATTTTTCTCTAAAGGTCAGTAAAGTGTAACATAAAACATTTGTTGATAATAGACTGCCATACTCGGCAACTGAAACACTCCAGAGGTATGTTAATTCATGTCATATAATATGGAAGAAAAATCTTTTCTATCCGAAAGAAGTTTTACTTTTCACTAGAACTGTCTGACAAAAGGCCAAACCGAAATGGGAAGGAAGGTGAAGGAAAGGCCGGTGACGTGCTGCATCTCAACCCGACCGCCTGGCGCTACCCCAGTGCAGAGAACACAGAGCACACCCGAGTTTCGATCATGCGCAAATACTCATTGAGGCTCCACCTGGAGCCAGGTATGGCTCAGACCAAATACTTATGTGAGGCTCTGGTATAAAAGGCACAGACCAGGCTTTCACAGAGCTTCCGCTCTAAAGCGGGACTCGAGTGAGTAAAGGACACAGGGCGCTGAGGGGCACGTAAGACAAAAGAGGGTGCTACCAGACAGCACAGGGGTCATCTCAAAGGACATATGGAAAATAAGAAGAAATTGAGAGGAAAAAAACGAGGTGGGGGTGAGGGGGGCAGTATGGCAGAGAACACTGTATACGAAGCCACAGAAGAGAGCACGCAGCATGCCCAGCGTTTGCAGAGATGGCAGCTGGGGACCTGTCCCCAGGCCGAAGATGACGGGACTCAATCACCACAGAGCATTTCTCACCGAGCACTTTCTTGGTCCAAGCACTGAGGTAAGTACTTTATGAGCATTGTCTTATTAAATCCTTACAACCACCCCAAGAAGCATTTCACAGATAAGACAGCTGCTGCTATTTTCTTGTTTTCTTATCATCTGTTGTCCCCAATCTCCCCCACAACTAAAATGTACTCATTTATTACCTTGGCTGCTGCTTAAAATAGTGCTTGGCACACAGCAGACATTCAAGGCAGGTGGGATAGGTGGCTGAACAAACAAGCCATTAAAGGAATTTTGCCCGCGGTCACACTGAGTGAAGGGACCCACCCCCGCTGGGTCTCTCATCTCACCAGCCCGGACTTGGTCCCGGGCCTCCTCTACACCCATTTCACTGCTGCTCTCTTCTGGTTTTGTGGTTTCAGGAGCCACTGACTCACCCATGACTCTCGTGATTCCTATCTCCATCACAGATTTCCCCCCCGAACTCCAGACCCTGGGATCCAACCAGCTACTCAACAGCTGTACTTGGATGCCGAATGATCACCTCAGACTTACTACGCCCGAAAACCTGCTCCTTTCATTGTTCTTCATCTCAGTTGATGGCAACTCGATTCTTCTAGTTACTCAAGCCAAACAGGCCAAAACCTTGGTATCGTTCTTCAATTGTCTCTCTCACAACCTCTGTCCAATCCATTAACTCTTATCTTCAAAATCTATCCAGAATCCAGCTTACCACAATCTCTACTGCTGCTACTCTAGTCTGGCTGCCTTCGTTTTGCCCAGATTATGGCAAAAGCTTCTCACTGGTCTCCCTGCGCCCTGCTTCTGGCTTGTCAATTGGCTCCCATAAGTCACACCACTCCATTGCTGCAACCCCTCCACGAGCTCCTGGAAGCCCTCCAGCGTGCACCTCCCATCCTCCTCCCCCAGGCGTCCTCTCCAGCCACACGGGCTCCTGGCCGGTTCCGGGCAGACCAACCCAACCAGCACTGAAGTCTTCGCACTTGCTGTGCTCGCCCTTGGGCATGCTCTCCAGATACCTGCACGACTCATTCCCTCACCTGTCAGGTCTGTACTCAAGTGTCACCTTCTCACTGAGCAGCTCCCTCTAAAACTGTAACCCTCCGCTCCCCATTTACACACAATATTGCAACGAATATTATTACAACTAATACACTACAGATTTTACTTTTTTACTCTTTGTTCAGCTCTCCCTAGCACCCAACTGCAACAGGACAAGGACTGTGTTTTGCTCATTGCTATTACCTACAAAAATGCAGGCACACGGTAGAGCTCAGGAAACATTTACTGAATGGAAGAATGAATAAATGAATTCTGTTCTTTACAGCGTCTTCACTTCACCATGCCGGCTACACCAGGCAGCAATCAGACAGCCTGGGGAGACAGAAAATTCTGAAAGAATTGAATTACACGTAGCTGATAAAACATCCTAGAAAGGTTGATGGATTTATTTTGAAGAATCTTTCACATCTGTTTTCTAACCAACAGAGGACAAGCAAGGAGTCTGAAACAATCTGAAAATGTTTTTTAAAAGTATCTTTGGAATTTTATTTTTATAAATGTTTTTAATTCATGTATTAAAATGTGTACCAAGGCAAAAAAATCATGTAAACTATATCATAAATATAAAACTAACAGTTATCCAAACATACAAGACACATACAATGTAAAAAAACTTTATGCGTACATAAAATGCACTATAACGTCCAGTACACGCGTGAAAATGCTGCTCTGCAGTCACAAAGCAGTGCCCCCTCGACTGACCACTCGCGCTGCCGTGAAACTTGCCGCTGCGATCTGGTAGCCTCCTCTGACGCCCTGTGTGGCCTCGTCTTTCTTCCCATTCTATTTTCATTTGTTTTTCAGACAAAGGCTAATCAAGGCCTTTTAAAAGCTGATGTTGTTTGTTAACAGTCAAGTGTGGTTAATTCCAAAAGTTAACAGTTTATACTCTGAGCTACAAATGAGCTCCTAAACACTGTGTGCGGATCAGATTATGATGTGGATACTCTGAGCAGAACATACCACTTACAGAAATTTCCTTTATAAAATTAAGATTTCACATTATATTTGCTTAAATCACAGTAAGTCTGTAACTAGTTCCTCAACCCATCATTTAAAAAAAAAAAAAACCTCCTTAACAATGTAAAAGATTTTATTCACTCTATTTATGGTTCTCTGAAATGCTAAATAGGAACAGCTAATCTAAAATACATCTGCAGTGTTCTACTCCCCCTACCCACCCCTATCTACTAATATGCAATAACAAAAACTGGCTCACAGGCTCTGGTTTGGCATTTCGGTTGGTTAAAGCATCACCCCAATATACCAAGGTTGTGGGTTCAATTCCCACTCAGGGCACCAACGAATGCATAAATAAGTAGAACAACAAATCAATGTTTCTCTCTCTCTCTTTCTCCCTTCCTCTCTCAAATCAATTTAAAAATAAAAATTTAAATAAAAACTGGTTCACAGCCTACCTAGTTAACCCTAATACCCTGTTACAGCAACAAAAATGTTTGAATTCTGGTTGTTTCTTTAATGTGACAACCACGTCTACTGTTAATTTATCAGCATTTCCCTTAATAAATTTCTGGAAAAATGTTTAGTTTTAAGCTGCAATTAAGGTTCCTAATCAAGAGGTCAGAAAAACTGATTATTGATGCTGCTGGGCTTCTCCCCTGTCAGAAGCTATCTTTTCTGATTAACCAGGGAGGAAGGGAGGGAGGGGAAGCAGATTAGGAGAGAAGAGAAGGAAGACAGACTGGTTGGGGAGTTAAAGGTGCACCATCCAAAGTCACAGTGACTTCTGGTTCTGAAATTCAGTAAGAGAACAGGACTGGCAATGCCATTCATCTAAAAGTAAATGGAATTAGAAGAAAATGATTTCTTACCATTTTATATTTCTTAGAAAAAATCTGTTATTAAAACTTATCACAATTGGCTTCTCCCCAATTAATCTGGTTTATTAATATTTTACTGTGGAAAAATTGCTTTTAAAAAGAGAAAAAAGAGAAGATGAAGAAACAGGTCTGGTACGTACAACAAATCAGAGAGCAGGAGAGTGTGTGGCTCAGAGACTGACCACTGGAGTCCAGCTGCGCGCCAGCTGCCCTCAGCTAGTGAGAAAAAGACCAATAAAATCTACTCTCTCCAACACACACAATTTTTATTGCACAGAAAGAACCTTGGAAATCTGAGACTCACTTATCTAGTGAATTAAAGGAAATATTGCAAGTTTTGCACACAGACACAATATTCTTAAAGCAAATTTAAGGGGTGCAAATAAGCTCCCAGATTGTACTTGGGAAAACTATACCCCAGTGGGGTAAGTGTGGCCGGAAAGCAGGCCACTGCTAGTCTGAGGCATGGGCCTCATAATGAGCATATTAAAAACCACATATTTCCTTCAAATTATCCTCATTAATTATGTCAACCAATTTGAATGTATCAAGAGATCATTTTGCCAACAGTATAATAAGGAACATATTTACATTTTCATTTGCATCTTAAAGACAAATTGTTAAAAATAATGATGATGATTATGAGAAACAAGATTAAAAGTGTGTTCATTTGGGAAAAAGCTACATTAGTATTACTCACCCAACCACAAACACTTTTGTAGTGAACACAATACTGCAAAACAATTCACAGCTTTATAAAAAGTCAGAATACAAGTTCATCACGATTTTTTCCAAGTTAAAATTTAGAAGGGTTCAACTTACATTAATGCTTAACTATTTTACTCTAAAGTCTGTAAAATATATAAAATACCAAGATTATCAACAGTCACATATGTTTTGAAGTCAGGGGCCACATGTATTTTCTTAAGGTTGGTTCCATTTGTGTAGAAGGTCTGTGAGGATTCCCCTGTGACGACATTCCACCACTGTGCAGAGAGAAGTAAAATTCCCATTAGACTGGTGATTATACTGTCCGACGGTCTGTAGTGCCAGTCATACAGGGTGTCCTGCACCCTACCACGTTCCCATGCCCGAACTTTGAGCAAGCAGCAGGGAAGCAGTCTAAGGTTTAATACTGAATACAGTTACTACCAACCAGATCAGCCTTTCCTGATCAACCCTGGTGACTGTCTCCCAGCTACTCTACACCGACCTGCACCCGAGGCCTCTCGACTGCAGCCAGTCAAGAGCGTCAGACACAAGCCCGCACAAAGTCCACTAGGGCCATGGCTGGACTGAGCTCTCCCGTCTGCAGGCCTCAGTGGAATGACAAAAGAATGCCTCCTTTTCTCTAAAAATGGCCCTTTGCAGACAAGAACTGGTATTCTGGCAGACACTGACACCATCCATAATCTGGGCTACAGGACAGACTGTCCTCTCTACTGAATCTTCCCTTTTACCAGGAGTGACTCAAGAGCCGATGACCAAGTTTCAATATAAAATACTCTATATATGAATGTGCTAAACAAACAGTGAACACCTCAAATATAGCAGGTACTCTGGCAAACTCCTTCCTTTCTCCTCCCAAACACTGAATTTGCTAAGATTGTAACAATATTTTATCTCGGTTACCACGATACAGTGAAGCCGCAATCAGTGAACCACGATACAGCGAGGGACGACTGTATACTTCACTGGTGAGAACCCATATAGAATTTTATATGTTGTTTAAATTACGTAGGTTTAAGAGTGTAGAGTGTTTAAGAGCATATGAAATGTTTGTAAGACTATGGGAAAGGTTAATAAGAGAGTGGGAAAGGTTTACAGGAGTGTGGGAAGGGTTTATAAAGTCTTAAAATATATATAAATAATAAAATAAATATAACGCCGCTACTTCACAGATTTTTCACCTATTGAGGGGGTCTCTGAAACATAAATCCCATGATAGGTGAGGGATCACTGTATATTCATTTACCAAATGGAGATCATAAAGCTTACTCATATATGTCACAGCTAAAATGAGGGCAAAAGAGACACATACATGAACATCTTTTGAGAAGGGCTCAGGTACATCCAGACTCTGAGCCCTGTGAACACAGTGACGGTGTGACTCACTCTGGCGTCCACGGCAGTGCCTCGCATTCTGCCCTGCGCGTCTGGCTGAGTCGGTTTCCATGCTCACTATCAGTGATAGTAACTGGTAAAAGTACGCCTCGTGCACTTCAGTAAACCTCGCCGAAGCAACATGGACTAACTTTAAATCTTCCAGAACTGACACTTTTGCTTTATAAAATACCAACATAATCAAGACGGCAGTGGACACACCCCACCTACTTGAGAGAAGACTCGGTTTTCAGGTGCTGGGGGCAAACCACAGAGGCAGTGGGCACTGCGGGACCACCCAGGAACTGCCTCAATTTAAACAGAAGGAAACCAGGGTTCCGAGAGAAGAGAGGCCTCATCCCCCAAGACGACCGTGCCAGCAGGTGGCAGAGGTGCCACGGTCTCTGGCTTCCCCATCAGCGCTCCCACCAGCTGTCCTCTGTTAAAACAGACCACTCTCCTTGGAAACACACCAGCCACTAATTTGAGTACACACTAAAAAGCAGTGATATAAAAGTGGTAGCTAATACAGGGGATTTTTAGGACAGAGAAACTACTCTGTAAGGTACTGCAATGATGGACACATGCCATTATACATTTGTCAAAATTCAGAGAATGCACAACACCAAACGTGAACCCTGATGCAAACCATGGCCTTTGGGTGATGAGGATGTGTCAATGAACATTCATCAACTGCAACACATACCACTCTGGCGGGGGTGTTGGTAGGGGGGAAGGTTGTGTATGCGTGGGGGCGGGCTGGGTACATGCTGCTCAGTTTTGCTGTGAACCTGTAACTGCTCTAAGAAATAAAGTGAATTTTTAAAAATAAATCACAGCTAACATTTACTCAGGCACACTATGTGCTATTATTTATAAGTGCTTTAATCCTCCCAACCCTATAGGTAGAAATTATTGTGCCCATATTACAGATAAGAAAATAGAGGCACAGTGAGTTTAAATAATCTTGTGATCAATAAGAATATTAACTTAACAAGCAAATGAGTAGCAGAGCCGGGCTCTGATCTTGGGCGGTGGGCCCCGAGGCTCACTCTCCTGACCACCCCGCTCTGCTGCCTCTAAGTAATGGCAACCCTGCATTCATCACCATATATTCCGTATTTTAAATCAGCTTTTCCCCTCATGAGTATGAATTAATGTGTGTTTCTTGTCATTCTAACAGTGTATACCCTGTGGCATAACACAGGTAAACAGCTAAATTACAGTACTTTTTTAAATTTACAAGTAGGAACAATTTTGAAAGTTAAGAGCTTTTTAGCTACTGGATACCTACTTTATCTTATTGACATTCAATTTATACAGCTTGGATTCTAAAGTAAACAGACTCAAAAGGCCTATTTTCTTGGACACTACAGCAGCTGCTCCTTTTTACTCTTAATTTGCTCTGTGCTTTGGATGTCTCATTAACATGCCGGGTGGAGGCTGGCAGGGCTCTATCACCATCAGCTTCAGCCGAGGGAGGAGCAGCCCGCCTGTCACAGAGAGCGAATACACAGGTGATAGGCTCTTCCGCCCTTAAGGCGTTAGCCTCTACGATACAGCTATCTATTCTGGTACTTTATTTCAAGGTTCTCCAAGAACTCTGGAAATCTGGTCATTGATCTCGATCACATTTTGTAAACCAGACTCCGGATTACTGAACAGCCTTCGAGGGGCCCCAGAGCATCAGATGACAGGGTCTCTAGAAGCTCAGTGTCACAGCAGTTTTTTAGCTGTTAATAAAGAGCAGGCAAGACTCCCAGCTCCCAACATAAAAACAGCAATGCCACCATTCTAAGCACCGTCCTCAGACAGCCGACTAAGTTCATCCTTATGTTAACGGAGGACAAGTGGTGACAGCCTCCCAACTCCCTAGTGAGTAAGTCAGGCGTGCCAAAGAAAGAGGTTAATGCAACATGCTGCACAGTATTGTATTTTAAATGTAAACTTGTACAGGGATCCTAATGCACATCCTCCCACAGAACTAAAAACTGCCCTCTTATTTATCTTTTTTGATAAGCTAAATTTTTATGTTAAATGAAATTACACTTAACATGGGTCTCACATTATCAAAAACTTCAACTCATTCATGCAAATATTTTTTAACATCCACATAGTGTTAGACAATTAGAATCCTCTCCTACACTTGAATGTCTTTGGTAAGAGATAACAGTATCATCAGATCTAATTTACTAGGGATCTATTTAAAGTGGTCAGTACAACATATAGCATCATCTTCGACCCCTTTCCTAAGCAAACCACTATTCCAAACTCTCACCTCAGGCGTCCCCCTCCACAGGCAGCCTCTGCTAACTCCCCAAGGTAGAATGTTCACTCCCCTCCTTTGTGCCCTTACTCTCCATATGCAAACGTTCCCTGAACCCCTCCTACACTTCAGAGGTTTTATTTGTTTACTGTCTGCTTCCCCCACAGACTGTAAGGCACCAGCTGGCAGGAACCAAGTTTAAAACTTGTGCCACACAGCAGTGTCTTGGCACACAGTGGACACTTAACACATCTTATCAAGTGGATGGATTAATAGATGAAAGCGCCAAAAAACGACCCTGAGGCTCCACGACACTCAGGCCTTGGCCACTGCAGTCGCTCCTGAGTTTGTAGACGCCAACTTACTACGCAATTTTCGGGAAGACACAACTCTCCATGAACATCACTGTTTTCATCTATCAACCAAAGATAATAAAATTTAAGCCTCACAAAACTGGCTAATGAGATGATGTAAGTAAAGCATTTGGTAAACTATAAAAGCAACATGCTCCAGCCAGTGTTATTAATACTACTACCATTACTACTAATACTTAAAATCTCAGAAATTTTTTTGAGGACTTTCAACCCAAATAGTCAATAATTATGAGGTAAAAATAAAATGAAGTTAAACACCCCACTCTCTAGTCATTCTGGTCATCTGAGACTGCACGGGGCAGCCTGAGAGCTCTGGACCGAGAACATCCCCAACACTGCCGCCAAAACCTCCAAGAGACCCGAGGAAAGCAGCCTTGCATCTCTCGGTCTCCTCCCCACAAAACGGGGACAACGGGAGCTGCCCTTGCACTCTGCTGGGCGGTACGAGGACCCACTGAGACACAGGAAGGAACAACAGCTTGGAAAATGGGACACAGGCTGTTCTTTTCTCTCCCAGTCTTTAGCACACTCTTACCTTAAGATAGCCCCCGGCAGAGACGAGCATCTTGCTATCTGGAGAAAAGCAGAGGTCAGTCACCCAGCCGCCGTGGGTAGCGGCGCCTTCTTCTGCGGAAATCGGAGCACATCGGTGCAGCAGCTCCCCGTTTGCCACATTCCATATCTATGCAGACATGGAACGCAGAATTCATCACCAGGGTCACCCAGAAATCTGTTATATCTTTCTATCTCATGTGAAACATATTTGGAAATCAAGTTAGTGATACCTTAGGAACTTTTTTAGATTGTAATCTCTCCTGTTCAAATTTTTAAAAAATGCTTTACTTACAATATTTATCATCGACTACACTCCAAAAAATAATACTGTGGCTCTTTTCATCTAATAGAGGATGATGAGAGAAACAAGAAATAAACAAGACCTGACATATAAACTACCTCAAAAAAAGCAAAGAAATGTAGTCCCAATAAATTTAATTTTTAAAAAAGAAATTCTAGTCTAAGATCTACCACTTAGAATGTGGCAGATGTCATTCAAACATGTTAAGTATGTATTTTAAACACTAAGTTAAAAAAAAGAAAACCTAGAAGTCCCAGCATGGATATGTATATACAGAGAGAGATAGTATTTTACTAGACTCTCATAAACAACCTAATTACTTACAGATGCTAATACTTCTATTTATTTCCAGTGACAATATATAAGCAGTACTCTAATTTCTCAAAGAAATGCCTATCTGATTAAAAATAGAGCCATAAAAATATCAAAGTCATCATTTGTAAATGTATTAGAAAATCCAAAAGAATGACATGCTGCAATCTAAAACAGTCAAACTCATAAAACAGAAAATTGAATGGTGATTGTCAGGGGCTAAGAGGAAGAGAAAATGGGCAGGTTATGGCCAAAAGATGCAAAGTTTGTTATGCAAGACATATACACTGCATTATGTATTTCAAATTTTCTGTTTTTTTAAAGATTTTATTTATTTATTTTTGGAGAGATGGGAAAGGAGGGAGAAAGAGAGGGAGAGAAATGTCAATGTGCAAGAGATACATCAACCGGTTGACCTGGCCAGCAACCCAGGCATGTGCCCTGACTGGGAGTTGAACCAGTGAGGTTTCTGTTCGCAGGCTGGTGCTCAATCCACTGAGCACATGTATTTAAAATTTTTGAATGAAGGTACATCTTATGTTAAGTGTTATTACCACACTTAAGAAAAGTGTTTTACCACACACAAGAAAAATAATAAAGAGGATGGGAGGGAACTTCGGGAGGTGATGAAGATGTCCATGGCCTGACAGTGGATGGTTTCCAGGGTGTACACTTATCCCTAAACTCACTGAAGTAATATAAATGAATGGATGATGAATGAATGAATAAATAAGGCCATAAAAGTACCAAAAAAAATAAAGAATCAAATGGCAAAACTCATTAGAAAGAATTCGGTAAGACAGCTAGATATAAGATAGAGAGGCAATTTTTTCCTTCAGGGGTTTCTGAAAAATGAAACCCTGCCTCATAACCAGTAAAGAAGCCCTTTCATCCAAGATGAGAGCTTAGCAAAATGAATGTTCTCAAAACAGCCGTGCCACTTCAGAGGATGTGGCATTTATGAGAATGGTCTAGAGAAGACTACATAGTCCTCAAGCAGGAGAATCTTCTTCCTGGAAAGCCTATCTGATAACGCCTGTGCTCCTGCCAGCTGCACACTCTCATTCTTCAGCATTACACAGCTATTCCTTGAATTTTATATCCTTCTTTGTAAAAAGGAAGGGAGGGAGGGAGGGAGGGAGGGAGGGAGGAAGGAAGGGGACCAACAAGACTCTCCTCCCATCGAGTGTCCGATCCTCTGACACACCCGGAGGCAGGTGGTCCCACGGACGGACGGCCCCACTGTCAATGTCAACTAGCTAATGGGTCTGGTGCTTAAAGAGAGGTTTTCTTTCAGTGCTGAAAGCAGCAGAATATGCACTTCATCTATAATCTAGATAATGATTTACAAAATTATTTTCCTCATATTCTGCCACTAAAAACAACCTTTGGTTGAGGCCCAAGAATTAAGATGACTCATTCTCAAGCCAACAGCAGAGAACCAACTGCTAATAACTAGGGCATCTGCCTCCTCACATACATAGGAAGTGCTTCACTCTAACATGAATTCTTCTCTGCAGCAGAGTGCAGCTGTGAACATAACGTGCACACGAAACACAATAAAGAATGCCTCCTCCGTCCAGAACCCAGGGCCGGGGCTTCCTGGTCACATTATCAAGGTCCCCAAAGCGGTGCAGAGGGCTTGCCCAAGCCACATACACGAAGAGCAGTTCTTCATGTCCCCAAACACCGTACCCTGATTTCTCCATTGTCATCTCCAGTTGCCAACAGGGTACTGTCCACAGAGAAAGCAGAGCAGCGCACACAGCCTTTGTGGCCCTCCAATTCATGAAGAGGGGAAGGGAGCTCGAAACTCCAAATCTGGAAGACAATTAGGATTGTTTAGGAGCAGAAAACACATTCAAAATAAGCTTCTGCAAACTCTGCCTGGAGTGCTAGTTAGCCACCGAGTCAATCGCATAGAAGTTCCAGCTTTCAACAGTTCATAAACTTCCATGGGAGGCCCAAGTTCCCGCTCACAACCTTGCTCGTTTTTGAGTTTCTCTTTAATTACTCAAGTTCACTTCAGGTCAAGGATCAAAGTTCTTAACTTTCATTTAGAAGGACGAACAGTAAGTGAGTTAAGAATGGTCTGCGGTGCTGAAGCAGACTCGACTGCGAGTCCTGGCTCCACTATTCACTAGTTCCTTGTGGCCTAGGACAACCCACATGAGATGCTGCAGCTTCAGTTTCTGCATCTGTGAAATGGGGACATTTCACAACAGCACCTATGATGTGAAGATTAAATAACAGAGACTGAAATTCCTGGTGTAGGGCCTAACATATGGCAAGTGTTCCTTAAAGGGTAGTCACTATACTATCCTACGATCCTGGCAGTTCTTTCCCTTCCAACATTCTCCCTTACGGTTTTGTCACCACCATCCAACACGCATATGCTGAAAACTACCACCTTCCAGGCACTGTGTGCTAAGATCTGGTGGTACAAAGATGAACTGGGTGCAGCCCCTGTCCTTGAAAAGTTTGTAATTTGAATACTGGCTTATGAATGGTTAAGTGAACAGTTGTGTGAAATAAATGCTCTAATAAATGTGAGTAATCTGTAATGGGCACAGTGACGGTGAAGCGGCTAATCCTGCCTGAGGGCCAGAAAGGGTCACTGAAGAGCTGACATCAAATCTAGGTCTGGAAGAATGAGTCATAATGTTTCAGGGTAAAAAAGGAAAAGAAGGCTGTGCCGAGCCACAGTTAACAGTGGGCACAAAAAGACGGAGGGAGCAGGAGCCTGACACAGAGGGAACAATGTAGCAGGAAGAGACGGTGATGAGCTGCGACTCTGGCTTACAAACCATCAGGTCACAGAGGCGTTTCAGCAGGGATGCAGACAGCAGTGCAGGGAGATACACTGGAGGAGGTACAAACCACCAGCGAAAGAAGCAAGCATGGTCTTAATGGTGGGAGCAAGGAGGAGAGAAGGATCCAAGAGACACTGAGAAGTAATGAACAGAGCACAAAAGATAGGATAGAGTCCCAGGCAATTCCAAGGTGTGTAGTTTGGAAAGATGGGTCAATAATAATGCCATTAACAAAGATGGATAAAAAAGAAGAGAATGGAGTATTCAACATCCCCAAAAGGCAGCATCACTTCACTGGAATGTGATTTCTCAGAAGCATCAACTTTATATCAATTATATAAAAACTTACTGTAAATATGGAATTAAATGTAAACCCCCTTCAATGCTTTTTATTGACTATAATATGCCTTTGATTGCATTTGATTAGTAACAAACAAAAAGTAATCAGGAAGGGAGAAATCAAAAGTCCTGAATGTCATTCATTTAATCTATTTGACACGAACTAAACTGCCAATGGGAATCCTCCAAAAACTCACAAAGTATGACAGGCGTGCAAACAGAAACTCATTATTCACGTTGTACACTATTTGGACCCATAACTCATAACCAATACCAAAGTTTCGTGCATGCACATTTCAACTGACCAACCCACCTTTGCAGTTTTGTCAGCAGAGGTAGATGAAAACTTGGTAGCATCGGGAGAAATATCACAAGAAAGGACTGTATCCTGGTGACAGACAAAGTCTTTCTCTACTTTCCCAGTAGTGATATTCCATACCTTCAAAGAAAAACTCAGAAGTTGACACTTCAGAACATTTTATATTACTGAACATAATCAGCTAGGAGACAGACCTATAAAATAAGAGCCTTAGCACCATTGTGGTTTGACCTCTTTACATGCCCTTTTAGGACAAAACTCATGCACACAAAGCAGATACAGGTGACTGCAGTAAACTTACAACAAGCATGAGAAAACAAATGTGAATATGTAAGTAGTGACTTATCATCCACCTACTTTTGGCCGCCACGATATAATCATTGCAACATTAGAATACTTTTTTAAAAAGAAATGTGTTCTTCAAATTACCTTCACGGTGCCATCAAATGACCAGGAAAGCAGTCTTGAATTTTTCAAGAGCCTAAAGTCTTTCACTGTTTCCTGGTGGGCTTGCAGAAAGATATAGTTCTCTGATTGCCAATTCCATACCTGAATATCAAAGAAGTAAGTGTTATAACCCTCTCTCCATAATATCCCACTGGAGGGGTAGGGAAGAATGTGCTCACTGCCCAAAGTCTTTTTTTATTATTATGAGTTTATTTGAGTCAAACTGAAGACATATGCCTGGGAGCAAGATCTCAAATGCTCCCATTTAAACTCTTTTATCCTCGTTGCGCTTCAGTAAAACAAAGAGGAATACCAAGAAAGAATATGGTGTCCCTGTTTTACAGACAGAGAAGAGAAAATAACTGAAGATTAAATAAGTTGACTAGGGGTAAAATTTTTTCCTCCTAAATAAAATTTAGATACTTTTCCTCCTAAATAAAATTTGTTTTCTTTATTTTCTTGGAAAGTAGTTAATTATACCAGAAGATGAAGAAAAGCCACAATATGCTAGTGAGCTTACACCCTGATTACATTTTCCAGGGAAGATTATCCCAATCACATATTCACAGATTTCTAACCTCACAAGCCAGGCAAGTCTGCAGATTCCAGCTCCACTAAAGCTACTGAATCCTACTGGCCCTTGCCTGGCAAGGTCCACTGACCAAGAGCAGCTTCAAACAAGGTCATGGAATTTCCAAGTTTCAGAGATCTTAGCTAAAACCTAAAGCAATCCTCAAAAATGACAAAAGAGGTGATATAGTACATTATTTTTCACATGGAGCTGCAGGAAGAACTCCTCAGGCGAAAGGGAAGAAGAAATTGAAATAATACAAGTGACTGGCACAAAATAAGCCATGCAAACATACGTGAGGTGCACAGGTAAACAGAAAGTTTATTTCTATATCATGTTCAGGTACAGAACCCTTAATTACTAAATGAAAACAACTATATTTAGAGCCTTTTTAATTCCTGACTTGAAATTAATTTAACAAATATTTATTTAGCACCTATATGTGAGGCAAATATGAATGAAACAAGAATCCTGCATTAAGAAACTTAAGGGTCTAGCAAAGAAAATGAGATATGTCAAAAACAAAAAATGGAAGCTCTAACGACACCAATAAAAGTTCTGTGGGATGCAAAAAAGCAATTCCTTGGAAACAACTTGATTGAGGGAACACATGCAAAGTAGGCTTGAGGAATGGGTTGGAAGTGTGATTCACACACTGTGGAGGGCATTCAAAAAAAGGAAATGAACGCTAACAGTTAAAACACAGAAGGAGGAAACATGGAACGATTATATAGGCCAAAATCTGGCTTGAGTACAGGATATAAAAAAGGAGCAGTAGAAAAAAAAGGTTAGGAAGATATTCGACAAAAGAGCCCAGAGAGTCCAATAAAGTTTGATTTGTGGGCTGTGGACGAGCAGGCAGGCTCCAACAGAATTTTCTTCCTTCCATTTTTAAAAATCAGCCACCATCACAGGTACACATATTAGTAATATTCTAGATCTGGTTGTGACTCGTGAAGGTTAAACAGTAGAAATGTCTTTAAGGTTTTTCCTAACAAGCTTAGGCAAAATTGTAAAAGAAGCAACCCCTCCCCCTCCCTTTTTTACCCCTTCGTCCTCCACACGTAGCAGCCAGCCTCCCTGCCCCACTCCCAGACTCTCTCCATCTCTGCCATCGCAGAGTGCTCACTCACAGAAGCAGGGTATGAGAGCAAGAGGAGCTGGAAGTGAGAATAACTTAAAGGGAATGAACTGGGAATTTCAGTATTTTAAGACCAGTGAGATATATCAGGGGAGGGGGAAGAAAGATAGGCTTTTCTGCAACCCCCTCCCCCAAATCATGTCAGAAAGGAAAGGCACTTGTGCAAAGAAACATAAATACCTGACCTAGACCATTCCCACTAGGAACTGTCCAGTTCCCTCCTCCTACCCTCTGGGCCTCACTGGACCAGAGGATGAAACACAATTCATATTTCTAAAAATAATCTAACACCAATCCTGAAAATACTCCTAGAAATTATTTTTCCCTCTAGCTGAGAATATCTGATCTTCAGGCAGGTCATAAAACCTACAAATTTAGCTTCTGACAGAAATGCTACACGGTATACAATGTCTCGGCAGAATTTCATCAGATGCAGTTTAGTTTTACCCATTTCAAAGCCATCTGGAAAGAAAGAAAGATGAATATTACACTGAGTTTCACAGTTAATACCTCAATATCATGGGAGCCTATAATAAATAAGTTTCTACACTGAAGCCAAATTTCTTTCTAATCATATAGGCTCACAAAGACATAACATAGTTTTTTTCCAAAATAGCTTTTAATAGTGTAAATCATTTTTCTTATTATCACCACCATAAGAAAATATATATACATATTTACATACATATACATATATAGATGTTAAACTAAAAATCCTTCACTTCTAAAACCTTACAAAAGAGACAAAGACAAGAGAATGGCAAAGATAAAATGTTGGAGCTGGAAAGCAGAAGACAACTGACTTAGCAGAACCAAGAAAACAGAATCCTAAAAGCATTAAAGAAAGACAAAAGCAACGAAGTTAACACTACAGAACTGCCAAGTACTCAGAAATGTAGGTCATTAAGTACACCCAGAGGTGGGAATGAGGGTGGGGCTAAGAACGGAAGTATTAGGAATTCTGGGAAAATAGCAGCAGAGCAAGCAGTTTTCCTTTTTTAATCTCCCCAAAGCCTCCACTGAAAGCTGACAAAGCAACTGAAAGGGCAAAACCAAAATGCACAGGCCACATTAACAAGATCGTGTTACATGACGAAGTATCCCCACAAACCCCAAGGTGCAAGAGAGTGAGGCAAACTGAGAGCTCCCGGATTTACATGGTAATAGCATCTGCGTGGGAAGGCGCAGAGGGAAGCTTGGGGAGCCTGACAGATCTGAGACGAAAATCCGGAAAGAACCGAGTGACGTTCACTGTGAAGTGCAGTGCACCAACAGCAGAGCAGCAGAAACCAAGTTCAAGGCCACTGTGGGTAGTCCGGAAGGGCCAAGCGGTCTGGGCCCTACGAACTCTCAGAACTAACCCGGCCAATCCTACAATGAGGAGAAACTACTGGGAACAGAATCCAAATTGAGTAGAGCAAGGATGATGGCAGCAAAGAAAAGAGAAGGCCTAAATAAACTGAGGGAAGGGGACAGAACCAAGAGATCTCAAAAGAACAGGCCCTATCTTCAGTGCTTTGTGAAAACACAGGAGGAGGAGCTACAGGGCTGTGAGGCTAGAAATGCTGGCCTCCCCACTCCCTCAAAACAGTTCAGGAAAGTTACTTTGTGCAAAAGAGAAAAAAATCATAGTTGAATCCCAAAATTACTATGGGGAAAAAAACAGACTAAAGTGCAGAATAATGCTCCTACAGACACGGAAAGCAAACCAGAAAGAACAATCTCTGGATTAAAGGGCGCCAGCATAACCAAGGGCAGCATCAGAGGAGAGAACAGGGGTCAAGTGAAGGTTTACACTAAACACTGAGACCCTACACCCCCCCTGTTCTCTTCCCCCACTTGGCTCTAGGAACCTTCAGCCACGTCTGACAAGACCAAGACAAAAGACCTAAAGATACAGACAACAAAGGTTCCTCTTTCAAATCACCATTCAGAGAAGGTCTCAGTCAACACACAAAACTTTCAGTCAGGCTTCCGGCCAAGATGGAGGCATAGGTAGACGCACTGTGCCTCCTCGCACAACCAAGATAGGGACAACAACAATATAGAAACAGAATAACAACCAGAATTGACAGAGGGTTGAAGTGTATGGAAGTCGGACACCCAAGGATTTAAAAATAGACACATTCATCCAGACCGGTAGGAGGGGTGGAGTCAGGTCGGAGAGGGACGCGGAGCGGAGAGCTGAGCAACCGGGGTGGTGAGCAAGTCTACAGCAGGCAGACCCTGGGCGCACAAGCAGCAGTGGCCGGTGGGCCCCGGCCAGGGGGGAGGCCAGGGGGGAGGCGACCGGCAGACCCAGTGAGGAGGCCATTGTGAAGCAAGGCACTGCGCGCAACTCAGGGTCCCAGCGCTGGGAAATAGAGCTTTGGGTCACTGACTGAGGAGGAAGGTCCTGTCGGGGGCACAGGCCCACCCACGCTGGAGTTGGCGCCAGAGGGGCCCGGTTGGCTCACAGAAAGCGGTGGAAGGGTCTGAGGTCCTACAGAGAGCAGAGCAAACGCCATTGTTCCCTCTCAGACCCCGTCCCCACATACAGCATCACAACCCAGCAACTGGGGTGCCCCGGCCCGGTGAACACCTAAGGCCCCACCCCTCACTACAGGTGCTCGACAAGACCAAAAAAACAGCAAAGAGATGGCCCAAACAGGAGAAGAATTGAGAGCCCCAGAACCCATCCTTTTAAGTGACCAAGAGATAGCCAACCTATCAGATGCACAGTTCAAAGCACTGGTGATCAGGATACTCATAGAACTGGTTGATTTTGGTCGCAAACTAGATGAAAAAATGAAGGCTACAATAAGTTTAATGAAGAAAGATGCACAGGGAACCAATGGTGATGGAATGAAAGCTGGGTCTCACATCATTGGAGTGGACCAGAAGGAAGAAAAAACATAAACCAGAAAAGAGTGAAGAAATAAGAATTCAAAAAAAATGAGGAGAGGCTTAGGAACCTCCGGGACATCTTTAAACATTCCAACATCCAAATTATAGAGGTACCAGAAGGAGAAGAGGAAACACAACAAGTGGAAAAGATATTCGAACAAATAATAAAGGAGAACTTCCCCAATCTAGCAAAGGAAATAGAATTCCAGGAAGTCCAGGAAGCTCAGAGAATCCCAAAGAAGTTGGACCCAAGGAGGAACACTCCAAGGCACATCACAATTACATTAGCCAAGGTAAAAATGGAGAGAATCCTAGAAGCAGCAAGAGATAAGGGGACAGTAACCTACAAAGGAGTTCCCATCAGACTGTATGCTGATATTTCAAAAGAGACCTTACAGGCAAGAAGGGGCTAGAAAGAAGTATTCCAAGTCATGAAAGACAAGGACCTACATCCCAGATTGCTCTATCCAGCAAAACTTTCATTTAGAATGGAAGGGCAGATCAAGTGCTTCTCAGATAAGGTCA
>CM052539.1:15333634-15375519 GCA_028533065.1 Trachops cirrhosus
AAAAGGCCTAAAGAGCAATATGCCAAATGCAGAGCTTAAGAAAGTAGTAATAAGGAATCAAAAGAAAAAAAAAGTGGTAACAGAACTAAAAAATGACTACATCAAAAAGATTTAGAAATGAACTCATACCCCGCTCCTTTGGAAAAGTAAATGTGGTTTCTTTCCCCAAATTAAAATTACTCAAGGAAGTCTAAGGAAAATACAGATGATGCTAAAACAGGAAATTGTAGAAATTCAAATGAAATCTGCATATCTGAAAAAGGTCCCTTAAAAGCAAACAGGATTGTGTGAATGCAAGCTTTCATGAATGAACAGGATGGACAATCTCACGGTTCCTATGGAGGGAGGGCCTAATAGTTGAGCACAGAGGCTCAGAGACGGGTTTGAATCCTAGGTCTGCCACTTACTAATTTTATAAAGTTGTGAAAACCAGGAGTTCAGACAGCTGTAAAACAGGGATACTACCTAACATCCAAGCTCTTGTGAGTAATTCAGTGAGAACATATGGCACAATAAACACCTAATAAATGGTAGCTGTAGTTATCTGATGATACTAGACTGAATCACATAAAACTGCCACTTTATAGGTTAAAAACGATCAAACATTAGTGATTTCACAAGGTTAATTTATGTTATTTATATTATTTGATGACATTGAGGGGGATAAGGATAAGATTACCCCCTACCCCAGGCAAAGATGAAAAAGCCTCATGTGGTACCTCTAACCCAGTCTCCAGAGCCAGTACCGCCCCTCCCTCACAGGATAGGGGGATATGGATGAGGCACATGTGTGTTTCCTTAGTTATTTTCTTTAACTACCTAGAAGGCTATTTCAAGATACTTAGATAGTAAAAACAAAAAGAATGAAGTGGCTGGCTTGACAAGTTAAAAAAGAAAAGTGGAACCAAGGATCCTTTAAGAATAAATAGTAATACCTGTATACAACAGTTTGAGAGATGAGACAGAGAGAAGAATAAGGTTCACCCATAAATGTACAACCATTCCTTGCTTAACAAACATCCACAATACACTTTTTTCAGAGGAGCACCCACATTCACAATTAATAATTTTTCAGAATAATAATTTTTTAAAAACCCAAAGCCTTAGCTCTGAATGCATGCAATGGCTGTGGCACATATATAATAATATTTCATCTTCCAAAAGCTTTCTTCTTCACTTTGTATATAAACACATGAGGTCTCTCTAAAAAAAGTCCAGCCATTGTTAAAATAATGAGAACAATATCAATGTACAATATCAATATCCTACACAATATCAGTGTAACCTGGCAGCCAAGGAGAGAGGACTGGAATGTGCATGTGTGAACAATGACGACTTCACTGTACTAGTCAGTGGGGGCAGTAGATGCTGTAGATTGAGCATGTGTGCTATGTGGCCACTGCATTCAAAATGACTGAGTACAACAAAGAATCTGCATCGAATTTTGCATTAAGCTTGAACATTCCTCCAAGGAAACTATTCAGATGTTTCAGAAGGCCACAGCTATGGGCCAACTGATTGGCAGCTTCATCATGATAACATGCCCACTCATGCCTCATGTCTCGTGCAGAGTTTCTGGTGAAACATCAAATCACCCAGGTGACTCAGCCCCTTACAGCCCAGATCTGATGTCCTGCAAATTCTGCCTTTTTCCAAAACTAAAATCACCTTTGAAAGGGAAGAGATTTCAGACCATCGATGAGATTCAGGAAAACACAATGGGGCAGCTGATGGCAACTGGGAGAAATGTGTGAGGTCCCTAGGTGCCTACTTTGAAGGGGACAGAGGTGCCACTGTCCTACATACAATGTTTCTTGTGTCTTCTATTTTCTTCAATAAATGTCTCTATTTTTCATATTACATGGCTGGATGCCTTCTGGACAGACCTCGTATAGTCTCCTCTATGTGGGTCAATATGGACTGGAGAACATTTGAGTAATTCCTTATGAAAATGAATCCAAAGTAAAATAAGTATAGCTATTAATATATTAAGAAATAACTGATACATTAAGAAATAATTTCAAAAGGCTTGCATGAGAAAAAGAGAAGCCAATGTTCTTTGGATAACCATTATACAACTAGAGAAAACATGCTTTTGAGATGAATTTCATTTGTAATAAAATCATTTTTATCCAAAATGGCTTTTTGTCATATAGCCTGATTTTTTTATTATTTATTTGGCATTGTTTTATAAGTTAAGAATTTCAGGTGGTGAATAGGTGTACTTCCAATACCAAAAGTAGAAGAGCAAGGAGTGGTGAAGCAGGTAAACACAGGCAACCCTGCACTGATGTTCCCAACGAACCTTACCAGTACCAAAATGCAAACAACTTATCCCCTAAAAGCCTGAGCGTCAAAGAAAAGAAAAAACTGCTCTTTGCATAGTCAGTGGAAGCTCTGATATACTTGGAAAACAGCAATTGAGTATGGAATAAAGAACACAAAAAGACAGAAAGTATGAGAAACAGTAGTAAAGGCAATGTGAAAAATATACAACCAATAGGATCGCAAGAGTGTCTTTAGTCTGACAGAATGACTAATAAATCACGGGTTTCTTCAGTACAGATCTACAGTGCCAGACACATATTCATTGTAAATAAACAACCATCTGCACAGAATGAAGACTAGAACTGAATACCGCAATGGTTCCACCGCTGTCTCCAAATGCAACGTACTCAAGATTCGGACTTAAGCAACAGCAACTAACTTGAGCTTCAGTCAGATAATCAGTCTGACCTGTTTTTCCATTAATGAGCTAATGAAAAATAAGGCACAATCAGTTATTAGGCTGTAAGAGCTGTTTTTGTTCTTTAGAACAGACACTTCAATTGAAAAAATAATAATAAAACAGAGAAAATAACCAACAAGTGCGCCCAGGGGGACAACAAAGCCCTCTTCTAGTCTCAGCAGCTGCATTTAGCCCTTCATGCTTTCATTTCACTTCACTTCTGTGGTTCAAATACATTTTCATAAAGAAAAATAAGCTCTAAAAGGTTTAAAAAGCAGCTGCGGTGCCCACCACCTCAGACACATAGGTCTGATCTGCCATTCCACGGCTAACTCCACAACCTGTTTTCCACTTCCGCACAAAGCCCATTTCAACAGAGCTCTCGTTTGTAAAAACACTTTTACACTTTTCTGATATTATTCAGGGGAGCTGGTGAATCGAGATGGAGACAGGTAGGACATAAATTAAAATTAAAATGGGCTTTATATCCTCCAAATCACTTACAAAGCAGTATAAATTAAGATTCTTACCCTTTTTTGGGGGAGGAGAGGGCATTGGAGAAGAACCCATGAACGTAATTTGGGTGGCTGGACTTGAAATGCTGACACTAAGATTATCCAACTTGATAATATGGACCATTTCTAAAAATCCCACTAATAAAGTCAGCTTATCACTCAACTAAAACATGTGACCTAGGAAAACATTTCTCAAACTTAAATCAATGGTCGGATACCTCTCTCCGAGTGTTACAATCTAAAAGTCTTGGATTATTTTTCAACATGAAGTAAGCAGCAATCTTTGTTTCAGGTACAAGAACACAGGGGCAGTCAATCAAGGTAGTTTCTCTTTACATTTCACCCAGCATGTCCTGATCTATTAGATGTTCAAAATGAAGACTGAACTACTAAAAGCTGAATATCTTCTCTCAAAAACTGATTTCCATATTTTTAAAGAAGTAACTAAAAGTGTTTTTGTTCACTTAAACCAAACTACTATTGGTCAGTTTATAAGACAGTCTCCCACAGTCATTAACATAGAATAAAATGAATACTTTTATAGTCAGATGACTTCTTTTAAGTCTTAGAGTTATGACAGCTGTTAAAGATTGTACAAATTTTTTTCTTTTTCTTTTTTCTTTTAAGTGTTTTATTGTTTATGTTATTACAGTTGTCCCACTTTCTCCCCCTTTGGTTGCACAAATTTAATGAAGGTAGTACAAGCACGAGAACATTGAACTTGACAAGAAAACTGCAGTGGACAATATCCCAAGTGGAAGAATAAGTCTGCTAAAAATCAGTAACAAGGAATTCACATTCAACCCCACATCCCAATTCATCTCAGAAATGCAGGGCACCAGGAGCTCCTGATCAACATATTAAGGACTACCGTAAAACTTGTAAAATATAGAAAAAGCTGTATTTAGAAGTATCCCACAGCTTGACTATGAACCCCCACCACAGACAGGAAAAAAACACCACAGGCCATAGACAATTTACCCCCAGGTATTTGTCTCTTGAATTTGATTCCACCTTGACTGTATAACCAGCTCACAGACTTCTGAAGATGAAAAGGACCTCACAGGTGAAGAAAGTGAGGCTCAGACAAGTGAGGCAATTTACTCAACATCACAGAACTAACGGAACTTAAAGCCAGAACTTGTACCTGGGTCTCCTGAGTGAAGTCACTGTTCTCTCCACTACATCGGGCTGAACTTCACAGCTTTACAACTTGTCCACCTCTTCCCTACTCTCTGCCAGTCTGTCTAAGGCCCCTGCTATCTCTCATGCCCTCAGTATGCATGCCCCTCCATTTCTCTCTCCTCTTCTCTATTGTTTCTCTCTTCGTTCTCGCACTGCTTCACTCTCTCCTTCCATTCTCTCACGTTTCTTGCCCCCATCTTAAGCCCCAGTGATCCTTAAGGCATCTGCTCTCTGTTACCACCACTCAAAACTCCAACTGTCAATCCTCTGCCAATGGACCTGACTCGGGGCTCCTTTCCTCTTCAGCCAGTCAACACGTGCCTTCCTCTTATGCATCCCTCAGCTTTTTGTTGAGGGGCAGGGTCTACAGTACAACTGTTTGGATCCCTAAATGATATATACAGACCTTTCAATTTTACCTCAAAAACTTTTTCCTTCTCAGAAAACGTAAGAAGCATTCAAGAACTATTTCTTGAACAAATGTATGAGTAAATGAGTGAATAAACAGGGGTGTTTCAGTACATAAAGCCCAGCTCCTTCTGCCTCAATTCCAATGGGCCAGACTCCTTCCTCACTTAAGGTGACTTTTGTTCTTTCGAAGACCCTGTTATCATTTCCCTGCAATAATGCTTCTGTTGGCATGCCCATCCTCCTTGCACACTCCGACATGTCTAAATCACTACTGTGAACAAGTTCAAATCTGTCCTCATGATATCCTAGACTCCATGCACATCAAGGCAAGTAATCGCTGATACTACCAGAAAATGAGGTAAGGCAAGGTATCACCTTTTTATTTCTAAATACTAGCTTATCTGAGCCTCAGCTCAAGACCTATATATTCAGCTGACACCTACTGAGTATCTATCTGTTGAATACTAAACGACTGTGCCTGATCCCAAGTCCAAAAGCAAACCAGAAAAAACTGTGAATTGAGTTCAATCAAAACAATGCTTTCTCTTGTTTTCTAAGAAATACTCACTTGCAAGCGTCTGATATTGTCAACTGCAAGAACCATCACTTCATTTTCTTGAAATACAACATCTATTTCTTGCTTTAACACTATAGCAGAGTCTTCACATACTTTCTTTGTCTCCCAGAGCTGATTAAGAGATTTAAAAAAATAAAATGAGATTACTATATCCTCCAAAATATCATAAAGGCAAGTCCCAGCAAGATACAAACCAAGCTTCACACTCAAATGTCTATGATGCTAGAAATTTGTCAGTTATTAGATTATAACTCAACAATAAGTATTTGTTAATTACATGCTATGATAACAAGCAGTTAGTGTTAAAAGTAATGGGTGCGACAGCCAAAATGCCTTAGTATAAATTCTAATTCTACCTGTAACTTTGGGCAGATTATGTAAACCAGTGCTATTCAAAGATAAGGACCTTCTGCTGGTTCCCAAACTGTTTGTACCAGAATGTAAATTAACTATATTATGAAACACAATGTGAACAGTATACTTAGTGATAAAGTTGTTTTTTTTAACAAGACTTCTTGATGAAAGAAGCAGTGCATTGATTTTCATTCTGGCTCAAGCTTATTGAGCCTGCACTTTAAGTAGCACTGACTCAACCTTTCTATGTCTGTTTTCTCAGCTGCAAAAAGGACTGTTGTGAGAATAAGCAGATACATGGAGAGCGGTTTGCACAACATTAGGCATACAGTAAATACTAAATAAACTTTAGCTACAATTTGTACAAACACTGTATCAGATGCTACAAGGGTGAACCAGGGTCCCTGGCCTCAACAAGTTTATAATTTAAAATATAGGAACATGTCAGAGGAGCGATAGAGCATTAGAGGTCAGGAGTAAATCAAATGTTACTTAAATCCAAGCCATAATTTGATAAGTACCATAAGAAAATGCCAGCCTGCAAACCAAAGCATCGCAGGTTGGATCCCAGTCAGGGCACATGCCTGGCTTGCAGGCCATGTCGCCAGTAGAGGGCGTGAGAGGCAACCACACATTGATGTTTCTCTCCCTCTTTCTCCCTCCCTTCCCCCCTCTGTGAAAATAAGTAAATAAAATCTTTAAAAAAGAAAATGATAAAGTTATATGGCATTAAAATGAGGGGCATACCCCAAATGGAATACTAGGAAGTACAAAAGTTGTGGTGGCTTGTAGGATCAATAGGATTTCAACAAGGAGAGGTATGGAAAGGTAGGTTATTCCAAACATAAGAAGCCACATTAGCAAAAGTACAGAGGCAGGGAACTACAGGATGTTTGGGAAAATGTGAGCAGTTTAGTGTCAGTTACCTGCAGAAATAAACTAGAAGACAGAATGCAGCAGGATGAGGCCATACTGTGGAGAAGTTTGATGGTAGACTTAGGAGAATTTATTTACTTTGGCAAGCAAGGGAGCCATTATCTGTTTTTGAGCAAAAGTGACATGACTATATGTACATGAGAAAAATATCTTCAAAGCAACATGTAGAAAACCAAGAAAGAAAAGGCATATGGCAGAAACTAATGCAAGAGAAGTAAGAGGTAATGAGCACCTCAACTTGAAATGGAAAAGCACAAATAAATGAGAGAAAATGAAAAGGTAGAATCTATTAGATTTGAAAAGTAACTGGGTATGGAATTCAAGGGAGAGGAAAGAGTCAATGCTACTCTGAGGAATCAAATGTAGTATCTAAGTTAACCAAACACCGTCTAACCATTGGACCTCTCCGGCACCTGGTCCACAGTGATACTCAATGAGCATGTTCTGAATGAATGAGACTGTTACAGTCCATATAACAGCACTTTCCAAGGACAAATATGAATCTAACAGTTTTCTGTTTTACTTTTCCTAATACTGTCCATTAGTTTCTTAGTTTGTAGGAGGTTTAGCTTACCATTCATAAATGTTTAAAATGAAAAGCTCAACATTTCTCACCCTGATTGTCTGGTCATCAGAAGATGTCAAAAATGAGGATCCATCAGGAGAAAACATCACGCAATGAACCCAACTTAAATGTCCTCTGCAATCAGCTACTTTTAAACATGAGTCCACATTCCACAGCTATAGAATAAACACAGCATATAGGAAATCACATTCATTAGCATTATATATATATATACACACATTAAATGGTTTGTGCAGAAGATTATTCATTGTATCAATATTTTTAATAGCAAAAAACTGGAAACAACCCAAATGACCATCAGTAGGACCAACTGAATAAACTACATTTATAATACATATAATGGATTACTGTGAGGCCATAAAAAGTAATCAGAAAAACACCTTGACAGTGACTAGTCACTGGGCAATATTGTTTACAAAGAAAGCAAAGTATATGTATTTTGCAGAAGAATATATATATTATACTATACCATATATGTATGTGTGGATTTATGTATATATATATATACACACTATGTAATATAAAAAATGAGAAACATGTAAATATATATATGGATACAAATGTGCAGATAAATAATACATATAAATACTTATATATGCAAAAAGAAACATTGGAACACGAAACAAAACCCAGTATGGTGGGAAAGGGTGAAAAGGAAGGGGTAGTGATAAAAGCAAGACTTCTCTGAACATACTTATTATAAAGCTTTGATTTAGAACCATGCAAACGTTTCATGTATTTTTTAAAAAACAATAAAAAATAGATGAACACAAGAAGCTTCCATATTCAGACTATTTTCCACTGTCATCTAATCCTCATTTCAACTGATTGCAAAACCCTATAATAAATGAGTGTACTAACTGTGCATGTACACACTTCTCCTGTTATTCATGCTTATTTCAAATCACCAGGGCCTGCCACCAGCCTGGCTGTATTTTGTCCTCAGCACTGCTGTAAATTGCTCAAATATATTCCAGTCTAATGAAGTACCATATGTGCCTGAGTTCCTCTCATTACACTCTGAATTACAGACCTACTTTATGATTTCAGAACTAGCACAGACAAACAAGTGCTTCATCACATGCCCAGTGGTTTTCAATCAGCGAGTTCTATGGTTACAAATTAAGTACATGAAATTTTCCCTGCCTTATCTCTAGAGTCCGAAGTGGGCATCCAGAGCTGAAGTACCGAGATGAAAGTGCTTCCACTACTGAAAAATCTCCCTCGAAATCCTTCCCTGTCTTCCCTTCTGGTTCTCCCCTACCCCATCATTTCCTTGTCACCCAGAGTCTCCAAAACCAAGTCCCTGTGTTTCTAGAAGAAAGACAATGTTTCCTGGCGCTTTCTAAGAATAAGGTAAAGATTTTAGAAGTATAGGAAAGGCAGGAAGAGGGGTTACACCTCCACACCTCCTAAACATCTTGACAAAAACCAGAAAAGGAAAATTTCCAACTACACCTAACTTAAGGATGTATCTACATGTAAGATGCAAGATGTCCTAGCAGATCTGAATCATTTAGTCCCAGGCCTCAGCCAAAGAGAACACTGCCCACAGCACTCTATTTCTTCCCACTGTTTCAAACAGGACTGGATTTTGTTCACACTCACTGCCTTGGCTTCCAATGGAACGATTTATGGCAGGGACATTCTTCAGTATTAGCTCCACTGCTGTACTTAGAATTAGGAGAAGCTTACAGAGCTCCCCTGCTCCCTCTCATCGTATCTGTCTCCATGTAAAGGCCTATGGCTCAGCAACTCTCCTCTCCTCCCTAGACGTACCTTCGTAGTAAGTGGCAAGGTTGGCAAATCACTAAAAATTGCTGAGATGAGCACAGAACACTGAAGAAGGGCTTACAGTAGTAAAGCTTCCTTTGAGGAGAGCCCGTGAGCCAAACAAATTTCCCTATTTTCCAGATAAAGGCCCATCCCCATTTCCCTGGGCCGTAATCACAAGGGGCTACAAACTACCTGGTGGCAAGATGCACTCAAGGAATGAGTAGTAACAAAGCCTGGAAAAACAAATCAATCTTTGGAGGAAAAATATCATGGAATGCATTGCTTTCTGCAGAAAATTAATATATCTATTCACTTGGTGGGGTTCTTCCAGAACCCATGAGACGCAGACTCTGAGTATAAACTCTTATAATTTGTCATTTTATTCATTAGTGCTTAGCAATGAACGTCCTAGGTTAACCAATTCCAAATTTAACTTCCATCTTATCCTTCTCAGTGGTGATCTAAGAAATGTGAATTGGACTCATCTCCCATCATTTCTTGCACAGAAGAGTCTATACCTCTGTCGTTTAAGAGATGCCATGTTTCTGCTCAGGAAACCAGCGGTCATCCCACTGTTTCCTCAGACTAGGGCACATGCTAGCCTTCCAACAAGCACTTGGTGACTGACACTGTCATCCCCAATATGATGTGTTATCCGTCAAAGCAAGTCTTTCACCACTGCGAGCGTAATAAGGCTGGTTATCTAGTTAACATCCTAAAGCTCTAAGTCATTATGCTATGAAAGAAATACTACACAATTTCCCAAGCAAACATCTTTAGAAGTTAATGATTTAGCGGCCCAATCCCCATCATCCTTATAACTCTGGAGACAGAGAGTTCACAGAGTAAATTCAACTACTCACCTCCACACAGTACTGGGACAAAGCCACCAGTGCCAAATGGTTATGGGGGGAGAAGTCACAGTATTGGATGGTGCTGTGATGGCCCATATGGATTTCTGCCAATAGACCACTGGTCTGAATGTCAAAAAGCTGTCAACATAAGAGAGAGAGATCTATGGAAGTAAAGTATTTTTTTTTTTAAGATTTTACTTATTTATTTTTAGAGAGAGGGGAAGGGAGGGAGAAAGAGAGGGAGAGAAACATCAATGTGTGGTTGCCTCTTGTGCGTCCCCTCCTGGGGACCTGGCCTGCAACCCAGGCATGTGCCCTGACTGGGATTCAAACCCTCAACCCTTTGGTTTGCAGGCCACGCTCAATCCACTGAGCCACACCAGCCAGGGCCCGAAGTAAAGTATTTTTTTAAATTAACCTGTACCCAAACTGAATCTACATTTATTTCTAAAATAATATCCATTTCAAATATAAAATATAAATCTGGAAAAAATATTACAATTACTGATAATTGGCATATTATTGACAGTCATAAGTAAAATATAAATCAACATACATACACTTTTAAACTATTATTCATCTTGAAACATGTTTCCTATAGAGGAAAATTTATCACAGATAATCTCTCAAGTTGGCCTAGAGAGAAATCAAACCTCTGTGAATAAATGAATGGAGTATCCCAATTAACATACAGAGCGGTTCTTCCTAGTGCTTGTTTATTCAAAAGAGAAAATAGATACTCAAAAATAAAGATGATCAAACTAATATAGAGCAGAGGCTTGATAACATGAAATTAGCTCAATTATTTCTAGTTCTCTTCAGAGCTACCAAATTATTCCATTACGAACAATCATTTCCCCATTTTTGAACCAAAAAGAGCTATTTTTGAGTAATTCAAGTTTCATTTCAATTTTTGAAAGATTTTAAAATGCTGAATCTACTCCTCTGAAGACCTTTGCCAAATGATAAAATACCTTTATCCCAAAATACAGTATAGGGATTCAAGGCAAGACAGTCTTAATGAATGAAAAAACAAGGTTCAGTGGGAGCCGTGAAAGTGTTCGGGGAGGGCACAGCTCTGCAGGCATGCGCAGATGGTTTGCAGCACTGCATCTGGGGTCAACCACGAAGGACAGGAAATCACACTTAAAATGCTTTCCAGGACAGGTCATTCTTAAAAATTAGTGGCTGAGAGTGAGAGAGGAAACTTGGCAAATGTGAAATCGGCAGCTGTCCCAATTATGGGGTAGCAAAAAGAAAACACCTAACAACAGGAGTGCACTAACAACACAGAAGAGTTAGAAAGAAACAGGAGGAGAATGGAGAGACCAAAAGGAAGAAATTAGGACCTACATGTAGTTAAGGGTAATCTTAGCTTTATTTTAGTAGGTGATATAAGGAGCTGGTCTAGACTTTTAAAATAAGCAGGCATTTCATGCAATATAAAATTATTTTCCTCCTCATATCTTTTAAAATGTTCAAATTCTCCTCAACACCATTAGTCATTAGGGAAACACAAATCGATCTACAATGAAATACCACTTCACACCTAATAGGATGATTACAACATAATAAAGGAAAATAACAAGTGTTGACAAGAATGTGGAGAAACCAGAACTCTTATACATTGCTAGTAGGGATATAAAATGGTACAGACACTATGGGAAAATTTGGTGGTTCCTCAAAAAGCTAAATACAGAATTGCCATACGACCCAGCAATTCCGCCCCCAAGTATATACTCAAAAGAATTGAAAGCAGGGCTCAGATACTTGCACACCAATGTGCACTGCATTGCTCACAATAGCTGAAAGATGAAAACTACCCAAACACCCATCAACAGATGAAAGGATAAACAAAATGTGGTGTATCCATATAGTGGGGTATTACGTAGCCGTAAAAATTCTGATACATGCTCCAATAGGGATGAACCTTGAAAACAGCATGCTAAATGAAATGAGTCAGACACAAAAGGTCCAGTATTTTAGTATTTACCTACATGAAACATCTAGAATAGGTAAATTCATATATTAAATTAGAAGTCATCAGGGATTCTGCAGAGAAGGGAATGTGCAGTTTTTACTTACTAGTTACAGAGTTTCTGTTTGGGATGATAAAAATGTTTTCGGGGTAGTGGTGATACTTGTACAACATTGTGAATATAACTAATGCCACTAAATTGTACATTTTAAAACGGTTAAAGAAGCTAACTTTACATCTATATATTTTACAACAAAAATAGTTTAAATCTTGTATATGCAGCAGCTCCTTTTCTGTTCTTACAGCTTTTCACAAATTTAAGACAAAAGGAGATATTTTCCTTTAGTTTCCTGATAAAGGGTATAAACCATTAAGCAGCCCAGATCCTGGGGTCATAGCTATAGATCAATAACAATAACATAAACAGTCCCTCAGTGAGTTTATATACAAATATAACTATAGTGTATATTTCAGTTGCGTTCTTTAAAATACACTATCTAGGGAGAGGGAATAGGAAGAAGTTGGTAAGAGGATGCACACTTTCAGCTGTAAGATGAAGAAGGTCTGAGGATCTAATGTGCTACATGGTGACTGTAGATAAGAACACTGTATTGCAAAGGTGGCCAACACAAGGCCTGCGGGCCGAATCCAGCCCTCCACCTTGTTTTATCCAGCCCAGCACCTTGTTCTACCCGGCAGCAGCACCAAGCTCCTTGCGCCTAGTTAAGAGTAGTTACACTCATACAGTCCTAAAATTACATTCAGCCCCTTGAAGGCAACTGCAAGGCTGATGTGGCCCCCCGGTAAAAATGAGTTTGACACCCGATTGCATAATGGCAATTCACAGAGTAGAACTTACATGTTCTCATCACAAAAAACTAAATCTGTGAGGCAGGAGTTGTGCCAATTAACCTGATTGGGGGAATCGTTTCATAATGCACACATATATCAAGACATCACATTATATGCTTTAAATATCTTACAGTTTTGTCAATTATACCTCAATAAAGCTAAAAATAAAATAAAATTGTAATATCTCTTATTCAAGTCTTTTAAAATCACTGCTAGAATGGAATGTCACTGAGCCATTAACTCAGAAAAGCTGGCTCTCCAAATCATGATGTGACTTTGAATAAATTACTTGGCTGCTCCGAATCTCAGTCACCTCATTATCACAGTTACTGCAATCTTTCTGTCCCTGGGATATTTATATTAAAAGAAATTATACATGAGAGCACGCTGGATACTACAAATGTAAGCTATTATTAGATTTGAAAAAAGGAAGGCATTTCCTTGTCATTTACTTTTTTGCATAACTTCCTCATTTACTTCATAGAAATCCCACAATCGTCTTCAGTCATTGAGTATTTCTCACATAATCATAAAATTTCAGGGGTAAGAAAGCACTTTGGAAATCACCTAAACCAATGTATTCAAGAACTGTAGAACAACAACAAAAACAACTGATGCAGAAAGTATTCCATGTTCTTAATAAATCTGAGCAACACTGGATTAAACAACATAAATTGCTTCTGTACTGTAGAACTTTTTGGGGTCTTAAATATGTTAGTACACACTGAGGACCTCTACTGGAGACAGCGATACATAACACTTCCCAAACCTGTAGGGCCATGGAAACTGTTTCTCACAAGGCCTACTGACATTCCCCACAGCACAGTTCTGAGAACTACGAAAGATTATGGAGCCTACCCCAAGTCATATAGCTACACTCCATTTAAATCAATAAACAAGGTGCAATGCAAAAAATTGAGGATTTAATTTTGTTTAAATTAGACTAAATTTGGCTTTTTAAAATACTGGTACTTACAAAGATTTTATTTTTGGCAGCCACCATTATCCTGGAACCATCAGAAGACCACGAACAACACTTCACTATCACTTCCATGTCCTCTTGAGGCTCCTCTGAGCTTAGGAAGAACTGCTTCACATTAATGGTTTTCCTCTCATTTGCTGATTTCACATCCCAAAGCTTTAAATTGCAAAAAAAAAAAAAAATTTGTTTGTTTTAATCTCAAATCACACCTCCAGAATTTCATCTGGATCAAATATCCCACAAATGATTCACTTTACCTAATGGATTATTTTTACTTATGCATGGCATTTTTATAGAACTTTTAAATGAACAACTCCGATTTCATTCAGTACATTCCTGAAAAGAAAACAATTAGAAGTCCTGCCTGAAATGCAAAATGTAAAACAAAATGAGGTGCTGAAAGAGCCTCGCATGGTGTGGAGGAGGCCAGGCGCTGACAGTGAGGATGAGCGTGGAGAAAAGGTAGGATGGAGGGACTCACGACTGGCCGCTGCTGCCCTCTGCTGTGCCAGCCATGAAGTGTGCCTCACATCTACCGTATGCACAGCATGGACACTGCCCAGGACCCAGTCCAAGCTGAATTATAACCTAGCACAGCATCCAGAGACATGAGGAGTCCCTGAAAATTGACTACAAAGAATATGCTGAAAGGAAGCAAGACACAGTGTGTGCGTGACGGGGCCAGATGGGCTCCAAAACAACTGGATCCTGAGGAATGGGACACAAAAGCCTAAACCTACTCACTTAGCAGAGCCCCTGGGCAGCACAAAGGACAGAGGCCTTCGAGAAGCTCCACCTTTACTCCCCTGGGCTTTGAGCAGTGTCCCAGCTCCAGGGAAGGTGGGGTGGGGCAGTGGCTGCCAGGCCCAGACCAAGGGTGGGCCAAAAACAAGGACAAAAGAAAAAGCTGCTTCTCAAGCTTTAAGTCAGCTTCCAATGCCCAACTCCAAGGTAAAACCCAATTTTTCTAGTCAGGCACATTTCTAAATCTTTCTTGAGCTTAGAGAATTACTATGTACACTAAGAAATATAGCCAAAACCAAAACCTTTCCCCTTGCAACAACTGTGGGTGAGTTGGATGAATTAAGAGAGACATCAGGTACTAAAAGTTTTTCTTGACACTAAAGAGAAAAAAACATCTAAATATAAGTGCCAGAAGCTTCAGTCTCATCAGCCAGAATATATGAGAAATCATACTCTGCTCCCCACTTAATATGAAAAACAAAGCAACTATTGCCTTTAAAAAAGATTTTAAAAAAGAAAAATAAAACTAACACAACTCAATTTTATTACATCTGTCTAAACTGCATCTTTTGCATCTGGACCTGACTCTATCTCCTCTCCTAGGAGTGATGCAATTCTACACATCGAGGGACCAAGTGTGCCAGTGTTTCATTTTGAGCAAGGCACTGCACTGTACTTAGGGACCCTCGTGCACCCTAGCCCTTGTATGGTTCCAATGGCAATTTCTAAATAAAGCTTGCACTCAGAAACAGTTTATCATCAGGGCCTAAAAAACACAGCTTGTGGACATGATAGTCTGACAAAATGCCTGGAAGATTATAGAGCTATTCAAGGCAGGAAATAATTTTACAGTTCTCCATCCTCTCAGAAAGTAAAAGCTTTGACCTTGAAATGCTGTTATCCAACATCATTTTGCAGGACCACTGCTTACTACGCATCACTGTATCAGTGTGAACCAGCCAACAACACTGGCTTACCAGCACTTAGGGAAAGCTGCCACAACAAGGCATTTCTCACCAAGAGTGCAGTAAAGTCCGTCCCCTGCTGCGAGGGCTCTGTGCCCTACAATCACATTTTAACACTCACACATGAAATAAAAATCCTATCCCTGACCATTTCAAATCTTTTTTTCTCTTGAGTTGGAGAAGTCTTAATTTGATTTGAATGGACACAGCAAAGGTTTATCATCTTAAACACATTACAACCACTGTGCTATTCACTCTGAGATTGTATCAATAATCAGATACCGAGTTTACATGCTAGTAAGGAGGTCAGACAAGCACAGAGATGGCCTTAACACCAGATACGTCAGGCATGCCATCTGAGAGGTAAAGGTCCAGCAAGGTGGAATGCGACACCCAAGCTGTGGGCTCGAAGGCACACTTTTGCAGAGGTGGCCAGCTCGCTCTCGTCCCTGAAGATTAGCCTACTTTACACCGCCTTAAGATGAACAGAATTTCAACACCCAGAAGAAAGAAGGAAAACTCTAGGACCTGGAGTTTTCCAGGTCAGATATGCTCAAGTACAAAATGGGAAAGCAAGGGCGATGAGAAGAAAGAACGAGTACAGTGTGGGTGCAGCATCGGGTGCCGGAACTTACTTCCCCACAGAGTCATCTGCTCTCAGAGCACCTTCTACACACTTCTACCACTTTCATGGTGTGTCCACTCACTTCCCTAACTTACTTCCCCACAGAGTCATCTGCTCTCAGAGCACCTTCTACACACTTCTACCACTTTCATGGTGTGTCTACTCACCTCCCTTCCTTCCCAACTGGATACTAAACAACTTCAGGCCAGGAATTATACATTTTTTAAGCATTTAAAACCCAAATACCTAGTACATAGTAAGTATTCAATAAGTGATCAATAAATACATTTCAAGTGAAAAGACAGATAATTCCCAGATTTCAGGCACAGGGGAGTGGAGAAAATAGCATTACTGAAAGAAATAGCGTTCAGGTTAAAGGTGCGGACGGAACACACATTCATCTCCACACCCTCCCAAAACCCACGTGAAATAACAGTGAAGAGAATTTCTCTCTAGGCATTGGCCACAAGGTGAAGGAGGAAGAGGGAAGACTTAACAGCAATAAAACTGTAAAGGCTAAAAAGCAGAAAGACAAGAGATAAGGAGACTCCTAAAAATTGAATCCTGAGCCCACGGCGCGGAAAGCCAACAAACTGACCCAACTCACACCATGGAATTCCAAAAGTGCTCAGCAAGTGCTGCACCTGGTACTTTCTGGAAAAGGCGGCATTAAATCAGGAGAAATCGCTGGAACTCCCTTGAAACACTCTCCGCTACGATGCAATCCCTGTTGCTATGACCCTACTCTGGCTGAAGAATAGGGGGCTATTCCATACCCAGCACAGCTGACGGCAGGGTCACCACTCTGAGAATGGGGAACTGGACAGAGTCTATACTCCAAATGCGAGAGCTCTGCCAGACCTCGCCGCAGCCAGACCTACACCCTACAGGTAGGAGTCGGAAGATTTTTCTCTGACTACCCCACCAGATCAACACAAAAAAACCTAAAGAGTCTAACACCAGGAGTTCACCGTGGAAAATGACAGCCAGCTAACCCTGCAGGGAACCCCACAATAGAGTTCACAATTTCCTATCAGTTTTGGGGTGCTGTACTCAGAAACAAAGCAGATGTCCAAATATCTCTCTAAAATGGAGACCCAAATCAAAACTAACAGAAAGAACAAGTATACAGAAATATGAAAACTTCAAAAAAACTATTAATACCGACAAAAGATAAAAGACATTGCACGAATGAAACAAGGATAACATTAAAAAGAGAACTGAATAGGATAATATTAAAAAGAGAACTGGTCATAAGAATGGGTTCTTAAATGATATGACAGCAGAAATTTAAAACTCAATAGAAAGATTGGAAAATAAAGCTAAAGAAATCTTCCAGAAAGTAGGACAAATGTACAAAGAAGGAAAGAGAGGGAAAAAAATAAGAAAGCATCCAAAACAAACAGATACTCCCAGAAGAGAGAGTAGAAAAAAACAAATCACATGATTTAGAGGAAATCTCTGGAGCTGGAGTTTCCGAATTGAAAGAAGCCACCAAGTGCCAAGCACAATACATGAAGACAAACCCAAACCGAGGCACATGGTCACAGCATTTTAAAAAGGAAAAATACTGGAAACAAAGAGATCTTAAAAGTTTCAAGACAGGAAAACGGATCCCATTCTAAGGAAAAATTCTTCCAACATGGAATTTTGTATGCAGTCAAAAATATCAACTAAGTATGAAGCCAGAAAAAGACACTTTTAGATAGGGAAGGTCTTTAAAACTGACCCTCCAAAAGATTCTTTCTTAGGAAGATAGAGGAGTTCTCCACCAAGATGAGAGAATAAACCAAGAAAGACAAAAAATCCAGGAAAACACAGTTTCACCTAAAGAGAAAAACAAAAGGAGTTCCCAGGATAGTAAAGGGAGATCTCAGAAGGACAGCTGGACACGGGGTATAGTATCACCAATCAGAATGGAGCAAGACAAAACCCTCCAAGAAAGTTATTTCTGACAAATACCTGGTAAGTTTGAATGCTACAAGAAGTAATTTAGACAAGGGATAGTTTGAAGACAAACTAGTGATAAGCACATATAAAAAAAATAAGCAAGTGAAAAAACAAAACTACAATGTTAAATGCACTACACATTGACTCACAAAGAAAACAAAAAGTTGTATGACAAAGGAAAAATATTCATCATACACTACATGGCTCAACTGTGCACAGTCAGAAAGGCGTAAGTCTCAAACTCTGATCTAATCAATCCTGAAATGCACAGGAGCCACAAAAAGTGGGTCAGGTTTAGGGAGAAAAAAAAACAATTAGTGCAGTTTGGAGCACAGTAAGTATGAAGCAAGGAGTTTTATTTAAGAGACAACAAGCAGCAGGCGGTTAGGGATCAGGACACAGCACATAAGAGAAACAAGGGCTGGAGATAACCATCCAAAAGTCACTCACAGTAGAGATGAGAGCTGAAGCCATGAGGATGGATGAACTGGGAGGGAAGGCAGGTGCTGGAAGTGTCTGTCAACGTTAGATGTTAGAGGAACAGCTTTATTTCAGTGGGCAGGAAAACGAGGTAAAGAAGAGGTTAGAGAGATAAAAGGGAAAGAAGAAACACTGATGTCAAACAACAGTTTCAAAAAGAAAATACCGGTGGTGAATGAGGAAGATGAACACAGGTAATATAACAAAAAGAGTAAAGAGTGTACACAAATCCACACAGATTGTACACAAATCCAAAGAATATTAGACTTAAAAAAAATGAAGACTAAAAATAAAACTGCATTTTACTCTTCAAGGGAATGCAGAGAAGATGGGACCAGGCTGAAAAGGGGTTAAGTAGTCCTGGCCAGTGTGGTTCAGTTGGTTGGTGTCTTCCAGTAAACCAAAAGGTCATGGGTTCAATTCCTGGTCAGGGAACATGCCTAGGTTGAGGGTTCAGTGCCCCCCCAAACCCCCACCAGGGCACATACAAGGGGCGACAGATCGATGTTTCTCTCTCCTCCTCCCTACCCTTCTCTCTAAAAATAAATAAATCAAACATTTTTTAAAAAAGATTTAAGGAGAAAGTATTTAGGGTTTTTCTTTTTTTAGAACTATAATTCCAGGGGGCTTAAATAAGTGTTTTTCCCTAGCTCTGGGTTTCCCCTCAAAATGACTTGTCAAAAACAGGTAAATAATAACATAAAAGGTAAAATAAATAAATGATAAATAAAAGGAAGAAGACCTGCCCCAGCTAGTGTAGCTCAGTGGATTGAGTGCTGGCCTACAAACCAAAGGGTCACCAGTTTGATTCCCAGTCAGGGCACATGCCTGGGATATGGGCCAGGTCCCTGGTGGGGGGCACACAAGAGGCAACCACACACTGATGTTCCTCTCCCTCTCTTTCTCACTTCCTTCCCCTCTCTCTAAAAATAAAATAAAATCATTAAAAGAAAAAAGCAAGACCTTCACAAATTTGACCCCCATATATCTCAAAAGATTTTATGAAGTCATAAAATGAAATATATGCTTAAAATTAAGAATTCAAAATTATGAACTTTAAAGCGTAAGGTAGTAAAGCATTAATAAACAACCACTGTAATAAACAATTACAGTTACATAAATATACTCCTGGAAGTTGAAGCTCTTCCTGCAGAAATGTGAAAAACAAGCCTAATTCCATAATCCAATCCTAAGGACATAAAATTACAACCCATTTTAATAACTAACAAAAGCATACCTTTAATGTTCCATCAGCTGAACAACTAGCCAAAAGCTTATCATCTGGTGAAAATCTGCAGTGATTGGTTGAATTGTTATGGCCAAACAAGGTATTTCGACAATGTTCTTGATTCAAATCCCAGAGCTGTTTGAGAAAGATAAAAAGATAACTAAAAAACTAGTACAGAATGGGGAGAAGTTAAAAATAAAGTTCTTTCTTCCCTCTCATTTAAACTTTTTCAGTTACAGGCAGATGTTCAATTCACAGTAACGTAACGATGTCAAAAACAAAGGTGAACCTGTGATTAACAAGTAATGGGGCAGCTCTTAAATCAGGCCTCAATCTACTGAGGGACTCAGAGGCTCACCTAGCCTTTTAGTCTAGCACTAAATGACTGAACAATTGCTGATATTTCAAAAGGTAGTTTGGAGTCATTATTATATTTTACTCAGCTCTATAGTAAGTAATATGCAACATCCCATTACAAAAACGGTGTGACATTTAAAAATAAAGGGCACAATCCAAGCCAAAAAGAATCCAAAAGAAGTTAGAAAATATTTCTGGGATCCAAAAAAGTTTAATCTAGTTATCTTCAGTATGCCACTTAAGTGGAAAAAAGGTAATCTTGTATAATTTTTAATCATAAAGCATTATCAAACATGTGAAATGAATATCTATTTTTGATTTTGGCTTTCTTTCTATCTTTTTCCTACCTGCACCTTTCCCCCTCCTTCTTCAGATAATAAAACCTCTCTTCTGAATCAAACCCCACTTACAATTCAAGTGAAGCTGACCTCCCCTCATCTGCCCAATTTCTACATGACTAAACTTGCGACCTTTTGTCAATCCAAGGATTCCATCCTACTGACCAGTAGGGTTATTTAGCAATGAGTATATAACCCAAACCAGGTCAACTAGAGTTTTCTCTGAAATTAAATCTACAGGATCTGGGGAAGAGTAAGTTACTCTTCCTCTGTGATTATGGGAAGAGCAAGTTTCTCTTCCTCTGTGGGTATGAGCTGTAAGAACTATATAAACCAAGTTAAGAAAAGCCACACTTCCTGTCACACAGAGAGAACATGCCTGAACCAACAAAGAAGGAAGCAGCGTCTAGACCTGGAGCGGGAACTCAAGGCTGAGAACATAGTTTAAGCATTTGGGATCAGCTCTGCCCGAAGCTATGCTCCCCCTAGTCTTTCCAGTTACATGAGCCAGTAATATCTTCTTCGTTGTTGTTGCTTAAGCTAATATGAAAGTTTATATTATGCAACCAGAAGAGCCCTGATGAATACAATGTATGAGAAAATTAAAGGCGATGTTCTGATGTGTCTACAAAACTACGCAATTCCCATGATCCACACTCACTTTGAGGACACCGTCACTTGACCCAGTGGCTAAGAGAAGGGGATGACTGTTGTGGGTGAAGTGGCAACAGTTGACTTGCTCTGAGTGCTCATCATAGCTGTGCACTTGTTGCCCGGTCATAGAATTCCAAATCTAAAGAGAATAGAGAACAAAATTTACAACTATCCCTTCTTTTCACATAAAACAAAGAAAATGCTTTGTGGATGCCACCCATCCTGTCTGCCAGATTTTCCCAGTCAGACAAGATGCTAATGAATACCTTCAGTTTCCCTAAAATGTCAATATTTTGCCAAGATTTTTTTTTAGACTTTACTTGCAATTCTACACGTCTTCCTATAGCACAACCGCAATCTCCTGAAAACATTACATTCTTCAAGGGCAAGATTTCAGATGTCCGTAAGAATGAAAGCAGCAAAGAAACGCTACATGGGGATGGAATACTGATTCAGCTGGGAAGGAGGAAATCTAAGACCTGACTGTACCACTTTTAACTTGTGTGCCCTTGGTCAAGCCCTTACTTTACCTGAACCTCAGTTCCCTCCTTTGTAAAATGGGGATACTTATACCTGTCCTACATAAGATGGTATCAAGTGAGATAAAGGACATGCTATGTGTTCTGTTGACTTAGGAGTACCAAATAAGTAAGTAAAGGCAGATGGCTCGATGAAAAAAAAGGTTCTAGATTCTGAAGGAAACCTAGCTTTCAACCCTTCCTTCATTAGTTATTAGTTAGTATGACTTTGGGCAAATGACTTCATCTCTGAACCTATTTCTTCATCTGAAAAGTGAGATCAATAATTACTTCACAAATCATAGTGTGAAACTGATAATGGGAATATAAGAAAGTGTATGGTATAAGCCCTCCTGCAGTATTGAGTTCACAATAAAAAGTAATCACCATCTAATTACTACTTAAGACAACTAACTCAGCAGTCTATTGCATCTAACAACAAAGAAAAGAAATAAATTACCTAATAAATCCTCACAGGGCTCTGGACTTCTCAGAGGTTCTAATGTCCCTCCCATAGCATTTTCTTTTTATCTCATCAAAGCACTCCCCAGAGGTCCAGAGAGTTTCTTTTATTTTGAAGCTCTTTTAATTTCTGCCTCTTGCTTTAAATTTTGAATTCTCAGAAAACAAACGCTTAGTATTATTTCCTTTTAATCCATATAACTTTGACTTTGGAACTGCTCAGAGTGGCCAGCTCCGTGCCTCACTCAGAGTCGAGTCTATGGAGTGAATTAACTAGTTGCTTTTAAAATCACCTAAGGGAGCCAATATATGAAGAAGTAGATTTTTCTAAGATCTCAATTTAGTTTGGACACTCCAGAGCTTTCTTCAAGTGGGTACAAACTCCAGGAAAACTTCCAAGCCAGCTGTCTTGTTCCCAGGCCCACTAAGGCCCACTCCACCTCACCAGATTTAGCACTCCATAATCCCTTTGTAAAAAGCCTGAAGTGAAATCTACCCTCCATTTATCATATAAAACATTACCCTGGACTTCAGTTTCTCTTCAATTTTGTATAAATGCTCTGACTAAAAGCCAAATTTAGGGACAGAAGACAAGAAAGGAAAATTAACAAAGATAAAAATTAGCCTATATTACCCTGGCTGGTGTGGCTCAGTGGATTGAGCACCAGTCTGCAAACCAAAGGGTCGCTGGTTTGATTCCCAGTCAGGGCACATGCCTGGGTTGTGGACCAGGACCCCGGCAGGGGGTGCACGAGAGGCAACCACACATTGATGTTTCTCTCCCTCTCTTTCTTCCTCCCTTACCCTCTGTCTAAAAATAAATAAACAAAATCTTTTTAAAAAATTACCCTATTTTTTTTCTCCATTTACTTTTAGACTAGTAATCTAATTAATTATTAATTTGCCCATCCATCTGGTTTTGCACTGAATATAAGCCAGTTCATAAAGGTAAAAAATTGGGCTGCATTTCACAAATTATATATTTTACAATAGAATCCAATATCAGATAATAATTTTGTGCAGCAACACTTCCAATCACAGTGCACTCAAAGGTTTCAACTCATATTTAACCCACAAACCAGTCAACAGATGGCAGACAAATTTATTAATCTGTAATTGTTTTTCCCAGCTGCCTGGTAAATATCTCACACTAATCAACCTAGGTATTTTTGCTGGGGCTTAAAAACGAGGAGTTTTCAGACAGTGTTATTTTATAATAGAGAAAAACTGATTTGCCCAAGTTAGTGGATCAACAGGTAAGCACCCTTTAACCATATTTACCCTAGTCTCTATTATGGAAAAAGAAAACGAATTCTGTGGTGATTACAACGCAAGAGGAAAATGTTTCCCTACCTTCACTTTTTTATCCCCTGAGCAGGTTGCTATAAATTTGTCATCTGCAGAGAATGCACAGCAAAGCACTTCATCTTCATGAGCCTTGATTTCTAGAAGTTTCTCTCCTGTTTCAGCTTTGAACACCTACACAAACAACAATAAAATCTTTTTTACTATATTCCACTTAACCATAAACCATTACTCAATAAAAATCTTTCCTTAAAAGATCTTAACTACTGTTATTTTGCAACAGAAGTGAACCTTGGCAAAATCACTCCAAAAATCACAATTTCTGTCACAATTCATAGGCTTTAACATAAATACAGAACTATCCATTGTTAAATTTTATAATATTAATAAAAAGAACTAACAGAGTATAGCTTCAGTTCTTGAGAATAGTTTGGCAAATTCTCAACAATCAAACAGAAAATATTTCATGGAATATAATTTCTTTCTGGGGCTCAAAGGGCCAAAATTAATAAAGTTAGTAATAAAGCACACAGATAGAAATAAGGGCTATAGTCATAATCTTACAAAGACTAAAGCTATCCTAATTATAAAAGTTTTAACTAATTTGATCCTGATTACCTTCAAAATCAAGTTAGAGCACAAGTTTAAAGAAAAGCACTCATTCGTATTTTCTGAAAGCAGATGAGAACTTACAGGAAATTCCTTCAAGCCCCTTAGGAAATAACCTAGCCCAATTCCATTTACTGTCAGAGGTCTATGCCTGAGCTGGTAATAAAACAGGTATTCTACTTAATTACTGTTCTTTAGTCAGAGCCCTGTACTCTGAGCTAGGAAGTCCTATGTCTTTCGACAATTATCACTTCCTCATTACCTTTAGCTGGCACATGGACGATGCAAACCGACTGGCAGGGTAAAAGGCACTTCTATGTCACCTGGCAAGTTTAGAACTATGAAAACACACAACTGTATCTTTAAAATCTCTAGAGAAAGCCTTCATAAAATGTTCAAGAGATTTGGATTTCTCTATTTCTAATGTGCAATTTACTTGAACTTCAGGATTTAAATATATTCTAATATGCACAGTATTGGGTACCTGTCCTTCTCAATTTTCCTCATGAGAGAGATGTTACCTGTAAGGTTTTATCAGCTCCACAGGAAGCTATCCTGTGACCATCCGCAGAAAAGCAAGCATGGTAAACAGTATCTGTGTGGGGGCGGACAACCAAGCGGGACAGATTCTTGATGGTTTTTTTGTTTCTAAGGACAAGGAAAAAATGAACAGAAACCCAATGAATGCGAGCAAAAGCAATTCTTTCCTTTCAGTAATAAACTGTCTTTTAACTTAGTTATATTCCCAAAAGTAAAAAAGTCTTAAATTACCAACACGTACAGCACAGATCATGTAAAGAAAAAAAGCATAATATAACAAAATTGACATTTTAAGAAAAGTGCTACCCTGTATCAAACAACCTGTCATGTGTTATAAATGTCACTAAGTTGGAAGAAATCTAGTTAATCAAATACATGTCACTTTGTATTTTTCCTTTGATACTTTAATAATATGTGCAGAAAAAACATTATGTAAGGATATCCTCAAAAAACTCCCTACTTTTTAAAAAGGAAGGCAGCAAAATGAAGCTCATTTCCTAACTAAAGTATGACACTACACCCACCACTATGATGATGTACTTTATAACTGCTCTTCTCTAACTATAATTTTCACATAAAGAGAAAAAACTAAAGCCATGTTAATTTTCTTTGTAACTTAATCTACTAAATATTAACTGTCCCACAGGTATAAATATAATATTATTTCTCATGGGCTAAAGGGTAAAGGACCCTAAAGTACACTTAAAATGAGAAAAGTATCGAACAGTGTCAGATTTTCAGAGTCAGTCACTCTGAGTACAAGTAAATATATTAAATGATATCATGCTTAATTTAAAGAGTCAAATGTTAGGAGTCACATAAACTTAAAAAGCAACCTCACTTCTACTACTTATTAGGTGTGTAAACTTAAGCAAATGACTTAGCCTAGTAAGTTTTCTTTCCTCATGTGTAAAATAGGAGTAATGATATCTGCTTTAAATAGTGCCAGGCACATACAGATGTCAATGTTGTTATTCCTTAAAAAAATTACCCACCCATAAGACAGAACAAAAGAAAAATGAAACACAATGGTAAATCAGTGTTAGATACCTCCCTTGCCTGGAAGGTATTACACTTCATTGGAAGTAATAAAAGAAAGAACTATAATGTAAGAACTAGAGTGATAAAAGTCTGGAAGAAAAACAAGTTAAGTTACTAGTAAAGGTGAGAGAATTACATTAAGAAACCACTCTTTCTTTCCTCTTGACCTATTCTACTCAATTCCCCAAACAAAACTCAGGAAGTGACCTATCCATGATGGGCACTTAGTAGATACCCAAAATGTATTAAATGACAAATGAATTCATGAAAACATAATTTCTTTCAAAGTTGAAACTTGGTTAAATTAAGCTTTTACCAACCTAAACCTTTCTTTAAAAAAAAAAGGCTTTCCAGGTATGGGAAAAAAGCATTCTTTGAACATGACTTGGTCAAACCCAATTAAAAAAATACAGCCATGAATGACTATTCTATGAAAGACAATCTCGGATTGAAATGAAGTTGTGATAGAATGAAAAACAATTACAGCATAAAAAGTAAAATTAATAGCCCTGGCTGGTGCAGCTTAGTGGATTAAGCACGGGTCTGTGAACCAACAGATCGCGGTTCGATTCCCAGTCAGAGCACATGCCTGGGCTGCAGACCAGTTCCCAACAGGGAATGCACAGGAAGCAACCATACATTGCTATTTCTCTCCCTCTCTCCTTCCCTTCCTCTCTAAAGATAAGTAAATAAATCTTCAAAAAAATTTTGATACCAATTGTTTTTAAAAAAATTACAACACTGTTAGGTTTTAGAACTGAATATCAAATACAGGTTTATGGCCTCAAAGGCTACGCTCTTCACTACTTGCTGTATTACAATAAGTGAAACATTTGGTGTCAATATTTAGAATGATTAATCAAAATGCCATATATGCAATCATCTATTTTCTATGGACTCTTAGAACATGTATATTTCTCCCATGCTTACTTCTCTAAAACTCTTTGATAAGTAAGAATGCTTATTAAAAGTTCCAGCCTTTTCCAAAGAACTGTTGCTAAATCTTCCCAGAGTGAACTTATTCACTACCCAATTCACTACCTGAAAAAATAATGATACAGTTAGAACACTGCTCCCTTTGGTCTCTCCTAACCTACTTACATCCACTCCAGGTAAAGCATTCCATTATCGACCTCCTGCTTGGCCTGCAGCTTAGCTTGCTGATACACTTCTGAAGTTTCCGGTTCACAGAGACCCAGCTGTACAATATTAGGAAATGGTTGTCGTCCAAGAAGATGTCCGTTTAAAGATAAAAACTCCTGGAAATTCTCACAGACTGCACAATCCTATGAACAAACTGAAATCTCTTAGAAATATAACCAGAGCCAAGATCTGACATTTTTCTGTTTCTGTGATCTTGCTACTTTAAAGGCTTAAATGAGATATTCTCTGTATGAGCTAAAATTGAATAACCAACCATTTAGGTAACAAATATAGAGTGACCCTCTTCAAACTTTAAACATAGGATAAAAATCTCATTATCAAAGTATTACTTTATTAACACATTCTTTAAAAAAAATACTTGAACACTTTACTTCAACTTTCAAACTTCAATCGTATTCACATTCCCAATAGGCTAGGAAATGAAGTAATTAGAATAATCAAAGGTCAAAATAAGAAAATCATCTCTCTTCACCCCTTCTGCTCGTCCACACTATTAAACCTAGAAATAAATGTCAAAAAACCATGTCCTTGCAGGACTTATTTTTCAGATGAATACATACCTTTTCATCCAGTATATGCCGGTATTCCACAAATTCATGAATCAGATGAGCAGGGCCTACGAGTTCTGTTTTTGCTGTAATCCAATCCAGGGAAAACATTAAAGCACGAAGTTCCTTTTTAAAATAAATAAATAAATAAATAAATAAATAAGATTAGGACTGTTAAAGAGATCAAAATATTTTAAGTCTACCATCAGTACTGGGAGAAAATTAGCAGATACCTCAAATTTAAGGACAGAAAGGAACATATAAATAGCTCCAAATTAATAAAATGGACCTCACACCTTAGCTCAAAGTAAATTTTAGTTGGATTAAAGACTTAAGTATAAAATCGGTAACTTCAAAAAATTCTAGGAATTAAGGTATTTCTGTAAGCCTGAGGTGAAGGAAATGTTTGTAAACATGATGCCAAAGCAAAATACCAAAAAGAAAAATAGCCCAGGCTGGTGTGGTTCAGTGGATTGAGTGCCAGCCTGAAAACCGAAAGGTCGCTGGTTTGATTCCCAGTCAGGGCACATGCCTGGGTTGCTTGCCAGGTCCCCAATTACAAGAGGCAACCAATCAATGTATCTCTCACACATCCACGTTTCTCTTCCTCTCTTTCTCTCTTCCTTTCCCTCTCTCTAAAAATAAATAAAATCTTTAAAGAAAAACAAAAGAAAAATAGTGGTGCATTAAACAACATAAAAACTCAAATCTTCAATATAGTAGAAAACAATCTAAATAAAATTTAAGGCAAAAAAGAAACCAGGCAAAAATTTTATAACAGGAATTGTAGATGATAATGTTAATACAATAATGAGCATTATTCATTTTTATAGAAAATTCTTTAAAAAATAGGAAGATATACACCCCAATATAAAAACAGGTAAAGACAGTGGATGAGAACCAATTCACAAAATAAAAAATACAAATGGCCAAAAGCCTCACCAGTAATCAAAGTGAAGTAAGATTTACTATTTTTTAATATCAGATTTTTAAAGAATAAAAGAAATGATAAGAATATTGGCTGGAATCAGCGGGAATGAACACTCTCATATTGGCAGTGATGTAAACCAAAGCAGCCCTTCTGGAGGACGGTTTGAAAATCTGTATTAAAATTCCAACTCTACACACCACATGACCCAGAAATTACACTTATAAATATGTGTCCTAAGAAAATAACCAGGTGAGTGTATTTAAGCAATGTAATTGTTCATAACCAACTGGTTAATCATAATGTAGCTACACGATGAAATCGTCTGCAGCTTTAAAAACTATGTTGCTCTATATAAACTGACATAAAAAGATGACCATGAAATACCACTAAATAGAAAAAAACAAGATATAAGACTATTTCAATGGTATTATGATCCCATTTTGGTTTTAGAGGACAAGCGTGGATATAGGAGCAACAAAATGATCTAGAACAGTATCCACAGAAGTATCCACCTGTTGCTAACTGTGATCTTAATTTCCTTTAGTTTTTCTAAATTTTTCCAATGAAAATAAATCATTATCTTTAATCATTAGGAAAAAAAGACTTAAAAAGTGAGAAGAAACTGAATCCTGCCACACTATCATACATATCAAAAGTTTGGATTTTTTCTATTTTTTTTTTTTAATGCATGGACCCATTAATTCTATTTCAAGGAATTTTCAAAGGAAATAGTATAGGTACAAAGATAACTAAGAATATTCATTACACCCTGGCTGGTGTAGCTCAGTGGATTGAGCACGGGCCTGCGAACCAAAGGATCGAGGTTCGATTCCCAGTCAGGGCACATGCCTGGGTTGCAGGCCAGTTCCCAGCAGAGGACACATGAGAAGCAACCACACATTGATATTTCTCTCCCTCTCTCCTTCCCTTCGCCTCTAAAGATAAATTAATAAAATTAAAAAAAAAAAAAGAGTATTCATTACAGCATCATAAGGTCAAAAAGACTGAAAACAACCTAAATATTCAACAATTACAGTTTGGTTAAATAAATTAGGACACTGATATTTTTGGAATACCTTCACTCCAATATAGATTATTAAACATAAAGTATATTATTAAACAGGCTACAACACTATTTTTGTAACCAAGAAATAATGTACCTAAGTATAGAAAAATTATTCAAAGTACATATGGTTTTCCAAAGTTTTAACATTTCTAGTAGTTGGTAGTTATGACTTCAAATATCATCTATGTACTAATAATTCCCAAATGTTATCTTTAGTCCCTAATCTCCAGAAATCTAGATTTATATATCCAACTAAAGGCTCAATATTTCCAGTTAAATGTTTTAATACGTATATCGGACTTAATATACTCAAAATGAGTTCCGAACCTTCTCCCCATCCCAAAAAAATACTTGCTCTACCCACAGACATAGCAACTCTAATCCTTCCACTGCACAAGCCTGAGGTCATCTTTGACTCTCCTCTTACAATGCGTATTAAATACATCAGCAAATCATGATTCTACTCCCATACATCGCTTTCTTTCTCCTTCCATGCTTTTTTCTTCTTCTGAGCACTTCTACCCCCTGGCATAGGATAAATTTATTTGTCCACTGTCAGTCTCCCCCACAAAACGTAAGCTCAGTGACAGGAGGGACTTCATGGCCGTAGTGTATCCTCATAATGAATAACAATGCCAGTACATAACAAGCACTCAATAAATATTTTTTGAATGAATGAATATACTTTCCCACCCTCCATTTCTTCTCTAAACTCAAAAACAAACTCACCCCGCCTATAAAGAAAAACTACTGGTAAGAACAGAGTGAATCTTCGGGTGGTTCATTTACTGCAGTTACTAAGGTACCTTCTTAAATCACCGCAGGTAAAAATAGTAACAAAAATACATAGGCTATAATTCTATTTTTCCTAATAAGTTCCTAAACAGGACTAAATAAAAGTGAGAGAAAACAAGTTAACTTTTAAATGGGTCGTCTTACTTTGTGCATACTTGCACTGGCCATGTGATAGGCCAGATAATTGTACCAGTACATGCAGTCCTCCTGAGCTAATGAGAGAGTACGTGGCTGGTGGTATCTCTGGAACTGAGTGATTATCTTCTTATGTAGATCCTGAAACCCAAATGATACACTTCAGAGGAGAGGAACAATTTCATAACCTAAACATTAGAGTAGCTCCAGCTTCCAAAGCTATTTAAGAATGTACAGAGAATCTCCCCACAACATACTTATTAATTACAAAAGGAAAAAAGAGCAACTTTACAGTAAAGATAATGCTAGATACCACTTTAGCCAAGTGATCAATGGTAACATCACTGATAATAAGATATATCAACACCCTGATATGATGCACTGAGAAGAACAAAACATTATTTCTGTGGTATTATTGCCAAAAATATATAATCTTGATCTGGTGAGGAGAAAAATACCAGGTAAACCCAAACTAAGGGACACTGTACAAAATAACCAGCTAGGACTCCTCAAAAGTGACCATGAGAGATCATGAAAGCTGAGGAATTTTCAGAGTCGAAGGAAACATGACAAGTATATGCAATATGTAATCCTGAATTGGATGTGGACCACAAAAAGGACACCAGTGGGAAAGGAGACAAATGTCAAAGTCTGTAGACTCGTCACATTGCAGTTTTGTATGATGTTGACACTGGGGGAAGCTGAGTGAAAGGTATAGGCATAGAAACTACTATTTTGCAACTTTTCTGTGTCTAAAATTAATTTCAAAATAAAGAGTTTTATAAAAAAAAAGAGAGAGAGAGAGAATGTACAGAGGTACAAGTACCTGAAGCTGGGTGCGGTTCTTCTCTGTAAGGAAATCTACTTGAAGATCATGCAAATAATACAAAAATGATTTTCCGTTCCGATCACAGAATAAGAGGGACTTATTAACAAACTCCTGCAGTATGTCTTCAACTTCTTCAGTTTCCATGTCCCAGAGAACACATAACACCTAGGAATCATTTTAAGCAATTAATGTGCCACAGAAGTACACTGACCGGGACTGCAGACAAGGTGTTAACTACACACCAAAAAATCATATCCCGAAGCCCTGAATAAGAATCTCTACTTCACAAGAAGGAGCTCAATCATTCCCCAAAATAGAACAGAGAAAGAGAGAAAGAAGTCGGATGCTTCCTAGCTTCACTAGAGCCACTGAGAAATAGGTAACCTGTCCCCAGTTCAACATCAAGCCCTTGATGGAGACTGAGAGCAGTGGGACCTTCCATCCCACCACCTCAGTCACACAGGTCTTATCTTTCCCATATCCTCTGTAACAATATTCCTGGCACTTTATTAAAGGCTGGATGCCATAAATACCCAGGGATGACGATTCTTGGTCTTTCTATTACCTTTGTAGGCACCTTAACATCCTTCTGAAAGATGGAGAGATCTGTGTAATAACCTTTGATATCTTCTCTGAGCATGTCGACACTTATAGACATGGCTTCATCCAGGGCCTCATAATCGTAAGATGAAGATTTCCTTATCCTCTTAAACTGCTTATTCTGAAGTTGCCTGAGGTAGTACTCCCAGCGGTTGGGAAAGTCACGTAAAAGAGCACCAATTAAAGACACTACAAGAGGAGAACCTAAAAAAACAAACAAAGTCAATATGTGAACATTGTCACATTTCAGAATGACCACTAACTTAATAGTCAATTTATTGCTGCGTGGTTCCCAAAGCCTTAAAATATGTACTTTAAGGAAATCATTAGAAATAAGAAATATTTCATTTAAGGGTATTCATCACAGAAATGACTGGATTAATGTATATCATAATAATTTGCCACTGGTAAATTTTTTTTCAAAAGACATTTAATGGCATAGGGAAATGTTCAAGACTTGTATGACAATGACAAGATTTCAAATTATTTATACCACATTATAATCTCAATATTTTTCCAAAGTTTTATATGCCCTAAAAGACTGGAAGAAATACTCTCATGATACTAGTAATTATCAGATTATGAGTAGTTTCTATTTTTTATTTATAGAATGGATATGCATCACCTTTATAATGAATACAAATTACCATATTTTTCAGACCATAAGACACACCTATGTTTTAGAGGAGGAAAATAGGAAAAAATTTTTGAAGCAAAAAATGTAGTAAAATATTTAATAACATAAATAACACAATATTTCACCAATGTAAATGTAAACAGAACTCAACAGCAGCATTAAAACCATAATTCCCCCCAAATGTGGGGGATGAGTGCGTCTTATAGTCCAAAAAATACAGTAAGCACTTTTTCTAAGTTTAAGATTTTTTAAAAGACAATTAACTCAAAACCAAGTATCTACTTGATAGCAGAAAGGAAAAAAGGGAAGGTATTTCCATGCATTAACAACAATGGGAAAAGTAATCTTAAGTGCTGATAGATTTGACTGCATAAAAGTTTAAATTTCTGTATTTCAAAAAGACTACATATGAAATTTAAAAGCAGATAAAAAAACTGGGAGGAAATATTTGGAAAAAAATGAAAAATGGTTAATAGTTCCAATAGAGTACCTAAAAGTCAATTAAAGATACTTATATCACAAAAGGCAAGTGAGTCAAGGATAATGTCTCAAAATGCAAAAATTAAATAAGCAAAAAGTTTAACTTCACTAATAGAAAATGCAAATTAAGACAAAACCAGATTTTACTTATCAAATTAGAATGCTATTTTTATAGAATCCCAACCAAAAAAATTTAAAACTCTCATTACATTTTTTATTCTTGAGGACAGCAGGGGTCACGTCTTCATGTTAACATGGTGTGGGTGTTCATTTAATACTATCTTAATGAGTGAATACCAAAATATTATTATACATTTAGGGTATTAGAGAAAAACCTAAAATACTAAATACTCTAGCAAAGTTTTTGGATATTCATGGCTAAACTGTCATATTCATTAACTTAATTTACAACAGGATAAATTAACATCTCTATAACCCCCTCACACACAAAATAAATAACTATACCTTTACATTCTTTTATAATACTATGAGCTTGTTCTGGCAAATCTGATTTCTTCATATTAACAAAAAGGGATAAAATTTCAAGTCCTTTTTCTTTTCCTAAGCCACTCTCCACAGGAACTACATATTTAGGACCTGCAAAATCATAAAATACAGTAAGTAATTCAGTATGCCACATACTTAAATGTAACTGAGTTAAAACATAAAGGTACTAACAAGTAAATTAATAATCCTTACCCATTACTGAATCTGTAACACTCTTATCTCTGGTTGTAAGAAGAATCTGACATTGATTGTCAAAAGCTTTTAACACCCAAGGATCCCAAACATCATCCAAGATCAACAGAGACCTAATTAAAAGAATGGTATTGAGTCACTAATGACATTTATTTTAAGCTTCCTTCAAAAAAATTAAAAAAGAGAATGCCACCACTATTTTTTAAATTTCCTCTTTTCTTTGCTATATCTATTTCACAATACAGGGTAGGCAAAAGTAGGTTTACAGTTGTCGCATACTCAGAGCTGTAAACCTACTTTTGCCCACTTCTGTATGTTGATCCAAAAAATGAAAAAAATAAGCATAACTCCCACCTGATATTAAAGTTAAAGGACGTATAAGGAGAGGGCTGGAAGTATCAGAAATCACCTACCCGGAGCCTATCCATGTAATGATAATGAGACTTTGTTCCAATTCAGTCATTAAGCACCAAAACCAAATGAGAACTGGGCTGAGGTTACCATTACAATGAATCATAGAACAGTGATGATTTTTAACCATATTTACCTAAAAAAATAGCATTTTCATACGTTCCGACCTAACAGAATTCACTGGCAAGATTACTTTTCATTTGATACACTTGTGGTGTGTTTTCCATCCAAGAAATCAGTTTATAAATAATGAAAAAAAGTCTCTGTGCCAGTTCCTGACTGGTCTCTTCAAAAACTTTTTAAAATTCACCAGAACAAATGAGGAAAAAAATACAACTAAAACCTGACAGCATAACTACACACTAGTATTTTCACCTAATGCCACACTACTTCTGAACACGACCAAAAAATACTCTAGGCACACACACAGGTTGGAAAATTGCAAAAGTACAAACCAAAAATGACTGGCCTTATAAACCACGGTCTGATACATCTGAGAGTGGTTACAATATTTTCCTAAACAGAAATTGCTTTTCTTTTGCAAAGAAGGAAGTAGGATTAGGGGGAAGTTACTGAGCAAGAAAAAGGAGAATGGTTAGCGGTCTCAATGCTATTTCCTCCAGGAAAATGGATACCAGTGACTACCCAGGGGAAGGGGAGATGATGAAGGGGTTCGGAGGAGAAGAACACCAGAGAAAAGGGAGCGTCCCTCTACAGTGAGCACCCATCATAATCACCTAAAGGAGGCGTTTCCTAGAAAGTACTCCTCTCACTGAACGTTCTGATATGCATCCCTGCACCAATCATCAGGCGCAGCAGTGCCATCATCTAATTCTTGCCCAGTTTACTGTCACACTCCCAAGGAACGCTTTATTCATCATTGTGCTTGCCGCACTGACCCAGGCCCAACACCCAATGCTACTTAAATGAGCAAGTGAAAACAACGGCCGCTAGACTGTGGAAATCAAAGTATTGACTGAATCCACGGTTATTCCCTTAACACACGCAGCAACTAAGCTTCTGTCTCCCTTCTGCCTTAGTGGAAATTGTGAAACAGCTGGTAATAGTGCCTGGCACATAATTATATCAGTATTTGTTGAATGAATTAATGAAACAAACAAATAAAACAAACTCAAAGTACATGCAAATAGAAGAGTTACATGTATACCCAAAAACTAAGACAACATCATAGAAGGAACCCATTAAATTAAAAAGCCTTCCTGACTCTGTCTTTTACCAGTTGCCTACATTTAATCTGTCTCTTGTTCAATGTTAATCCATTAGAAACAATGGATTCAAGGTAACAGCTTGCATTTTCTAGCAAAGACCACTCACCTACTTAAGAAATATTTCTTAAGAGCCTACAATGGCACATAAGAGATGATGTGGTAAGCAGGAGGCAAAGAGAAGAGCAGCAGTTTGAGGTCAGTGGAAGCCACTTTTTTTTTTAATACAAGAGAGAGAACAGCAGGAATGCAATGGTTTGTTCTTACACCCTCTACTGAGCAGTGAGAAAAGGGTATGATGCTCTCAAGGTGTCAGTAGTTAGGGCTCACTGGGACTTCATATGCCAACTAAATTCGACCATCCATACCCTGGGTGTTTGCGCAGCATCAGAATGCGGAGACGGTCTTTGGCCTCTTCAATATTAAGTGGAAGCCTCTGGGAGAAACTCTCATCCTGGTCCAACCGTGTACAAACGTTCTGCAGTTTCATCAGAAGCCCAGATTTGTCTTGTTTCCCGACAGAAATCCAGTGCACGCCCCCTGGGAAACAATCTGGTGAGGGAAAAAATAATAAACTCAAGGCCTTTGAACAGAAGTCCTCCTTTCAAAGATTTTACTAATAAGCAGCACATCTGTTTCAATCTTCACTCTCATCATATCTTCAACTTCTTTTGATTAAGGGCATAAATTTTATGCCCTGGCTGGTGTGGCTCAATGGACTGAGTGCCAGCCTGCAAACCAAAAGTCACCAGGTCGACTCCCAGTCGGGGCACATGCCTGGGTTGCAGGCCCGGTCCCCAGATGGGGGCGTATGAGAAGCAACCAATTAATGTACCTCTCACACATTGATGTTTCCCTCCCTTTCTTTCTCCCTCCCTTCCCCACTCTCTAAAAATAAATAAATTTTTTTTTTTAATTTTACTTGTAGGGTATTACTGAGCTTTACAGCCTGAATCTAAGACACTGAAGTCTGGAGTAAATATGGTTTTTATTAGTAAAAATCTTACCGAACAAAACTTCATAATCTTTGCTCTATGTCATCACTCTCACTTCCAGCACAGTTTCTCCACCTAAGCACTCTGGACATTCTGGCCCAGATAACTCATTGCTGTGAGAAACTGTCCTGTGCCCTGTAGGATGTTTAACAGCCTCCCTGGCTTCTACCCACTAGATTCCAGGAGTATTCCCCCTCCCCAGTTACCAAAAGTGTCTCCAGACATGGCCAATGTCAGCTAAGGGAGAGGGGCAAAATCACCTCTCACTGAGACCCATAATGCCGAGAAACATGTAACTCTCTCAACATAGTTCATGCACAGAGACTTAAGTAAAAAGTTAGGTTCAAGTCTGCCTCTACTACTTACTAGCTGTGCAATCTTGGGCAAAGCACTCAGCCTCAGTCTCACCTATTATACGAAATATAACTGTTTACCCTACCTATTTTAGAGTTACTCTGAGAAATTAATGGTATCAAATATGTGAATTTGCTATGTTAATTGCAAAGGGTTATAAGAGACTTCTTAGTGACAGGGATCTGAGAGCACCTTACACATATTAAGCTCTGAACTAACAAGCACTGTATCAGGAGCCAAAAATCTTAAGCCTTCATAGACTGTACTAAATCAGCTCCCCACAGATAGAAAAAAATGTAAGAGGGGCCCCATGTGTAAAATATGGTGGACAGCAACATTAGATCATAAAAGTGGCATTAATCATAAAGACTTATATTACGTGATCATAAAAGTATAAGAAAAAGCAAAAAACAGATACAGAGATAAATGAGTTATATTATACCAAAGGCAATTTATTTACTGGTATTCAAAAATAATTAAGTACTGCCGTAGCTAGTGTGGCTCAATAGATTGAGTGCCAGCCTATGAACCGAAAGGTCACCAGTTTGATTCCCAGACAGGGCACATGACTGGGTTGTGGGCCAGGTACCCAGTAAGGGGCACACAAGAGGCAACCACACACTGATGTTTCTCTCCTCTTTATACCTCCCTTCCCCTCTCTCTGAAAATAAATAAAATCTTTTTTAAAAAAAGAAATAATTAAGTACAAAAAGAAATCATTATTTTGAAAACTTAATCATCCAAAAGAATTATTTGTATATATGCACGAAGGTGTACTTATGACATATTTTTGAGCACTACGCTAACAGTTCTACACATTAAACTACATTTAATCCTCACAGCAGACTATCAAGCAGACACTATTGTTATCCCCCACTTTGCAGATGAGGAAACTGAAGTATAGAAAGGTTGAGTAATTTGTCTACTGTTACACAGCTAATTAAGCAGAGATGGGATTTCAAAACCCGAGCCTCAATGCTCAACTTCTAAACTTCTTCCACCACAAGGATCTTCACGGCAGCGTTGTTTGCAACAGGAAACAGCTGGAGACTGCCAGCAACGCCCATCTGAACCGCCTCTTCCCCTGCAGGTTTCCAAAGCCTGAGGCTCAACTGAGGCAGGGTAGAACTTCATACATAAAGAAAAGTTGGAGTACTAAATAGGACTTGACATTTTAATCATTGAAATGAAACTTTTATAAATTTACTGATTTTAGAGAAAGAGAGGAAGGGAGAGAGAAAGGGAGAGACAGATACATCAATTTGTTGTTCTACTTATTTATGCATTCATTAGTTGCATAACCAATGTACGTGCCCTGACTGGGACTGACCCTACAACCTTGGCATATTGTGGTGACACTCTAACCAACTGAGCTACCTGGCCTGGGTGAAATGAAACTTTTTAAAAAACTTGAAGTGACCTGGAAATGCTGAACCTGTACAAGGTCAGTGAAAGAATCAGTCCCAGAGAAGAGTTTTTAACAGGCAATGAAGGGAAAGAGTAAAGTTGTTTTCTGAGTAGACCCAACAAACCCCAATGAATGGTTACACATCCACTAAATAAACCTAATAAAACTGCCAAGGTTTATAACCATGAATATAAACTGAAACTCAGTTAGGTGATTTGCTCCAGCAAAAAGAAGCAAGTAATGATCTGGATGAGCAACAGGGGGTAAGAACAAATACCCACTCCATCTCCTAACATAAAGAAGGAATCAGCTTTCACCCAAGATAAAGAGAGAACCTAAGAGCCAAGAGTATGTGCTAAGGAGCAACTGAATAATGGGCAATAAAAATCTAGACCCAAGCCTAAGAGGAGACTAACAGGATAAATAATAAGGATATTATGGAATCAATGTGTATTTCTTGATAAGTCAGAAAACTGCAGTAGTGGACTTAAAGGACAGAATAGGCAGAAGTAGGCAAAGCACAGAATAAAATGTTTATATCAAGATTTCAAAAGTGGTATCCCTTCGGGTAGTGCCAAGGACCAGGGTTCAGGCCGAGGTCCAAGGAAACATATGGCTGAAGGGTAGTGAAGAAACGTCACTGAAGATAAAGAAGTTAAGGAAATGAGAGGCCAAGATTTTAGATGACTCATTCACTGAGATATCAAAATTACTAAGTGTGTCAAAAAAAGAAGGGCTTAAGTTTACAATTAATAACTCCAGCCCTGACTGGGATGACGCAGTGGATTCAGCGCCGCCAGCCTGTGAACCGAGAGGTCACCAGTTTGACCCCCAGTCAGGGCACATGCCTAGATTGCAGGCCAGGTCCCCAATTGGGGGTAGGAGGCAACCAATCGATGTTTCTCTCCCTTTCTTTCTCCCTTCCTTCCCCTGTCTCTAAAAATAAATGAAAATAAAATTTAAAAATAGTAAGAAAAAAAATGAGCTCTGATCTTCTACATTAAAAATAAAATTAATAAAACTCCAATGATCAATGAATGAGAGTACATACCTGGGAAAGATTAAAGAAATGAGCTTCAAAGGACAAACAATTTAGCTGAGGAAAGAGTATTAATAGTTTGAATGAGGCAACACAGAACAAGAACAACATCTACCCATTTCCTGGTGATAAAGTATGTGGGATATAAATGAAAAAAAGTTGTCACACCAGTGAAGAAAGCTATGGAAAAGGTGGCACTCTCAGGGAACTGCCCAGTTTCAGTAAGACAAAAGGTAACCATTAAAAGAAGGGATTGATGACATCGAGGAGTTTCCTGGTCACAGAGGGGAAGTCTGCAGGGAATGGTAGAAAGGTTGGGAACGAGGGAGGAGACCTAGATCAGAATTTGGCAATGCACTGAGTAGTAAATGCCATGAGAAAATCTAAAACATAACACATGACCAAGAGAACTCTGTGATAACTAAGGTAAAAAGCTTCCTGAAGTTCCCTTAGGCTTCCTTCACTGTGAGTCAACAGTTACAAAGCGGAAAATCCCTGATTTCTGTTTCAGTTTCTGGCTCCACCTAGTGTTGGAACTAGGCTCTGTGGGTGTACATGTTTGTAAGTGCACTGGAAAGAGTTTGAACAATTCACTCTCAGCTGTTAACCATGATGTCTGTGGTGAAGAATTTAAGAGAAAGGGGAGAAGGGCAAGTGAAAAGAATTTTCTTTTCTTTTTAAATGAAAATATTACAACTGTAATATTTAAAACAAAATTTTAAACTACCTGTTGCTCCTAAGGTTCTTTTTATTTTTTAACTTGTGCTTTTTATATAAAAATTTTTTTTGAATCATTCCAGAATTAAAGACAAGACAAAGAAAGTATCCTGATATAGCTAGCTAGTAAATTCTTTAGATTTAAATTTAAGTACCCATTACCTAGTCTTTCTCTCCTAAATTTAAAACTAATAAACAAGAGCATTATAAACACATGCAGAAAAGTAAATAGAACACTACTAGCTTTAATAATAAACACAGACCAAGTAACTTATTGATCTGCAAAAATCCTACTACCACAAAATGACAATTAAATACAGAAGCATTAATTCCACATTTCAGAAAGAATCTAAAACACTCTATGGGCACAAGAGGGAGCAATTTAGTCTTGAATGATTTCTATAATTCAGACAAACTTAATCAGAAGAAAAAATGTCTTTATTCAAAGAAATTAACCCCATCCTACTTTCGTATGAGGTTTATCCTGGTAGCACTTAATAATCTAATAGCACAAAGGAAACCTTGGGAAGGACAGGAGCAAACAGGAGATAGACTCTGGAGAAAGCTTCCATTCTTTAACACCTCGAGGAGAGAGACCTGAGAACGAGTTCAATCCCCAATGACCAATGATTTAATCAATCACGGCTATGAAATGAGGCCTCCACAAAAACCCAAAAGGGTGGGGTTCTAGGAGTTTCTGGGCTGGTGACCACAAGGAAGCAAGGAGTAGCTCACCCAGAGAGGCCACGGAAGCTCCACACCCTTCCCACATATTTTGTCATTATGTATCACTTTCATCTAGCTATTCCTGAGTTATATCCTTTTATAATAAACCAGTGATCTAGTAAGTAAAATGTTTTTCTGAGTTTTGGGAGCAGCTGTAGCAAATTAATCAAAACTGCCCTGACTTCCAGCCAAGATGGAGGCATAGGTAGACGCACTGTGCCTCCTCGCACAACCAAGATAGAGAAAACAACAATATAGAAACAAAATAACAACCAGAACTGACAGAAAATTGAAGTGTATGGAAGTCAGACACCCAAGGATTCAAAAATAGACACGTTCATCCAGACCGGTAGGGGGGCGGAGTCAGGCCGGAGGGGGACGTGGAGCAGAGAGCTGAGCAACCAGGGTGGCGCGCAAGTCCGCAGCAGGCAGACCCTGGGCACACAAGCGGCGGTGGCTGGTGGGCCCCTGCCAGGGGGTGGCGACCAGCAGACCCATCAAGGAAGTCATTGTGAAGCAAGGCACTGCGCGCAGCTCAGGGTCCCAGCACCAGGAAGTGGAGCTTTGGGGCACTGACTGAAGAGGAGGGTCTTGCAGGGTGCACAGGCCCACCCACACCAAAATTGGTGCCAGAGGGGCCCAGTTGGCTTGTGGAAAGACGCGGAAGGATCTGGGGTCCTACAGAGAGCAGAGCAAGCGCCATTGTTCCTTCTCGGACCCCGCCCCCACATATAGCGTCACAACCCAGCAACTGGCGTGCCCCGCCCAGGTGAACTCCTAAGGCCCCGCCCCTCACTACAGGAGCTCCACAAGACCAAAAACAACAACAACAACAAAAATAAAACAGCAAAAAGATGGCTCAAACAGAAAAATTGAAAGCCCCAGAACCCATCCTTTTAAGTGACCAAGAGATAGCCAACTTATCAGATGCACAGTTCAAAGCACTGGTGATCAGGATCACAGAATTGGTTGATTTTGGTCCCAAATTACATGAGAAAATGCAGGCTACAATAAGTTTAATGAAGAAAAATGCACAGGAAACCAATAATGATGGAATGAAAGATGGGTCTCACATCATTGGAATGGACCAGAAGGAAGAAAAAAAATATGCAACCAGAAAAGAATGAAGAAATAAGAATTCCAAAAAAATGAGAGGCTTAGGAACCTCCGGGACATCTTTAAACATTCCAACATTTGAATTATAGGGGTACCACAAGGAGAAGAGGAAAAACAAGTAGAAAAGATATTTGAACAAATAATAAAGGAGAACTTCCCCAATCTGGCAAAGGAAATAGACTTCCAGGAAGTCCAGGAAGCTCAGAGAGTCCCAAAGAAGTTGGACCCAAGGAGGAACACACCAACGCACATCAGAATTACATTAGCCAAGGTAAAAATGAAGGAGAGAATCCTAGAAGCAACAAGAGATAAGGAGACAGTAACCTACAAAGGAGTTCCCATCAGACTGTCAGCTGATTTCTCAAAAGAGACCTTACAGGCAAGAAGGGGCTGGAAAGAAGTATTTGAAGTCATGAAAGACAAGGACCTTCACCCAAGATTACTCTATCCAGCAAAGCT
>CM052539.1:15376019-15419710 GCA_028533065.1 Trachops cirrhosus
AAATGAAGGAGAGAATCCTAGAAGCAACAAGAGATAAGGAGACAGTAACCTACAAAGGAGTTCCCATCAGACTGTCAGCTGATTTCTCAAAAGAGACCTTACAGGCAAGAAGGGGCTGGAAAGAAGTATTTGAAGTCATGAAAGACAAGGACCTTCACCCAAGATTACTCTATCCAGCAAAGCTTTCATTTAGAATGGAAGGGCAGATCAAGTGCTTCTCAGATAAGGTCAAGTTCAAGGAGTTCATCATCACCAAGCCCTTACTGCCTGAAATGTTAAAGAGACTTATCTAAGAAAAAGAAGATAAAAAACATGTGTAGTAAAATGACAGCAAACTCACAATTATTAACAACCACACCTGGAACAAAAACAAGAAATTAAGCAAACAACTAGAACAGGAACAGAACCACAGAAATGGAGATCACATGGAGGGTTCGCAACAGGGGAGTGGGAGGAGGAGAGAGGTGGGGAAAGGTACAGAGAATAAGTAGCATGGATGATAGGTAGAAAATAGACAGGGGGAGGACAAGAATAGTAGGGGAAATGTAGAAGCTAACGAACTTATGACACATGGACATGAACTAAAGGAGGGAATGTGGGTGGGAGAGGGTGTTCAGGGTGGAGGGGAGTGAAGGGGGGATAATAGGACAACTGTAATAACATAATCAATAAAATATATCTAAAAAAAAAAACTCCCCTGGCCTATGTGGCTCTGTGGATTGAGTGCCAGCCTATGAACCAAAGGGTCACTGGTTCCATTCCCAGGGCACATGCCTGGGTTGCAGGCCAAGACCCTGGTTGTGGGCACGCAAAAGGCAACCGATCGATGTATCTCTCGCACATCAGTGTTTCTCTCCCTCTCATTCTCCCCACCTTCCTCTCTAAAAATAAATAATAAAATCTTAAAAAAAAATAATCAAACCCATCTGGTCATAAGCACAGGTAATGATCTGGGATTGCGACTGGCATCTAAAAAGAGGGTGAGGGAGGCTGTCTTGTGAGACTGAACCCTTAACCAGTGGGATCTGATGCTATCTCCAGATAGTGTCGGAATGGAGTTTAAATCATAGGACACCCAGCTGGTGTTAAAGAATTGCTGGATGTATAGAAAATTCACACCTGTGGTGTCAGAAATGAAGTAGTATTGTTGTGTAGAGGAGACACACAGGAGGAATGTTTTACCTTAGAGGAGTGGAAAGGAAATGAGAATGGGAAATTTTTAAAAGAAAATACAGACAGCAAGAAGCCAGGTCTTATACAGACTTAATATGGCAAGGACTGTGAACTAAAAAATATGATTAACTCAATCCTCTGTACTTAAGATCTCTAAAAACATATGACGAATATGAATTACACTCCCTATGCACCAGAAAATTGCTACAATCTCTGACATTTTCTCAAAACAAAACAGTTAAAATCTATTCCAAGAATACAATTTACACAATATGATTCCTGGGTAATTAATTCCATAAATTGTTGGTCAATTGTAACCGCTAAAATTAAAAATTCACCCCAATAGCCCTGGCTAGGATGGCTCAGTGGATTGAGCGCCAGCCTGTGAACCAAAGGGTCACTGGTTTGATTCCCAGTCAGGACACATGCCTGGGGTGCAGACCAGGTCCCCAGTGGAAGGTGGTATGAGATGCAATCACATATTGATGTTTCTTTCCCTCTCTTTCTCCCTCCCTTCCCTTCTGTCTAAAAATAAAAAATAAAATCTTAAAAAAAATTTTCACCCAATAACCCTGGCCAATGTGACTCGGGTAGGCATCATCCTGCAAAATTAAAGGTTGCTGGCTGGATTCCCGGTCAGGGCACATGCCTAGGTACAGGTTCGGTTCCTGGCCAGGGAGCATACGAGAGACAACGGATCAATGTTTCTCTCTCACATCAATGTTTCTCTCCTTCTCTTTCTCCCTCCCTACCCCTCTGTCTAAAAAAGCTTTTTTAAATAATATACCCTAATAATCAAGAATGATTTAAACTGAGGGGCATACTTTTAACTCTAAATCAATACATTACAAATGTATATTTTAGGTCAATCTCTGCTCAGTTGGCCCGCTCCCATGTTCTGTGGAGTGTACGATCGCTTAATAAATCTGTTCTCTCTCTTTATGCTATAAAAATGTATATTTTATAGGAAATTCATCATAATATTGAAAGAAAAACCCATTTATACTAAAGTAACAAACCAATTTCACCCTGAAATATCCTTAGTGGTCAACTTTGCAGTGGAGGTAAAAATAAATAAATAAAAATAAATTCTTAGCCCTGAGATTTGCATAGAGCTGAGTCTGAGGAAACTTCTCTATACTAATAGAGGGGGGAAATCAGGCTTTAGGAACTGGGCAACTTCCAACAAGAGTAAGACCAATACTGCTGACAATGGCTTGAAGTAGAAATAAACCACTTCTGTACAAAAGATATACCCTGGCCTCCACCTTTCCAAGTCTCTTAGAGGTTTAATATTTATTCCATTCATACTGTTATCTCATCATAAAGGGTCTTAATGGCTGATTATATATTATAAATAAAGAAGTTATTAACAATCGAAGTCAGGAACTGTCCTTAAATTCCCCTAGACCTCAGTAATGAATAGAGGAAACCGAAGACTGAAGGAGCTATACAACTATTCCTGACAAATACCCTGAGAACCTACCAGACTCATTAAGGTTAGGAGTAGCCCTGTCAAATGCCCTAAATCCTCTACTGCACAGTATGACCTTCCCCATTCCCATAACTACCCATTACCCTTCCCACCTACCCTAGTCTTCCATCCCTACCTCGTCTGCCTGACAAACTTCTATTCTTCCTCCAAACTTGAGCTAAAATGTCACCTCATTTAGCTCTAGTCAGTATGGTTCAGTTCTTTGGAGCACTGTCCCATAACTGAAAGGTTGTGGGTTTGATTCCCAGTCAGGGCACACACCTAGGTTGCGGTTCAGTGCCCAGTCCTGGTATGAATGATCCCAGGTCCAGAGGCATGTGGGAGACAACCAATCGATGCTTCTCTCTCACACTGATGTTTCTCTCTCCCTATCTCTCTTCCATCTTCTCTCTAAAAGCAATGAAAAAACGTCCTCAGGTGATAATAAAAAAAATTTTTTAAGTCATCTCATTTAGGAAACCTATCCTGTCCACCCGCTTTTCCTAGAGAGAGAACGTTTCCTTCCTTTGTTCTAACTTTGTACCTTACACTTGTTTCTGCTGTTCAGTTTATCACATGTATCATAATTTGTTTACGTATCTGTCTCCCCTGCTGGAACGTAAGTGAATTCCTCAGGTGCACAGACTGTGCCTCCCTTTTGGATCCCCAGTGCCCAAGCTGGTGCCGGAGCCCCACAAGAGGCTCTCCAATATTTACCAACTACGTGACACCTGAAATAAGAAAGGTCAATCACCAGATATTGAATGACTCTGTAAAACCCACCTACAAAAACGTATCAGTTGCTATAGCCAACTCCCCATTTTTCTTTTTCTTGGGGCTTACCATAAAATAGACAAATTACTAAAGATTTTTATTTTTAAATACAAACAACTAATAAAATTAATTACAGAAATGGAATTCATAGAACTGAGTTTCCAAGAATCTCCTTCTCCACAGCACTCTATGCCAAAACAGACACTCAACTTACAGAAAGGTTTGAGTCTAGCACTGCCTGAAAGACAGGGATATAACATTTCAAGATCTTTTTCAACTCTACCATCCCTTCAATTATTAAGATACAAGGGAACTAGTTTAATTCCAGTAATAATAAGTGCCATTGATAATATATGAATTTACCTGCCTGGCTAGTCAAGTCACACTGTGACAGGCTAGGTTGAAAATAAATTTCAAATTTCATCATACCTATGGTAGGCAGAATAATGACCCCTCAAAGATGTCCACGTCCCATTCCACAGAATTTGTAAATGTTACCTTCCATGGCAAAAGGGATTTTGCAGGTGCAATTAAATTAAGAATTTTGAGATGAGACTATCTCAGATTATCCTACTGGTAATATAATCATAAGGGCCTTTATAAAAGGGAGGCAAGAAGGTTAGAGTCAGAGAAGGAGATGTGATAAGAGACACTAAGATCAGAGAGAAAGAGAAAGATGTACAAATGCTATGCACTGCCAGCTTTGAGAATGGAGGAAGGGACCACGAGTCAAGGAATGCAGGATACGTCTAGCAGCTACAAGGAAAATAATTCTTCCCAGAGCCTCCAGAAGAAACTCAGTCCTGCCAATACCTTGAAATTAGTGAGTAAGATTTATTTTGGACTTCTGACCTCCAGAACTGTAGGATACTAAGTTTGTGTTATTTTAAGCCACCAAATTTTTGGTAACTTGTTACAACAGCAACAGGAAACTAATACAATGCCTAAAGAATATCTCCTTAGCCAGCAACATATGGTAATCAAAACTTACCTTTTAAGAAGACATGATCTCTGACAGCTTCTGCAGCTAATACAGACTTCCCACAACCTGCCATTCCATATACAGTGACCCAGCCTGGTTCACCATTCAGCTTGGAGAGCTTCTGCTGAATTGCATTCACCAGCTTCTTCCTAGTAACGAAAACAACTGGCCTCTGTGGCACTCCTCCTGCACACAGGACTGTTCTCACTGAAATCCAAAACAAAATGAGTATGAATAAAACTTTGAAATGGTTACTCAAATAGTATCATGATAACCAAAGAAAATAAGGCTGAGAGGCCTTGGCTTCAGAATATCCAAGAGAAGAAAATGTGGCTAGCATATTAACTTCAACCTATTTCTCAGAAAAAAAGCAGAATAAAAGCAAACACATGCCTTCCAAGATGACTATAGACAATGGAAATCTCCATCTATATTTCCCTGTACCCTACTCTTCTCTGACTCCGATCTCTTTCTCTCATATTGAAGACTGGGAAGGAGACTATAAAGAGAGGAATACAGAATTCCTTTCAAGAACTTAGATTTCTAAAGATTCTTATTCTTTCCTATGCATAAGCTTGATAAACACAGAACTGAGGAACTTAAATAAAGGCCTCTATATTGTCTTATTATCTCTAAAAATTAGGATATATCTATGACTACCTCGGTAGTAGATAGCTCACTGGGCAAGAAGAAAAAGTGAGTTAATATAGAAGCAAATAAAAATACTCAGACTGGAAAACACAATTTTTTCACATGCATTCTTCAGTGAACTGATCAGTGTCTTCAGCAGACTCCATCTAAAATAAGACAAAACTGTACCAATGTAGCCATTGCGATAGCAATTTAATCGAAAGTATTATGCATACAAACCATATGAAGTTATTCCACCAACTGAATCTTTGCCATTGGCAGAAGAGATGACAGGAAGGCCACCATGGAGAAGGACAGCAAGATCTTTATACCCTTCATGTAGTAAAGCATTGTAGAATGATATGTAGGAATAATTATCTTTTTTAAGTATCATTTTAATTAGCAATGCTGCTCGATGTTGTTGAGTAGGCTAAAAAAAAAAGTAGTAGTTTAGCATAATACAAACAATATGTTTGCAACAAATTAGTAGAGACCAGTGCAAATTCTGAAATAAATTCAAAGAAAAAATTTTAACCTTCACATGAGGATATATTTATTGACTTTTAGAGAGAAAGGAGGAGGGAGAGAGAGAAACATCAATGTAAGAGAAATATTGAAAGGCTGCCTCCCATACGCATTCCAACAGGGGATCGAACACTCAACCGAAATGAAACCCACTACCTTTTGGTGTGTAGGACAACACTCCAACCCAGCCAACCAACCAAGGCATAAATTCTAAAAATTTGAAAGAATGCATAGACTGCTTCAGAGGGCTTTACCTCATTTTTTACTTTTTCCTCCTCCAAGGGTGTTAAAACTCCATCACTAATCATGTGATCCATTATGTAGGATGTTTTGATGTCCTTTTCCAGGGCTTCTCTATGTTGAAGCAAACAATTTCGAGCTTTTGCATCCATCATCCCTCTAACGTTTCTCTCTCTGAGCTGTTAACCATGAGCTACAGGCAAACATCAAAATATATGTCAGGCCAACAAAGATACAAAAGATGTATACCTCACTGGTGATCAGAAAACATAAAAAAAGTATTTTTTGTGAAGATTTTTTTAAATGGACAAAAACCAATGCCTTCAAAGGTGTGAGAAAATGGGTATTCTTACGCATTACTTGAGGTGAATACAAAATGGATGCAACTTTCTTGGAAGGCAATATAGGATGCAAAAGTGTTTAAGGTAAGCATTCTCTTTAACCCAGCAATGTCACTTCTAGGAATTTACCCTGGGGAAACAGTCACATGTACATGCAAAAACATCCACAAAAAAGTGGTAAGAGTGCTTAGGTGAGAAAGAAAAATGAAACAACCAAACTGCCCACCATTTGAGTATGGCTTAAAAAATGGGAATGTATATAAGATGGAATATTACATACCCATTCAAAATAAAACACACCTCCATGAACAGACATGGAACGATGCTAATGTCACATTGCTGACTGAAAAAATTAGAAATATGACCCCGTATACAGCACAAAAGAAGTGCTGGCAATATGTAAACACACAGGGAGATCTTTAGCGGTTTGTTCCCAACAAAATGTTTGGGTTACTTTTAAGTAGCAAGACTTGAAGGTTTTTCCCCCGTCTATTTTCTATTTTGTGTACTGTTCTATAGCATCTTAATTTTTTTCAATACACATTGTCACTTTTACAATAAAAAACTTCCTTTTAAAAAAATTTATAAACAATGGTCACACTTAAGTCCTAATGTTTAAAAACTCGTTTTCTTTATTCAACATAAGACTAAATAGACCATTGTTGGTATTAAATATTAGTTTTCACTCAAGGTTTACATCAGCTCTACATCTTCAACAGTAACCGCATTTCTCACGTGCTCACTCCACTAATGTTTCAGCCAAGCTGCTAAGAATGACAAAGCAACAGGAAATGCCCTCTGGTGTCGCTTCTTGGATTAAGAGACGACAAAGAAAGAATCATATTCTTTACAGTGTAGTACTCTAAGTCTCAATGAGAATGCAATTTTTCCCACAGATATACAACCCAGATCAGAATGTTTGCAAGTTTTTAAAACAGTGACAACTCTATCCAATGTATTTATTAAAAGGACACATAATTTATTATGTGTTTATTAATTTATTAATTCAATGAACATTTAAGCCTCTCCTGTGAGCCAGGCCCTGACAGAAAAGATTAAATCATACCCCTGATGGAATTCACAATCTAGTAGGGAAAAAAATAAAGAGATAATTAAAATGTGATGTCTCAGTGCAAAAACAGAGATAAGCATAAGAAATTTAAGTTGCACAGAAAAGGAGCAATAATCATTAAGCTTCAATAACGACTATACATTTTTATGGCACTTGCAAACATAGGGAAGTAGAGCATTTGCCTATGTTTGTCGAGGTTCACAGAACGCCCTGCGCCCTGGCATGAAACTGACAAAAGAAAAAGTTATGACCATAAGATTTTTAAAATGTTAATAACGTTTTTATTATCTCAATTTAAACATAAAGCATCCCTTAATTTTTAGTAATAAAATTCAATTTGACAAAACAAATGAACTTTTCAAGTTACGTCCAATTGCCTAGCAAATAGACACTCTGAACTCTGACAATCTGAAACTAATTTCCAACTTTTCCTAGCCCTATTAAAAATACGTAAGTTTTAAAGTGCACAAACTGAAATACCCGGAACAAATTCTCAGTGTCCCATCTTTTGTAGCCATATCAAAATGCAAAGTCGAAAGTCTTCAGAGATATAAAATCTATTTTTCCTTCTAAAGAATGGCAATTTCATCCAGGAAAACCGTTAAGAGTCAACTACTTCCTCTTTAGATAATCTCTCTTCCTAGTAGAGGAGGTACCTTGTCCCCCAATTCTGAGTCCCTGAAATCCGTACAGAACCACCAAAGAACCGGCTCTGGGAGGAAAACGAGGCGCAAACTTACCCAAACCTTCGCACCAAGATCTTACTGGGAAAGCAGCCCTGTGGGGACAGAACTGGAAATCAAATTTGGGAGTGGGTAACAGGCACTTCCGAAAGGCAGCAGGACGTGGGGCGCAGCTCCCGGACAAGTCCAAGTCTCCCAGATGCCTCACCAGGGCTTCCGCAGCCCGGGGTGCCTGAAGACTCCCAGGGACCTCCGACCCGCGGAAAGGTAGACGTGACCTCCGCGGGCGGACAACACAGTTCCGGGGCGCCGAGGTGAGGCCTGGCCCCTAGGCCGCCCTCTCGGTGGACCCCACCCCAGACACAAAGAAAGAAGGGCCACTTGGACTGTCCCTCCTTCCCTCAGGCAGCAGCTGCACCCCAGGAAGCCCGGTGCCACTCCCGACGCCAAGAGGCTGCTTTAAGTCCCCCGCGGGGAGGTGACGATCTAAACTCCTCCCTCACCTTTGCTGCCCAGGTATAAGCATCCGCGCCTACTTCACACCAACCCCTCTTTCGCTTGGGACCGCGGAGCAGTCAAATTCCGCGGAGCCCGCCCAGCCGGACGGAGCGCGCCCGCGCATGCAAATAAACACAACCGGAGCCCAGCCTAGGGTGGCCGCCGCCGCGCGCGCTCCCGCTCCGACTTGTGCCCGCGCGCGCAAAAGCGCCCCAGACCACGGCGGGGGCGTGGCTAAACCAAGGGGGCGCGCCGCGTTCTGGGCGTGGCGAGCGCTGGCCTGCCCCGCCTCCGGCGTTCCCGCGGTTTGCTGGAGCCAGGCCGCCAAGATTTCTTGAGGCTTGAAGCATTAACGCAGAGAGAGGAGGAGGTTGGGCGAACGTCTGTCTCTGCTGGAAGATGGAAGGACTCCGTGAAGCAGCAAGGATAGCCAGAAGAGAAAGAGGGCTGATTTCTGGGCGGTGCTAAGTCTGGGCGGGGACGCGGTCACCACCAAGGCTTCCAGGGGAGGCTAGGACGGCCACGTCCCGCTCCCTGAAAGTGTAGGGTCCGCCCCGGCTTTGCTATCCTCGGGACCTCCAAACATGTCCGAGGTGAAGAACCGGAAGAAGTCGGGGCCCAAGGGAGCCCCCGCGGATCCCGGGAAGCGGAGCGAAGGCGGGAAGAGCCCAGAGTCCCGGGACAGTGGAGGTGGGGGCTGGGTGGACCCCCGGACTGGCGTGAGTCTCCTGTCACTGGGGATGTGCCTGGGCCTGGCCTGGTAAGTGGATGCTAGGCCGTACGGGGTCCTTGTCCGGCCTCCCGTGGTCGCCCTACTCTGTTCTTGTCTTGGTCGCGGTCCGGCCCCACCCGGCTCGGCATCCCCTAATCTCCACCCCCTGCACCAGACTTGCGGCTTCTGATTCTCTGCCTCGACCTCCAAAAAGGGATACCCCAACTTCCTTTTTTTCTTTCGCTCTTTTCTTGTAGCTCATTTTACCTTTGTACTAGTAACTTGCCTGGTTGGCTCAACTGGAGTTGAGGCTAAGATTTGGAACGAGTCAGCCATTTCTTAGGAGATGCAGATTCGACCAAACTTTATTAAAGTGCCTATGACACGTCTGAAGCTTTCCCGTTTTTATAACCCGTTATTTCTAGTCTGCTGTGCATTTGTCCAGGAGAAATTTTCCCCACCCCATAAATGCCTAATGGCAACGTTTTGCAACCTTAAAAGGATTCCTTATGATCTCAAAGCAACAAATGTTAATGATTATATCAAAGTTTGGAGGATTTCTATTTTGATGCATGTGCATGCGTGTATGAATTTAGTCTATTCCTAAGCTACAGATTGAATTTGAGTACTGGAACGCTACAAAAACATAGCACTTGTGACAAGACGTTTTAAATTAGACTTTCCCTCCATTTTTCACTGATTTTAAAGTACTTAGAAGAATAGATATCTTCAAAATCGAATTCTCAAAGGAACACTGTACGTTAGTCTAGAACTTTTTTATGCCAGTAAATTTTGAATTATACTTCAGTGGTGACTCATCCTGAGTCGACCTTAAAAGACTTGTTACAATAATGTAAAGTGTTGATTATTAGATGTTCTCTTCAAAGATATATGTTGTTATTTTACTGTCATTTTTGTTTATGGAATATTTTGATCTTGATCTTAAAAGAATAAATGTACTGAATTTACTGTTTTGAATAAACTGCTCTTATGTCTTAAAACGGATAACCTTCTCTAAATAAGTTAAACCTATTTGTATTGGAAAAGTTATTCAGTAATAGAACTTAGTATCCTCAAAGATATATGTTGCTTTTCCCTGGAACCTAAGACAATTGGTTTTAGTTACTGAATTTATTCTCATTAATTATCCAAAAATGGATATTCATGTGAGATAAATTATATCACAAAATGTTCACCTTTCCAAAAATTTAGTTACTGTCCTGGGAAAAAGCACTAACAGTAATCTGTCAACATAAGAAATGTCCAAAACAGTAGAGAATTTTTATTAGTAGTTTATTTGAACCAAAACTGATGACAGTTGCCAGGAATCCAGTTGTAAAATGTTCCAGAGAATAATGGCTTTGGCCTCGCAGAATACTGGAATTATAATAAAGCCTTGGAGATTTTTACCTCTAGAACACATACTTCAGCATCTAAAGGTCGGTTTGTCAGATAGTGAATGCTTACTATACTGACACTGTCCATAATTGTTAAAATACAACATTGAAATATATGTGCTTATCAACACAGCTTATCCATCCTTTTATACTTAAATTAAATTGGGAGGGGGAGTTTAAACCTGTCCACTGCCCAAGGAGGATTTGAAGACATCACTATCTCAGTGTCTTCAGGCCTTTAGTCTTGGGAGTCTTGTTCAGAGAGTAAGCAAAGATAATGTGTAACAGATAAAAGTCCTGATTTGTCAGTTTAACAAAAAGACATTGGAGATAACAGTTGCCCAAAACTACTTGACTTTGAGTGTCAGTTTGCAGACTTTGTGTATAAACTCTTAAGGAAATTTTTCAGATAAGAGGATTGAAGAAATTCCATTTTCAAAAAGTTTAAGTTGTGAAATTACTAAACAAGTCACGAAAAATATTTTACTAGTGTATTTAATAACATAAATTGAAAACCAGAAGTTCCATTGTAAAAAAATACAAGTTTCTTCTGGAAATTTCAACAGATTCTAAATTGCCTTTATAAAAGTTTCTTATCACATTTGAGACAATTATGTATAAGAAGTCAAAAGCTCTTTAAACAATCAGGTAACTCCCTTTTTATTATCTAATACTCTTTGTAAATCATTTATACAGTAAAAGTGTGGCTAACCCCATTTTTCAGCATTTTGTTGTTGGTAATGGAGTTTTATCTAAGACAGAGTTATTCTTTAAAAGTCCTGCTTTTTAAAAATGGAATATAGTCAGTGTTTTTCAGAACATTCAGTATTATGCTACAAGTTAAACTGTAGCAGGAAACTGGACTACCTGGTTTACTGACTCCAGAGGTGGCCCTAGAACTTCTTTTCTTGCTGAAGTTCCATTATAACAGCTCCTTTTGTTATTTGCCTCTTTTTCATTAAGTTGAAACAGCCAGACAAACTCCTATAATATATTAGCCCTCAATCAGTTGCCTGCCACCATCTAAGATTGCTGTAGGAGCTATGCAGAGGCAACACTCCAAGGGAATGCACAGTTTAATACCACCAGGCCCTGAACCCGTGCGAGGTCTATAGACTGCAGTGGTTTATGGAGTCAAAAGGATGCCATTTGTAAACCCTACTGTGGTAGCCAATTAACTTGGTCTTTTCCTCCTACACCCAAGCCTTCAAGGCCTTTACTTACATGATAATGGGAAGAGACCCCAAAACAGGATAAGAAAATGGTTGTCTTATGAGTGGTCTCATCCATTCATTGCATTGCATCCTTCATTTGCCATAAACCCATCCCTGGTTTCAAAGGGGCACAGGCTTGGAGCTTCTATCAACCACTACAGGCTTGTCAGAAGATGGCAGAGCAGCTGCACGAAGCTGCCCGAAAGAAAAGGCAGGGCACTTAAAGAAGAGTAGCCAAGGTGTGACGCTCTAGGCACCGTCTGGGAGCTTTGTAAATAAGAGCCTATTTATACAACAACCCTGTGAACTAAGTGGTAGTATCCCTTTTTACAGATGAGAAAACTGTAGCAAAGATAAGTTAAATAACTTGCCCAAGGTGGTTTTACTGAGAGTAAACGGCAGAGCCAAGGTTGCCCAGTTCCTTACTCAACCAGTATGATAGATATGCTGCCTCCTCTTTGTTATTAATCCAAAAAGAGGCAGGGCCCTAGAAATAGAAATCCTTGCTCCAGAACTACTTATAGCTCTTTTCTTTCTTCAACTACTAGATGTGGCCCTAATTCATTGTCTCATCTAAATTAGGGAAGGTGAGTGTGAAGAGGCTTTGAATTGCTGTTGAAATATGCCTCTGACATATAAAAAGGAAACGAAGCACCTTGGGTGCTAATCCGGATGCCTGTTTTAAAAATCAGTTTTTCAGAATTGAAACCACCTCCTCTCATCGTACATTTTTGGCTTCTAGAAAATCTTCCTTAATACTAAAGAGTTAATATATTTTTTTAAAGATTTTATTTATTTATTTTTAGAGAGAGGAGAAGAAGAGGGAGAGAACATCAATGTGCGAGAGATTCATAGATCAGTTGCCTCTCGAATACCCCAAACCGGGGAACCATAACCCATGAATGTGCCCTGACCGGGAACTGAACCAGCGACCCTTTGGTTCTCAGGCTGGCACTCAATCCACTGAGCCACATCAGTTAGGGTGTAAATTTTTATTCAAATAAACTAATAAAAGCTACCACTGCCCATACCAGAATTTATGTTGTCCTTACCAGAACTGGGTATAAAATACTCTTTTAAAATTCAGACTTAAATAGATTTGAATTAGGTGATAGTGATTTTTTTTCTTTTCCAGCTTTGTATTTCAGCAGATGGAAAAGTTTGCAAAGTTGGAAAACCAATACCAGTTATTGAAAATAGAAACCAATGAATTCCAAGGACTTCGAAGTAAAATCAGTTTAATTTCAGAAAAGGTAATTATTAATTGACTTATTTGGGAATATTTTTCCCATTTTTCTTCCCCACTATCACCATTCTACCCCAGTTCACAAATTCTTTTTTCCTACCTTTCAGACAATGCTGTTTTAACTCTCATAGGTCTCCCTACGTCTTTACAGTGTCCCTTCAATCCAATTTAGACTTAAATTGTATTTTGAAAGGACAAAGATTTTTTTACTATAACTAATGTTATTGTTTGAAAAGACTAATGTGCTCATATTGAGATGACCTCAGTTTTCTATTTATATATCAAGTGTCTAGATAGAGCACTGAAAATATGATTAATCTTTAGCTATAAAATTAGAATAGGAAAAGCATTTCTTGGGCAAAGATCCATCAGTATTTATTTCTCTTGTTTCCACTTGGTAAGCATATGTGCATGTGCATATAAGACTGACTAACCTAAAAAAATGATTTTGTAACCAAAAGTAAAATCCATGTCTTTGTTGTGTTTCTTCAAGCTGTGAATGCAGATGCATTATTTCTGAAATTCTTAGAAATGTGTGACAAAAAACTTTAACTACCGCACTTCTCAGGAGAGGGTCTGCTGTAATCAATAAGGCATCATGTGGGCCTTGCCTGGCTACTAGGGACCAAGCTGTCATAGGGAAACCTGTCTTGTTGGTTCATTTATTCATCCACTAAATCTTCACTCATGTCATAAGGTAGACAGGACTTGTGATTGGCACCAGGGCGAGCAAGGATGTTATAAAAATAAACATAAATGAAATAGAAGGTCTCAGTTCCTGCAGCCACATGCACAGGATGAGCATATGCTCCCTCAGAAGATAAAGATGGTGGATGAAAATTCCACATCCCCTTAAACATGCCAGGGCATTGAATGGAGTAGGGGGCCTCTGGGAAGGAGCTGCAAGAATTGACATTTTGACGTAGGGCTCAAGTTGGAATCTGGTTATAATTGTTGGGGACCCTCTAATCAGAAGGAACATAATGATAAAAAAGAAAATCCAGGAGACAAACTTTATGAGCTTAAAAGCTATTGAAAGCAAATTTTGAAGAAAGTTTACCTTTTTAAATGAAAATTGGTAGCAATTGAAATGTTTTTTTTTTCTTAAAATTTTATTTATTTATTTTTAGAGAGGGGAAGGGAAGGAGAAAGAGGGAGAGAAACATCAATGTGTGGTTGCCTTTTGAGTACCCCCTGTTAGGGGCCTGGCCTGCAACCCAGGTGTGTGCCCTGACTGGGAATCCAACGGGACCCTTTGGTTTGCAGGCCGGCATCCAGTCCACTGAGCCACACCAGCCCGGGCTAAAATGCTTTTTGAAACATGTTTAAAATATCAGAGGATCAAAAAAATATTCAGTCTTATCATAACTCTTTCTCTCCTACTCCCCCTCAGGAATAGTTTAACAATAGCTGCCATTTCACAAAGCTGACCCTAATGGGCAGCACAGTGCAGTACGAAGGGAAAACAAGTAAGCATAGGCTCCCATCACAACTGCATCACCTTGGGAAAAATCACTTCAGCTTCTCTTGGCCTCCATTTCCTTATTCATTAAGTGAGAATGACAAGTTTTTCTCTAAAGATCAGATGAGATAAAAAATATATATATATAAACTCTATGAACACTTTCAAGCAGTAATAAATTTAAGGTAGAAACTCTTTTTAAAGATGAAAAACTCTTCCATAAATGCTAACTATTGTTTACTAGGCACTATATACAGAATGGGGCAAAAGTGGGTTTACAGTTGTGAGTACACAAAACAGAGGTTATTCCTGTGTTATTATTTATTAATTGTATTATTTTTGATATGAACAACTGTAAACTTACTTTTCCCCCACCTTGTATTTGCAGATTAAATCTTGAGACCTTATTATCTTGCAAAGTTGATCTTCTCAACCTTTGGGGTCTACTGCCTCAGGTTATACTCTAATGAGTGGTCCAGACAGGGGTTACCTTAGGTGAAGACAAGCTTGCCTCTTCAAAATGCTGCTAATAAGACAACTAAACCTAGCAGTGCTACCATCATGCATGTATTTCTCAGAATTGCTTTTTAAAGGAACTTGTGTTAGGGCTACATGTTCGCATTAAAAATAATTTGTAAACAAGTGATGAGGATCCTGGCTCCTGGCCACCCTCTCAAGAGGAGAGTGCCTGGCCCCCTTGCCTTGACAAGCTTTTATTGGGCTCAATTTGCACAGGAATACAGGGTGTATACATAAAGCTCATCAGTCATTGTCAGGCAGAAATGATTAAACAATAAGTAACATTCAAAGAACTCTGAGGGCTTTTTCTGAGTCAAGGTCAGATAGTTAAAGGACCATAAAACTTTGGGGAACAAACTCACTTCCTGCTTGGACCCTTATCATTTAAATTGAAGGTATTAGCAAAGTAGGTTCTGTCGGATTTTATACATTCTTTCTTAGGCCTGATACCCTAGGGAACTCGCTCTTTCCAGCACAGGGCCACATCCACCTCCAGTATTGTTACAGATTTAAGGCATTGTTTCAGGCTTAAGTCAGGCAGGGAAAGTAAGATATGCAAGAGATTAGGAGACTTATTGTAGACAGAATGAGGACTCAAGCCATGTCAAAGCTGAGGAGCAAGGGTCCATCACCCCCTTTTTCTATAGCCCCCCAAGTCCTTCCCTGAGGGCCCCTTCGAGACTGTGCCTGTCTTAGGTCGTCCCTCTTTTGGGGAATCTTACCTGCCATTGGCTAACCAGTCATCCACCCAGGTCCAAGCAGGGTGAAGAGAAAAGGGACAGAGGTGGTGTCCCTACAAGGAGGATAAGCTTTGCTCCTAAGTGGCTTATGGTCCCACGGTCCTTCTCTCAGCCTTAGCCACGGAGGATTACAGGTTCTGAAACCAGGCAGGGCAGTTCCCAACGAACAAGGTCTCAGCAGTTGTCTTATTGTACTGTCACACATTTGTTCCCAGCTGTCACCTGGAACAGCTTCAGGTATGATTGGGGTACGAGCAGAAGGTTTATGGCCATTTTTCTTCTTAAACATCAACAAACATGTTCTTTATACCCCAAGATACAGGGACTACAAAAATGCATAAGACATGGTCTCTTTCCCTAAAGAATTTGGAAGCTCTCCCGTCTTTACCTGGCTAACTCATCAGCCTGTTAAAGGGTCAGATTTGAGAGTCACTTTCTCGGCCTTTCCTCACTGACACCCAGAGTCTGACCTCACCTGCAAGCATCCATTCTCCCGTGCTATTTCTGTCATGACACAAATCATATCTATTATGATCTTTTTGTCATTGTTAATTTGTCTCCTTTACTAATCTTTAGGACTAACACTGTGTCTCTTATGTTTACATCCCTACTGCCTAATAATGAAACAAAGGACACTTAATATGTCTTACTGGAACTCTAGAATATATGATATAAAAGGTCCAAGGCACTATCTCCCTTAACCCAATTGTGAAGCCAGGGACTATACTATATCTATATTTTTATCCCCAGTGTCTAGCACAGGTCTGGCACAGAGTGAACGAACGCTCAAAAATTCTTGAATTATACACGCTCAGTGGCAAATAGATGGCAAAAGCACAATACAGTATGCGCTGCAGGAGGTCAGATTGTCAGGCTGGGGCTATGGCAGAACGCTCCACTGACAGCTGAGATGTGCTCTGAGCCTTGAAGGAAGGACAGAACTTAGCTAAGCAAAGAGGAAGGAAGACGAGCATAGGGAGAGGTTATGGAATTTGGGGCTTGATCCTAGAAGTATTAGGAAACATTGTGGGTTTTTTCATGTTGTACTGTGATGTACATAGCAGTTTCTAAAAGCTTAATCTGGCTGGAGTGTGTAGAATAATTTATGAGACTGACATGCTACCTACTGCACTAACAAGGCACCTAGTGTGTAGAATAATTTAGAGGAAGTAACTGGAAGCAGATATTAAATAATGCTTCTAGGATATTTTCCTTGATCATCAAAGTTTTGTGTGGGTGCCCCATGTCAGTGCTTCCATAGTTCTTCCCCTGTCATATAGACTTGGCTTTCACCCCAATTAAACTATGCTGTTGAAGGGCAGAAATGTGTCTTGTACAGTATTGCCTTCAACACAAGGCTTCAAACATTTGATAAATTGATGTTCATTTCTAGGCCTTTCTGTGTCTCTAAGGCTGTTATCTATGTGAGTGTAGACTAAGAGAAGTCCACAACCTGGCCCATGTATGTTCCAGACATATATTGGAACATGCCAGGAGCTTACCATAATTTGCAGCTACTTAGAACACTTTACTATTTGACGTAAGTTGTCTCACTAAACTGTGTTTTTTTATTCATTTTGCCTTTGTGATATCTGATTCTGTTAATAAGCTTTGTAACTACTTACAGTTTCTAAAAAAGCCAAATAACCATATAAATGACAACTAAGTTGCTTTCCATTGGAGTGAAAAAAGAAAGAAATGTAATATACTTCAGGCTCCTTTAGCATTATTTTCCACTTGAATACCCCTCCATGAAAGTGTGCCAATATTTAGGATTATAAATTCAGGTGTGTATTTTTCTGCTATAGTGCTAACCTACTAAATCTGTTTTGAGTATTTTAAAACAGCATTAAAGGAACAAATGTATTTGTCAGTATGGTTCTGATATAGAACCATAAAATACTTGGTATTTTAGACATCTTCAGAATTTGAACATGGCACATGCTTATTAAAGTGTGTTTCCCTAATATAAAAGTTATTAAGTAGCCTTGGGAATTGTTTTGTGTTATAAATGCAGCTTGAGTCTACTGAAAGTATCCTGCAGGAAGCTACATCATCCATGTCTTTGGTGACCCAGTTTGAGCAGGAAGTGTCCAGCCTCCAGCATGTCATTCATGACATTCAAAACAGTGAAGAGGCGCTCACTCAAAAGATGCAAGGCCTTAATGAGAAATTCCAAAATGTTTCAAATTTCTGGAAGAGAAGCCTAGAAGAAATGGATGTTAATACAGATATTTTCAAGTCAGAATCAAAGCATATACATTCTCAAGTTACTGTACAAATTAACTCGGCTGAACAAGGAATAAAATTGCTCACTGAAAGGCTAAAAGATTTAGAAGACAGCACACTCAGAAATATTAGAACTGTGAAAAGACAAGAAGAGGAGGATCTTCTGCGGGTTGAGGAGCAGCTGGGCTCTGATACAAAAGCGGTTGAAAAGCTAGAAGAGGAACAGCACGCTCTCTTTGCCAGAGATGAAGACATGACCAGCAAGCTTTCCAGCTACGAACCCAACGTGGAAGAATGCAAGACACATTTGCCAACCATAGAAAGTGCAATTCGCTCTGTTCTCAAAGTTTCTCAGGATCTGATAGGGACAGAAAAGAAAATGGAAGACTTAACTATTCAGATGTTTAATATGGAAGAGGATATGCTCAAAGCAGTATCTGAGATCATGGAGATGCAGAAAACCCTTGAAGGACTTCAGTACGATAACAGCATATTAAAGATGCAAAATGAACTGGATGTTCTGAAAGGAAAGGTTCATGACTTTATAGTACATTCAAGTGCAAGAGAAAAGGGAGCTTTAGAAGAACGTAATCTGGAAAATAGAGAAATCGATAGTGATTTCTAAATGCACTGCATCTATTCTGATGAACTATATTACTATGCATCAGTTGACTGGCTCCACGCTTTGGCGTTGTATGATGATGTCTCACGTCATCCTATGTTATGGGAAAAGAAGGGAGATGTCCACACAAATGGATTATCCCGATGATCAAAGCTTATCTCTTTAAGCAATAAAACTTATTTTATTTTAACCATTTTAAATAGAAATATTTTTTAAATATATATTTCTCTACTTTTTAAGAAGCAATATACTTAATATTTTTAAATGCTTTGTTTTAATAGTCATCATTATGAATTTTACCTATTTCTATTAATATACAAATATATTAATGTCTCTAGGAGCTAATGAGGATTACCTCCTTACTAAATGACCCCCGTTTGCTATTTTTCAAACCTTATATCTATTGTAGTTGTTCTATCATCTCTGTTATCCAAAAAAGTGACCTGACCTGATCGTTCTGTCAGGTCGGTTGGTAAAATGCCAGTCTCGGCCAGGTCTTCATTTTTTTTTGTAATTTACTACTGGCTAAGAATCCAGACAATGGAGTTCATAGAAATTTTGTCTAAAATAAAAGATACCGTGCCCAAGGGCAAGCCTAGGGTGCTTTGCTATGAATTAATAAGCACTTTTTGAAAACTATGGAGTCTTGGAAACTTTTTTTTTTACTTTTTGTTAAGGTTCTAAACTGTGTTACAGATACTTGTAAGAATTTCTAAATAATAGTAAATATAGAGTGAGGTAAAAGTAGTTTACAGTTGTGAGTACGTGAAACAGTTTATTCTTAATATTATTACTTATTGTTTACTATTTTCCTTGTGAGTAACTGTAAGCCTACTTTTGCCCCTCCATGTATGTTTTTCCTGAAGGTTTTTCCTATGAATTAAGTGTGTATGCTTTGAAGTATGGACTTTTGGAATATCTCTGCATAGCTGGCGGGTTTTTTTTTTAAAGGTTCTGACTGTATTACAGAGTCTTGAGTTTACTAGATACAGGATCTCCAGAGAAACCATACACCAAAAGCCTGTGGCCTATTTTAAACAGGAAAGAGCAGCAAAATGAGAAAAAATGAGAGCAGCCTGCCACCTCCATAACTGTCCAGCCTCACCTCTTTCCACGCTTTCCCTCCTTCCCTGCTCACACTTTTACACCAATTTTATGCCTAGAATGCTCCTGTCCTTGACGGTCTTTCTCAAATGTTACCTTCCCTTAACCCTCCACCTGTACTCCGCCCCCACCCCACCCCCATGTAAAACTGTAAACTTCCAACTCCCTATCCCCTTAACAAACTTTCTGTGTAACAAATTTTATGAACTTTATCCCCAGTATAAGTTCTAGGAATGCAAGGATTTATCTCTTCCGTTCACTACTATATGCCCAAGGACCAGAATGGTGCCAGTTACCTAACATGAGTTAAGTCAGTATTTGTGGATTAATGACACTTAAGAGGTGTTTGCTGGGCAGCCTGCTTGTGCCAAGTTTGTTAAAGTCAAGACAAATTAAGACACTGCCCTGGCCTTTAATGCACCAGCTGGAGAAATGCACCACAAACAGAAATGTGCAACAATGTGCTCATGGCCTGCAAACTAAGGCCATGGGCAGATGCACCAAATGCTCAGAGGACGAGGCCTCAGGGTAAGGCTTTACCTTTCCGAGGGCCAATTCAGCTTCCCCCATCTCGAAGTTCTCCAGGCTCCCCTCTGGGTTCCAGAGCGGGGGAAGAGGGGGCGGGGCTTTAGGGTTAGGGTTAGGTTACTCATCCAGAGGTACAACTTCCTGCCTCTCCAACTCAGACACAGGATTTAATGAAACAAATTTAAAAGGCTCAGCTCTTCAGCCTCCACCCTCCTTTGCCCTAGGGCCACTCCCCACAGTGGGCTGAGTACACACACACAAAAATAAATATGAAAAAAGAGATGATGAAAAGGTAATTAAAAGTCCATCATTTTAAAGAGTCTCCAAACTAATTGCCAAACCAAATCTGTTTCATATAGTGATTTTATTTTACTCAAAACTCTATAATAGAGTCACAAGGAATAAGACATGGACATACTGATAAGTGATTAAGCAGAGATCCAGTCGTATTTTTTGAGTAATGATAATCAGAAATGTGCAGGGTTGGGGGAGGCCTTGGGACTTTTATTGGCAAACTCATGTATCAAGAGTGTCCAAACTTGGCATTGAAAACTGAGTCAACTGCATATGGAAGTACTGTTCCTTCTTGCTTATTCTTGACAATAACCAACACTAGTCTCAGTTTTATAATACAATTTCAGTGGAATTAAGCACAAAGAAGTTGAAAGCAGTTGGCTACAACAGGCAGTTGTGGTCATGTAGTTTTACTATGTAAATCTGCACATTTTTTTGAAAAATTCAAAACATGTTCTCCTATGGTAGACAGCCATTGATCATAAAAATGGAAGTGTGCTATTAAAAAGGCATAGCACTAATTTCTGGAATCCTAACATTAAATTTCTTGAATTCTGAATTTCTAAGTTCATGTCTATGTGCACTGAAAAAATTGTATTTGTTTGCTTTTATTTTCATGCCAATAAAATAGATTATAAAGTTAACTGGAACTTTGTTCTTTCAACATCCATCCTGTAAGATGAGATGTGATCTCTTGTATTCACTTCCACTTTTTTTTCCTGGTCTATCACTGTATTTGATACTCCATTATTATTATTAACCTGTGTATATCATAGTAAGTTACAGAAAATAAAGGGGAACAACGTGGCCGCTGTGCTCCATAGTGACAGTCACAAGGGAAACAAAAACTGCCCTTCTACAAGGATTTCAAGAGAAAACTTGTGTGTATACACATGTGTATATTCCTTTATGCACAGGTTTCCCTATTTAAAAATGTCACTAGAGAGTTTTAGATGTACCAAATTTATCTTCCTCTGTTTCTTACATTCACTTATTTAACAGAAATACTTGAAATTTCAAAAACTTCCCTATACATAAAATACTGAATTACATTGTTGATCTTTCCTTAAGGAAGATTACCATATTCTTTTTTTTTTTTTTTTTGCATTTTATTTTATTTTTAGATGGAGGAGAACAGAGGAAGAAAGAGAGGGAAAGAAATATCAATGTGTGGTTGCCTCTTGCACACCGCCTGTTGGGGACCTGGCCCGCAACCCAGGCATGTGCCCTGACTGGGAATCAAACCCGTGACCCTTTTGGTTTGCAGGCCAGTCTTCAACCCACTGAGCCACACCAGCCAGGGCAGATTACCATATTCTAAGACACACTTTGTATCTTTGTAATTGATAATTGATTTTATATGAATTGATTTCTGATACAGAATACTGGACTCATTTAAAAAAGAATATTTAGCACACATACAATTCACTTTTATAAAACAAACACCTAATTATTTTAAACTGTTAGCTATAAATTTCCAAAGTATATTTATGCTTTTATTTCTTTAAATTTTTATTAGAAGCTGTTGACTATGCATACTTTTTTTTATAATGAAAAATGTTGATTTACTCACCTGTATGTTTTCATAGAAAACTAAACTTGTAACTTATGAAGTTAATGGCATTATTTTTAATTTCAACCTACTTGTAGACCTTTGACAGAATCTATTACCTTTTTTTTTATTGATTTTAGAGAGGAAGGGAGAGGGAGAGAGAAAAACATCAATTTGTTTTTCCACTTATTTATACGTTCATTGGTTGATTTTTGTATGTGTCCTGGCCAAGGATCAAACCCACAACCTCATCTTATCGGGATGACACTCTCACCTACTGAACTGCGTAGCCAGGGCTGAATCTATAATCTTGATCAAAGCTTAATATGATCTCATTTTACAATAATGATGCTATAAATTCACCAAATGCACAAACCAAAACAAATAAAACCCCCTTTTTTCTATAGCCTTACCTCATATTTGCACAGATGGCAAAAGCTATACAAATTCACCCAGCATCTGTATATTTCAGTTCAGCTATGAACTATCAGTGTAATACAAATCAAAATGCTCCATCCCAGCTTTGCATAGCAGGGGAGCAGAGAAGTAACGCACTGTCACATTGCTAGGAGGTCTCCATTCACCATCATCATCCTAACAGCTCTCTGTTGAATACCTGCTGGATCTCAGTCATTGTGTAGGGCATTTTGCATGTCTTACTGTGAATGCTCACCACAGCTTTGCTAGCTATGAGACCCATTTTACAAATGAGAAAGTTGAGACTCAGCAAGGTTAGGAATCTTGCAATCAAGGTGCTGGGTCTGTCCAACTCCAGGAGCTACTGACCTCACACTGTTCAGTGCAACCTGCTGCTGTTCAAGCAGGGGAGGAAAAGACTCACAAGGAGTCTGTCAGTAGAACATCCCTGAAGATTCAAAAGCTGTCATTCAGCCAAATTTGATGATAAGTGATGACTGCCATGTCACCATTAAACTAGACTGTAAGTCACTCAAAAGTTGTAACTGTGACCTAAAATTGTTTGGGTCTTGAGCATGAGAAGGAATTAAGGAATGCTTAAGGAAGAGTTGGGAAGCGGTGGTGGAGGAAGAACAGTTCTGACCTAGGCCTTGCCACTTACTGTATGTTTTGGGGCCCTTGATTTTGGGGTTGTTTTTAATTTGTAAAATGAGGGAACTGTACCAAATAATGTGATATTCCTTCCTCCTCCCATCTCCAGCAACTGAAAAAGAAGTCACTATCATTTAGCGCACTTTGTCACTCTACAGAGGATAGTACAAAAATAATAACTGAAAAATGTTGTTCCCAGTAACATTTTATATTTCCTTAATGTTTCCCTTCTTATTCATTAGTAATATACTTAATACATCTTTTACCAAATGCTTTCCAGAGGAGCAGTGAAGTTATGGTTAAAACGAATAAAACTTAAGTGGAATTTCAAGTTAAGCTTTTAACCAATTTAATGATTGTGGTATTATATTTTCTTATAGTGTCAGAAGTCTGAAGCTATCATGGAACAGTTGAAGTCTTTTCAAATAATTGCTCATCTAAAGCGGCTACAAGAGGAAATTTCCAAGCTGAAAGCTTGGTCCAACAAGATAACTGAAAAACAGGATACACTGAACAACAATTTGACAACTTTTTCTCAAGATATTACAAAAGTAGACCAAAATACCATTTCCATGGCAAAAGATATTGGTCTCAAGACTACAACTATAAAAACAGATATACGACGTATTTCAGGTTTAGTAACTGAGATAACATCATTGAAAGAGTCTGTGCAAGAACTGGAAAATAAAATAGAAAAAGTAGAGAAAAACACAGTAAAAAACATAGGTGATCTTCTTTCAAGTAGCATTGACCGAACGGCAATGCTCCGAAAGACAGCAGCTGAAAATTCAGAGAGAATTAACTCTGTTAAGAAGGTGCTTTCAGAGCTAAAGAGTGATTTCAACAAGCACACAGATAGGTTTTTAAGCTTAGAAAGTGATAGAGCTAAAGTTCTGAAGACAGTGACTTTTGCTAATGATCTAAAGCCAAAGGTGTATAATCTAAAGAAGGATTTTTCCCGTTTGGAATCATTGGTAAATGATTTAACACTACGCATTGGGAGATTGGTTGCTGACTTACTACAAAGAGAGAAAGAAATTGCTTTCTTAAATGAAAAAATATCTAATTTCACCATAGTCCAAACTGAGATTAAGAATATAAAAGATGAATTAACGCACATTTCAGATATGGATTAGCTTGAAACTGTTTAGATTAGATTGAAGTGACTTGATTTTTAACAGGACCTCTGTCATGTTATGAAAAGACTGACAAGTTAGAAATAATGAAATTCTGGAGTAAATACCATTTTGTACATGATTCTATTTTGGACAGTAAAAATAAAACTTTTTGAAGTGTCAAAGACTTGATTTTTCAAAATAAGCATGTTAAAACATATACTTGAAACTTTCTTTAGCAAGAACCTTATACATCAGAGAGGGAGAGAGAAAAGTAGGGAGAAGCAGGATCTGATGCTGTAGCACTGGGAAATCCAGATGGGGCAGGCTCTGAGTCCCTGGCACTTGCCCTCACTGATTCAGGGAGCATACTATACGAGGTTGGAGTCCTCACTGGATCCTGCCCTCAGGATTGGGGCTGTTGCATTCATTATCCATTTATGGAGTGCTTCATGCGTGCCAAGCACGTGTGTAGGAGCTTCGAGGGATACATCACTGGATAACAAGTACCCCCTGATCTTACAGAACTTAGAGCTGGCTACTAGGGGGTTTATCAGAGCTCTGGTTGCAAGAAACACTAATCCAAGTTATCTCATGGGAAAAACAAAGAGGGTTTATTAATCCCATCAGTATCCCAAGGGAAGAATTGTGGTATAACCATTACTCATGGGCCAGTACCCATGAGGCCAGTACCAACGGAGACGGAGTCTGGCCCCTCAAGGGGGCCAGAGCGTTGATCTCACTAAGGCACTCATTAGAAATGCAGAATCTCGGGCTCCACCTCAGAGCTACTGAATCAGAATCTGCATTTATAATAAAATCCCTAGGAAATCGTGTGGATGTTAATGTTTGGGAAAGATTGCTGTAAGAGAAACTTGAAGGAGGAATATGTCCTTGTAAGTTTTTCTATGAACGTGAATTTTTTAAAGATTAAGTCTAATATTACATGTTTGCCACTATAATTAGTATTAAAATTGATTCACATAATTCCAAACTGAGCCCAAAGGAAGTTTCTTCCTGCTACTTGGATTCCCTATTCTCTTCTCTTTCCTGAACTGTTGTTCCACTTGAAGTTGCCCTCACAATTTTATTGCTTTTTTTATTTTTAAAGATTTTTTAGAATTTATTTTTAGAGCAGGGGAGGAAGGAAAAAAGCAAGGGAGAAAAACTATACCAACTGGGGTATACCAACAGGGGACCTGGCCCACAACCCAGGCACATGCCCTTGCTGGGAATCAAACTGGTGAGCTTTTGGTTCACAGGCTAGCACTCCATCCACTGAGCCACACCAGCCAGAGCTTATTGCTCAAATTTTACTTAAGTATTAGGTATCCATCATATTTTCAAATGGTTTCATAGCTGTCTGAAACTAGATTTTGAGTTTCTACATCACTCAAATTGTATCTTTTTTTCTTCTTAAGATATCCCTTTGCACCTAGCACATAGCCAAGTTAGAGTAAGCACTTGTATGTGTTTGCCTTAAATACTAAGAATAGAATCCATTATATACGGCAACTGTTACTAAATACAGCAACTATTAGTAATTGGGGTATTTGAGTTTTCTTATTCCAAACTATAATGATTTTTTATGATAGATTTTTCATAATTACAGTGGCAAAAGACAGGTTTGTTGAAGACTTTGATTCCTGTCTGTTAACATAATAGAAACTACAAGGGACACTGAAAGCAGAGGTTCAGTCCTGGCTCTACCACCACTTATTTCTGTAACCTTGGACAAATCTGTATCTGTGAACTTTAATTTCTTCATCTGTAAACAAGAATAATAACAGCTACCTTACAGGGCTGCTGTGAATATCAGCATTAGCATATCTAAAGTGCCTGGCATATAAAATAAAGGACAAAGCCATTAAATAATGTAACAGAAAGTTACATAGAATGGGACATTTTTGTAAACAGCTCTATATCACAAAGGGAGATGACTGTAGTACAGTACATCCTAATGTAGTATTTGTTCATGATGATACCAAATGAAATGTAAATGATGTTCCATGCAATCATCTTAATAAAACATAATGCATTTTCGACATGAAAAAATATAAAAATTTCAGCACTTAAAAATATTTCTTTAATCTAAAAACTCATTTATGAGAAATATTTTTTTTATCAGTGCCCAAAAAATGAGGGACTCATCTTATTTGGTTCTAGGTCTACTTGTTGAAATAATGCTTCACAAATCTGTCAGTAGTTTGGTAGCCGTACTGAGAAGGAACCCTAAAATCTGGAATGTTACTAGGCTCCTGGTCAAGGTTTTGTCTTCAAGTTCGATAGCTTTTGTGGCAAATACAGGAGGCTGGAAAATTTTCAATCTGTTCCCCAACAGTAGGAAACATAAAATTATTTATTTCAATAATAAATATGATCTCTTATGGGTGAGTCATCTTTGGCTGTGAAATTTCCCTGCACTAATATCATTTAAAGTCTAACCAACTGTGCTGTCAGTAAAATCTGTAAATAATTGTTTATCCCTAAGTAAAAGTGAGGTACAACATATTTTCAGATGTTAACGATGGCTTAACAGTTTTAACCTTGGTTAATACAGCCCTCTGAGATTGACTCATGGGTCTTGAATAAAGATATTTCCTCTCATATGAATTAGCCCTCCATTTTCAAACCTTGCATACACATCCCACAAAGCCAGCTGATTTGTACATCGCAGCACATTATTAGATAGGAATTACAGTATGTCCTGTGTAGGAGACACATTCCCTAGGTTTTTATTCAGTGTAGCCAGTGTTTGTGAAGTGACTGTTGCATGCATGGCATATTATAGAGTCTATAAAAACAGATGAAAACTTTGGAATTGTTGCTTTCTATGAAACACAAGTTGTACTGTAATAACCAAAAGATTCATAAACTGTATCAGTGGTGAAGTTAACATTTCACATACTCCTATGAACATTACCAAGAATATGAAGTCAGAGCTGCCATTTAAAAGAGATAAATAATTTGCCCTGGCCAGGTGGTTCCCCTGGTTGGAATGTTGTCTCATATACCAAAAGTTGCAGGTTCAATTCCTTGTCAGGGCACATACCTAGGTTGTGGGTTCAATCCCCAGCTGGGATGCAAAACAGGAAACAATTGACTAGCCTCTCTTTCTCTCTCTTGCACCCCTTTGCTCTAAAAAAATAATATTAAAAAATGTACCTCAATCTTTATAAAATAAAAACATTAAAAGAGAGAGATAATTGAATCTATCTGAGGTAAGAGCTATTAGGAGTAGCTGACTTAAGGTACCACACTATTTAATATTTAACATCAAGAGAGGCACAGCATTTAACTGAACAACAGCTCCCTCCAGGTTTGGAATCAGTTTGCTCCTTAACCATGTGATATATGAAATTATTAACAATTATTTTGTGATTTATCTCATAAATGATAAAAATTATATAAACAATGCTTATATAATCTTATGCTAAAGAAACCGTGTATAACTCAAATTAACAGTAAGACTGCCATATGCCAGGCTTCATGAACATATGGACACAACCCCAAAAATAATATCATAGAAATGTTAAATGCATTTTAAAATATGGTCAAAACATTTCATGAAGCTTTCACAAAATGGAGATTTGTTTAAGCTTTTGCTTTTTTTTCTGTTCCATTTTATTTTACAAGTCACTAGGTATGCATAATTTGGCAAAACAGGCTGTTTTTAAAAAAATTTTGTTGATTGATTTTGATCCCCTGGCCGGGTGGCTCAGATAGTTGGAGCACTGTCCCATTGGAGGGTTTGATTCTTGGTCAAGGCACAGACCTAGGTTGCAGGTTCAGGCTACCAATTTCTCTTACATTGATGTTTTTTTGTCTTTCTCTCTCCCCACCTAAGAATCAATAAACATATCTTCAGATGAGAATTTTTTTAATTTTATTTTTTGATTTTGAGAGACAATTTGTTGTTCTATTTATTTATTTATGCATTCATTGGTTGCTTCCCATATGTGTCCTGACGAGACTAAACCCACAACTTCATTGTATTGGGCCGATGCTCCAACCAACTTAGCTACCTGGCCAGGGCCAGGGTTTGTTTTATTGATCTTCAAAACTATCTGACTCATGTGTGATCCCTCTGAAAGCTACTATGCAATGCTATCTTGTCCTAGCATTATGACATAATGCAGTTAAAGAATTGAGCCACAGCTGGTGTGGCTCAGTGACAGTGCCAGTCTGTGAGAGGATTGCCAGTTCGATTCTCAGTCTAGGGCGCATGCCTGGGATGTGGGCCAGGTTCCCAGTAAGGGGTGCACAAGAGGCAACCACACATTTATGTTTCTCTGCCTCTGTTTCTCCCTCCCTCACCATAAAAAATAAAATCTTTTAAAACACTTATCATATGCATATATTCATTCTACTGGGCTCTAATTTATGGAACTTATACCAAGTGTGAAAAGCCAGTTATTAAAATTTCCTTATTAGGACTTCCAGCCTAGATGGAGGCATAAGGTAGACACACTGTGCCTCCTCGCACAACCAAAATAAGGACAACAATTTAGAAACAAAGTAACAACCAGAACTGACAGAAAATTGAACTGTATGGAAGTCTGACAACCAAGGAGTTAAAATTCATCCAGACAGGGAGGAGTGGCAGAGTCTGGCAGCCCGGATGGAGAGGGGTCGTGGCAAAAAAAAGCAGTGGTACCAGGCACACAAGACAGCAGCTGACAAACCCCGGGTGCCCAAGACCGCAGCGGGCGGATCCTGGGTGTGCAGGCGTCGGCTGGCAGACCCTGGGCATGGAGTGGCAACAGGCAAACCCAGCGAGGCAGTGACTGTGAAGCAAGGCACTGTGCGCTAGACAGCTGGCTGACCAGGCGGTCCCACATTTGTGCACAGATAAACCAGGTGAAACTGGGGAGCGAGACAGACCCCACAACCCAGGGTCCAAGCGCAGGGAAATAAAGCCTCAAAACACTGATTGAAAACACCTGTGGGGGTTGAGGTGCAGGGAGAGACTCCCAGCCTCACAGGAGAGTTCATTGGAGAGACCCACAGGGTCCTGTTACATACACAAGCCCACCCACATGGGAATCAACACCAAAAAGGCCCAGTTTGCTTGGGGGAAGCAGCGAAAGGGACTGAAATCCAACAGAGAGTGGATCAAGTGCCATTGTTCCCTCTCGGCCCACACATACACATACTGCATCACAGCCCAGTGACTGGGTTGCCCCGCCCTGGTGAACACCTAAGGCTCTGCCCCTCAACAAAACAGGTGTGACAAGACAAAAAAAAAAATGGCCCAAACCGAAGAATAGATCAAAGCTCCAGAGCAAATTCAACTAAGTGACCAAGAGATAGCCAACCTATCTGATGCACAGTTCAAAGCACTGGTGATCAGGATGCTCACAGAATTGGTTAAATTTGGTCACAAATTAGATGAAAAAAAAATGAAGTCTATGCTAAGTGAAATAAAGGAAAATGCACAGGGAACCAATAGTGATGGGAAGAAAACTGGGACTCCAATCAATGGAGTGGACCAGAAGGAAGAAAGAAACAACCAAACAGAAAAGAATGAAGAAACAAGAATTCAAAAAAATGAGAGGCTTAGGAACCTCCAGGACATCTTTAAATGTTCCAACATTGGTACTATAGGGGTGCCAGAAGGAGAAGAGGAAGAGCAACAAAAGGAAAACTTATTTGAACAAATAATGGAGAAGAACTTCCCCAGTCTGGCAAAGGAAATAGACTTCCAGGAAGCTCAGGAAGCCCAGAGAGTCCCAAAGAAGTTGGACCCAAGGAGGAACATACCAAGGTACATCATAATTACATTACCCAAGGTTAAAAATAAGGAGAGAATCTTAGAAGCAGCAAGAGAAAAGAAGACAGTTACCTACAAAGGAGTTCCCATTTGACTGTCAGCTGACTTCTCAAAAGAGACCTTACAGGCAAAAAGGAGCTGGGAAGAAGTATTTGAAGTCATGAAAGGCAAGGACCTACATCCAAGATTACTTTATCCAGCAAAGCTTTCATTTAGAATGGAAGGATAGATAAAGTGCTTCTCAGATAAAGTCAAGTTGAAGGAGTTCATCACCACAAAGCCCTTATTTTATAAAATGTTAAAGGGATTTATCTAAGAAAAAGAAGATAAAAAAACATGTCCAGTAAAATGACAGCAAACTCACAATTATTAACAATCACACCTAAAACAAAAAATAAGCAAAAGCAAACTAAGCAAACAACTAGCACAGGAACAGAACCACAGAAACAGAGATCACATGGAGGGTTAGCAACAGGGGGAGGAGAGGAGGGGGAAAAGGTACAGAGAATAGCATGAATGGTAGGTAGAAAATAGACAGGGGGAGGGCAAGAATAGTATGGGAAATGTAGAAGCTAAAGAACTTATGACACATGGACATGAACTAAAGGGGGGAATGTGGGTGGGAGAGGGTGTTCAGGGTGGAGGGGAATGAAGGGGCGGGGAATGGGACAACTGTAATAGCATAATCAATAAAATATATTTAAAAAATAAAATTTCCTTATTAGGACCTTTAATTATAGATTTTAAAATATGAAATGGAACACAAAATTTTAAGTGGGTATTTTACTTGAATTTTGAGGATGAAATGGTTTCCTTTTAGAAAACTTTGAAATATCTAACTACAGATATTGCAGATATAATAGAGAGCTTGAACACAGGACATTATAACAATATCCACAAATAAAACCAACTGTCTCTCTCGAAAATAAAACTCAAATCCTATGAGGCTGGCAGAATCCCTCATAGTGAAAGCTGGCTGAACTGCACTTCTGGTTTTCAAATGTAGTCCTGCTTTGGAGTGGTTCAATATATATATATATCCAATAACACAGACTGTTCTTACAGTGTGACTGACACTCCTCCCAGCAAGAGGTGGTGTCTGTGTTCTTTTCCCCTGAAGCTGAGATTTGGTCTTCTGGGACTTTCAATGCTGTGACCCGAAGTATATGTGATTCGGTATCTTTCAAGAGTAAATCCAAAAAAAAAAAAAAAAAAATTCAGCTTGTCTGGCTCTACTTTGGAGTCCTGAAATAAGTCCAGCTGCCCTGAGCCACCATGCTGTGGATGTTGAAGAAAGACTAAGCCACTAACAGGGAGCTGCTCCGAATTCTCTCTCCAACCTAGATAAGTGAAGGCCTTTGGAGATGACCCCATGGCTACCATCTGATTGCAACTTCAGGAATCCCAGAACCGGGGGGATCCAAAAGGTACTCCTGAATTCCTGACTCACAGAAAGCTTGAGGTTATAAACAGTCTCAAGCCACTTCAGATTTGTTGCACAGCAATAACTAGTGCACAGTGCTGATGCTAATTTACTACAGCCATCACTTGCTTGGACTCAGACTGACGCTCTACCTTTTAACAGTCTGGCTCAAATTTGCACCCATAACCCTTCCTTTCTCTATCCAACACAGGTAAAACGAGACTGATGCTGTGAGACCAAATGATAGGGAAGTTAATATGCAACTAGATGCACGTGGTTTCTAAATTTACCAAATGGATTTGTAATGAAATCATCTCTGCCTGATGAGACTCCCTGAAAATTCTTTTCCTGGAGCCCCACCTGTATACTTCAGTGATTGTCAACCCAACCCAGGTATTTATAACCAAAGGCCTCAAGGTAAAACGTCATCAGATTCAAGAAACATTTTAACTACATTGTACATTGGACTTCGATACTTTCTAAGCAAATGTAAGGGAACACAGGAGTGGTTTACTTCCTGGAAGCTTTTAAAATACCAGTTTGGGCTCAAACCTACAACCAAATTTCAGTGCTCCAGTTCACCCAAGTGCCTTCCCAGGGGCACTCGCCCACTGCAATTGTTAAGCAGTTATATTTCTTAGAAACAAAATAATGGCTTATGGAAACTTTTTTGAAAATGTAAAAGTCAGATTTGTGTGGAACAGAATTAATTACCCAAAATGGTTTGCAACTATCAATTGCTTTGTTCCTTTTAAAAACTGTCATTCTATCCCTGACTGGTGTGGCTCAGTGGATTGAGTGCCGGCCCACAAACCAAAGGGTCACACACAGGCCAGGTCCCCAGTTAAGGGCATGCAAGAGGCAACCACACATCAATGTTTCTGTCTTCCCTCCCCCTAAAAATAAAATAAAATCTTTAGTAAATAAATAAAAGCTATAATTCTAAGAATTGGCCTGCTTTAGATTACATTTTACAATTAAAGACTACCATATTCACGGGGATTTTAAAAAGCATAGTACACAATACAAAAATTCAATCATATGCCGAAATCAACTTGTCAAAACATAATCACAAATACTTACCCATAGTTAACAATTAAATCACGTTTTTGAAAATTTTGGGTGTTTCCTAAAAATGTAGCAACTCTTGAGTGACAAAACTGGAACCATATGACAATTTATGAGTAGGGATCAGAGTGCTGAACTAACAGTGGTTGGTTAGCACTTTTTTCTGGAGGTCTTATACAGTACTAATTCTTCCCATTTTAGGGTTAAGCCTTTTTTTCACAAAGATATTTTTAGAAAGGGCACAACCCAGGCATATACCCTTGACCAGAAATCCAACTAGTGACCTTCCACTTTGTGGAATGGTGCTCAACCCACTGAGCCACACCAGTCAGGGCAGGGTGAAATCTTTAAAAACTAGTTTTAAAAATAATTATCAAGTCACAGACAAATCATGAACAGTTGGGTTTATTTCAACAACGAATTTGAAACTCCTGCCTTAGGCAAGAGTACTACAGTAATTGTATCAGGAAAAGACAATTTCCTACACTGTCATATATATATAAAAGTTCCTTCAGCACTTTCCTCAACACTGACCAACAAGCAGATTCAGTCCGTATTTGCTTTGATCTGTCTACTGAGTTAACCCAAGCTTCTTCTTCAGAGACTCTGGCATCTCGGGGGGAGGAGGGCGCGGGAGCCTGAAGTAGACCTTCACGGAGTCATAGATGAACCACTGTAGTGCAGTCAGAGTGCCGATCATGATGATACGGGCGAAGAGTCCCTTCCACACACCTGGTTGAAAATATGAACCATGGATGAAAAACGGAATATACCCCAAAGTGTTAATTCTTTCTTTAGAGGAAAAACAATCCTACCTTTAAATCCAAGTCTCTTGAGGACCTGAGAAGCAGTGCTACCTTTCTCTTTATTCAACACAGATACCACAGAATCAGCAGGGTGAGAAACAATTGCACAGAAGACTCCAGCTGAATAAAGTCAAGAAATATGATTCAATATGGGGTCACATCACAAAAAAAATCACATCATAACCAATAATCTTTTCATGACCAAGTAATAAAACTTTAGTTCTTAGGAAAAAATTAGATTTAGAGTAAGACTGACAAGAAAGATTATAAAGCAGTCTATTTAATCTTTTAAAAGTTTTTATATTCAATTTTAAGCAACACTTTCTGTTGTAACTAAACAACAAAAACACTGCAAATAGTATAGCAGTCAAATTAATACATGGTTAATAAGCTTAACCATGCAAACCACAAGCCAATTCTATCAGGAACTAATTAGTAAGTACTTATGAATTCTGAAGGGCATATGAAATGCTATGGGAAGATCTGACTACTTTGGGATATTTTTTTCTTCAAAATACAGTCCCGTAATGGAAATAATTATCTGTCCTAAATTTCACAGACAAGCACGTCCTAAGTAATTCATACCTATGTAACCTGCCACAAATGTCACAACCAGCTGCTCTGCCTTTGTACATTCACTTCGGGGCTTAGGAACCACAAACTTGTACAGTGCTTCCACAGTACGTTCAAAGCAAGCGAACTTCATCATGGTGTATGGTATCTGTCTCATCCAGAGAGGAGCAACCCCCTTGTAGAATCTAGGAAATCAGAAAACTTATTTTACTCAGTTGCATATAGTCATCCAGCAGAATTTCCACCATTAACAGAAGTGTCCGCACACCAGTCAAGTCCTGATAGTGAAAAAATGGCAGCACAATTGCATGTCATTTCCATCAGAACCTAAGACTAACATGCAGGTATATTTATCTCACATGCCAATGACTCAAGCACCTTCGACTGTACAACCAGAAAAGTTGCTGGATGTTTCTTGACTGGAACTACAAGAAACAGTAAGTTTACAAGTAGAACTCAGTTCAAGATTGGCATCCACAAAGGTGGATCTAAGGAAGCATGTTGTGGCCTGACTATATATGCAAATTCTTAACTGTGAACACAAATGACAAGAATTGTAGTAAGCCCTCCTCCCCAAAAGTTAACAGTTAAGGTCAAATATCAAGTCATTTGTAGACTGACAAATGGTTCCTACTTTAGAAAAAAATCCTTAATTCAGTACTCAAGCCATGCTATCAACTTATTCTTGTCCTGGAATTTATATTCTATGCAAAAAGGAAGGAGGTGGGGGAAAGATGGCAGGGATGGACACGAAACAAAAACATTTTTTTAAAGTCTGGTAGGAGTAATGCTAACAAATGCAGCTGGTATAGTATTTTATACCATAAATTTTATGCAAATGTTTACTTACGCATTTAAGCCTTCTTCCTTATACATTTTGGGAACTGCATCCCTCAGAGTGTTCGCATAACCTGGCTGGGTTTGAATTCGAACCTTAGCAGCTTCCATAGGAGCCAGAGCAATGTCAGCAAAGAATTCAGCACTGGCAGAGGCGGCCAAATATAGGGATGTGCGCCAGAGATAGGTGTTTTCCTAATTGAAATACATGAGGAGGAACATGAATTGGCTGTTTTCAATTTTACCTTAAGAAACAGTTCTAGGAAGCAGTTAAATTTCAGACATTTTAAGAGTGTTCAGCATATAGTCCATGGGTAACACACACAAGATTGACTATATGTCTATCTTTCTAACTTCATCAACTACACATTTGCAATATGAAGGGTTTGTTTGTTTGTTTTTCAACATCTAGGCACCATGGAACTATACAAAAAAATGTGTGGAGGAGAGACTATTCCATGAGTGACTACCACCAGATCCCATCAGACCGTGGCCAGAACAGGTTACTTCCAGAAAATCCCCTCAGAAACTGCCTGATGGACTGTCCCCTATGCTCCAGGTGTGCTGGTTCTATTGCCCTGCCACAGGCAAGCATGCAACGCAGTCTCCCCTTATCTGGGGTGGGTCACATGCAAGTACCCCCACCCATCTTTCCCTGTCCTGTACAACCCCTCAGTGCCTGCCATGTGGTACAGAGGATACCTATGTCTTGTCTTGCTGCCACCCAAGACATGCCTCATATTAAGTCCCCTTAATAAATTCTTGATCTAAACTCAAAATCCAACTTAGTTGGAAAGCAGCAGTCTAATAAAAAAGGAACACTGAAATCTAATCATATACATTTTCTTTTTTTCGTCCTGTGGTTGCTAAAACAGACTCATTATTTGAAACATGTTGCTCTTCCTTTCTGAGGCCATTTCCTCAGTTCTAAAATGAGATGGGTCAGATGAAAATCTAAAATCCTTTTTGGGTTTAAACTTTAAGTTAAAAGCTCAGGACTTTCCATTTCAAAGTTAACTCACATACCTCTCCAAGTATGTTGCTATAGAAGATTTTGAAGACTTCATAAAAGCCAAACTTGCAGAGCCCCTGCATAGAGTAGCCAATGAAAGTCGGAGCCCACCCTTTAGCCAAACCACGAACACCATCCTCTTTAAGTGTGACTGAGAATCCATTAAATATGCCTTTATACTTCTGGGGGTCCACCTATATTTAAAACAAGAAAAAAATAAGTAAATAAATGCACCAAAAAACTAGTACTTCTCATAAATATTTGTTACTAGTTTTTCCTTTTGGTTCTAAAATAAACTTCGTAACTACACAAAAGGTAGGTAAATACAAGCTCACTGCCTGATATCAGCTTAATAACTATAATTATCTCTATAAATGTGTACTTAGCTTTCTTTCAGTTAGACTTAAGTCTTGGAGTAGGTTAGTTCAGAAGGTAAAATTCCTACAAAAATACGTAATAAAACTGATTCCTAATAGATTTTTCACCACCCAACTTTACCACTTTTAAAGAATTAGTTTTAAAGCTACTGCCTAAATAATAGATAACTCTACAGGCATGCCTTGGAGATACTGCAGGTTCAGTTCCAGACAACAACAATAAAGATAATATTACAATAAAGCAAGTCACACAAATTTTTTAGTTTCCCAGAGTATATAAAACTTATGTTTACACTATACCGTACTCTATTATAAAGTATACAATAACATTATATTTAAAAAACAATGTATATAACTTAAATAAAAACACCTCACAGATTAAAGAAATGATAAGCAGCATCTGAGCCAGCAAGTCATAATCTTTTTGCTAGTGAAGGTTCTTGCCTTCAATGTGTAAAAAACACAGTATCTCCGAAGTGCTATGAAGCAAAGCAAAATAAAGCAATGGATGCCTGTATAACTGAAAAGACTAGCCTATTAAGTAAATTATACTATAAAGTTTTGTGAACTTAAGACAAACTAAATACAAGTTAAAAAAGTCCACTAACATAATAAGAATCTGTCTTTTGACTTAAATTCACTTCAAGAGACATGCATAAGAAGATTAGAGAAGGTATATTTCATATCCGTTCTGTTAACTAAATGGGGAAAAAAACATCTTATCTCACTATTTCTGCCAGTACTACAAAGGCTGGTATACGTCACCTTCCTCTCCCTGCTAATTATTTCACCTTCCTTTCTCTTTTAGGTAAGTAGACTTCTACTCCTGTTTGGAACAAATAAATTTTTGAGGTTTGATTATTTTTGTTTCAACAATTCTAATTAAGATATTCTAATTGTTTAAAAAAACCCGTTATATAAGTGAATATACAAGAAGCTACATACCCACAAAATTTTATACAAAGATACTAAAAGTACATTTTTTAATCTACAGAGTTCTCTGCCTTCATCTTATCAATTAACAGATGTGAAGTTACTTCACATAGTGAACCATGAAAGATTACCCACTCTCACATATACTTCTTATAAAATGACTAAAGAGCCCTGGCTGGTGTAGCTCAGTGGATTGAGAGCTGGCCTGTAAACCGAAAGGTCGCTGGTTAGACTCCCAGTCAGGGTACATGCCTGGGTTGTGGCCAGTCCCCAGCTGGCCCCAGTTGGGGGCGTTCGAGAGGCAACCCTATGGATGTGTCTCTTGCACATGGATGTTTCCCTCTCTTTCTCCCTCCCTCTAAAAATAAGTAAAATCTTAAAAAAAAAAAAAAAAAAAAAAAAAAAACTAAAGAAATTCAGATTTGCTTTCCTACTAGCAGTTGTTACATCTTCGAATTTTTCTCATTTGTAAAGTCCCTCAAGATTATTTGTAATTAAGTCCCACATGAATACTTTCAACATTGTCATCTCAACACAAACCTGCATGCGGCATTTCACTAAATCCAGGGGAACCACAGCAGTGTGTGTCAGACCACAGCTTAAGACCCCACCAAAGCCACACAGTGCGTAAAACTTCAGGGAGCCATATTCACAACTGTACTCTGTAATAAGACAAGACACACCATGCATTTTAATATAAAACTCATGATATTACTGGTTATCAACTTACCTCCTGGAAAGTTAGGTTTCCACACAGCTTGTTAGTAGATGACTACATCTTACAACTTAACAGCCATGCTTCAACAATATGCTTTATCAGTCCAACGTGCAAAACAAACCTGCATTCTGCATTTAACCAGATCTAGAGGAACCAATGCTGTATGTGTTGTGCCACAGCTAATAATTCCTCCAAATCCACACAGGAGAAAGAATCTGCCAGATCCATATTCACAGCTATACTGCTCTGTTTGATTGAAAAAAAAAATCTGTTAAATATTTCTTCAGGCGACGAAGGCCAAGGGAATGAAAACAGAATGTTTCCCTGTGAAACAGTACTATCCCAGCTGAACAGCTATGGCCCCGTTACAAGTAAGTTGACAGATGAGTTTCCACCTAGTGCGTGTAACTGCCAAAATCAAAATAACTGAAAGATTATGAAGGTTCTATCTGTGAGTTAACTAGCTCTTATTTTGCCATATTAGTAAGAAAATTCTTCTACATTAATGATTAAAATCAAAGTTCAAACTATTAATCACTGATAAGAACACACTTCAGAGTACAAATCAAACTCAGGAGCACTCAGCTTGTAAACTTGTAGGATTACACCAGCCACTAACCCATACGATATCCACTTACACATCCCTATAGCATACAACTAGAGAAACATAAATGCCTGCAATCAAATACTACACAAATGACATTAGCTTTAACTTTCTAAATTCAAGTACAGAATGTGTAAGGACTTTTTTTAATCCACATTAAGACATAACAGAAACACATACCATACGTGATGCTTCTCTGTACAGCCACTCCAGTAGGATTTGATTTAGGGTACACACAATTCATTTAAATTGGGTCTAATCGCCAAGAATCCCAAGAAATAAGACCGAAGGTAGCCGTACTAATTAGGATGTCCTTTCTATGGCCTATCTGAGGCTTCAAGTCGCCTTCTTCACAACATGTATTAAAAGACACCTAGTTATCTTATATATTCTGGGTCAACTAATATCAGACTTCGGAAATACCTAAGGGAAGGGGTAATATTTTTAAGAGGAAGATTAAAACCTAATCAAAGAATACATAGTTAGAACTGCAGGTGCCCAGTGGTTAGAAAGTACTTTACTCAATACTTAGTCTGCTGACCAAGAGGGATCACGACGGAGAAGATAAGGAGCTAGTCAACTACGTCTCTACACCCTTGAGGACGTGGAGGTCACGGAGATATCTGTGCCTAGGCCTTCCGCGCCCTTGAGGGAAGGCTAAGGCTCAGACACCAGGCCTGAGCAGAGTGGGCTGACATTTTCCGACACCAGGCCTGGGCAGAGTGGGCTGACATTTTCGGGCAAGCAACTGGGCGGCCGTCCTGCGGCGGGCAGGGCACGTCCTTCCCTGCCCTCCAGGCCCGGCGCAGGCAGGGTCTGGCCTCACCTTCCACAGCGGCGGCTGCCAGGTTGCGTGAGCGGCGGGGCGGGCCGGGCGGCCCGGCAGGGCTGCTGCTGGGGCCCGCAAGGCCATCGTACACCAGCTGCAAGTGGGGTGCGTTGAAGGGGTTCGCCCGCGCCAGGTGCGCCACGGACGAAAACATATTCCTAGCGAAAGAGGGGCCGACGGTCAGATGAAAGGCAAAAGGGGGGGGGGGTGCGCCAAGCCGGCCAAAGTCACCGGCACCCTGAGACCCCGACCCGGCCTTCTTTCTCTCGCCCTTGCGCCCTTGAGGTCACCGCGGCCACAGAAGGCCGACTGGGCCTACAGCTAAAGCATCGCCCCAAAAAAGCTCCGCTCCCCGCTCCCTGCTCCCCGCACCTGCTGAAAGGAAGGCCCGAGCAAACTCACTCCCTAAAATGGCGAACACACCAACGCTCCTGGGGAACGCTGCGGCTCACAGAGGCCGAACGTCCTCCGAGCCCTTAGATGTGTGCCCTTCGCGCGTCGTCAGCGTGACGTACACGGCCAGTCACTACAAGCAGACGACACCCATTGGCTGAGAAGACTGCCGTGGCCGTGGCGTCATTGCGTTCTCCTAGCAACCCTATTCCCGCCCCAGTCGCCCCAGCCCTTCCGGCCCAACTTCTGCGCAAGAGGATTCGTTCTGCGCAGGCGCGCATTCTAGGCCGGGTTCTTGAGTAGTGTGGGTGTTGAGCTCGTGACCTCTTCTTTTTGTCCCTTCACCTTGACGAGTCAATCTCTCCTTGATACCAGGAGTTCAGTTCTTTGCATTTAATCTAGTCCCAATATAATAGTCACTTAAAAAAAAACAAAAGAAAACAGGAATGCTTGATGTTAATCCAGGTGTTGCAGTTAGAATGTGAGTGCAGTATTTTGTGTCGAGACTTCTGCGGTTATGGTACTTTTTTTTCTTTTTAGTTCCGTCCATTGACTTAACATGTAGACATGTTTGCGTTTTTCATCAGACTTTAGGAGAGGATTTTAAAAGGAAATGTGCAGCAAGAATTCTAAAGATAGACAAGACAGCTTGCTGCCTCACAGTATTTTATATAGCATATTTAAAACAATAAATGCTTGAACAAGCATTCAGTAAGATGACCAAGAGATGAACTAATGTGGAAGTGACTGGCAGCAGATTTTGTGTGTTTAATAAATTTAGAAAATCTTAATTAGATTCAGTTCAACAGAGAAGGGCCTCCTTTAATTAGGGAGAGTTTAGTAGAGGTTAAACCTTCCAGGAAAGGTTTAAGATAAGGAATATATAAAATGGAGTCACTTTAACCAAGGTGCTAAAAATTAACAGTATGAAGGTTGCAGCATGAGGAACTGATTCAATTCTTCTGGCTAGCCTGGGAACTTAAAATATTTGAACTCTTCAGTCCTGTGTCCAGATATATGTATCTGGACATATACCAGACTTCTGATTACTCCCTGAAGGACTCATTATCCAGGACCAGACACCAACCTGACATCCATCATTCAGACTGTTAGACATCTCACTGATAATCCCCTGGGACCAATCCTAGGGCTGAGAATGCAGAACTGATCATTCTCAAGAATGTACATTGTACTACATACAAGAACTCTAACTTTCCCCAAGGTTACTTTATCAGGAGCTGGGGAAAATGTCAGAGCCAGAACGCCAACAGAGGTGTAGAAAATCTCAAAAAAAAAAAAAAAGTCTGGAGACTTTGACTAAAAATAAATGACAAAGATTTGTTCAAGGGTCTTAGAGTTTGCAGACTTTAAATAGAGCTAGGCAAAACCCCCTAAGTATTCCAGTATCATCTGAATCTGCCCATATGTTCCCATTCCGATGTTCAGAGGCTCACTGCTTCTCAAATAAAATAAATTTCCTAACTTTAACAGGAGGACTGTAAGACTAGAAATTCAATTGCATTGTAATTCAGGATTAAATTTTGGGTGGGGGTATTTTTTTGTATTTTTTTTTAATTACAGCCTTGCTATTATAGAAAGGCAGTCATAAACTTTCTGGTCCTTTAGCTTATCTTGAGCTGAGACTTTAAAGCCCTAAATTCATCATCTCTTGGGAGAAAACAACTATCTTCACTGTATTTCTTATTTTCACTTAAATGAAGCATCTACTTGGTAACCTGAAACCTTGAGTTCTTTAGCCATTTGAAACTGTTTTTGCTAATGCATGCCATGGACAACCAGTGTCACATTGACAGCTGGTCACCAGTGCCTTTAAATTCGATCAGATCAGATAACCCAAATTCAGACAACCCAATATTAATATTTGGTTCTCCTGGAATTATTTCCAATATCATTGTCTGTATCAGATTTTTAAAAAGATTTTATTATTTTTAGAGAAAGGGGAAGGGAGGGAAAAAGAAACATCAGTGTGTGGTTGCCTCTCACATGCCCCCTACTGGCCCACAAGCCAGGCATGTGCTCTGACTGGGAATTGAACCAGTGATCCTTTGGTTTGCAGGCTGGTGCTCAATCCACTGAGCCACACTAGCCAGAGCTGTATCAGATTTTGATTCGAGAAGCAAAACCGCTATATGGTATACAATATCAGAGTTATTTTAGGGATTAGGCCTTAAGAAATTGTGGAAGCTGAAGAAGTCGCCTCTGTTTCTGGAATTGGACTTAAAATAACTATAAATTGATAGGGCTTATAGTCAGGCAGGAGAACTGGACATGAAGTGGGGGTGAGGAGGGGCAAAATGGGACCCACCAAGACCAGCTGGACCCCTGAACATACACTACACTGTACCTCTGTCCCTTACCACCTACAACATTGATGATGCAGGTATCTGCAGGAGCCATGGTGCCGCACAGGCATCTGGCCTAGGACTCAGAGAGACTGAACAAGAAGGTCTAGCAGTTGCTGAAGGAGCTCCACACCTGGCCACTGCCCCACTCCTAGGTGAGCCAGCTGATGAGCAACAATGTGCATGAGTTGCCATGGCACTTCATGTCCTATACTAACTTTTAAAGTGTAATGACTGCCGCTTCACTTTTGCCTTTGAAGTGTTACACAAATTTCCGTTGTGGCCAATTCTAACCCAGAACCATATTTGGAAGATAAACAGAATTTGAGATGTTAGAAAGGTAGAACATTCAAGTGGAACTTTCTAACAGGCAATTGTAAACTTAGAGCTAGAGGTCAAGTTTGCATTTAGGATTATCCCTTCCATGGGGAATCACATGAAAATCCTTAAATAATTCCTAGCACAGCCATGTATTAGAGGGTTATAATAAATTATGCAAAGAACACTAAATCCTTTTTCATATCTGCCCTGAGGAAAGAAGTATAATGTTCACTTAATTGTCATCTTTTTTTATTAGAACTCTTGTTTACTTTTTTCATGTCTCTATAAATAGAGTAGGGAGAAATTTGTCTCTACAATAAGATAAAATGAACTTCATTATGGGGCCATAATTTTCATTCTAGAAAGTTTTAAAAGGTCAAACAGTCCCTATTTTCTTTGGGGCGGGTATCCTAGGTTGAGCCTAGAGTACCTTGGCTGTAAGTGATAAGGATGAAGCTTAGGAACCAATTTTCTATTTTTGAAAAACTATGACTAAACATGTGAAGTCTGTAAATGGAAATGTGATTACTCTTAGAACTAAGTTTCTGTACAGTCTTTGTGTTGGTGGAATCTGAGATTCTTTATACTGTGTTCTTACACATGAACAATATAATTTGTTCCAGTATCACTACTGTCTTTCAAACAAATTGTACCCAACCTGAATTGTCTTTATGTATTACTGTTTTTATAACTTTCATTACATAAATGAACCTCCACCTTAGTTATATGAAAAAGCTCAGTCTTAGACATTAAGAATGTCTTATACTTTATTCTGCCATGCCCTTGTCCTGTTGGCTATTTGTAGACATTGTTTTTTTGAGAGAATCTCCCAGTTAGGTCCAATCATTTGGAAAGTATCTAAGCATCCTTCCTTCTTGCCTATTTGCCAGGATATGTGTATGGAAACTGCTGTATGGAATAGTAATGTATACCAGCTATTTCAGCCTTTTTCATCTCATGGCACACATAAACTAATTAGTATAATTCTGTCGCACACCCAAAAGTACCTTATATTTTTTCCTGATCTTACAAAAAATAGGTATAATTTTGATTCATTTACACTGGACAGCTATTGTTGTGTTGGCTGTTGTCCTTTTTTTTTTTTTAATCTTACAGTCTAAGGGAAAGTAGATAAATGTGCCTGACTAGTCAGGTATTGCATGTTTTAAAAATTCTTGCCTTAGCTTAATACAATGGATTCAAGGGTAATTGAAAAATATCATAGGCATGTTTCAACTGTTAAAATGTCTAGTGTAATATGATTGTGCAAATATGAAAGGAAAAATAAAAGTGTCTTAGTACAGTAATTTTAAAAAGCACTATACAAAAACAACAAGTGGAAAAGATATTTGAACAAATAATAAAGGAGAACTTCCCCAACCTGGCAAAGGAAATAGAATTCCAGGAAGTCCAGGAAGCTCAGAGAATCCCAAAGAAGTTGGATCCAAGGAGGAACACACCAAGGCA
>CM052539.1:15420210-15608543 GCA_028533065.1 Trachops cirrhosus
ACTTATGACACATGGACTGAAGTAAAGCGGGGTGATGTGGGTGGGAGAGGGTATTCAGGGTGGAGGGGAATGAAGGGGGATAATAGGACAACTGTAATAGCATAACCAATAAAATATATTTAAAAAAAAATAAATAAATAAAAAATAAAATAAAAAATAAAAAGCACTATAATAGCCAGGTTAGTTTAGGCTGTCTTAAAATTATTTAATGTCTGTTGGACACATAGTTTAGGGTATCATGCGTGCTTCCAAAGTTCTGTCTTTGGCCTCTCTTCTTTTATATTCTTTCCCCAGGAAAGTCCTTTACTCCCAGGGAAGTTGGCTTTATGCTTTATGAGAAATTGTTCAGTATTTTATTTTCATATTTTCTGGTTGTGCTTATTTGTTTACTTTTTAAAATTTTGACGCAATTTTAAATTTACAGGAAAGATGCAAAAATAGTGTAAAGAACTTCTATATACCCTTCACTGAGGCTCCCCAATGGTTAACATTTTGCTGCATCATTCTCTGTCTCTCTCACCAATTTTTATATACACACATATATGGAAAGACACTCATATACACAATGTACGTGTATGTATGGGTTTATAGATTACATATACACACCTATACTTACTTATATATACATACACATGTTTTTCCGAATATACAGGATGCCTTGTTACTTCTTAGTACTTCACTGTGCATTTCCTAAAAAACAAGCACAAGCGTCAAAATCAGGATATGAACATTGATATAATTACCATCCAATTCATAGATCCTATCCAAATTTCCCAATAATGTCATTTATAACAAAAAAACATATTAAAACAAGCCAAAATTACTTTTTCTTCAGGCCCAGGAACACATTGCATTTAATTTTCATGTTTCTTTAAGCTTCCTCAGTCTGAACATTTCTGTCTTTCTTTGTCATTCATGACCTTGGCATTTTTGAAGACAGTTATGTCACGGAGAATGACTCAATTTGAATTTGTCTGATGTGTTTCTCATGATTAGATTTAAACTAACCATTTAGGGCAAGAATATTGAAGAAGTGATTCTTTGTTCTTTTTGAAGTATCATACCAGAAGGCATGTGATGTTGATTTTCTCATTACTGGTGAGGTGAACTTGGATCACTTGATTAAGGTGGGGTTTGTCAGGTTTCTTTATTGTAACTTATTGTAACTTACTGTTTTTAATCTCTAATTACTAAATAATTTGTGGGGAGATGCTTTGAGACTACATAAGTATTCCTACATAAGTATTCTGTTCTTCAACAAACTTTCACCCACTACTTTTTTTTTAAGATTTTATTTATTTATTTTTAGAGAGAAGGGAAGGGAGGGAGAGAGGGTGAGAAACATCAATGTGTAAGAGGTACATTGATGGGTTGTCTCTCACATGCCCCCAATTGGGGCCCTGGCCTGCAAGCTAGGCATGTACCCTGACTAGGAATTGAACCAGTGACCCTTCCTTTCATAGAATGGCACTCAGTCCACTGAGCCACACCAGCCAGGGCTTCACCCACTAATTTTCACATCTATCAGTGATTGTTGCAGAACCAATTTTTATTGTGACAATTGCCAGATGGTGATTTACTAACTCCACCAGTCCTACATTTATTAGTATTCTACTGTAAGGAAGTGCCTTCCTTTATCCTCATTTGTTTAGTCACTGGGTTATAATGCTAACATTATTTCTTTTGATGTTTATATTGTCCCAATTATTTGCCAATGGAAGCCTCTTTAAGCTGACCTTGTATTATTTTGACAAGTCCCTGTTATTTTTTGGGCATCTTGTTAGTTTCTGGTACAGCAAGATGTTCTAGGCTCAGCTTATACTTTTTCTACACCACTCATGGAACCAGCCATTTCTCCAAAGAACTCTGATACCATTTAGAGGAGATCCGGGAAAACAAACATCTGGGAGCAAAATACGCATATTGCTCCAAGTTCTTATTGCCTCTAGGTCAGAGGTGTCAAACTCATTTTCACCGGGGGCCACATCAGCCTCTTGGTTGCCTTCAAAGAGCTGAATGTAATTTTAGGACTGTACAAGTGTAACTACTCCTTGACAGTTAAGCAAGATCTCGGCACTGCTGCCGGATAGAAACAAGGTGCCAGCTGGATAAAACAAGGCGGAGGGCTGAATTCGGCCTGTGGGCCTTGTGTTTGCTACCTATACTCTGTATTTTCTCAGTATATATACATTACACCCAAACATACACATTTCCCTCCTCCCTCCCTCCCTCCCTCCGTCCCTCCCTCCCTTTCACCCATACATCCATCAATTAATATCTCTTTTAAAAACCATGAGTTCACACTAATACCTCCAATTCCAAATCAGAATACCACAGAATTCATTCTAGCCTTTCTGTTTCTTTCTACATTTGTAACTACTTTCTCTGACAGAGATAAAACTGATGTTCATTACCTTCATTATGCATTGTCTCTTATTTTCTCATTCCAAGAGTATACAGGGGTAGGCTTGGAGCCAATAGACAATCCCTTAATAATAATAATAATAATAATAACCAGCACAGCAATTATACAAGCTCTGTTTTTTTAAATCCTCACCTGAGCATATATTTATTGATCATTTAGAGAGAGAAAAAAGTCAATCTGAGAGGGAAACATCAATCAGTTTCCTCTGTACACACCCCCACTGGGAACTGAACCTGCAACCTAGGTGTAAGCCCTGATGGGAATCAAACCCACAACCTTTTGGTGCACAGGACAATGCTCCAACCAATAGAGCCACACCAGCCAGAGCTAGAAGCTCTGTATTAAAGGACTCTATTATATTGATACATTTAGACTCTGAAATAGTATGCTATAAATAGAACATTTGAATGCCTACTTGATGGATTTATGTATATATAAACTCAGTTTATAAATCATCCACTCATTTAAAAATTTTTATAATCAAGCTATGTGGGAAATTACAAGCCAAAATTAAGGCTGCTTATTTCCTATTTATTGATTTTTCTATTACTCTGCCTTTATGCTCATTTTATTTTATTTTTTTATTTTTTCTCTTTTTTAAAATTACATTTTATTGATTATGCTATTACAGTTGCCCTGATTTTTCCCCCTTTGCACACCTCCACTCAGCACCCCCCACTGCCTCAGGCAATCCTTCCACATTGTTCATGTCCATGGGCCATGCATATAGTTCTTTGGCTGCTCCATTTCCTATACTGTACATTACATCCCCATGGCTGTTCTGTAACTACCTATTTGTACTTCTTAATCCCCTCACTTCTTCACCCAGCCCCCACACCCCCTCCCATCTGGCAACCATCAAAACACTCTCTGTATCCTTGATTCTGTCTCTGTTTTTTTTGTTTCCTTAGTTTGTTATTTAGATGCAGTTGTTGATAGATTTGTATTTTTTGTCATTCATTGTTCATAGCTTTGATTCTTTTTCTTAAATAAGTCACTTTAACATTTCATGTAATAATGGTTTGGTGATGATGAAATCTTTGGTTTTTTCTTGTCTGGGGAGCTCTTTATCTGCCCGTTGGTTCTAAATGATATCTATGCTGGGGAGAGCAATCTTGGCTGTAGGTCTCTGCTTTTCTTGACTTTGAATGTTTCTTACCAATCCCTTCTTGCCTGCAAAGTTTCTTTTGAGAAATCAGCTGACAATCTTATGGGAACTCCCTGTAGGTAGCTAACTTCATTTTTCTTGCTGCTTTTAAGATTTTCTCTTCATCTTTAACCTTTGGCATTTTAATTATAATGTGTCTTGGAGTGGGCCTCTTCCCATGCTTCTTGTTTGGGACTCTCTGTGCTTCCTGGACTTGCTTGTCTATTTGCTCATCAAATTAGGAAAGTTTTCTTTCATTATTTTTTCAAATAGATTTCCAATGTCTTGCTCTTTCTTTTCTCTCTCTGGCACCCCTATGATTCAGTTTTGGACCTCCTGAAGTTGCCCCAGATGCTGCTTATAGTACCCTCATATTTTTGGATTCTTTTTTCTTCTTGTTGTTCTGATTGGTTGTTTTTTGCTTCCTTATGTTCCAAGTCAATGATTTGATTCTCAGCTTCATCCACTCTACTGTTGCTTCCCTGTAAATTGTCCTTTATTTCAATTAGTGTATCCTTCATTTCTGACTGGATCATTTTTATGCTGCTGAGTTCCTCATTGATTTCCTTGAGCAAGCTTATAACCAGTGTTTTAAGCTCTGCACCTGATTGCTTATCCCCATTTCATTTAGTTCTTTTTCTGGAGTTTTGATCTGTTCTTTCTTTGTCTCCTTGTTTTAGCAGGTTCCCTAGTTTGTTTCTATGTATTAGGCAGAGCTACTTTGGTTCTGTGTCTTGGTAGTGTGGCTTAATGTAGTGGGTGGCCTGTAGGGTCCAGTGACACAGCCTCCCCTATACCCAAGCAGGGTACTGAAGGTACACCCTTCATATGGGCTGAGTACATCCTCCTCTTGTAGTTGAGCTTTGGTTGCTGTTGAAGATCTATGGGAGGGATTTACCCAGGAGAGCCAGCTGCAGGGATTGGCTGTGACCACTTACCACCAACCTCCTCTCTCTGTGGAGGATCAGCTGTATAGGGGGGCTGGGTGGTGATACTCCAGCATGGTCTGTTGATGTCCACTGGATGCACTGGCCCTGGGGTTTCCCAGGTGGTGCAGACCAAGGTGATCCCCCACCTGTGTTTTTCCAGGGGCCACCCTGTTTGAGCTATAAAGCAATCTGAGATGGCTGCTCCTAGTGCTGGGCTTGGAGATTCCCAGGTGAAGATAAGCTGTGAATCCCTGCTGGCTGCTGCTAATGTCAGGCCTGGAGCTCACTGAGGCCAGCTATTGCTTATTTGAGGATTTAAGAAGTTGTGAAACAGAGTCAAGACCAGCCGTTCATATGGAAAAGCAGCTTGGGTGGGCTCATAAATTGGGTGGGGCGGAGTCTCTGGGGATCTCCAATGTAGGGCAAACAGTGTTAGCCAGCCTGATGGAGTCTCAGATATGGCATCAGTTTGCCTGCTGTGCAGGGGGGGCGGGGGGAGGGGTGGGGGGAGGTTGTTTAGAAAAGGGACAATGGCCTCTGCTCAGCCTCGATGCAAGGCACTTTCACTTTCTCCCTTTATGCCACTGGTGCCTTTTAAGCTGCTATTCTGGTGCTGAAGCTCAGAGGGAGTGAGTCTGAGTAGGTGAGTCCATGTGTGGGTTCTTTAAGAGGAAATGCTTGGGTTCCAGCATTTTCTTCCACCTACCCAATACCTGCTGGCTTTTGCAGCCTGGAGTTGTGGGAACTTATCTTCCTGGCACTGGAACCCTGGGCTGGGGGTGTTGGTGTGAGGCTGGGACTCTGCTCCTGAGATATCCCTCCAAATTTTTATCTACTACACATCGGTGAGGGATCAGCTCATTCCATGTCTGCACCCCTCCTACCAGTCTGGAGGGATAATCTTGTAACATGTGGTGTCTTTAAGTCCACAGTTATCAGACTTCCATTCAACTTGATTTCTGATGGTTCTGAGTGATGGTTGTTCTATATTTTAGTTGTAATTTTGTTGTGGTTGTGGGAAGAGGCGAACCATGTCTGTTTATGCCTCCATCTTGACCTGCAGTCCTATGCTTATTTTAGTGTAATGATATGAACATAATGAATGAGGTCTCATAGCATTTTTGATCCAGCATGCAATGTCAGCACTCCCCATGTTAAGTGTTACAACTGACAGAGTATTCGGTAAAGCTCTTTGGTACTAGGAAATATTGCAAACTATAGTGAGTTCCACAGCGACATCTAGTGTACCTTTTTTGCAAATTTGTTTAGACTTTGGCATATTATTTCTGAGATAGTAGATTGTGGCCATATGACTAGGTGCTACTATTAAAGTCCTGAAGTAAACAGCCTAACCAAAGTCTGCTTATTAATCCTTATTATAGTTGTTTAGATAAAGTATAAAATGTGGTATTGTACGAGGTTCTCACTGTACATGTTTTAGTGGAAAAGAGTTTACTACAGCTTTGACACTAAGTCTAAAAATGGTTATGTTTGGCCCTGGCTGGGTGGATCAGTTGGTTGGAGCACCGTCTTGTACACCAAAAGGTTGCAGTTCAATCACTGGTAGGTGAGTGTACAGGAGGCAACCGATAGATATTTCTCTTTCACACTGATGTTTCTCTCTCACATTGGAACAATAGGAGAAGCAAAGACACAGTTAAGGGCAAGAAATTTTGGTAGATGAAGGGGGGGTGGGGAAGGCTGGAGAAGTAGATGGAATAAGTTTCCACAAAGCCACGGCTGAGTTTGGATTTGCTGTCATGGGGAGCCATTGAAGATTTTTGTTCAAGGGAATGAAGTAAGACCTGCATTTTCAAAGGATTAATTTAGCAGCAATGTAGAGACCATGTAAAAGGAAATTGATTACAAGGTTATTACAAAGATCTGTCTGGTTGAGAGAGAGAGTGGGGAGGAGAATTAAAGAGTAAGGGAAAGATTCACATTATTATAAAAGTGTTAATAGAATGAATACAACTTAGCAGTTGGATCATATGTGCAGGGCAAAGGGGGATTTGTAGTCTAAGACATTTTTAAGGACTTGAATGAAGGGTGGGGAATATGATTATGCAATCACGAAGTAGTAGATTGGGGTGGAGAAGGGGGAATGGGTTTAGAAGAGAAAGGGATGCGTTGGCTGTAAAATGTATTCTATAATTAACGCTATAAAGGGAATGCTGTTTGGGAAGAGCATCAGTGCTGTATTTGAACACAATATGACTAAAACTGAGAATTAGAGTTGTGTCCAATTCATATCTTTATCCTTAGGAGTGGTAAGAGACCTGTATAAGACAAGCAGTTGAGAATCCAATCCTGGTTTCTCCTGAAAAGAACGAGTTGTGGAGTATTTTCTTCCTAGTGGTTCACGTGGATCATCCTACCCCACTGGTTGTTTTGCCAATGTTTTGTGCACAGGACTAAACGGCATGTTCTCCACTCCTCCAGAACTGCAGTTGTGCTGTCTTGATTTATTTGTGGTGCTCATGTACATTAATCTGTGCCCAGAACACAGGCTGCCCAGACGAGGTGCTAACCATAGGCCCTTCAGGAGCCAGCTGGCGTGAAGGCTGTGTATTCAAAGTGGCTCAGACTCATCCGCAGCCTTGGTAGCCTTTGCTCTCTAATTGCAAGAGGAATGTCTCTAAAGCTGGAAAGTGGTTCAAGTTTGTATATTGTCTTTCTACTAAGAGAAAAGTTGGTGTGTGCTTTAAAACTTGTGTGCTTAAACATAAGCATATCTGATGTCTTGGGAGTTAAGCTAGGATTTTTCTGAGGGGCTGGGGAAACATATATAGTGTTAGATTCAGAATATCATTTTTCTTTCTTGTCAGGTTATATTACTGATTATTTTGCTGTGTGGTGAAAAGACGAAGTGTGATCCTCAGTCCTCATATATCAGTCAGGCTGTTTGATATGTGCTCAGAGACCCACTTAGTGCAGCCTGCTGTGGATTTGTAGTGCTCGGAGACACCAGTTAATCTTGTAACATGTGGGCATTACCATGAAACAAGACAGGAAATGGCCATACCACCTACACTGTGATGTTTTTCACTTCCTTACGTTTCCTTTTCTGACTTTAGTCTTTAACATAAGAAACATAGAAAAAACCGAAAACACAAAAGAAAAATAGATTTGTTTGGAAAAATGAATTTGTTCTGAAATCTAAAACCCAAGGCATGGCCTGTCCTCAGGCTGAGCCTTTGGAGCTCCGGCCTTCCTCCACTTGACCTCTGTGCTAATTCAAATTCAATTATTTTCTCCCTCCAAACTTCAGATGAAGCTAGTGATGTGCTGCCCTTACCGGACAGGGTTCCACAGTCTGTCTTCCCACCACTGAATGGCACGGGTTGAGAGGCCACTGTTGAAGTCTGTGAGCATGCTAAGTTCCTACTGCAGTTCTGTCTCAGTGTCTGTGGGCGTGACCTCAGCACCAGCATGGCACAGAGCCTGTGCTGACCTCTGGGGTGTGCTCCGTGATGGTCCAGCTCACCATCAGCAAGTCATCTCCTGGAGCTTCTGCCACCTTCCCGTACCTTCTGCCAGAGGCTCTGGTTTCTCTCAGAATCAGATTCCTTCCCCGCTATGCACTGTATGGCAGCTTCCATTACGGGGTGGTTTTTAGAGCAAAGCAGCAAGAGAAAAATTAAGCAGCGTTCCCCCAAAATTGTGGAGCACAGGGACCCATTCTCCCAAGTCCTCACCAGAGATGGGGTTTTCCTCAGCATTTCAGGAGCCCGGCATGGCTGCAGCTTCGTGGTAGGAGCATGGCCAGGGGAGGAGAGGGGAGGGTCCCTGGCAGTCCTGCAGTCTGGCTCTGACAGGCTCTTGTCCAGTGCTCTCCGAGTCGTTCCCATCCTGCTCAGGGAGCGGTGCTGAGATACCACCTTTAGGACAAAGCTGAGATTGAGGAGGGGAAACCAATCAGTGCAAGGCTGTGCCCTCATTGTCATGTTCCTACTTCGCACCCCAGTCTACCCGCTGCAGCTTCCTTTGCAGAGTCTGCAGTTACCAGCTTTTTCTATTCTGTCCCTGAGTTCATGGTTGTCATCAGTGAGAGGACGGCTGGCCGTGGACATGGTGCATCTTGGTGGCTCCAGAGTGATGTGTTCTCTTGTTTTGAGAAGAAAATGAAGAAAGAAAGCGGGTCTGGACAGCAAGGAGACTTTGTTTAGAAATAATTGGGCAGTGTTTTATTTTCCCATAGTCCTTTGAAGTCTCTGTTGGTTGGCATGAGATACTTTTTATTCTTCTCTCTGAATATCCTCCCTGATGAAGGTGGATAGAGTTGGCTGCACAGATGCAGGGACAAGAGGGTGGGCGTGCTGTCCTGGTTCCCAAATGTAGTGTTTGTGCTTTTCTGCATTTCCGAGCCTCTCGCCCTGCAGGATCAGTGGTGAGTGGTTCCTCCCAGGCCCTCCTGATTGGCACAGCTCATCTGTCCATCCTGTACAAGGTTGGTCTGTGCTCACTGCCACCTGAATGCAGAGGGTCAGCAGGCCTCCAGGGCAGTTGGTGGAGGCACGTGTCAGAGAAGCCCTGGGTGCCTGAGTCACTGTGTGGAGAGGATGAACTGCAGTGGTTCATTGGCCCACATCACGGAACAGGAGGAGAAAATAGATTTCACTGGGTTCAGACACTGAAAAGTCTGTTACGACAGCTCGACGTCATTACCCTAATGGATACAGTCTTTGATAGGCAATTAGAATATGCCTGGTTTGACCACTGAGTAAGTGTCAGACTTTTGAAGAGGCACTTTCTGTCTCTCATCTGTGTTTAACCCTCCTGCTGAATGGTGTGTGTGGATTTTACTCACTGGCATTACTTCTCCCTTCTCACAGCCATGCTGAAAGATAAATTGGACCCATCTCTGGAAAGGAGAGAGCCTATGAAGACAAGGTTTTATTATTACCATAACTTTGAGCACCACTCTGCTGCCTACACAGAGAACATTATTAATCATCCCTTAACTTTGACAGAGTTTCTGCTGTTGCAATCTGCAGGATTAAAAGGCACATGTTCCCGCCGACAGTGCTGCCTTCTCTGTGATCATCACATGTCCTTGAGTAGTGTCACTCATGGGAACTATGCCTGTGACAGCTGCCAGGACCCAGCCGAGGCACCGAGAAGTGAATCTGCTCTGTCTACAAGACCCTGGCACAGTGTTCCAGGAAGGGCACACCCAGCCTGTCCGTGTCATTTGTTAGATGCGGTTAAATTAAGCAGAAGGGTCACTGTGCGGGGAATGCACTCTCGCATTGTGATTTGTGAGATGGTTAAAATGTTTGGTAGCTCCTTTAAGAAGCCAGGTGGTAAAGTGAAGGAGCTGTTCACCTGAGTGATTACATTAGAAGTGGCTGAGCCCTGAGTAGTGTGTCTCAGTTGGTTGGGCATTGTTCTGCAAGGTGAATGGTTACTGGTTTGATTCCTGGTCCTGGTCGGGACAGCCAATAAATGTTTCTCTCTCACATTGATGTTTCTCTCCCTCTCTTTCTCCCTCCCTTCCCTTCTCTCTAAAAATAAATAAATAAAATCATTAAAAAAATAAAAAGGGGCGGCTGAGACACACAGCTTTGTTAAAGGCATTGGAAACTCCTGTGATGGGAGGAGACAAGAGCCCTGGAGGTCGGTGCCCTGGGTGGTGGCCCTCAGTCCCACCAAACACCAGGCCCCCAGGTGCTTCCTTAGATCCAGCTCAGGCCCCAGCTGGGCCTACAGGGCCAGAATCTCTGGGGATAGACAAGGAAATCTGGATCTCCCCTGTGTTTTTTAACCTTTTTTAATATATGTAATTGTAGATTCACATTGTAAAAAATAATACAGAGAGGGTCCACATACTCTGACCCAGTTCCCCTCAATAATAACATCTTCTAAAAATCTCATGACCAGAATATCGACATTGGCACAAACCGCCAATGTTGGGCAGGTTTCCTGGTTCTCTTTGTACTCGTTTGCTCTTGTGAGTGTTTAGTTCTGTGCACTTTTATCACATGCATCCACCATGTGGTGCAGAAAGAGAACAGCTCCACCGGTTCTCCAGCACCCAGGACAGTGCCGGGCATGGGGTCAGGACTCCAGAAGTCCGTTGAATGAACTGTTCACTTGGCCCCGCCCCCACCCTGCAGAGGCCTATTGGACTTTGGTGCCAAATCAGAGAAGTGATAAGGAAGCATTTGTCAAAATATCAAAGACACTGCAGATGTGAAATCAGGCCCAGAACTTTGAAAGTGGAATGCAGTAAGCAAGGTAGAACGTGGTTGGTCTCTCCTGAGTGTTCTGCATGGGGAATGTGAAACAGGTACAGGTGTGTCTGCCACTAAACATTACATTGTAAAGATATTCAGATGACCTTTAGGTGTTTACCTGCAGCTCTAAATGGGCTTTTCTTGTTGCATAGCTCTGAAGAGTGGGGACGGTGGCCAGAAGTGTTCTCACAGTACTGGGGCATGTTGTAGACACTGTAGGATTTAGTCTCCAGATGCCACTTTCTGGGACACTTGTGAGAGGCACATGCAATCACACAAGCCTCGTGTTGCTTTGTACCAAGTATGAAACAAGAGAGTCCAAGGTGCCAGGGGTCCGATACTGTGGCACCAGGGGACATCTGGGTGGCTGGTGTGCAGCGAGTTACATGAGAGCATGCTGCTTGGGGACCCAGGTCAGATGTCCCTTGGGGGGAGATGACCATAGACTCAGTAGTGAGCTTGAGAGGGTGGGAAATGGGGGCCACAAAAGGCAGAGAATGAAGAATAAAAGCACTGGCTGCTTCAAATGGGACAGGAAGTTATGATGCAAGCATGAGGCCGCTGGTTCAACAAGAAGCAGCGTGAGAACATACCCACCACAGGGGAAAGCATGGGTCTGAGCAGGCTCTGCAGGGCACAGCATTGTGGTGACGAGAGTTGGGATTTCTTCTCTCTGAACAAGGAAAGTCAACTAGAAATCAAAGGGAAACACTCCATAATAAATGTACCACCCACTATGGTCCCGTGAAAACAAGGGTTGGTTTGAACACTTGGGAAAGTGTAAGAAAGAAAATCTCTAACACTCACTTCTGGCCAAGATGAAGGCATAGGGAGACACACTGTGCCTCCTCGCACAACCAAAATAAGGACAACACAATTTAAAAACAGCAACCAAAAAAAAAAAAAAAAAGAATAAAGAATAAAAACAACAACCAGAATTGACAGAAAATGGAACTGTAGGGAAGTCTGACAATGAAGGAGTTAAAGAAGAAACATCCATCCAGACTGGTAGGAGGGGCGGAGATGGGCAGCTGGGTGAAGAGGACTCGAGGCAAGGTGGTGGCTGGAGGACCCACTGAGGCAGTGGATTGTGGAACAGGATGGGCAAGGCAGCAGCCGGCAGACCAGGCGGTCCCACGTTCACAGGCAGATAAACCAGGAGGAACACCTGGGGAGCGAGACAGACCATACAACCCAGGGACCCAGCGTAGGGAAATAAAGCCTCAAACCACCGATTGAAAACACCTGTGGGGGTTGAGGGGCAGGGAGAGACTCCCAGCCTCACAGGAGAGTTCGTTGGAGAGACCCACAGGATCCTAGAATGTACACAAGCCACCTACCTGGGAATCAGCACTTTGTGTGGGGGAAGTGACTGAAATGCGACAGAGAGCAGAGCAAGCGCCACTGTTCCCTCTCAGACCCTCCCCCACATACAGCGTCACAACCCAGCAACTGGGTTACCCCACCCTGGTGAACACCTAAGGCTCCACCCCTCATATGTAGCAGGCCAGAGGAGACAAAAAAAAAAAAAGGCCCAAATGAAAGAACAGATCAAAGCTGCAGAACAAATACAACTAAACAATGAAGAGAAAGCCAGCCTACCAGATGCACAGTTCAAAACACTGGTAATCAGGATGCTCACAGAATTGGTTGAATTTGGTTGCAAATTAGATGAAAAAATTAAGGCAATGCTAAGTGAAATAAAGGAAAATGTACAGGAAACTGATGGAAAGGAAACTTGGACTCTAATCAACGGTGTGGACCAGAAGGAAGAAAGAAACATTCAATCAGAAGAGAATGAAGAAACAAGAATTCAAAAAAATGAGGAGAGGCTTAGGAACCTCCAGGACATCTTTAAATGTTCCAACATCCGAATTATAGGGGTACAAGAAGGAGAAGAGGAAGAGCAACAAAAGGAAAACTTATTTGAACAAATAATGGAGAAGAACTTCCCCAGTTTGGCAAAGGAAATAGACTTCCAGGAAGTCCAGGAAGTTCAGAGAGTCCCAAAGAAGTTGGACCCAAGGAGGAACATACCAAGGTACATCATAATTATATTACCCAAGATTAAAAATAAGGAGAGAATCTTAGAAGCAGCAAGAGAAAAGAAGATAGTAACCTACAAAGGAGTTCCCATCAGACTGTCAGCTGATTTCTCAAAAGAGACCTTGCAGGCAAGAGGGGCTGAGAAGAAGTATTTGAAGTCATGAAAGGCAATGACCTACATCCAAGATTACTCTCTCCAGCAAATCTTTCATTTAGAATGGAAGGGCAGATGAAGTGCTTCTCAGATAAGGTCAAGTTGAAGGAGTTCATCATCACCAAGCCCTTATTATATGAAATGTTAAAGGGATTTATCTAAGAAAAAGAAGATAAAAAATATGAACAGTAAAATGACAGCGAACTCACAGTTATTAACAACCACACCTAAAACAAAAACAAAAGCAAACTAAGCAAACAACTAGCACAGGAACAGAACCACGGAAATGGAGAACACATGGACCCTTATCAATAGGGGAGTGGGAGGAAGAGAGAGGGGGAAAGGTACAGAGAATAAGTAGCATTGATGGTAGGTAGAAAATAGACAGGGGGAGGGTAAGAATAGTTTGGGAAATGTAGAAGCCAAAGAACTTATATGTATGACCCATGAACATCAACTAAAGTGGGGGAATGTGGGTGGGAGGGGATGTGCAGGGTGGAGGGGAATAAAGGGGGGGAATGGGACAAGTGTAATAGCATAATCAATAAAATACATTAGAAAAAAAGAAAATCTCTCCCAGTTTAGCACTAGGAACCTTTCCTGTGAGTGGAAAAAGTCCAGCCCTGAGGCAGGTCTGGAACACTGTCCCTTGATGCAGGGATGTGAGTGTGACAAACTGCAGGGGTTGGCCAGAGGGGCCCTCCCACCTGGGGGTTCTCTGTGACCAGGTGCTGCCAACCCATAACTGGACTCTACGCAGGTCCCCTGCGCTGTGGCTGAAATGAGATGACCGAGGATGGCATGGAAGTCACAGCGTCAGGATGGCAGAGCCTCACACCTGGGGTCCTGAGTGGCTGCTCATGCACCTGTTTACCTTCACGAGCAGGGGCACAGGAAACAAACGATTGTGTTTGTGCCACTCTTCATTTCGGGGTTTATCTGTTACAGTGATTAGCTATGCCAACAAATTCAGGTTCATTGGGTTTCAACTTTCTAGACTCTATAGGCAAAGCACAAGAAACTTAATTATGAGTAAAAACAAACTGTTTTTGACCTTAACAAGGTGAAGCATCCATCAATGGCAGAAGAGAGGACAGGTAGAGGAGGGTGACCATGCGGCCACCTTCATCTGCATGGCAGGGCATCAAGGACACCTCCCTTGTTAGGAGAAAGTGTACAAATCTATGATTGCTGCAGACTCTGACAAGACGGTACTAGGAGCTGGAGTGATAGAAAAGAAGCCACGTCCTTACCCGTCAGCTGCAAAAGCACTGAAACTGATCAAGAAAGTGCAGTAGGTGTATAGAAAGGTGTGGGGGTGACTCGTGGAGATGTGACCTCAGGGCCAGTTGAAGTGGTTCCCTCCCAGGAGCAGGTCTGGAGGTGGGGAGGTGGGCTGAGGGCCCATCCCTTCCTCTCCTCTGTCTCCCTCCCTTCTTCCATTTCGGGATCCCTTCCTTCCTCTCTCTGCTTCCTCATCTCTGCACTAGTTTGTATGTAAACATGTGCATTTACTACTTTCATTAAAATTTAAAATATTTAAAGATTTGCAAAGTAAGTAAACATTAGAAATTAGGTTACTGAAGACAACGAGATGTTTTTTGAATACTTGAGGAGCTCTGACTTATTAATTGATACACAACTTACAGACCATTCTTTTTTTTAATTAGATAATTTTGTTTATTTACTTCTAAGAGAGAGGGAAAGGGAGGGAGAAAGAGACAAAGATCAATGTGCAAGAGATACATCAATTGGTTGCCTCTCATACGTGCTCACCTGGGCAACCTGGACCACAACCCAGGCATGTGCCCCGACTGTGAATCGATCCTGTGACCTTTTGGTTCGAGGACAGCACTCAATCCATTGAGCCACAGCAGCCAGGGCCAGGCCATTCTTATACATTTATTAAAGCAGACCCCACGTTCCTGGCCTTGGGACATCCTTACTGTTAGCCATTGGGGATCACTGTCTGGCCTTAAAATACTGCAATCATCATCTCCTGAGAAGAGTTCTGACTTAGAGAAAATGGAAAAGATGTATGTATATTCTTTCCTCTACCATAAATCACCCGCCATCTATCTGTCCATCTGTGTGCCCCACCATTCCGTCAGTGATAGAGGGCTGGGCCTCACTCAGTGTGCCAGGGACACAGGTCAGCAGTAGCTCATGGATCTGTTGGGGTGGGGGGGGGGCAGGAGGAAAGGCCTTCATCCGTGCACCAGTGTGGGAACAGAGCCAGACTCAATGGTGACAGTGTTGATTCCCATGTTTCCTGGTGGCTGACAGAGCGGTGTGTTGGCTGCTGTGAGGGCCACTGCCTGCTCCATTCATGGTCTCACCCCCGGTAACTCAGCTTCTTGCTTGGGGTGGTTAATTCTGAATACCCCACATCCCACCTCCGCTAGGCCCTTCCTGAACACCCGCAGGAGCTGTGCCTCAGCGGAGGTGCTCAGGCTCCAGCCTCCGCCATTGACCTTGAATGCAGCTTTACCACCTTGAGAAGGGTAATTACCCTCAATTTTGCATATGAAAAATAGGATAATGATAACCACAACATAGGTTGTTTTGAGGTTAAATGACATTAAATCAATGCATGGAAAGCCCTTACTACCGACTACACTGGACACACAGTAAATGTCAGCAACTGTTCCATCTTTCTTGCTATTGTCACCGATGCGTCAGTCTGCATTTGCTACAGTGACGCTGCAGGTGGCTGTGCTGTCTTGGAAACGTGGTCCTACATCTGAGCCTTAAGGCACTGACCTGTCTGAGGAAATTCATGTGGAAGGAGATAGGGTGGGAGTCTGCTGGGGTGGCCTCCACCCTCATGGGCATGTCCCCGGGAGGGAGCCAGGCCGCCTCACTTCCCTCCCATCAGCCGGTGGCAGGATTTGGGCTCTGACTTTTTTCTCTTCTCTCATAAAAGATACATTTCACATGACAGCTAGAAAGGGAAAGAAGAAAGTTATCAGTGAAGAAGAGGGAGGTTGGGACCTGAAGATCTGCAGAGCTCAGCATTTTCTTAAGAGACCTTAATAATCAAGCCTATGAAATGTGGGTTTCATGACTAGCTTTCTGTTCCTCTCTTATCTTTTTGTGTCCGTCGCACTGCTCGGCACCTGAGAGAGTGTACCGACCGTCTGATGGGGGTGGGGCACGCAGGCATGCTGTGCTCCAGCTGGAAAGGCTGCATCAGGAGGGAGTTTGAGGAAACTGTGGATGACTTCCCACAAGTAGGAGATTTTGACTTTGCCCAGAAATGAGGAGTGAGCAGGACAAACGCCCTGGGACCAACCCCAGGTGCAGGCATGCCAGGTGCCATGGGGTGATGGGTGTCTACCCCAGCCCCTCACACAGATGGGTGTGTGTATTTGTGCGTGAATGGGTGTGACTGTGGGTGAATATATGAATAAGTGTGTGTGTGTGCCTGACTGAATGTCAGTGTGTGAATGTGCACGTGTGTCTGTGTGTGCCATGGAAAGGCAGTTCTTTCATTGTAACCTCAAGACCTTAAATTTGCACCTTTGGTCTCATCTTCAGATGAAGTTAAAGTCACAGCAAGGCACTGACAACCTTGAATAATTATGCCATCTGCTTCTAATGTGTGTCCCATAGTGGGCACGCACCATCACAGCCTTATGAGTTAGTACTTTAGGAAGTAATTTCTGCAATTTTCTTTTGAGAGCACAATTATCATATGGAAGCAATTATTTGGAGTTTATTAATAATAAATATTAATAAAATATTTATTAATGCAAACATTTAAAATAGGCCACCATTCTAAGCCCTGTTTGGCATTTCTCAGCTGGCTCCTTCATTGTGGGCAGAGGGGATGGGCGGGGGAGGGGATTGGGGACAGCTCCGTGGTGTTGCTGGTGGGTGGAATCACCATGGGTGGTTCCATCCATCAGCTGCAGGTGGCTGTGTATTAGGCAGGGCTGTGTGGCTGTCCTCAAATGTCTGAGACATCAGTGGCTAGCCTGGGTGTGCACCCCTGTGCACTGGCACACGCAATGGCAACTTGCCACACACAGCATCTTTAGGTTGTAGTAATAGGCCTGTGAGGAGGACAGGAGAGGACCGAGGCTTGTCCAAGGCCGCTCCACAGACCTCAGACCCCAGGCTCCTCTCATCTCCGCGTGCTCAGAGGCCTTGGGAGAGCAGCAGTTCAGGTAGCCTGAGCAGGTCCCACCAAGGTTCTCTTTGTAAAACCTGGCCTTTTTCTCTTTTGGATACTTTTATCACATTAAAATACAGACAATGAAATTTACCATTTTAACTGTTTTTCAGTGCATAGTTCCGTGGTGTTAAGTCTATTCGTACTGTTGTGTGGCTGCCACCACCATCGTCTCCATCACTGTTACCACCTTCTGCAACTGAAAGGCTGTGCCCACTAAATAGCAACTCCCCATCGCCCTCCTCCGCCCCTGGTGACCTCCTCTTACCATCTGTCTCAAAGATCCTGATGGCTCTAAGGATGTCATATGGGCAGAATCACACAGTATTTGTCTTTTTGCAACTAGCTAATTTCACTGAGCATAATGTCTTCAAGGTTCATTCAGTTTGTAGCATGTGTCACACTGTCCTTTTAAAACAAAACAAAACATGAATCCATTGGGGTGACATTGGTTAATAAAACTATAGAGGTTTCATGTGTATAGTTCTATAATATATCATCTGTATACTGTATTGTGTGTTCATCACCCCCAGTCAAGTCTCCTTCAGTCTCCTTGTATCCCCTTTACCCTCCACAGCACCCCCACCCACCTTTCCCTCTGGCTATCACCATATTGTTGTCTGGGTCTATGAAGGTTTTGTTTTTGCTCAATCCCTTCACTTCTTTTCACCCAGCCCCCAACCCCCTCCTCTCTGACAGCTGTCAGTCTGTTCTGTGTCTATAAGTCTGTTTCTATTTTGTTAGTTTATTTTGTCCATTAGATATACATATAAGTGTGTTTATCTTTCTCTCACTGGCTTATTTTACTTACCATGTTACTCCCCAGGTCAATCTCTGCTGTCACAAATGGCAAGATTTCCTCCTCCTTTCGTGGCTGAGTAGTATTCCATTGTGTAAACACACCTTGGCTTTTTTATCCACTCATCTACTGATGGGCACTTGGGCTGCTTCCAAATCTTGGGTACTGTAAATAATGCTGCGATGAATATACGGGTGCATATACTCTTTCGAATTACTGTTTTGGGTTTCCTTGGATATACTCCCACAAGTGATATTGGTGGGTTACAAGGTAGTCCCACTTTTTAATTTTTTGAGGTATCTCCATACTGCTTTCCACAGTGGCTGCACCAGTCTGCATTCCCAACAAAGCACGAGGGTTCCCTTTTCTCCACATTCTCACCAGCACTTGTTTGTTGATTTATTGATGATAGCCATTCTGACAGGTGTGAGATGATATCTCCTTGTGACTTTAATTTGCATTTCTTTGATGATTAGTAACTCTTCTTATGTCTATTGGCCATCTGTATGTCCTCTTTGGAGAAATGTCTACTCAGAAGCTTTGCCCATTTTTTAATTGGGTTGTTTCTTTTTTTGGTGTTCAGTTTTTCTTCTATATAAATTTTGAATGTTAACCCTTTATCAGATGTAGCTTTGGTGAATATGTTTCCCTGTGTAGTGGGTTGTCTTTTCATCTTGTTGATGGTTTCCTTTGCTGTTCAAAAACTTTTTAGTTTGATGTAGTTCCATTCATTTATTTTTTCTTCTGTGTTTCTTGCCTGAGCAGCTATATCAGAAAAAATATTACTATGAGAAGTATTTGAGATTTTACTACCTATGCTTTCTTCTATGATTTTTATGGTTTTGAGTCTTATGTTTAAGTCTTTAACCCATTTTGCATTTACTCTTGTGTACGGTATAAGAAGGTAGTCTAATTTCATGTTTTTGCATGTCCTAACACCATTTATTGAAAAGACTGTCTTTACCCCGTTGTGTGTGCTTGGCTACTTTGTCAAATACTATTGACTATAAAGGCATGGGTTTGTTTCTGAGCTGTGTGTTCTGTCGGTCATTGAGCTACATGTCTGTTTTAATGCCAGCACCAGGCTGTTTTGATTACTACAGCCTTGTAATATAATTTGATACCTGGCAGTATGATGAGACCAATTTTGTTCTTTCTCAAGATTGCTGTGACTATTCAGGGTCTTTTGTGGTTCCATATAGATTTTTGGAATATTTATTCTACTTCTGTGAAATATACTATTGGTATCTTCATAGGAATTCCATTGAATCTGTAGATTGCTTTCAGTAGCATGAACATTTTAATGATGTTATCTCTGCTTACCCAAGAACACAGTATATGCATCCACTTATTTGTATCCTTCAATTTCTTTCTATAGTGTCATATAAGTTTCTGAGTACAGGTCTTTTACATCCTTGGTTAAACTTAGTCCTAGGTATTTTATTTTGTTGATTCAATTTTTTAAACCATTTTATTTATTTACTTTTTAGAGAGAGGAAGGGAGGGGGAAAGAGAGGGAGAGATACATCAGTGAGTGCTTGCCTCTCATGGTCCTCCTACTGGGGACCTGGCCTGCAACCCAGGCATGTGCCCTAGACTGGAATCAAACTGGTGACCCTTTGGTTCACAGGCTGGCACTCAATCCACTGACCCCCATCAGCCAGGGCTGTTGATTCAATTTTAAATGGGATTGTTCTCTTAGTTTCCCTTTCTGATAGTTCATTATTGGTGTATAAAAATGAAACTGATCTCTGGATATTTATTTTGTATCCTGCTATTTACTGAATTTATGTGTCAGTTCTAGTAGCTTTTTGGTGGTCTTTAGGGTTCTCAATATAAAGTATCATGTCATTTGCAAACAATGACAGTTTTACTTCTTTCTTTCCAATTTGGATGCCTTTTATTTCTTCTTCATGTCTGGTTGCTATGGCTAGGACTTCCAGTACTATGTTGAATAAGAGTGGTAAAAGTGGATATCCCCATCTTGTTCCCGGTCTTATGGGAAACACTTTGAGTTTTTACCAATGATAATAATGTTGTCTGTGGGTTTGCCATATATGACCTTTATTATGTTGAGGTATGTTGCCACTTTGTGAGAATTTTTATCATAAATCAGTGATGGTTTTTATCAAATACTTTTTCTGCATCTATTGATATGATCATGTGATTTCCACCCTTCATTTTGTTTATATGCTGTACAATGTTCACTGATTTGCAAACATTGTTCCAACCTTGCATCCCCAGAATAAATCCCACTTGATCCTGGTGTATGATCTTTTTGATGTATTTATTGCTATATTCAGTTTGATAATATTTTGTTGAGGATTTTTACCATCTATGTTCATCAGGATGTTGGCCTATAATTTTTTTCTTTGTGGTGTCTTTATCTGGTTTTAGAATGAGGGTAATACTAGCCTTGGAAAATCAGCATGGGAGTCTTCCCACCTCTTGAATTTTCTAGAATAGTTTGAGGATAAGTGTTTGTTCTTCTTTGGATGTTTGGTAAAAATTTACCTGTGAAGCCATTTAGTCCAGGAGTTTTGTTTATCGGGAGCTTTTTGATTATTGCTTCAATTTCATTAGTTGTAATCAGTCTATTCAGATTTTCTTCTTTCTGATTGAGTGTTGGAAGATTGTACATTTCTAGGGATTTATCCATTTTGTCCAGATTTTCTAATTTGTTGGCATACAGTTGTTCATAATGTTTTCTTACAATCCTTTGTATTTCTGTGGAGTCAGTTGTTACTTCTCTTCTTTCATTTCTGCTTTTATTTATTTGGGTCCTCTCTCTTTTTTTCTTGATGAGTCTGGATAAAGGTTTGTCAACATTGTTTATCTTTTCAAAGAACCAACTATTGGATTCATTAATCTTTTGTATTATTTTTTAAGACTCCATTTTGTTTATTCTTTGGGCTTTGTTTGTCCTTTTTCTAGTTTCTTTAAGTGTAAAGTTAGATTGTTTATTTAACATTTTTCTTTTTCTCTGTGGTAAGCCTATAATGCTATGAATTGTACTCTTGGAACTGCTTTTGCTGTGTCCCATAAAGTTTGGGTTGCTCATTTTCATTTGTTTCAAGGTGTCTTTTGATTTCTTCCTTGATCTCATTGAAGCCATTCATTGTTTAGTAACATGTTATTTAGCCTCCATGTCTTTGTGTGTTTTTGTTTTTCAGTGTTATAAACAATAATTTGTATTGTGGCAAAATACATGTAAGAATTACAATTTTAACCATTTTTAAGTATTCAATTCAGTAGCATTAAGTACATTGATGTTGTGCAACTATCACCAACATCCATCTCCAGAACTTTTTGTTCCCAGTTTTTTTTTAATTGAACTTATTGGGGTGACATTAGTTAATAAAATATATAGGTTTCAGGTATACAGTTCTATAATACATTATCTGTATATCAGGTTTTTTCTTGTGATTAAGTTCTAGTTTCCTCCCTTTATGGTCAGAGAAGATGCTTGGTATGATTTCAGTTCTCTTAAAACTGGTCTATCCTAGAAAATGTTCCACGTACACTTGAAAAGAATGTATGTTCTGCTTCTTTGGGGTGAAATGCTCTGAAAATATCAATTAAATCCATCTAGTCTAGCATTGTCATTTAAGGTTGTTGTTTCCATGTTGATTTTCTGTCTGGAAGATCTGTCCATTGATGGTAATGGCTGTTAAAATCTCCTGCTATGGCTGTATTACTGTTATCTCTTCCTTTGGAGATGGATGGATCCTCATCCATCCAGATTTGCTTTATATATTGAGATGCTCCTATGTTGGATGCGTATGTGTTTATAAGGTTATGTCTTCTTTTGGATTGTTTCCTTTATCGTGTAGTGTCCTTTGTCTCCTACTACATCCTTTGTTTTAAAGTCTATTTTGTCAGATGTAGTTTTTGCTACCACAGTTTTTTAAAATTCCCATTTGCATGAAATATATTTCTCATCTCTTTAAGTCTGTACCTTTCATCCTGAGGTGAGTCCTTTGTAGACAGCACATATATATATCTTGATTTTTTCTCCATTCAGCTATAAGAATTTTTAAAACATGCAATATCTGACTATTTAGTCAGGGCCACTGACCTCTTTTCAAGGCTGTCATTTTTTTCTTTTGGTAATTTTTCTTAGTTTTTTCATTTTTTTCTTTTTTCTCAGATGTTTGTTTCTAATGAATTGACCATTACATTTCCTAAGTTCTGAAATGGCCAACAGACCATAGAAAGACACTTCTTTAGGACTTTGCAGATGTAGTGATTAGAGCAGATTATCCTGAATTACCTAGATGGGCCCACAATAATCATGAGCTGTTACACACAGAATAGGAAGGCAGAGATTCAAAACGGAAGGACCAGGCCTGTCTCTGCTGGCTTGGAGTTGGAGTGGGCCAGCTGCAAAACATGAGAAGGAAGTGAATTCTGCCAAACCCCAAGTCTGGATGCATCTTCTTCCCCGTGGCCTTCAGTAAAGACAACCAGGCCAAATCCTTGATTTTGATGCTGAGAAGCCGTAAGTGGAGAACTTGCCTGGGCCACTATGCCTGAACTTCTGACTCACTGAAACTGGGAGGCAATAAATGAGTATTGTTGCTAAATTTGTGGTAATTTGTTATGGTAATAATCGAAAATTCAAACAACATGCTTTCCGTCTTTGTCGTATAAGGTGTTCTATACTTGTTAGATCAGTTATGATATACAATAACAACAACAAAACATACAAAACCTTGGTGCCTAAAACAACATAGGGATGTATCCAGAATAAAGAACTCATACAACTCAATAAAACAAATAATCCCCCAAATAGGCAAAATATTTAAGCAAACAGTTCATAAAGACAGTATGCAAATGCCCATTAAGAACATGAAAAGATGTTCAAGATCACTAGTCATCAGGAGGAATACAAATTGAAACCACAATGAGATACTGCTACTCACCTAATAGTCAAAATTAAATAGACTGACGACACTAATAGCAGTATTTCCTGGTATAATTGCAAATGTTTTCAGCCATTTTAAGACTAGGACAATGTCTTGTAAAGTTAAACATACACTCAGTCATTACACTTCTCAGTATTTACTCAAGAAATGAAAATGTGCCTCCCCAAATACTTCTCAGTGAAAGCTTATACCTAATCTGTTAATATCTGAACAAGTGCAATTATTTGTGGGATATTCCGAGAAATTTAGAGAAACAGAAAATTTAAAAATTGTATGGGTGGAGGTAGGTATTAAAGATAAACAACAATATGGGGAGGTATCACTGACAATTGGATTAATGAACATCTGTGTTACTTCCTCTTTTATTCATTTTCTTTTTCTTTTTTTAATCCTCACCTGAGGACATGCTTATTGATTTTAGAGAAAGGGAAAGGGAGGGAGGAAGAAAGGGAGAAAAACACTGATGCAAGAAAGATCAACTGGCTCCCTTTGCCTTTCATAGGCACCCGACCAAGGACCAAACAACCTAGGCATGTGCCCTTCCATTTGTGGAATGACGTCCAACCAACTGAGCCTTGCCCTGGAGACCAGACCTAACACAAAGGAAAGGCTTGGCCCGGAGATACCTGATGGGAGGTAGCTGATGGACATGTGTGAGGGTTATGAGGGATCCTCTGTTCTGCTGGGATCCCGAATGCTCTCAATTATCCAGTCCATGACCAGTGGATCACTGTTTGGTAGTTTAACCTGGAGCCATCTGCCACAGTCACACTGATGTTCTGCATTTCAGGCCCTAGTCCCCACTTCTACCCTTGCTCTGCCCAACAATTTTTGGTCACATACTCTTCAGCAAAGGGGAGGTGGTACCAAAGGCCCACATCCAACTTGAGTTGGGCTTGAGTACTTAAGGCTGCCCCAAAAAGAGTTTTCCAAGACCTAAAGTTAACTGCTGCCTCAGGTAACTGGGCACTGAGAATGTGTGCTCTAGACTAGGGTTCCAGGCCCATATCATAGAACTATGGAATAGTCACAAAGGGGTCCTGCGGGTGGGAGAAGGGACAGAGAGAGGAGGGTGAATGCACAATCCTGGCCCACCATCCAGCCTAGTAAATCCCTCTATCCTTTTCTGGGTCTTTCTAACTTTCTAACATCATATGGTAATTTCTATTTATTCCAGCTATAAACCAGATACCTGCTGGATTATTTACTCCTTGGAGATATCAGCTTGGACCCCATCATAGCCTGAAGTTCCCCTAGGAAGTGTTTGCAAAATCCCAAACACTTGCACTCTCTTGGTCTCTTCTGTCCTCCATCCCAGCTTTTGTGTCACACTTTGTCCTTCCTCAATCCACACAGAGAACTCAGCTCCCGTTTCAACTTCTCAAAATAATCTACTTTCACAAAAAAGTAGTGAGCAATGAAGCCTTTATTGAAGATATTTTTAGTGTGACAATGAAATTGCTACAGAGCACTCTCCCAAGAAAATAAAGTAAAAATTTCCTCCTATCAATCTTTCTCTGCCAAAGCCTTTTGGGCTGCTCTGTCCCTGAGAACTCCCAGCTCTTTTTCTTTGTATGCCAGGCCCCACTCTGCTGGTCCCTCCCTTCTCTCCCTCCCAGGTCTCCACTCTCTCCTAACGTTTTATATTCATGTCCTTTCCTTACACAGAACCATTGAACATTCCCAAACTCATCTCTACCTGGTAGCCCCAAACCTATCTTGACTGGGAATGGGATGCCTTTTCCGTAGCAGAATCCAAGCTCTTAGGAGAGTGATGGAATGATATGTACAATATCTTTTATTCATTTTCAGTAACTCCTAAGGTTCCTTATGTATGAAAGATTTCTTGATTTTTTTCCCCACCCAATCTTTCTTTTTGCCCAAGTCCATATTGGCTTCTCAGTATTTTTTTTAAATTTTAAGATTATATATTTATGAAACAATTCTAATTTTCTAATCAATATTAAAAGAAAGATCAGGGGAAGTCAACAAATCTTGATATACTGTATAATTATATATACTATATAAATTGCATATACTATAAAATACATTCCCATGAAGTTAGATTCATATAGGATGGAGATAATTGTGCCTTGTAGACAGTTTGGCATTTTTTTAAAAGCCAGGTATTGATGTACAATTTAGATAAAAGGGAACTTCACCCTTTTAAGTTGTAGAGTTCTTTTAATTTTGACAGTTACAGTCAACTACTTTTAAAATTGGTCAAAAGATTTGAACACTTGAGCAAATAATACATATAAGTAGAAAATAGGCACATAAAAATCCTATTCCAAAATAAAAGGAAGACTACTGGTCAAGATGGAGGCATAGGCAGACATGGCTCACCTCTTCGCACAGTCACATCAAAATTAAAACTAAGATACAAAACCACCATCACTTAGAACTATCAAAAATTGAGTTGAATGGAAGTCTGACAACTACAGAATTAAAGAAACCACATCCATCCAGACTGATAGGAGTGCAGACACAGAACGGGCTGGTCCCACACCCACATGTTGTGGATAAAAATTCAGGAGGGGTATCTCAGGATCAAGCAGTCCCAGTCCCACACCAGGCCCCCCAGCCCAGGGTTCCAGTGGCAGGAAGGTTAAGTCCCCACAACTTCTGGCTGCAAAGAAACCGCTAGAGGCCCTAGCAGTTCCTCTTAAGCCACACAGACTCACCTATCAGACTCACTCTCTCTGAGCTTCAGCACCAGAGTAGCAGCTTGACAGACACCACTGACATAAAGGGAGGAACTGAAAGTGTCTGGCATCAATCAGAGGCCATTCCCCTTTTCTAAACCCTCCCCCGACAGAGCTGGCAAGCTGGTACCATATCTGAGACTCCATCAACCTGGCTAACACTGCCCTGCTTTGGAGATTCCCAGAGACTCCGCCTCACCCAATTTATGGGACCACCCAAGCTGCTTTTCCGTAAGAATGGTTGGTCTTGGCTCATACTTCACAACTTCCTAAATCATATTAAACAAGTAACAGCTGGCCTCAGTGAGCCCTAGTATCAGCACTAGCAGCAGGCAGCCTAGATTCACAGCTTATCTTCTGGGAACTCTCCAAGCCTAGCACAAGGAGCAGCCATCAGGAAGGGTGGCCCTGGGCAAAACACAGGTGGAGGCTCACCTTGGCCCGCACCACCTGGGAAACCAGAGCCTGCACACCCAGTGGACAGCTACAGACCACATCGGCACACCACCACCCTGCCCCTGTGCAGCTGATCCTCCACGAAGGGCAGCAGTTGGTGATAAGTGGTCAGTCAGTCCTAGCAGCTGACTGGCCTGGGTAAATCCTTCCCATTGACGTGCCAACAGCAATGAAGGCTCAACTACAAGAGGAGGGTGTACTCAGCCTATAGAAAGGGTGTACCTCCAGTACCCATCTTGGGTGATTGGGAAGGCTGTGTCACTGAACCTTACAAGAAACCTACTACCTTAGGCCACACTACCAAGACACGGAGTGAAAGCAGATCTGCCTAATAAATAGAAATAAACTCAGGGAGGCTGCCAAAACAAGGAGACAAAGAAACATGGACCAAATGAAAGAACAGATCAAAACTCCAGAGAGCTAAACGAAATGGAGATAAGCAATCTATCAGATGCAGAGTTCAAAACATTAGTTATAAGGATGCTCAAAGAACTTAGTGAGGACCTCAGCAGCATAAAGAAGACCCAGTCAGAAACAAGGATGCACTGATTGAAACAAAGAACAATTTACAGGGAAACAGTAGAAGGGATGAAGCTGAGAATTCAATGATTTGGAACATAAGGAAGCAAAAATCAACCAGTCAGAAGAAAAAAGAATGCAAAAACAAAAATGAGGGTAGTATAAGCAGTTTCTGGGACAACTTCAAGAGGTCCAACATTCAAATGATTAAGGGTGCCAGGAAGAGAAGGGAAAAAGCAGGTAATTGGAACTCTATTTGAAAAAATAATGAAAGAAAACTTCCCTAATTTGGTGAAGGAAATAGACATGCAATCCAGGAAGCACAGAGATTCTCAAGAGACCAATCCAATCGACAGATTCAAACAGACCCAGGCCAAGACACATTATAATTAAAATGCCAAGGGTTAAAGTAAAAGAGAAAAATCCTAACAACAGCAAGAAAAAAGAAGTTAATTACCTACAGGTAGTTCCCATTAAACCGTCAGCTGATTTCTCAAAAAAGAAAAACAAACAAAAAAAACTTTGCAGGCTACAAGGGACTGGCAAGAAATATTCAAAGTCATGAAAAGCAGGGACCTACAGCCAAGATTGCTCTACCCAGCAAAGCTATCATTCAGAATCAAAGGGCAGATAAAGAGCTTCCTAGACAAGAAAAAAGTAAAGGAGTTCATAACCACCAAATCATTATTATATGAAATGTTAAAGGGACTTAAGAAAAAGATCAAGACTATGAATAAAATCGCAAGAAATACATATTTATCCACAATAGAAATAAAAAACAAACTAAAACAAGAGACAGAATCAAGGATACAGAGAACGTTTTGATGGCTGCCAGATGGGGTGGGGGAGGGGGGAAATGGCTGAAGAGGAGAGTGAATTAAGAAGTACATACAGATAATTACAGAATAGCCATGGGGATGTAGAGTACAGCATAGGAAATGGAGTAGCTGAAGAACTTACACCTGTGGCCCACGGACATGCACAATGGTGGGAGGATTGCCTGAGGGAGTGGGGAGTACTGGATGCAGGGGGTTAAGGGGGAAAAAAATCAAGACATCTATAATAGCATAATCAATGAAATATAATTTAAAAAAGTAAAAGGAACAATTTTCTGATAAATATGACATTTTTAGAAACCTTATGCTAAGTCAAATCTCTCAACTTCAACACTATTGACATTTTAGGCCCTTTCTCATCTCCAAATCTGTGGATATTCTTACATCTTCCCATCATTTGGAGTATCTATTTGCTACGGGCTCCTGACTTTCTAGTTTCTTTCCTAACCTTCAGTGTTACCTAAATGACTTATTCATATAGTATCTAAATGCTTACCATTTGTCAAGTATCGTTCTGTGCTCAAATTTTTCATAGGGATATCCCATTCAATGTATTCAAACCCAAAGTCTACCTTCTTTCCTCCACATTTACTCTTCCTTTAAAATTCTTTTGGTGACTGGCACCAACTTTCACTAGGCCAAGTAAAATACCTCTAGGTAATTTTTTTTACTTATTCTTCTCTCACTATACCATATTAAGCAAGTTGAATTTACTTGTGAAAAATAACTCAAACCTGTTGTCTCATTGCTATTCACTCATATTTCATACATAGTCATTTTTGAAATGAACAGATCAAAGCTAACACCCAAAGGTCCACATGAATTCCAAAGCAATACTTACATTGTTTTCAAATGTTATAGCATGACCAAATTAAATACAGGAGTGCCCCCTACCATCCACATCTGTAGGTTTTCAGTTACCCACAGTCTACAATGGTCTAAAAATATTAAATGGGAAAGTTCAGGAATAAACAATTCAAAGTTTTGAATTGTGCACTCTTCTGAGTAGCATGCCATCAAATGCCAGTTCAACTATGCCAGAATATAAAATTGATGTTTTGAGTCCCCCTGCACTCAAAACTGTGCCACTTCTACTTTCTTCCCAAATCTTAGGGGGGGATTGGTATGTGAACTCTGAAAAGCTCTTAGCAACTAATTTAAGGTGACAGATTACATGTTTATAACCTCTTCCTGTGGAGACTCTTATTAAAATAGGAATTTTAAAATGTTTAACATGACGACAGAATGGAAGTTAGACATCCAAAGACAATATATTTCAAAAAACTATATGATAATGAAAAAATGGATTAAAAAATAGAAAATGAATTAACAAAACTAAAGAAGGCTTAAACTTAATGGCCATGGAGAAAGATTAACACTGGAAATGAACTTTAAAGTACCTCTAGGTTTGGAACTTACAGGCAGCCCCAAGTCATGTGGAGAGCAAGGCTGAGTAGAATTGGTATCGAGCATGAACACAGCACTGGTTTAGGTCTCCTTATTTCCCAGCTGTGTAAACTCGGGCAAGTTTCATAACCCCCTCTGAGCATCGTTTTCCTCATTTGTAACATGAGAATAAGAAAACACCAACTTCATAGGATTATCATGAGGATTATGCCAGTCAACACATCAAGTGCACAGAAGTTTTTGCACATGGTAAGCATGCAATAAAGCACACTTTGTTATTTTAAGTCTTTGATGCTGTTTTCTTTCTAATTAATTACAGTGTATCTATTACTGTGAGAATGACTAACTTAAACAAAATCACCTTTGGGGGACTCATGGACAATGAAGAGATAAAGGCACTTTGATCCTTGTGAACACAGCTCCACAATAAATATACATAGCAACATCTTTGTTTAGTCTCAAAACAAGACTAACCATCAGGAGTGCCACAGAAAAGTGCTAAGACAGTAAAAGGGGTGGTGGTGGCGGTGGTGGAGGGGAGATGACTGAAAAGCCGTTACTATATATATTGTAGAGTGGGAGAGGTGCCTCTGTAAGCTTCCCTGTATCATCCTCCAAGCATAAGGGCTATACATTACCTATCTATGAATAAACAAGGACCTGATTACTACAATGAATAGAAGCAAAACATAAAAGAGTTGACTGAAATGAGAACTAAAATTCAACAATCCATAAATATCACATAAGAAATGTTATTGGGATATCTTATTGTTTGTGCTACCTGAAAAGCATTTATTGCAATGACAAAACTAGAGGTTAATTACTTTTTATTGTTGAATTATATTGTCAAATCTACATCTACAGTTTAATCAGGAAAAAATGCTTCGCATTTACATCAAGGACACATACTCTAGTGGAATAAAACAGACACAGACAAAGGACCAGATACACATTAAAAAAAAAACCAAAAAGACTACATGTTTTATCTGGTCCTACTTTTGCTATTTTGGACCATACCTTTCCTATTAGAAAATTGATCTTACATACATATGAAGTCTGATTTATCATCCCACATTTTTAAACATTAAATGCAGCTTCTCACAATTTCTATTTATAAACAGAAGATTGAAAACAAAATGGGAAACAGTTTAAAAACAAAGCAATGAAAGTAGACTGCTATTACCTTACAGCAGAAAAGTTGAGTAAAACGTGTCCTCTGTGTGGCTCATCTCAAAGAAACACTTTTACTCGAGAGGCAAGCTTTTCTGATAGAGGAGTATGTTTCTCACTCCCTCTGCAGTACCGGGCCTATGAACATTTCTGGTAAATTGCCAAGTGAAAAATGTCTACAAAATCTCTAAGAGCTACTAAGTATCAGAATGGGGTTAATTCAAATCAAAGTTTTGTGACCTAAATACACACCTTCTGCTTTTCCTCCTTTTCAAAGTATCTTTTTATTTCAGATGACAGTTAAAAATAACTTACATTTTTGTGTGCTTTCTGGTCAAAGACTGTAAAATTAATAACTCAAACGAGTAAGTTTAAAATTTATGTTTTACTTGATTCTGTTGAAATTTCAATTACTTAACCAAGTTACACATGAGGTAAGTTTTAGCAAAAGAAAAAAAAAACAACCCACAAAAAATAAAGTTAACCAACTTCAAGAATACACAAAAATTATAATGCCCGCCTCATATTCAGAGTTTACAAATTTATGTATTAAGTACTGTAGATCCAAGAAAAGTTTTCTATGTAATCTAAAAGTAAATACCTTCTGCATTTTTAAATCAAATTATGTTGAGAATAGGGGGGGCATAAAAACTTGGCAAAATTTGTTTTTTGTAACAGAAGACAATGCAGTAAGGACTCCAAATGGAAGCTAAGACCAGTGTGTAAAGTTTCTAACTTCTAAACAGACACACGTATTTATCTAAAAAATATTTTGGTAGCTAATTGAATTGACAATATTTTTTGCTGTAAATAAAAAGTACAGTTTTCAAATTACAGCCTTATAGCTAGCTAAACAGCTTTTAAAAACATGTACAGCCAGCTAACAGTCCTCTAAAACATGTACATATGTTACATTCTAAGATCCCTGCTAAAATTCAACTGTATTTAAATGGGCCTCACTGAAATAAGACATTCATGATACTAGAAATCTTTTAAAAAGTGAGTACAGTAGGGCTACAATAATAGCATTACAATTAATAAAAGTTACAGAAGAGATTATTGCTGTACTTTCCCCCATAAACATCATGAAGTTTTTGCTCTTACAAAAAGTACAACCCCAAGTTACTTTTTCTCTTACAATTTCATGTTTCACGTATCTCTAAAGTTTTTATCCAGAGAATAATTCTTAAATCTTTTCTGTAAGAATTCAAAGTATTTAAATGTGTAGGTTCACATTATGCATTTTGCCCTTCTTGTTTCCCAAATACACAGAAACAATATACATTTTTCTCAAAAATGAAATAAGATGTCCACATTAAAAAAATAAAGCCTACAAAAAAGTTCCAGAGCTAAAAAAGATTATTCATATGGCACGGAGTGATCTCCTATTAGTCCAAAGTCCAAAACATTTAAATGAAGTCCATTTATATAGTATCTTGTTTGCTTTTCAATGGAACACTACATTTATTGAGGTGAAATCACATTATTTTAGCTCGAGTCAACAAGTGTACACAAATGGTTTTTTTTTTACACAGTTATTAAAAACAGGAGACCAAGCTGAGTGTGCCAAAGAGATATCATTCAGTTGGAATTTCCAGAGTCATCAACAGGTGGAGAGAACGGATTTACTTGGTTGGTTTCCATAGCTTGGTAGACCAAAAACATAAAAATGACCACAATAACAAAGAGCAAAATTTTTATCCACATGGGAATGGAGCGTCCCTTTTTTGTCTTTTCAGACTTGACATCTGCCAAGGGAACATACTTAGGAATATATTTAGATGAAAAAGATTCCTCCATCCTGAAATCACTGAGTTCTAATGGCCGGCCTGCAGCCCCTTTGATTGGTCTGCGGCAACTTGCACTGTTGGGAATGAAAGGACAAAAAGAAAAATAAATTTTAGATAAAGCCACGAGTTAAATAAATAATATAAAATGTCATGACCACTCCTAATTCCAAACACATTCTTTCAGGTAAGAGTGAGGTCAGTCAAACTAGTTAAAACATCTATATAGTTTCCATTTAAAAAGTTAAATACTTATATTTTATTAGAAAATATTCATAACAGTGATAAATATTCACTAAACTTGCCTTACAGGCTTTTCAGAGCCAATATTATTAGGAGATAAGAGGAAAGAAATAAAGGTAGTTTGGTTGTGACTCCTTTAGTCAGAAAGCAATGAAAAAGATACCTAAATATACAGAAACCTTCAGGGAAAACAACGATTTCCTTCTTATCAGGTTTCCATTTAGATTTAAAAATAGTAATTAAATAGCAGGTAAATGATTTATTTACAACCCTTGAGTGTAATCAAGTTAATTTTTAAACTGACTCAACTTTCCAGAATATGGACTGGTAGCTTAGAAGAATTAAACGGCTCCCAGAAACAGTTTAATTCTAAGAACACAGGTATAATAATTTTGTGAAGAATTAAAAATTAAAATTTCCACTTATGTATACCATATAATCATATTGTATACCATAAATACATACAACTGTGTCCGTTATACCTCAAAAAAGGTGGAAATAAGTGAATAAATAAAAATGCCCCAATAGAATACACAAATACTTGTTTCAATGTATCAGAATACCTAATTCCTGTTGGTGTAGATGCTTCAAAGGGAAACATTTCCTTAAGAATATCCCTGTCTATTCTTCTTTCCTCTGTTTTTTCTCCCACCTAATAAAAAAAAACAGTTAAAAATTTAGTGTAAATATGCAACAATTAATATACTCTTTAAACAGACATTTCAGAGAAGAATATACACTTAAATCTATCCTAGCTTTTAACTGCCATTTCTAAATTCATTACCACCTAAGTATTCATTCACACATTTCCAAGGCTCTCTTCAAAGTGAAGATAAGTTAACATGACAATGGTAGAGAATAAAATCGCCTCACATTAAAAATACACTGAAGTCAAAACCCCCAGACACTCAGTGCAGCTAATACGGCAGAGTAAGTCTCCCTCCAATCCCCCCTGCTACCCTGGATTTCTCATGCTTTTTGAGAGCACATTGTTTCTTCCTCCATAAAAATGTTGTAATAAACTGTCGAATACAGAAGATACCAAATTAGCACGGATCTTTAACAAATTTTAGTATATGTTTTTAAGTACAGAGTCTATTTAATCTTCTGAACTTAAAAAAACATAAAATACATTATTTTTAAACCTGATTGTCTTGCTATGTTTACCTTTATGCCCCAATCAAAAAACCTTTAGTAAAAATTCATTAAAACTATAATGCACCATGCAGTTAGTACTTTAAAGCTTAATTACAGAAGAGAGTTAATCAAAAGAAGCATCATACAAAGTAACTTTAAAGTCCCATTATTTGATCTTTCAGTGAAAGACAGTATAGCCTCCCCTACTGCCCAGTTATACTTCCAACTCACATCTATAACAAAGAGAACAAGTTATAACCAGCACACAAATGACCACTCCCTTGTAAACTGGAACTTAAGAGGCACAGTAGCAAGAGGATAGTTATTAGCATGGCATATTATGTTGGTTACTTTTTATTGTCACTAATAAAGTATGTCTTTAAATTAATATGCATATACACACACCCACACACCCATACCACCCAATAAAGCTCTGCTCCTCCCACCCACTCCAAAAAACAGATAGAAATATTTCCTCTTTAAAAGATCAATGATAACATCGATCTAAATTTTATTCATTTACTTCAGCTCTTGTCAATGGTTTCTTTGGTGTTCTTCTGGGTATGTCTGAGAATTCAGTGATTGGCAGAATGGGAGCTGCATGCTTGAAATTTCCAGTCACCCTATTGACAACCTGCCAAGATTCAAATTATTCAGACTCAGAATTATCCAAACATAACAAAGACATGTTAAAAAAAAAAAAAAGAAAAAGAAATTTTATTTCTGCAATATATGAACTTTCCCTTAATAAAAATTTAGACAAAAGGACCCAGAAATGTACATATTCAGTGGTTCTCATGTGTGAAGCCTTTTCATGCTTTACATACTTTAACAAAAAAGTATCCTTATAATATTTCAGATTCTTGCACAATGAATTAAATGTGTATATATAAATTGGCTATATTGAAAAAAACTAAAATTCAGAATTATATGGGGAAAATAAGATTAACATATAATGTTTAAAAACGTAAATTTGAGATTTGCCAAAATTCACCACCTCCCCAATTCTAATTAAAGTGTAATTTACAAAGAATACCACTTGTATAGTTTATGAAACATATTTACTAAGGTTTCGTTGCTTGAAGCCATTATAGTTTCAGCTATGGGAGTACTCTCTGAAATTATTGCACCATCTATACGAAAATGTTCTGAAGTATCCACCTGTTAGTTTGAAAACAAAACAAAGACAATAAATATAAAATAATGACTAAAACCCTACCAACTGAAAACCCAATTCTAAGCAATAAGCCTTGCATCACCCTTTTCCTCGGAGTTCTTCTCGACCCTCTTGTGGATTCCCTAGTTAATGCCTGCAGAGGTCCGCCTTTTGATGATCCACTTGTCCATTCAGTTTCAGTAATTCCAGCTTGAGAATAGCTCTAATCAAGCATTGACACATTAAAAAGTCATATTCTAACATCAAACACCTTAATAATGGCCATATTAGCACACTGAGAAGCCACGAAGTCTCCAAATGCCAGCATGTGCAAACAATGCTATGCCCTCAATACATTTCTATATGTATTGATTGAACTAATATGTAGGTATCAGAAAACACTTAACGTGTGGTAAAAATACACTCAAGAGTCCAACTACAGGAGCTCATAAATAAAATAAAAATAAGGGGAGAAAAATGACATCAATTTATCACTGACTCCTTCTGTAACTGCTGTTTGCTATTTGGCTTTAGTATTGCAGTTGCATCTCTGTCAAAACAATAAGCAAGCTCAGGCTGAGCATGACTGACTTTGACTTACAAGAAAGTAATTTGTTACAAGTCAGTTTCCTTTTAAAACAAAACACAAATTTTATAATTGTTAAAATAGATTAATCATCATTCTTTTCATGTGGTTAGAATTATTTAAATAGAACCAATCTAAATTATAATCCATACTTCCCAGGTATCAAACTCTTCTTAGAAACAGACAATAAAATACAACAGCAACAAAAACCTGGTGTCACCTCTTTCATGAACATGCACGCCTAGGGTCACTGTCAAACCTCACTCAGTGCTACCCACTACTGACTATAGAAAGACAGAAAGGTAATAGTGATAGCCTATTGTTACCTTCCAGTCCATGATTTATTTCTCCCTTATTTGAAAAATAAATTAGCAGCCCTTATAAAATAGCTTGAAAACCATTAGATTAGTGCTTCTCAAACTGTAATGTGTATATCAATCAACTGAAGCTTTTATTAAAATGTAGATTCTGTGCTGGGAATCAGGCCAGGTCCCCAGTATGGGGCATGTGAGAGGCAACCACGCATTGATGTGTCTCTCCCTCTCCTCCCTTTCCTCTTTCTCTAAAAATAAATTAAAAAAAAAAAAAAAAAAAGTAGATTCTGAGGCAGCAACCCTAGGGTGAGGCCTGAGATTCTGCATCCCAAGTAACAAGTTATTCAACTATGGAGCCACTATTACCAGAGGATCCTTTTAAATTCTTTTACCTAGAAAACAGCGATCCCTGATTAGTATATTAGAGCACACTTACACTGTCACTTTTAGTTTCAAGCTAATATTTTATCTAGATAGCAGATGTTTTTATATCCAAGGCAGTGTTTATTAATTTTAAAGACAGATGTATTTTACTCTTATTGTGGGATAAGATTGGTCATCCAATATGTATGCTTATTTGGCTGGAAGTATCAGTACCAAATCCCAGAATGTACAGAAATAAGTCTCACAGAACTGATTTGTAGTTTCCCTGACTCACAATCTGAACCACTGAGTTCCTTTTCCTGCTGTCAGTTAGGAAATTTTTGCTGAATGAAAACTTAATGTTGGTCAAAAGACAAATCTGTGAACAAAATTACACACACATATAATAAATGCTTATTAACAGTTAAGTCCTGATTATTTGACTGGAAGGAAACAATAGTTTTAATCAGCATCATCTGGGAGCTTTTAAAAAAATACCAAGCCCTGGCTGGTGTAGCTCAGTGGCTTAAGCGCAGGCCTGAGGACCCGGTCCTGGGTTGGGGACAAGTGAGAAGCAATGGATCAATGTTTTTCTCTATCTCTCCCTCCTTCCCCCCTCTCTAAAAATAAATAAAATTGGGGGGGGGGCGGGGGCTGGGCTGGGAGTAAAAGACAGAAAACTGTACTTGAACAATTAAAATTTAAAAATAAATGAAAATAAAATCTTAAAAAAAAAAATTCCCCCAACCCAAGACAGACCAATCAAGTCAGATTCTAGAAAGGCCTGTGCATAGTCAATTCTTATAGCTCCTGAAGGGATTCTAATGTGCAGTCAATAGTTGAGAACTACTAGTTTAAGATAATATAACTCACTTATGATGCATCTCAAAACCAAGCATTTTTTAAAAACTACTTTCAACACTGTTTTCTCTTTAATAATCAACTTCTCAATGCCAATAAAAATAATTAGAAGTATTTTGAAAAGACTATAGCTTAAAATAGTGTACCTGACATTATCAATGTAATATACTCAGTTCTGCTATATATTTGCTACATGTTCAGTATTTTAAAAATCTTTAAAGAATTTAAAACTACAGTGCTTGAAAGCTCTAATAAAGTTTCCATTTATGCAACTGATACAGTATAGACACCAGATATTTTACCTATGTCCATGAAGGCAGGCTTATTGGGGAGAAGATGACTTTTTCCTTTAAAATTAGTTATCTACCAAATTCCAGGACTTTCCATGTTGTTTTATTTTGAATCAAATAAGCTGAAATAATCCCTTCATTAAATATTTTATCACATACCTATTAAAACTACTGTGGTTAATTAAAAAAAAAAGCCAAGTTCCATTTAATGATTCTTTTCTTCTGGAGAAGGAACTACAAGAAACTTATTGGTCACCTGTGGGAACAGTTGGGAATAGGGGTGGGACAGACACTTTCCCCAATAAGATATTTATGCTTTCCTTTGTTCAGGTTTGTTAAATTCTTTAGGTGAAGACTATCAATCAATTTTATTCTTAACCGTCATTATCTAATTTAGAGTTGATCATCTTCACAGAAATATGACTGAAAACCCTTCACACAAGCAGAAAAGATATTCTGAAAATTAAAAAGAATTTTTCTCTACCAGAACCCACTATAAACTAGTAACTTTAAGAAAACAAAATAAAAAAAAAAAGAAAATAGAATTAAAAGAAATGAAATTATAATTCAGTGTTATAACTTAGGAAATGGACTAAAAAATTACTGATTGAAAACAAACTCACTGCTATATAAAATTAGTAATTAATGTGCTTGCTATAAGCTCTGTGGCCAAAATAAGAATTGTGCTGTCATCTATTTATCAGCAAGATATTCTATAAAAGCCCTGAATGAATTTACCAAGGAGACAACATAGGGAAGAAGTAAGAACCTTCTCATGGTGCCATGCGATAAGCTATCAGGTAAAAAGTTATTTAGAAGACATTAGGCAGTTGAATCATATGATGAAGAGGAAGCTGGGCAAATAAAGACTATAAATCTCTGTGAGTAAAAAGCTACAAAAAATTTACACAAAACTAGATTATAAAAAGAAGTAATCATGGCAGGAAAATGGAGACAACTGTACTTGAACAACAATTAATAAAAAGAAAAAAAAAAGAATCAGGTTAATTAAAAGCCATCTTTCTCTAAAGAATGATTTAAGTAAATCATGGTCAATAAGGTTATTCGTATTAACTGTTTAAAAAAGCAGCAGCATATCTCTCCATAAGAGACAGATACTCATACACTGCTGGTAGGAATACAAAATGCTTTAAACTATTATGTAGGGCAATTTGTCAATACCTTGTAGATCACCCAGCAATTTCACTTTTAGATTTCCAGAAGATAAATTGGCTAAAATATTAAATGATACATGTAAAAGGCTATTCATTGGTTCTTCTTTGCATTTTTGAAAATAGCATATAATTGAAAACAATTCAAATATTCATCGAAAGAGTAGCTAAATAAATTACAGTACATCCATTAAATGCAATACCATATAGGGCTACATTCATTAATCTGATGAATTCTTAATTTATTTTCTTTCTAAAAAATAAGTACTTCTAGCTCTACCCACTGCAAACACCTAGAAGCGATGACAAACCAGTAGGAATGAACATCCTAGGACCCAGATTGAAGGTAGCCTCCAAGTAATATTTTATATTAAAAGGGTTAGAGTTTGCACTGACCAGGTGCTCAGTTGGTTGGAGTGTCATCCCTCACACCAAAAGGTTGTGGGTTTGATCCCCAGTCAGGGCATCGAATAACTGATTGATGCTTCTCTCACATCAATGTTTCTCTCTCTCCCCCTTCCTTTCTCTAACATCAATAAACATATTGAGTGAGGATTAAAAACAAAAGGATTAGGGTTCTTTAGAAAAATGGCTGACAAGAGTCAGGAAATAATTGAGCACAGATCATCTTAATGTGCCCAAAACCAAGAAACTATTGTAGACAAACAAGGGCAAAAAAGGGAAAGAGGAACTAACTCAGTAATTGTCATGGGCTAAAGATGGCATAATTTGAACACGCAGAAAAGAACTGCAACTTGTCATAAAATATATAAACATACGATTAAAAAACTTACTGATCACCTTTCAAAGTGACGAGGACACTTTGCTTTGAAAACGGGAAATAAAAAGAAGCAAACATTTTTCTGGTTCTCCTATATAAGTTTTATTTTAAGGTAACTAAGCAGTTCACAAGGTAAAAAAGTTCTTGATTAAAAAAATTCCACTTGTAGCCCTGGCTGGTGGCCAGGTTCCCATTTGGGAGCATGAAAGAGGCAAGTGATCGATGTTTCTCTCCCACATCGATGTCTCCTTCCCTTTCCCCCTCCCTCTAAAAATAAATAATTAAAATCTTTAAAAAATATTCCACTCATAGATATAAAGGAATGAGGATGAGAAAAATCATCTTACAACCTCAAATGAATGGATCTGACTATAATCATAAATGGCTGCCATAACCATTAAATGAAAAGACGATATGGAACTTTATAATGGATGGATTAGGCTTTCAACATTTGAACCCATTACAAAGGCTACAACACCATTGCTTGTCAAAGAAACTGAACTTGAATCTAATTAACCCTATAATCTGTGCTGTCCAATATGGTAGTTACTAGCCTCATGTAGCAATTAAAATTAAAATTTTAGTTTCTCAGCCACACAGTATTTCTCAGTTACATTGCAAGTATTCAATACACAAATGTGGCTTGAAGCTACCATAATAGACAGCAGATACAAACATTTCCATCATCACAGAAAGTTCTATCACATTGCCCTACTGTAAGTCTTAACTCCCAGACCACAGGAAATACAGGGCATAGAAGAGCAAATTAAATGACACTCAGAGCAATCTGCCAAATTCAGAATGTGGGAAATTCTGTAGGAAACCGACCTGGTTTCTTTACCAAATAAATGGAGGGAGGGGCAATACTTATAATATAGTGGAAATAGCTACAGATTTAAGAAACAACAACAACAACAAAAAACCCAGAACAGTATGTGGAGTGTGTTTGGATCCTGATTTGAACAATTTAATCATGAGACATTTCTGAAACTTGAAGAATTATGAAGAATAACTTTATTACATGTGAGATAGCATTGAATGTATATATACCAAAATTTTACTGTGCCAGAGATTTGCTTTTGTATACTCCAGCAAAAATCAAAACAAAACCAAAGGCTTGGAAAGGCTAAATGGTGCAGGCGAAGATGGCATAAAACTGGTAAAATGTTGACAGCTGTTGAGGCTCTGTGACTGGAGGGTCATTAAACTCTTCCCTCCACTTTTCTATGTTTTAAATTTTGTACATAAAGGCCACTAATTCTGCCTGTTGCCGACTATTTATACTGTCCTTCAGTTTAACTTCCCCAACAGAAACAATTACCCATTAAACCATCTTTAATCCCACCTTTCCTCCCTCCTTTTAACTTGTTATCCGACCAGTCGCACATTCTTGATAGCACTATACCATTTTGCTTTAATACTCTGCGCCACAACTCTCTATGCTTGCCTATTTCAGTGTCCTTCTCCAGATTTTCCTAGTTTCTACAATGGCATTAAATGCATCTTGCCTCACCCACAATAAAAAAAGGTAAATTTTCATCTAGAACAAGGAAAGAAAATAGTGTGGTCTTATGAACAGGCAAACTTCAGAGTTGAGGGAAAAGTCACACAAGACAGGCAAAAATAAAAGCAAAACCAGAAATCTAGAGACAAACACGCAAATATGAAACCATTCCCCTGCCTTTCAAAGAAATTATTTCAGAATTGCTTAGGCATTTCCACTCGTTAAAATATTTCTCTTAGACAGACACCATATAATTTCACTTTAAGGTGGAATCTATAAAACAAAATAAACAAAACAGAAACAGACTCATTGATGCAGAGGACACACTGATGGATGCCACATGAGAGGCTTCAGCGGCTGTGTGAAAGAGGTGCAGGGATTAAGAAATACAAATGGGCAGTTACAAAATAGTCATGGGGATGTGAAGTACAGCATAGGGTATTAGAGTCAGTAATACTGTAATAACTACGTGTGGTGCCAGGTGGGTACTAGTCTTGTCGACAGCATCACTTTGTAAATTATATAATGTCTAACCACTATGCTGTACACCTGAAAGTAACAGAACATTGAACGTCAACTGTAATTGAAAAACACAAAACTAAAAAACAAATTATCTTAAAAAGCAGTATGATTTTGACTTTGAACCGTGCTTATTAGCACACAGATTCAAACACAAATGAGACATTCAACACTCACTTTTACAGTAAGCACAGGCCACACTACTGACAAAACACACAAAATTTAGGTTTCTAATGCCATTTAATGAACGATGGAATGAACACTATTTAGTGCATTGGAATCTGAGTGTCAACTATTAGCAAAAGGCTTAAGACACAGGCAAATGAGAGCTGCCTGTGAAGATTACTTATACCTGAATATAGCGATCATAAAACTAAAGATACCTGATTGTGCTCAACTCTTCTTTGCTTGAGTGTTACTGGAGTCTTTGCTCTGCCTTTTAGTGGTTCTCTCTTCTCAAGCTTGAGCTCTATTTTAGTGTCTGGAAATAACATTAGAGAAACCATTACTCTCTGAAACGTACAATACACTACAACCATCTTAACACCAGTTTGGAGTGCTGATTTTAGCCACATTATACTTAAAGCAAGTTGTCTATTGGTATTATCTTAACAGACCAAAAACTGTTTAACTGCAATTTCTAACAATTTTTTTCTTTGCCATTTTTATTTTATTACATTTCTGTTTATCTCCCCTACTCCTTAATCTGATCAGGGCTTCTTATTCTCCTCCCCTTTTTCAGGGACTAACAGCTGGAAACAAAGTGAATTCAAACTGCTCCCAAGGAGGCTTTTCACTAAAAACAATTTAGATGTGGGAAAAAAAATATTAAAATACAGTTGTTACCATTCTTTTGTCCATACAGTGCAAAGGTTTTTTATTAAATTGGAATTTGGAATATGAAAAGAAAAATGCTATAGGGAGTTTTAAGATGTATGGTAGCAAGCTTCTGTTAATAATAAGTGCAATGACGTTAATATGAAAGTGCAGTTTAAGTCTCTCCTCCATTCCTTCTGATGTGATTATAAAAAACCTAGGTACAATTAAGGAGGTAAGAAGGAATCTTGTTGACAGAAAAGTACAACCAATCACAGGCTACTTCTCCTCCTCCCCATAATACAGGTAACATTTCTCTGAAGAAAAGCTAGAGTATATGTATTACTTAGCATACCACTATAATAATTATTAACATAACTCAGATTATATATATATTTTTATAGGCTTCAATATTCTATTCCCCTAGTCTTGGTTATATCACCATTTGAAGAGCTCGATTTATCAAAAGACTGATAAAAATTTTAGCTAACTTCCACATTTTGTGGTCATTTATCATCACATTGCAAAATGTCAGTTGTTACTTCTAAAACTTGTTACCAAAAACTTTATTTTCTCCAGAGACAGAAACGGAGTCAATTGTTAAAGCTTAAATTTGCATGAACTCAATGCAGTTGTACTGAAAAGTAGTCAAGATAGCCAGCCACGTGTCTTGCTAGTTACCTAGCACTAGTCAGTCCAACATCTACTTGCAAGTTTCCAAAAAATAAACAGTGAATTTTTATCTTTAGCATGATAGTTCAATTAGTCTGATAGTCTGATCTTTATTTAGGATTAAGCAACTCTATCCCCCACCTCCCAAGGCTCCTGTTAATAGATCTACCAATATACCTATATTTGGGACAATCCTTAGTATTATAAAATCTTAAGCTTTGTTAACTCAGATTCTAAGAATTAGAAAGCATCCAAAGAACCCAACAGTAGTTGAATAGAAAATGATTTAAACAAATAAGGTATCTGGTTATAGTTTAATTCCTCTTACAAATTTTAGATTCCAATAGCCAATAAAAAACATGGTCCTCAAATACAATATTTAGAATATTTTCAACTACACCATTGTAATGTCAAGTGAGTTTCAATGATGAAATGATAAAGGAATGTTCATCCACAAACATCTAACTTATTTTAACTCCAAGAATAAAACACACATAAAACATGTTGCTAGAGACCACACAAAACTGTTCAAAATTAACAACTTTATTGAATTTGCAGAAGCATTCTACAGTAATACATTTTTAAAGTCACATAGCACTTAGTAGGTACATGTATACATGTACATTACCGAAGACAAATAACAAATAAAATTACTCCCAGAAAGCTGCAAAGATGGACATGCATAGTCTAAGAATACAGCTAGGAATAACTAAGGGCCCATTTTTTTGCTTATACTTAATACTACTATTTCCATAAAAATACAAAGAAATTCAATTATCAAATGCCTCTACAGTTAGACTCTCTCATCTTACAATCACAGAAATGGAAATACAAGAGAATTTACTGTTTTATATAGATACAAAAACACTAGGATCTAGTATTATTTCTTATAACTTTAAAAAAACTCTGACTAACTTAAATCTTAAATTTGCTTTGAGAATTTAGATTAAACCTATGAACTACAAGATACCTTGAAAGTGTTACATGAAAAGCCCCATCTTTCCAGTGACTAATTCACCTAATAAACTAGTGATGGTGAAAATGCACTATCCTAGAGAATTACGGTCTAGAGCAGTATTTCTCAAAGTGTGGTCCACGAACTATTTGCCACCAATCCACAAAGAAAAAAGAGGCACTTAACAACAAAATGTAAGTCAGCACTGTTTTCTCTCAAAAAATTTTTACCAAAACAAAACAAACAAAAACCCCGTCATTAATCTAAAATGTGTCTCTAGGTTCAAATTCTGGTGAATGCTTATCTTGTCTGTGGATCAGTAACAATTCACAGACTGGGACACTGAGTTGCAATGATCTAGAATATTATGAATGATACTGTAGACATAAGTAAAAAACAAAGAAAAGTGAGAAAATAAAAGAAAAAATGTAGACAAGTTTTAGAAAGTAAAAAGATATTAAGACCAGTGAAGACTCTTTATATTCTAGTTAAAAGAATTTTCTTAGTTTTGAAGAATTGTAAAATCTTAGGTAAAATAGGAAAGAGTGGACTACTTGAGATAAAAATGTGATCTACAAAGCTTTAAAGTTTATGAGGCTTTCTATCTGTACAACTTCTTTTAAAAAGGCAGTTTTATGTGGGCAAATACTTTTAAACTATAATTCAATGGGCAGAAGCTTGACGCTTTGAAATTAGCCCCATCTAGAAACTAAAAAGACCTTAAAATTTTTTTTGCTTTAAGAGTAGTACTTAAAATTTCCTAGAAAATCTGCTAAGTTCCCTGTTTCAAAGATAAAACGGATACCTTTATTTTAAATGTTGTTTATTTCCACGCTTTTTAACTACTTTGCATACTTCTCCTCCAAATAATGTTCCACCTTTAAAGGGAGTAACAGCCAGTTTATTCTTAGAAGCTGGATTAATTTTGCAATCCTTTAGCCAGAGATAACGGCGACCTAAAGTGGAAGATCCCATGGTGTGGGCAGCCATCTTTACTTCATCAAATGCAGCTTCACAAAGAAATGAAGCTGCATCATATGTTTTGCTCAGGATCCCAAGTGCCTGGTGGATATGACTAGGATCAGAGCTAAGAATTTGTGCAGCCTGACTAATGTCAGCCTGCATAGCCCGAACTACAAAGGCAGTATGGGTTGCAATCTGCAATGCTGATGCTGCAGCTTCATATGCTCTACAAAGTGCTAAGTCCACCTGTTTATCAGCTGAAGCTACCTGAGTACCTGCTGGTGGAGTGGCTTCAGAAATAAGCCCCAGGATTTCATCATCTACTTTTGGAACTGATAATAGCTGGGTTGCCTCTCTGGAAGAAACTGGATACTTGCATGCCAATGAAGGCGGCTGCCTGTCAATTAGCTGCCACTCCTCTTCAATTACTTTTAAAATAGACTCATGGAAAGGAAAAGACAGCTCTGGGGCATCTACTTTATCAGGCTGTGATTGCTTAGACATTTCTATGCCTAAGGTAGCAAGTGAGTGAGAGACAACAGTTTTGGCAGAAGAAGACATCAGTTCAGATCCTTGTATATTTTGAAATGCCATACGGGAACCTGAATCCTTTTCCTCTGACTTTTTACTGAGTCTAGGCAATTTTCGTGGAGGAGACAGGGATTCAGTTTCTTGAATATTAGATTGACCAATTCTCTTCCATATGTTTTCTACATCCAGTGAGGGTGTAGAGTTAGAAGTCCCAGGCAAACTACCTACCCCACTCTGGACCAACAGAGAATTGACATAATCTCTGATTGCCTGAGCAAGTGGTGGAGAAATTACTTGTGATCTCTCAGACTCTTCTAGTATTTTCCTTGAACTGGAGAGAATCGACTGACTTGAACCATGGGACCTCTCAGTACATAATGGTTGAATTCCACTTTTCTCTCCACAGTTAATATTTTTTACTATGTCTTTATAGCAAGTAGTGGTGGTTTCTTTAATCAATGAAGGAGAAGCTGCAGCAGAGACCAACATGGCAGCGAGTTCATGCTGAGAAGATGTCGAAGAACTTTTCTCTAAACATCTATCATGGCTAGAAATGGAGGACATATACAAATTCCCTCCAGAGGCTAACTTCTGCAACTGTTCCCTGCCAGGCAAGGTTGTGGCAATAAGAGGTTCCCTAGGTGGGTCTCCCTTAGAAGTATGTACTTTCTTAGCTGCCTGTAGTTCAGTCCTGCCCAAAGGAGGACCGGGGGGGATTTCAGGAAAAGAAATACCCTGAAAAAATCCACCAGAGGGAGTAGTTGGAAGTTCAGAAAAAGGAACAAAATCCCTAGTGGACTTCACTTTCTTGTGTTCTTTCTTCTTTCCTGTAGAGGCAAAAGAGGCAGGAAGTTTAAGCATTACTTGTGTTTAAGCTGATTTTATTCTTTGCCTCTTTGCTAACATAGTGCTGTTGAAGGAAAAGACTCTATATTTCATATTCTGAACAACCAATTTGATAAGACTATGCCCTGGCAGGCAATGCTTATGGAAATATAAGCAATTTAAATCAAATTTAATAATCATGAAAACAATAAACATGTCATATAAATAAACTAAACATTTCTAAATATCAACCTGCTCTTAAAAATAAATTTTAAAAAGTCATTTACTTTCTGTATTATTTTAAAAACTATTTAAATATAGTCAAATTTTCTTACAATAGTCTACTAAAATATGTCAAAACATTTCCTCTAAGTTGCCTTGAAATAAGATTATCTAGCAAAAACTGTAAAGTTAAGTGCCTATCAATAGAGAGCATAGAAAACATGCCACATGTAAATACTACCATTGTATATGAACTACAAGAAATAAAACAAGTGCAATCAATCACTGAGATCTTGATTACATAACAAAGTAAAGATGTGACAGGATTTAATATATCATTTATATGGATCTTTCAAAGTACAAAATAATATCATGTATTAAATAGATGCATATAAAAAGTATTTTAAAAAATGACCTTCTATGGAGATGATACTTGGAAAGGAGTAAGTGGAAGAACTTTGTCTTTATTTGTAATATTTTATTTTCTTAGAAAAATGAATTTGAAGCAAAAAAGACACAGGCACTTTGGCAATTTTAGGCAACAGAATATTAGACATTTGTACTTTTCTATTTGAGTTCTAAAGAAAAGCTAGTTAAATCAAATTACTTGGAAAATTAAAGATATGAACAAAAATTACATGTCTTGGTAATATTAAATTTTATCTTCTTAATGGTTACTGTATATTATGAGTCTGGGAAAAAAGTCACATCTACTTGATTAACATCATATAAATTTTTACCTTCCTCGTTGTCACTGTATCTGTCAGAGTCATTACTTCCGTTCTGTCTTGTATTTTCTGAAGAAGAAATTGTTGGCAAAGGAGTAGAAGATCTTGATTCTGTTCCTTGTTCCCTCAGTTTCAACAGCTTTTTCTCATATAGCTTTCTGGTTGTTCCTGTTTTAAGGCAGAACTCACTTTAGTACTTCGTCTTATTTAAGATCCAGCTCAGACATTACCTTTAGCAATTTTAAAATGTTATTTTCACTAAAAAAAAAAAAAAAAAAAAAAAAAAAAGCCAGGGCAATAGTTACAACAATGTTTCTTTTATGGCATGAAATAGGTAGTAGGTTGATATAGGTCTTATTAGATAACATACTAAAGAACCATGTACAACTGAGTATTTTTGCCTGAAAAGTTCTGGACTTTATGTATTTTCTCCAGCACTATATAACAGTATTTGTCTTTGTTAAAACAAACAACTATTTTTATTAACAGACTGTACCCCCCTCAATTACTGTGATTAAAACCCCATAACTCGAGCCCTGGCTCCTGTGGCTCAGTGGAATGAGTGTCAGCCCACCAATTAAAGGATCCCCAGGTTGATTCCCAGTGAGGGCACATGCTTGGGTTGGAGGACAGGTACCAGGTACAGGAAGCATGAGAGGCAATCACACAATTATGTTTCTTTCCCTCCCTTTCCCTCTCTCTAAAAATAAGTAAAATCCTAAAAAACAAACAAAAAAACCAACAACAAAAACAGAACCAAAAACCTCACAACTCTAAGAGATTAATACACCAATAAATAGCTATCCAGTTATGGGGAAAGTACTATAAATCACATTTTTACAATTTAAATATATTTGACATGATGTTGGTCAGAAGACACAAAATTTCAATCATGCAAGAAAATAAGTCCTGGAAATCAAATATATAAATATTGTGCACATTTTAAGGTGTTAAATTACATTTAAATATGTATACTTTGCAGCTAAATGACCTTTTATAAAAAAAAATGTATAAAACCCAGAAATTTCTCTGGCTGGCATGGCTCAGTGGACCAGTGAGCACTGGCCTGCGAACCAAAGGGTCAAGGGTTCAATTCCCAGTCAGGGCACATGCCTGAGCTGTGGGCCAGGACTCCAGTAGGGGGCACAAGAGAGGCAACCACACATTAATGTTTCTCTCCCTTTCTTTTTCCCTCCCATCCCCTGTCTAAAATGCAATAAAAAAAATCTTTTTAAAAACCAGAAATTATGTAACAATTAGATGGCAAAGTAAAATTGAGTATAAACAAATTCTTAACTATTTCAACATCAATGACAGTTTAAAATCAAAAAGAGCTTTTATTTTGTTTTATACTAGCTGCATGTCTTCTGATTTCTGCAAGATGAATAAAATAATAAACATTTTAAAAAATCACGACTCAAAATTTTATGTAAGTAGTCTTAAGATGAACAGGTAAGGATGGAGATATGGGGAGATGTCAGTCAGAGGGTACAAAATATCAGTTATGTGAGATGAGTAAGTTCTGGAAATCTATGTATAACATGAATCATAGCTAATGATGCTGCACTATACAAGGTCTGTCCTGGAAAAGTCCAGCGATTATTAATATAACAAGAACATTTGCACAACATGGATGTAACCTGGCAGCCAAGGAGAGTAGAGTGGAATGTGTATGTGTGAATAGTGACAATTTCACTCTGTTAGTCAGTGGGGGCAGGAGACGCTGTTGAGTGACCATGTGTGTTGTGTGGCCATCATTCAAAATGGCTGAGTAGAGCAAAGAATCTGCATAAATTTTGTGTTAAGCCTGAATGTTCCTCCAAGGAAACCACTTCCATGACTCAGAAGGCTGCAGCTATGGACAACTGGTGATTTCTAGTTTCATCACAACAACATGCCTGTTCATGCATCCCGTCTTATGCAGAGTTTTTTGGTGAAACATCAAATCACCCAGGAGACTGAGGCCCCTACAGCCCAGATTTGGCATCCTGCAACTTCTGGCTTACCCCAAAACTAAAATCACCTTTGAAAGGGAAGAGGTTTCAGACCATCAATGAGATTCAGGCAAATACGACGAGGCAGCTGATGCCGACTGGGAGAACTGTGTAAGGTCCCAAGGCACCTACTTTTGAATGGGTCTGAGGCATCACTGTCCTGTGTACAACATTTCTTATATCTTCAATAAATGTTTCTATTTTTCACATTACATGGCTGGGTATTTTGTGGACAGGCCTCAAGTCCATGAAATCTGGTAAGAAGGTTGACCTTAAGCGCTCTCACCACACACACAAAAGAAAACTATATGAGGTGATGGATATGTTAATTAGTTTTATTATGGTTATTTCACCATGATTATATATCTCAAAACATTAAGTTGTACATCTTCAATATACACAATTTTACCAATTATACCTCAACATAGCTGGGGGAAAAATGAACAGCTAGTATACAAACATGTAATTTAATTAATGTATGTTGATAACAATACACATTTTTCAACATCTCCCTTTTGGAATTTTAAATATTTAAGTTTATAAAGGGTATGAAATGTCTGTTGGTAATTATATTAACAGGCAAATACTATCTATTTAGAGGCAGTTATTAAGTAACGCAAAAGACAATATTCCAAAATTTGTTTGCAACTATGCTTGGGAGAAAACAAACCCACAACTCTCCAGTGTTAAAAACCCACAACTTTTAAATAACTCAGAAGATCAAAATAGTAGACCTTCTTCATCCTGACATTTATTGCCAAGACCCTACAAAACTAACACATAAACGACCTTGCAAAATCACCAAAAGTAAGCAAAGGATGAAATTCCAGCATATTTAGTTCCAAGTTTTCTCTTTTCAGTTTATTCTTCAGGGTATCATTCTTGAATTCCAACCAAAATAAGACTTTTAATAAAAAAAGGTACTTAGGAGCTTCGTTTTATGATCTAAGCATCATTTATCATTCTCCCATACACACATAATGATAACCAAAAATGCCGGGAATTGAGACTTGAGTTATATTAACAAGTCTGTCACTAAATTACTGATGTGAATAAATTTGGCCAGTCACGTTACCTCCGATTTTCTTCAACTGACATATAAGATCCATGTGTCTCATCAGGTAGTGTAATGTGAGCACCACGTGAAGCAATCTTGACAACAGAGGGAAATCTTGAAAATTATCTAGTTCAATTCCTTCATTTTATTTCCCTCATTTATAGTTAAGGAAACTAAGGTCCTTGTCGTATAAATGATTAACAGCAGGCTAACCCTTAGAACCCAAATAACTGCTAGATAAACATGAGGGAAAAGCAATTTGGAGTACTGCTTCATAGAAAAGACATTTGAAATTTTATCACCTTACCCACAATAGGGCCAGGATTCACCCCATATTTCACAAGCTGATCCTGAAGGTCTTCATTAGTGAGCTCTGTTACATCTAAATCATCTTTATCTTCCAGTCTGTGTTTATCAGTTTTCTTTGTAGCTTTCTGTAAACAAAGTCATTTCCACATGAATTAATATTCATTTACTATATAAAGAACACTGTATACAATAAACACGAAAATTCACCTTCCAGTTGACTCAGAGTGATATTAAGCCTTGGCAATTTGATTAAAGTAGAAGTAACTCACTGTTTGGGGATATTTGTTAAGTTTGGTTATAATTATACAACCTTAATAGTCAAGCAAGTAACTCAAATTAAGACATTATTGTTGCCCTGGCTGGCACTGCTCAGTGGATTGAGCTCGGGCCTGCAAACCAAAGGGTCGCAGGTTTGATTCCCAGTCTAGGGCGCATGCCTGGGTTGCAGGCCAGGTGCCCAGTAGTAGGCATGTGAGAGGCAACAACACATTGATGTTTCTCTTCCTCTCTTTCTCCTTCCCTTCCCCTCTCTCTCTAAAAATAAATAAATAAAACCTTAAAAAAAAAAGACAGTATTGTTAAAATATTCAGTTTTGCCTCACCTGTCTAAAGAGGAGGTGATGGATAAAAATTTCAAATGAGCAAATAGACTATTTTAAATATTTTCATCCAGATAACTATAAATACTATTCATTACTGGCCTCTCTTAATAATATTTAAAAGTTTAAATTAACCTAGGAGTTTAAGACTTTATGACAAAGATGAATAAAGATGATTTCCTTTAAACAAGCACATCAGAATTTACAAAGCCCAAATGAATATTTTTGTAATATAGTGGACTCTGGTAGCCAGTTTTTGACCCATGAAGAAAGTCAGACGTATCACCTCTGACACAGCTTTGTTGCAACACTTAATTCTATTGGGTTGGCCAAAAAGTTTGTTTAGTTTTTTCTGCACAATGGCTCTAGCAGTGCTTAGTAGTTTTAACTTTATTTGGAACAATTTTTGTTAGATTGTACTGTGATAGCTGTCCTATCAGTGTACATTTCTTTTAAAGATTTTATTTATTTATCTTTAGAGAGAGGGGAAGGAAGAAGAGAGAGAAACATCAGTGTGTGAAAGATAACATTGATTGGTTGCCTCTTGTACGTCCCTAACTGGGGACCTGGCCTGCAACCCAGATACGTGCCCTGGCTGGGAATGGAAGCGGCAACCTTTTGGTTCACTGGTTGGCACTCAGTAGAGGAAGGTAACTGACATACTCAAAATATAATCAATAAAGTTACTGGTGAAAATGAAAAAATGTCTCTTTTATGGAAAAAACGTAACAAACTTTTTTGCCAAACCAATCTATGACCATTTCATTAGAACATGGTAGTTTGACCCTATCCAAGGGTATGTTTCAAGCCCCCCAGTGGATGACCAAAACTGCAGACAGCACTGAACCCTACCTATATAGACCACATTTTCCCCACATATACATACCTATGATAAAGTTTTATTTATAAATTAGACACCGTAAGAGATTAACAATAACTAAGAATGTGGCGATTCACATCCTGGATGGGATGGTGCAAGATTTTGTCACATTACTCAAAATAGCACACAATATAAGACTTATGTATGAACTGTTTACTTCTGGAATTTTTCATTTAATGTTGTCAGACCAGTTGACAAAGGGTAACTGAAACTGTGGATATGGGGGGGGGGCACTACTGTAGCTGAAAGAACATGGAACAAGCTTTGAAAGAAATTACAAAGGAAGCTGTTAAAATAATTTAAGCAATGGCAGTATCTACTGATAAAACTACATTAACTTCCAAGGTAAACAAGAGAAGGGAGCAAAAGTATGGGTACCTTTCAGGGTTGTGTCAGGTAACACTACAAATGCCTCAGTAATCCTAGGAAGCATTACAGCCCTGTTTGAATCATGACCACAGACACCACAGTCAATTTAGGCCCAAATATTTAGGCAGAACAGTTAATACAATATATATTTTATGCATTTATATTTATATTTTATTCCAATGATGCTGGGGGGAAAGGGGGAGGTCACATATTTGGCCATGGATTAGAATTTTTGGTTTTTAACCAAATGAAAATTTAAGTAGTTCATAAGATTATGAGACATATATACAGGAGTGGGCAAAAATAGGTTTACAACTGTATTAATACAAATTAGTAATAAATATATCCTGGCTGGTGTGGCTCAATGAACTGAGCATGGGCCTGCAAACCAAATGGTTACCCATTCGGTTCCCAGTTGGGGCACATGCCTGGGTTGCCGGCCATGTCCCCAGTTGGGGGCATGCAAGAGGCAACCATACCTGATGTTTATCTTTTATCTCCCTCTCTTCTCTGCAAATAAGTAAAATCTTTAAAAAATAAATAAATACATGCATACAAGAATAAGTAATAATATAACTGTAAACCTACATTTGTCCATCCCTGCAATACTGTACTTATCTAAGATCTTCAGACTCAAATCTTGAAGAAACCCACACCTTGATATCAAAATAGTTGCCTAGAATTTGAGTTCTATATTAAAGACTTCAATTCTTTAGAGAAACTACTTAAAAAAAAAAATCAAACAGACCCAATCTCATGTTAGTGATCTACTTGAATTTTCCAAGATGTGTGGATAGGCTGGGAAGAAAAACTCCATTGTAGAATATAAATACCTTAAATTACAGAAAACCAATCAGGTACAGATTACTGGTAGATAATCCCTGCCACCATAAGAATGTTCAAACTCTACTACCAACAAAAACATCCAGGAATTTCAACTTCTCGTAACAGCCTGAGGTTTTTAGGAAGTCTTTCTTTGGCATTCACCACGTTCAACCTACTTTTTATTAGTTATTTGTATAAATGTTTTATCTTCTCCAGATGGTGAACTACTCAAGTAACAGTCCCTAAGTCTGGTTTGTTATCAAAACCTCCATATTCCATCCAGTCTTGAATCCTAATCTTAGGCCCAAGAATTTGTATTTTAATGGGTACTAAAAGCTTGGATGCAGCATTTAATAAGGTAGCAGAAAGCAAGGGCCTTATCATAATCACATTTGTATCACCAGCATCTAACAAAGAGTACCTGACACTGTAATAGGAAAATGATAAGCTGTTTTGTTGAATGAATGAATGAGTCAAAGTACCATCTGGGGAGCAAAAAGTCACTTATATTTTAAAAATCTGTTTCCTGTTAATAATAAATCTTTATCAAATTGAAACAGAAAACCAACACCCTTTTATGTTCTTGAAACAATGAAAAACTACAGCTGTATAAAGAAATATTAAGAGGTCAATAAATTGGAATAAGTTAAACAGAGCAAGGTTTCATAAAGGCTGCTTGGTTTTTAATTTATAGGGAGAAAAATTTCAGAAAAGTAATGCCATTTTATGAAATATCATATTTAATAAGAATAAACATTGGAAGACAATGTGGCATACATAATAATCAAGCAAGCAGTTTCAATAGGGAACCATTAGTTGTACTGATTTCTGCCTCTAGAAAGCTCTGTTCCTTTAAGTAAATCATATAATCTCTTAGTTTTATTTGGTAAATATAGTCAGTACTTACTATGTGCCAGGCACTGTTCTCTAGTTTCTTCCCAACTGTCAGGTGATCTCTAATATCTTTTTCAACTTTAAAATTCAACAGCTGTATGGTATAAGCAATGAGTTACTTACTTTAAAATTTCTATCATTAGTAGCAAAGATGCTGAAATATAACAATTATTGTTATGAAATAGATTTTAGAGAGTATTTATTATGTACCACGTCATATTCTAAGTACTTTGTATATATGAAGCCAATGAACCCTAGAAACCCTAGGGTTCACTGATTCTAGGGTTAGTATGAGACAGATACTAATATCCCCATTTTACAAAAGAGGATACTTAAGTTCAAAGTTGCCTGGATAACTCAGGCAATCTGCATATTATGCTGTATAGTAACATTTGAACAGACTTACTGTATACATCACTTTCACAAACTTACCTCACCCAATTCCAAAAAATAATTCGAAATTAACTACACTGCCTTGCATCTTGGAAAGAAAAAGCAGATCACCAATTCTGTAAATGTTTATTTTTGTGTTGACAATGGGTGTTTCAACCTTTTGGTATCTCTGGGCCACAAGGGAAGAGTTGTCCTGGACAACTCATTAAATTCACAAACACTAATGAAAACTGATGAGAAAAAAAAAAAAAGGGTTTTAAGTAAGTTTATGATTTTGTGTTGGGCCTCATTCATAGCCATCCTGGGCCACACGTGGCCCACATGCTGGACACCCCTGATTATAATCTCAACATCTACAAATGCTGGTATCACCAAGATGCACAAAATAAAAGCTTAGAAATATAAAAACTAACAACTAAATCCAACTTTTGGTCATGTGAAACATGTCTAAGAGTCCATGGCAATGACTGAAATGAAACAATTTCTCCTTTAATTAAAAATATTCCTCATAAACCCATGTTTAAATAGAAGATATATGCTATGACTTTAGCCAAATCCACATTAATGTTTGATTTGTTTTAAAATGTTAAAAATTCACCACCTAAAAGATTTGCCTTTTCTGCAACTCTCAAATATAATTTGGCTTTCTCCTAAATATTCTTTAAGAAATTGAGTCTATAGTGTTACTATACACGGGCTAACAATGACTGGAACATAAAATGTTGTATATGTAAAAGGAATGTTCTCTGTCCAATCAAGATATTTTTCCTATGCCTGATAAACTATTTAATAAACTCCTAAGTTAAATTATAGCTCATTTTTACTGAATGTGCTTTAAAACAGATAACTATGCTACTGACCAACTACCATTAACTTCTTCAGGTTGTTCAACTATTAAGCCTAGCCAAGGGCATACAATTTTTGAGTTTTAAGTACTCAAGCAGAGGCCCCAAATCTAGGGCTGTGAAATAGTTTTTCTCTTTGTATGTCTAAGAACATTAAAAGATATAAAAAGGGCTCAGCGTACCACTGGACATAACAGGCTCTCTTAAAATGTTAATTCCTTTCACCCAGAACTTTTTTGCATAGTGCTGAATAAACAATATGGGATATCAGTTGAGATGAGAACAAACATGATCAATTATCATACAAAAAATTCAAAAAATTAAATTATGGTGGTGGATGGGGTCAGCAGAAATCCATCTCCTGTACTTAAGACATATGGCAGAAACTACTTTCATGGCTCAAGAATAGTATGTTTGCAGAGACCAAGATAGGGTTTATAGAAGACCTGTTATTTTTAAAAAGTATGCTGCTTTAAATGGAAAATATTTCATTTTCAACCAAATATTTACTGAAATAGTTTGAGCGTTACTTTCTTCTCCAGAGGGGCTGGGGAAAAACAGATAAAGGAAATGCTTTACTTTAAAAGTAAATTTCTGTTTTTTATGGAAGAGTCCAATAGCTTTCCTCAAACGTACAAACACAAGACATCAGAAACAATATGGTGTGGCTGGTCTTTTATATTTATTGAACAAATATTTATCTGGTACTACTATTTGCCAGGCATTGACTTGAAATATAAGATTTTCAAATTTCTAAAGCCCAAGCTAAGGTTTTCAATTAAATTTACATGTATCTATTACATTTTTCTTTCATTTCTATTTTGGCAGTCCAGAAAGCACATCAGACAAATTTTTAAAAATTAAACAACCTAACTTTTAAATTACTTTCGAGTTATAGTAGTAATTAGTAGCAACAAGTCCAAACTCCATAGTCCAAGCCTTACAATGTCCCTTACACCGATCACTACTTTTAACTACGTTCTGTTAGGATATGAAGTCTTGGTAAGTGGACAGATTCATACCAGCAAAACAGTGTACAGAAACCTACTGAACGAAAAACCAAACTGTTCTCAAACAAAATACCCATTTGCTGGAGCCAATCTGAGATTCATCCGGGATTTAGATACTCCAAACTATGATAATGACATATCAGAATGTCATGAAATAAACATTTCTCCTGATTCCGGCGTCTTTGCTTTCCTCATGCAAAGTACCAAAAAGAAAAAAAATCCCCAAACTCATGCCCTTAATAACCAGAAATTTTCAAATGTTTAAGCGTCTATGATAACCGCTTAGTGATATATTTTTAAATGACCATTTTAATTTAGAGTAATGCTCCCCCGCCCAAATATGGCCTGCTGCTGGAAAAGAGTAACACGAACAAGAAAAACATAAACGGTTCAAAAAGCCCTCCAGATGAGAGAGGAAAAAAAAAAACATAAAAAGGCGGGAATTTATTTCAAATTCTGATTAGAAATTAGCATGCACAAATTGCCCTCCAGGGAGCGCTCCGAGACCCAGTTACTCTTCATTGCAGTTAAGAAAGCGGGAAAACGCTCGAACGTAACCTAAAGCAGTTTCGGGCTGACCCCAACTAAGCGCTTCCGAAAAGGGCACGTAGTACCTGTCCGAATACCCAGTCCTGGCGGCCGGTGATCGAGGAACACCGAGCCACCCCTCGCGCCCGTCGCCCACGCGCCACCTGAGCACACGCTAACTTCACGTCTCCCAGACACATTCGTCCAAGACGCCAGCCCTGCGGCCCCAACTTCGGACTCTCCTCTCCAGCGCCCTCCCCTTCCACGGCCTGCAAGCCCGCGGCGAAGAGCCGGAGTCCAGCCCGCCCCCAAGGAGGCCCGAAGGGGCGCCTAGGAGGGAGGACCGCAAGCGCACGGGGAGCGACAACCCCCAAACAGCCGCCTTTGTGGCCGGAGCCGGACGTCCTTACCCTGCCGACGGAGGCTCGGCTGCGGCCCGCGGCGGAGGCCCCGGAGCCAAGGACTGGGGTGGGCTCGCGCTCTTCGTCGCTGGAGAAGTCCGGGGGCCCCTTGCTGTTGGCGCCCGCAGCAAGCGGCGGCCGGTTGCGCGCCGTGAGGTGCTGCAGGTAGAGCTGCACGTACACGTCTTTGCGCTGCTCCCCCGGCGGGAGCGTCACGTTGTTGGCCACCAACTCACTCTTCAACTTCTCCTTCGTCAGGACCGAGGGGTCTTCCAGAAACTCCGGCATTTCGGCGGCGAATCCCCTTCCCCGCAGCCGTCACACCCGCGCTCACGCCGGCGCGCTCGCTCCTTGCCTGGAAGGGAGGGGGGGGGCGCGTTGCCGCCTCCGAGCCTCAAGGCTCCCAACCCGGATCAGCGCGCGGAGAAAAAAACAAAAAAAGAAGAAAAAAACTCGCACACGGCAAGGAACGCAAAAGCTGGACACAAAAGCCCCGAAGCAGAACTGCAAACCAAGTGCAGCCCAAATAGGAGCTCGCACCAACCCCAGCCCACACACGACAGCCAAGGAGAGCAGCCTGCTTCGCCCACGCACCAAGAACGCGCTCCGCCATTGGCCGGCGGCCGGAGGAAACGCGGCGGCGATTGGCCCGACGCCTCGCGCGGGTTCCATTAGCCGAGGCGCCCTGCGAGAGGTTGTGGAAACGCAGTTTAAAAGCCGCTCGGGCGGGATCCACGGCGCCTGGTCCGTTTCTGTTTCCCTTTTCTCCACCCTTCCCCTTAGACACTGATAAGGGACAAATCGTATTGCTTTTGTGTGCGATTTCCTCTCCCCCGCCTTGTTGGGAAAGAAGCCTTCCTCCCCCGGGTCCGTCGCTGATCAGCTTCGAAGACCCGGGCTGGGCCTTTCTCAACCTCAGGACCCTGATCCACGGGAGAGTGGCCGCAACATTTCCTTCCCCAACCGTTATATCTGAAAGGAAAGAAAAGAGACGAGACGTGTTTGCAGACACTCATCGTCCTTGATTTGATTTACTTTAGAATACATTTAAAACAAACGCCTTCCCGTCTTGGCTTGGAAACGCTTCTTTTGTTCCCGAAATTCAGGAAAAGCCAGACCTCGACTGCTGGGCACTTCAAACTGTCCTGGAATTTGTAACAAATTGTATCGTCAAATATTCCATTTGCTATTTACCCTACAGGCTGGACATTTCTAAATTATTACATTTGACTAGTTGGGGCTCAACGGCATTTTTGTTGGAAGCTGTCTCACAGAGTTAGATGCCCCCCTCTGTATCTTACCCTATTTAACCAAACCTAATGTTTAATACAACAAAATGAAACATTTAGGAATGCCTTAATGGGCAAATGGAGATAACTGAGGAAAGTACATGGTAGATTTTTACCATACAGAAAACCTAGTGGCCTATAATTAGGCCGGGAATCCTAATCACATTACTGATTGATATTACAACCTGGTAGAATCTCAGAGATTTGCTGCAATGTCTTCCAGAGAAAGATGCCATTGATGACAAATATTTGTATTTCTTAGGAATTTGTTTTACTCTGCTTTCTTCCAAGAAAAGAAAGAAGCTGACCTTGAATCCTGGGTGTCTTAATCATTCCCCCAGTTCTGATCTCCAAATTACTTTATAAGCTGCTTAAAAATGATTTTTAAATATCTGATTTCTGCATGGTGGTTCAAGTTCCAGTAAATTTAAAATGTCCGCACCAAAAATGTCTCCTGTGAATTAAGCCATTTTATTTTGTTTAAATGGAGGGGACATTTCTTTTAATGATGGATTATTTTCATAGAAGCAATTTTATATTTTCTAAAAACCTCAGATTTACATATATTTAAGCAATAGCATTAAGCTCAGTAATACAAATTAAAAATTGTATTTTAATTAGCAAGCTTTGCTGAACACATAGGCAAGTGTATTTATCTTCAGAGGGAGGACTGAGTTGAGTGTCAAAGGACCATGCGTTTGCACTACTTGTAACCCCACAAATGCAATTAATCAATGTGGGATGGTCCCAATGTGCCTGCCACAGTTCAGGTACTTCACAGGTGGCAAACACAAGGCCCACAGGCCAGATCCCGCCTTCCACCTTGTTTTATCTGTCCTGGCACCTTGTTTCTACCTGGCAGCAGGGCCAAGCTCCTTCCCCCAAGTTAAGGAGTAGTTACATGTATCCAGTCCTAAAATTACATTTGGCCCTTTGAAGGCAACTGTGAAGCTGATGTGGCCCCTGGAGAAAATGAGTTTGACACCCCTGAGTTACTTCTAGTATAGTCTCAAATTATAATGGGCAGAGCAGCAAAGTCCTCAGCATAGTAGCTACAACTTACCCTGTTAAATTGTTACCTTGATAGTTGCAGAGTTTGGCTTTGGCTTAACTGTACTAATAGTTTTAAGAGGCAGGTTTTGCTACTCTAAGTGAAAAGGGTCAGGGTACCAAAGCTAGATTTGATCTGACTGGAAGGGCCTCCAGGCTCCTGTGGTCTGGGGATTCCTGGGCAGCTAGGTCCCTGAAGTGTATCCTCAAAGGAGGTTACATTACTGGCACATGAGGATAATATTCCTCTACCTTAATATAATGTGGGTAGAGTACAATGATGGAATCACAGAGCCACCTAAGAGAATCACCCAAGGACACTGCACTGGAACTGTATTTGTCATAGGATCTTTGTACCAGAAATTTTCCAGGCAGTGTAATCCTTAGGGGCAATAATTCATCCTACTTTTACCACAAGAAAAAAAAATCACCTGTTGCATCTGAAAATTATTTTAAGTAGACACAGTACTATACCCTATAGGCCAACATTAAAGATAATTCACAAAGAACTGCATTCTAGATGCCTGAAGTAAATGTTCCTTGAGCAAAAACATTTTCATTCTTTTTCATCTCTCCTTTTCTTTTCCAGGGACACTATCAGCAGCAGGTTACCTGCAGATTCTACACTTCTCAGGAGACATGGTCGATGTCATAAAAACAGACTGCCTTTCTGCATCCACAAACTCATGAGTTATCAAATTCAGATTGGTATCATCCTAGCTAGCACCAGGTATATCCTTAGCACTGCCATTTTTAGTGAAGTTAATTTTTGCTTTTGACTCTGCTGTAGAGCTCTAAAGTAAAGGGTATTTTTTCCCCTCATTTTCTATGTTGGGTCTATAGTTTGGGTGGCCTCTTTGTTTCTGGTTACTATTTCCAAACTATTTCTTCTCTTTCCTCCTTCAAAAACATTCCAAGTTCATATCATCTGGATAAATCACCTTCTACCATCTTTACTGCTATAATTTATCAACCTCTTGGCTACTCTCCCCCAGAAATTATAGACTGTTGCTTCTTGCTCTAGGTTTTTCTCATCATCCTTCTTGTCTACATTCTGTGTAAATTCAATATTCTTACAGCTGTCCAATGCAACACTAACACTTGGCCTCTTAGATATTTGACCTCTTCACCTGCAACAACTTGTTCCTCTATTCCATCACATCCATCCACGCCAGTGGTAAAAGCCTGAACCTTGTCATCAATAACGGTTTTAACTTCTAAATCTCAATTTCAAGCATCCCAATGGCCAGTCACTATCCTTTTCCACTTGGCTTATTTATTGTATTCGACCCAATTGAGACCTCCAGTCCATTAACCCCAACACTTTTTAAAAAATGTATTATCCTGCTTCTGCCATCATAGAATCATTTCCAACTCACCTGACTTAGATTCCCTCATCAATTCTTATAGTCAGTCCTTTACAAGGTTTCAGCTCTGTTACCCCAATGTCTCTCTTTATCTTTCTTGGAAGAACCTCAACCTTGCTTGGACTGAACCCTGCTGGAACAAACTTTCTCGATGCTTGCAATCAAGCAGATATTACTGAAGAAAAATTGTACAACAGGGCTGGCTGGTTTTACTTTATGATGTCAGATCTCATAGGAGCACTCAACAATGGCTGGAAAAGCTATTCACCTGGATTAACCATTCGCACCTTCACTTGTCCCGGAAAATCACTCACTCACATCGCTTTCCCCTACTTCTCCCCATTTTCACCTGGTGACCTTGCCTCATACTTGAGAAAACAGAAACCATCTGTGAAGAATGCTTCACTTTCAGATGGTCAAATCTGTACTCATTTTCCCTTGCCATCTTTCTTGTTCCAATGGAAGAGGTGTCCCTCTATCAGAGTGAATTCTACCACTTGTACTCTGGATCTCATCTTTCTTCCTCACGAATTTGATTCTTTCAGTCATCTCCTGTGAAATTGCTGAATTAAAAAGACTAGTGTTTTATTTTGTGTTACACTTATCCAATATAAAAAAATTTAAGTTATCTTTTATGTTGGAACAGGTATTGGGTTTTTCAAATTTTTTAATTTATTGATGTTAGAGAGAGGAAGAAACATTGATTTGTTGTTCCACTTATTTACGCATTCACTGGTTGCTTCTTATATGTGCCCTGACAAGAGATTGAACCCACAACTTTGGTATATTGGAACAATGCTGTGACCAACTAAGCTACCTGGCCAGGGCTAAATCTTGTCACATCATTGGTACCTAAAAGTTTAACAAACAATGGAAAGATATGTCTAGGTGAAGACACAGCTTTAAAAAGAAAAAAGTTGATGTAATTACTTTGTCAGAAAACTCTTTCAAACTTTTTTTTTCCTAAATCACTTGGATAACTGCCTCCATTTTTGACGTTGTTAACTGTAATTACATACAGCTGACATTTTTGTTCATTATCAAAACATTACATATAAAAATAACATTTTTGTTTTGCAGAGAACTTAGTTGTGAATTTAAGGGTGTCACCTCAAACAGAGTGGATGAAAAAATACTACATGGTCATAAAAATCATGCTCTTAAAATTTTTTAATAGTGTGAAAGAATGTTCACAATACAACAATCAGTAATAAAACAAATAGCTAAAAATAGAGAATCATATTAGGGTAAGATCTCAGTCCCATAAAGAACTAAAGTACCTTTGGTTATCTGTATATTTAAAAATATATATGAAGAAAAAAGATTAAATGAATATAGACCAAAATGTCTATGGTTATTTCCACTAGGTGTTGGCGCACAGGTGATTTTTTTCTTTCTTACATATTTCTGTATTTCTTGCATATTTTTGTTTTACAAGATTTCTACAATGAACACATGATTTTATAACCACAACTTCTTTTGCAAACGGTGTGAGAAATCAGGGAATCACTTGACTTCTTAGAATTCACTCTTACTAGTTTTACATTTCTCAAGGCTTCATTTTATCAGTTCATCCAGAGTATATCAGTTTTAGGTAGCTGATTGAACAGAACTTCAAAAGAGAAAGCTAGTTTATTAAACCGGTGAAATAAATGCTTAAAGCATTCTGTACTAATGGATAAATCCACTTGGAAGAATGATAGACTGGAAAATTTTTCATGAAATAGAACAAAATCACAGAGCTATTGTCAGTATTTGGTAACTCAAACATGGATCTGTCGATTCCAGAGCATCTTCTCTCACATCATTCCTACATAATGACTGTAGAAGTTTAAGTTAAAATGAAGTGTTGGATTTTAGTTTGTTTCCCAGTTATATCAAGCCAGCAAATCAGCCATTCTACAAAACTACAGATATCCCAGTCTTGGGAAAGAAGCTGGAATCTGTAAAGTGATAGATTTAGAATTATAGCAGTATTAATAATGATATGTATATACACTGCTTTACAACTTTATGTGTTTTATCGTATTTGATTCTTTTAGCAACCCTGTGAGTTAAGTTGAACTTCCAGTCTGGCCTTGTTGTGTAGGCCAGTGATTCTCAAACATTAGTTTGCATCAGAATCACCTGGAAGGCCCAGTTAAAACTCAGCTTGCTAGCCCCATCCCTATGGTTTCCCGGGTGTGTAGGTCTAGGGTGGGGCCTGAAAATTTGCATTCCTTATTCGTTCGCAGGATGTAAACCTAGAAACAACAGCTCTAGGCTACTTTTTATATTCCTTGTAAAGCCACAGTCAATCATTTCACATTCTTGAATAATAGCTCCGAGTTAGAATAAAAGCTAAATTAGTTAGAATGGCACACAAGGTCCTGCGTGATCTGAACTCCTGTTTACCTCTACAGTTTCCTGTCTCTTCCTCTCCAGCCATACTGAAGAACAAGTAGTTCTCCAATAAAAGCTGTATTAGTTTGCTAGGGTTGCTATAACAAAATGATTAATGATGTAATACAACCCACTGGGTCTACTTCACTAGAGTATGATTTTGTACAAATGTGATAATATGCTTGGTCCAAGCTAAGATCAAGTAAGTAAGTATTGTTGCAGATATATGCTGTGTGTGCAAAGGTTGCCAGGGGAAGAAATAACATAACTATTGTTACAGGCTAAATTGTGTACCCTTGAAATCCATATGTTGAATCCTAACCCCCCCAGTACCTCGAAAGGGGACTCTTATTTGGAGAGGAGGCGTTTTAAAGAGGTGATTAAGGTAAAATGAGGCCATTAGAGTGGACCCTAATCCAATATAACTGGTGTCCTTGTAAGAGGACACACAGAGAAATACCATGGATGTGTCAGTCAGCAAAAGACCATGTGAGAACACAGTGAAAAGGTGGCCATCTCTAAGTCAAGGACAGGTCTTGGGAGAATCCAATTCTGCTGTCACCTTGATCGTGGACTTCTAGCCTCCTACAGGACAATATATTCCTGTTGTTTAAGGCAGCCAGTCTGTGGTACTTTGCTATAGCAACCCTAGCAAACTAATTTAAACCTGTACTTTTGTAGCTGAAGAAATTAGATCCCAGGGATAAGTGACAAGTGCTTGATTCATAGAAGGCATTCAAAAATGTCCATTGGGTTTAAAAGATGCCTTAAAATTACATAGAAATTTTATTTTTCAAAATCCTCCCTAAGAGGCCTTCTTGAACCACCCTAAGCAGAGTTAATGTCCCTATTTTAGCACCATCACATCACTCTGTTCATGCTGTTTTCATGGCACTTACCCCAACATATCATGTATAGTATTTGTTACTTAACCTGTTTCCTGATGCTAAAAAGAAAACAAAAAACACCACCACCACAAGCCCATTTTTACTTAATTGTATTCTTCCCCTCAGTGCTTTAGCACAGTATGCAGGTCATCGTACTTGGTGGTCCATAAATATCTGTTGAAATGGATGATCTAATCTCAGTCTAACCAAAGAGAGGAAGGAAGAACAAACTACACAAAGTGTAAATACAAGGTCCAGCTATACTGCTATATTAGGTTGAATCCTAAGAAATTAATATATGATGTTTTCACAACACTAAACAGAAAAGCTCAGGGACTTTTATGGAACACATCCGATAAAAATTTAAAAAATATTAATTTCTCAGTCTTGTTGTTTTTTTGTACAACAAATATTTGACACATACCTGAACTATGTAGCATGAGGAATTCTGAAGGTTACAAAGGTGACTGAGTAAACTCTGCTTCATGCTATTAAAGTAGTTGAAAGTGGTTATCTGACTTGTCAGCACTAGTATGAAATGGTGTATCAGTGAAATTCAAGGGCTTCTGGCACGTTCTTTCAAGTTTATCCATTTATTATAAAACATTTAGTAAAGAGGGGGATCTGGAGTCAGCACCTGAATTGCAATCTTGGGTGACCCTCGGTAGGTAACTATTCCTCAGTGTGCCAGTTTCACCTTTACACGTGGGATATTAATTGCATGTTGTAAGGTGGCTTACAGTGCCTGCCACACACTAAAACATATTATAATACTCAAAATTAGAAATTATATTTTTTCTTGTTCGCAAAACGCAAACGGACCTAAAACCATTTCTGCAAAAATATCTTGTACGGTAGATTATACATTTCCTGTTAAGGGCCACCGTGGACTGATATACCCACTAATGCACAACAGTAACAGCCCTTATTTCTACGTACCATGCACGTTAAATGACAGAAAACTCACTTTCAAGAGGAAACAGTACAAAAAAAAACCGTCTTAAGGCTACACACTACATATTGAGACTTGTCGTTTTGCAGATTTAGGATTACTGAGATAATATGTGAATGAGGAATAATAAATCTTAAAATTAAAAGCGTTTTCAAAAATGGCGGGAATACACAGAGGCTTAGAGGAATATGAAAAAAAATGTTATGACCCCGACGTGATTCGAACACGCAGCCTTCTGATCTGGAGTCAGACGCGCTACCGTTGCGCCACGAGGTCCTGCTGGGCTGTGGCCTGCGCAGTTTCTTAGGACTCGGGTAACAATGGCGTATCCTCCGGACACCACGCATTACTCTTCCATTTTTCTCTTCGCCCCTCCGTGAAGTATAGGTCACAAGTAAAGACTGATACCTTTACTTCCAAGATTTTCCTAACAGCTAGCCCTCTACCTAGGCTCCGACCAAACTACCGGAGGCCAGAGAATAGGGTTTCCGTTCAGTCTAGTCCCCGCATTCTGAGGAAATCCGTCCCTTTCTTCAGCAAGCGATTTCCGCTCTCAGCCTCCCGCTCAGGGGCGGAGACTTCACTCTCTCCCTCCCCTCCCCCACAGGCTCTGCGCGCTGAGTTCGTGACCTCCCTCCAATTGGAATTTGGCGGGGAGCGACTGCGCACGCGCAGGCCTTTGTCAGCCAGCGGCTGGAAGCGATCCCAGAGGCCAATCTGAGCGTTTTCTTACCCCCCTCTTTTCCCTCTGCCAGCAATATAAAGCATTTGTTCTGTATGTAGACATTTGTTTCACGGTTATCATTAAGCTTAGGGGTTATCGTTTCGGAAAAACATACTAAAAAATAGCTTAGCAGTATTGTATTTGTCAGTAACGTCGCGCAGTTGAATTACAAAGAAAATGGGAGGGGAGTGCTAGTAAAAACACACAACCTCCCCGTCGGGGAATTGAACCCCGGTCTCCCGCGTGACAGGCGGGGATACTAACCACTATACTAACGAGGAGCTGTTGCAGCTAGGCTTTATAAGTATCTCTTTAAAATAAGGAAAGATTTCTGCCCCGCCCCCCCCCCCCTTCTTGCTTATCTTCCCTTCAGTTCGCCACCCGGAAGTATGAAAACTCGAGACACTTGAGTCGTCCGCTGCGGTTATTATCCTCTCTGTGTGTGTACCTTGGATTCTCCAGTGAGAAGAGTTAGTAAATGATTTAGAATAAATGAGACAAAGTGCGCTTCCAATTTTAGGGGTGGTGTATTGTTGAAAATAGTTTCCTGGACTCTTTGTGTTGTCCACTTTAGGCTTCTGGCTGGAGGTGTTTGTTTTAATAGTGACCAAGAGTATGTGAGTTGAAGCAGAGCTTGATTTTCACAAATCTACATTTTCATTCTGAAGTCGAAGTTCAAGAATATCACATGGTTGCCTGATGTCCGGAGTAGTCAGGGTTACCCCACAGTCCAGTGCCCCTTCAAACAATTTGTAAGCTTTTGTGACACCAAAGGGCTCACGCATTTGAAGCCAAATGAAATTTTACTAGCCGATTTCTCCTATAATACTGTCTTTTTCCGGAGGCGTCTACGGTTACTTGAAAATGACAAGTAAACACGTAAATTGTTAAATAATAATACATTTAAATAATTCAAAACAAGAATATACCATTGATTAAACACAGTGTTAGGGAAGTGCACTAATGGAATAATTTGTATTATCTTGGACCTTTTCATAACAGTATCAAGCCTCTTCCCACAGGGACCAGGAGGGCCTCACATACATATGAACTTTTTGACATTGTCTTTATAAATAAGCAAATTCAGAGCAATAAACTGAGGTGATTGGAAGTTTTCATTATAGAAAAACATGTGTTCTAAGCAATTCATCCCTTGTAGTGTACTATGAACTAATATATTTTTGTAGATCATAGTTTACATTGTATTTTCCATCAAATGAATAATATTGTTTAATGCAGACATTAAAACAGAGCAATTTTTGAAGTCTATTTTGGCATATATTTTTTCACTCTTAAATACACCAAAACCTCAATAAAACTCAGTGTCTGGGAGCCTCCTTCTACGTCTGATCTTCCAGTAACTTGTGAGGTCCAAAGGGCACTCTGGTAACTGTGATGATGTCCTTGTCCTGGTAAGATTAGAGACTTGAAGGGACTTGCCCCAGGTTTCTCATTTGTCAAAGCCACGGGGCAGTGGGACCCAGGTCTCCTGAACAGCCTGTGCGCACGGTGTCCTCCTACCCTACCCTCGCCCCGCCCCCGCAGTTCCTCGCTGTGGTAGAAGAAGCTTAGTTTTAATCTTTGTCCCTTTACCATCGTTTTGACCTAAGCTTTGGTAAAGCTATGTCAATGTTCACACATGTGTTGTTACTGCTCTTCTTTATTCTTCCCTAGGGAAATGAATAAGCGGCCTGAGTCAGCAGGGAACTCAGCACCTGCTGTCCATCTTCCTAAAATGGAAAGGTAAAGAGAGTAATTAACCTGAACAGGGTAAGGGAGCTGAGAGATTCCTCACTGTCAGCACTGGGACAAAGTAAAGGTTAAAATCTGACTGGCAGTACAGAAAGCACAAAACTCTCTTTGGAAGTAAATAGCATGATGGCAACTGACATTGAAAGTTTCAAATCTTGCTCCACCTAAATAATTGTTTGCATAGCTTATCACAGCTTTGAAAACCATTCACATTCATTTTCTCAACAGCCCTGTGAGGTCAAAAGGACAAATATTTTACTCCTATTTTACAGGTGGATAGAGACAATCTTTTGTAGAGTCCTATAGGTGAGAAGTGGCGAGAGACCAGTTATCACTCAAGCCACATACATATAAGTATATATTAACAAATAAATATGTGCTATGGAGAAAAAATGTTTATTACTAATGTCAACACATGTGTGACACATGTATTGTTTACTAATCTCAAATATGTAGTGGGCACTGTAGTTATTCATTCACTATGGAGCATACAATATGCCAGATATTGTTTCAGGTGTATAGGAGGTTTTAATGGGTAAATTCTGTCCTTGTGGGGCTTATATTCTAGGAATATAATTCTATATTATATTGCTGATTAGTATTCTGTTGTATGGATGTTTATCCATTCAGTAGCTGATAGACATTTGGGTTGTTTCCAGTTTTCAACTATATATATATATATATATATATATACATATACATATATATATGACATTATTGTACAGGTTTTGTGTGTGTGTGAACATCTATCTTTTTTTAAAAAAATTTTTTATTTTAGTTTATTCAGTACAGTTTCTATCCTTTATTCCCATTCCAGCCCTCCCACCCATTCCTCCCTTCCTCCCTCCCCTTTCCAACCCCCCTAGTTTTGTCCATGTGTCCTCTATATTTGTTCCTGTAAACCCTTCCCTTCTCCCCTGAAATTCCCCTGAAATTCCCTCCCCTCTCCCCTCTGGGCCCTGACAACCTGTCCTCTATTTCAGTGTCTTTTGTTATATTTTACTGTGAACATCTATCTTAATTTTTCTTGGGTTAATGCCTAGAAGTTGAACTGCTGGGTCGTAGGGTAAGTGTATGTTTACTTTTAGAAGAAACTGGAAACTGTTCCTAAGTGGCTATAACATTTTGCATTCCCATCAACAATATGTGACAGTTTTGATTGTACCACATCTTTTCTAGCACTTGGTATTGTGCTGTACATTTTTTTAATTCAAGCCATTCTAGTAGATTTATAGTGGGATCTCACCGTGGTTTTAATATGCCTTTCCCTAATGGTTAATGATGTTGAACATCTTTTCATGGATTTATTTAAGCATCCCAATCTTTTCCCCATTTTAAAATTGAGTTGTTTTCTTATTATTGAGTTTTGAAAGTTATTTATATATTCTAATTACTAGTCTTTTTAAAAATCAGATATGTGTTCTAAACTGTATCTGACATGTATCTTACAATATATCAATATGTAGATATCTTGGGAGATATATGTTTTTCCAAGCTGTGTCTTGTCTTTTCAGTCTCTAAAAGAACTTTTTTTTTCATCAGAGTGTACATGACCTGATTTGTTGCGTTTCTTCCCTTTTTTCTCTATTAGAGTCACTTCCTCAACCTAACCTTTGAGCATAATGTAAACATGAACTTGGGCCAGCTCACTACACAATCTTCCTTCTCTCCTCCTCTCCTGCCCCCTAATTAAAGAAGAGCCTAAACTGCTCTTGGGTAGGTTTGGATTCTATAATCATTCATTGACAGAAACATTACTTACATTTATTAAAATGCAAAACTCCCTGAGCAAATATTGGAACTAAGCCTCCAACAACATTAAAATTCAAAGGTGAGTGTTTATGATTTGGGCCTGGAGGACAGACCTAGATGGGTACATGTTTGGATTATTAAGGGGAAAATTATCTATTAAGGGTGTTCATACTTCACTATTACCTATTTTAATTTATTTAAGTTAAAATGGAGAGGCAAAAGTCTATTCCCTTCCACTTCAATCAACTCTTTACTCTTTTTCTTCTCATTAAAAAAAAACAAAACAACCCGAAATACTTTTTTGACTTATTCATTGTGCCAGGCATGGAGCTAGGCATTTGGGACAAAGATATGAGGAAGACTCACTTCCTGCATTCAGGGAAGTCAGATTTGATGGGGAAGGTGGGCCCTTTAACTGAGAGTTGTAATGCAATTTGTCAAGTGCTATGGTGAAGGTATAGTCCATGCTTATTGAGAGCCTGCTACATACATTAACAATTGAATCTGTATTACAATTCTAGGAGTTTGGTATAACATTGTAGTTGCACCCTATTTACAGATGATGAAACTGACACATGGGAAGGTTAAGGTCACACAAGTAGAAAGTGATGGATGTATGTGAAAAATACTATTGGATTATAGAGAAGGAAGGACTAGTCTGCTGGGGGTGGTTGAAAACACTTAATTTTCAGCTGGGCCTTCAAAACATGAGACGAACTTTGAAAGAGGAGGGGGAAATGTTCTCCAGCACTTTTAGGAGAGGGAATCACTAATAAAGGCTCAGAGCTTGTGAAAGGGTGCGTGGAGATTTGGAAACACCAAGTAGAGGTGCTGCTGCATGTGGGATGACTTTGCAGGAGCAGGAAATGTCTTCACCGTTCACGATAGTGCGCAGTTGGGGGTAATGAAAAATCACAGACTTTGAGCAGCTGGCAGGAACCTTTTATAAAGATCTTTCAGGCTCCTGCATCATGCAGATAAGGAAATTGAGGCCCAGAGAACTCCAGTGATTTCCCTGCTGTTCTCAGGGCTGAGACCATCACCACCCTTCCCTTTATTTGTCACAGTAATGCAAGAAACTTTGTATACTTAGCGATTAGGTGTCCATCAGTGCTCCAGGGCACCAGATCTTGGCATCACCTTCTCTGTGGCTGCCTCTGGGCTCTGCTCCGCTTCCTCTCCAACCTTCAAAGTCAGTGACCTTCCTGTTTTTGACCTTTTTAAATGTCTTGCTGACCACCTGCTGGCCTGCCTGTGTCAGTAACTGTGCAGAATGATCTGTAATGGCCCTAAGGGCAAGCACTGGCCCCACTGGGGAGGACCACTGAGTCCTAGTGACCTATCTCTCCCCTGGGTCCCCCTCTCCCCTGGACCCTTGGGGTCAGTCCTCAGGCTCCTTCGTAGGGCAAATTCCTTCCGCTTATTTGGGGGTGGGGTGAAACAGTTCCTACTTCTTTAGTACTTTACCTATGTCATTTTCTAAATGCAGAGCAACAGAAACATTCCTACTTCAAATACATGACTCGGGTCTGACAACTTGCTGCAATCTTAGGAAGGAAGCTGCCAGTAGCACATTCGGATTTCTTTTACGTCAGTGATTCACTGATGTGATTAGCAAGGTTATGTTATCAGAGTTTATTGATAATAATGAAGATGATACAATAAATGAGAAGAAAACCAGCATGGAATAGCATGCAAAGCCCCATTTTTCTATGATTTATAAGCACTGAAAGAAGTCTGGAAAGATATATGGGCAGATAATCAAAAGAGTTCTGACTGGGTTAGAATATGTTGATCATCTCTGTTCTTTTGCTTTCCTTTATTTTCTAAATTTTCTTCTTATGTGCATGGGTTATTCTTGAACTTAGAAAAACAAACAGTTAAAATATTTTTAAGGTTATTAATATCAGGCCAGCAAATTGCTCAAATGCACACCTGTGATAGTCTTCCCTAGGCCTATGGTGACTATTAAGTAATCTATTCCACGCTGATTTTGCTTGTTAGTCAAACATTTCATTATTTTGTAGCTGAAGTTGTTTATTTCTGTTTTCTTAGGCGCGGAGGTGGGAGTGGGATGGGGAAGCAATTTCAACTCCAGTAAAACAGGGTGTGCAAGCTGCGTGGTTTTCCTTGTCCCTTTGTCTGTCGGCCCCTAGCTTTCGCGTCTTTTGTTGCTCACAGCACGGAATGATTCTGGATTTAAAGAAAAACAAGTGCAGTCCCTCCGCACGCCCTCTGGTGTCCTACTGAGGTATAACCTGACATAACCCACAAAGATCACTGCCATTTCCACACAGCGTTCTCCCCACATGCTGAGGCCTGGAGATGAGAATGTCTGGAATTTCAGGGGAAGGAATAACACGCTAACAATCTTGGCAGGTCTACTTTTTGAAATTGTAGAGGTGTGGGTAGTGATTTTTCAAAAATTTTAAAAGCAAAGTCAGTTCTGAAAGCACTTGGCACAGGTTTTTGGGTTCTATTGTAAAACTCCAGTCAAATTTTGTCCTACAATTTCAACATAAATCAATACTTTGGATTAATTGCAGATAAAGTAGGTGAAAGGGTCTGGTTACGTAGGCTTTAACTTGTCTCCTGATAATAATTTCTGCCACTTGGAGCTTCAGTATAATGTGAGAGCTGATGCTGAAGGCCCTTTATGTCTATAATTTACTTCTTTGTATTGCATTTTCATCAGACTACATTTTTTTGAAATTACATTTTCAGTAAAAAAATCCCCACCCTAATAAAGACAAAGAACATTTTTGGTTTAAATGTTTAAGGATTGATGGGTTCCCAGATATTATAGTTTTATTTACATAGGTGTTGAGAAGGCAAAACTTTATCTCTACCCTTTGAGGGTCTCTTACTGGGCCAAAGGGTTAAATCGACATAAGACAGATGAACAGGAGAAAAGCATACAGATTTTTACATGTACATGGGAACGCCGTAGAAAAACGAAGACCCAAAGAACTGGCGATACCTAAATGCTTTTTCATATTCTGTTGAACAAAGAGGGGCAATTATGGAAAGGTAACCAAAATATGTGGGAAGACCTAAAGAAGACAAGAGTTATTTTAACAAGGTCTGTTTGTGCAAAATTCTCCTGGCCTTGAGGTTTCGCCTATTAAGGATGTTCTGTTCCTCCTGGTATAGGCGGGACACCTTTCACATGGGAGTTTTATCTCCCGCTTTCTGGAAGAAAAAGGCAAGGTCGGAGCTCTGTTCTTACACTTGCTGTTTCCCAAGTGTCTTTTGCTTACAATAATCCTTATGCCAAAGTGGCATATTTCAGGGTGGCACGTTCTGCCACCCTTCAGAGGGGATATGTGTACATGGTTTGAAGTTTAAAAAGTACCGAAGGGCATAAAGAAGAAAGTCTTTTTTTCCTGTCGTTGACCCATAGTTCCAGTTCTCTGTCAGACTGGTCCAGCAGCTCCCCAAAGTCATGTAGAGCTCTGGGTCTTTCTTCTCTTTCCTCTGGGTCTTTCTTCTCAACAACCCTTAGCAAACTGACTTTTCACTTCACGATCGTCACTTCACGGTTACAGGATAACTGTGGCAGGTGCTGGCATCGTGGCCCCTTTCAACGCTGGAGCGTGAGGGAACGGGCAGCTGCAGCACACTTTCCTTTTGAAGCCATGCTTTTATCAGCGAGAAAGCCTTCCCCAAAGCACTCTGTCAGTCGCATCCCCGTGTTTCTTTGGCCGCTTTCAGTTCGGAAGGAGGCTGGTAAAGTGACTCTCTGGTAGAAGGGAAGGCAGTGATTACAATACTGGTTTTAGTATTCTAGTGTTCTGTGCTGTTTTTGGAAACTGACATCTGGGTAGTATAATAATACTGTTTTTCCTTAATTTAACAATGCTGTTTTAACCAGTCTTATTTCTGGAGTTATGCCCAGAAAATTATAGATTTCATTGAAATTTCACATCAAAGTTACTGGTGTTTTGAAAGTATTCTGACCACAGCCTCTCTCTATATTTGATTCCTCATTATGAAGAGGTTGAGTATCTTTTGCATATCCATCTGTCATTTGTACTTTCTCCAGAGCTAGTTTGGGTCCTAACTTTTTTTTTTTTCTGAGAGTGGTCTGGAAGAGTCCTGGTAGCATGGCTTTAGGATGGAAGGCACTGTTTAGAACGGCAGCTGAGACAGTGGTGTGTCGTCATTATCTCAGCATTACTGGGGCGACTGTATGTCTTAGTTTGTCTGTGATGATCCCAGTTAGGCCCTGTGGTTCCGGGGTATTTTATTAACATTCACTCTCATAAATGTCTCAGTTTTAATGAAAATCATATGGTCATCTATTATGTGAACTATACATCAAAATACTCCATTTGCCATTTTGCTCTGGAATCTCAATCAGTTGGCACAGAATTATCATAAAGACCAGGGTTTGGTCTTCCGCCTTCACTGTTGTATCCTTGGAGCCTAGAACAGTGTCTACTACACAGTAAATGCTTAATGAATACAAACGAGTCAATAAATAAACTCATTGCTTAAGAGATTGGCATGTGGCCACCTGAGCAACTGTTAGCGAGGAAAGTGGAGGAATGATTCTGGGTGTACAACTAATAGTGCCTGCCAGAATACACGTTTTAGTCTTTGATAGGTATTGTCAAATTGTTCTCCACAGGGTTTGAGCCACTTCACACTCCAACCAGCAATATGTGATAGCATCTGTTTCTCTAACCTTCATCCACATGGTGTTATCAAAATTTTTATCTGCCAGTATGGTAGTTTTAATTTGCGTTTCTCTTATTATGGAGAAGATTGAGCATATTTTCATATGTTTAAAAGCCATTTGAAAGTTTTTCCTGGGAACTGTCTGCTCATACCCTTTGCCTGTTTTCAATCAAATTATTGGTCTTTTTCTTATTGACTTCTAGGAATGCAAATACTTTTGCCCAGGTTTTCTTGCTTTTTGTGTTTGTTTATGGTATTTTTTTCTAAGCAGAATTAAAAAACATGTATATTTAGCTTCTTTCCTTTTATAGCTTCTGTGTTCTGTACCATGCTCACAAAAGCTTTCTGTACTCCCAGATTACAAAATAATTCTCCTGTATTTTTTTCTCATACACCCAGGTTTTTCATTTTTTGCATAGAAATTTTGATCCATATAGAATTTATTTTGGTGTAATGTTTGGGGGTATGAATCCATTCTAATATTGTTTATTGACTATTTCACCTTTTCTCCACTAATCGAAACTCTGAAGTGTTCCTGATTTTAGGGAGTCCATTTCCCAGTACCTTTAACACTCTAGTTGAAGTTCTAATCAAAGGAATTCAAAGGCAAGTAGTCTGGATGAAAACTGTATCTGTAGTTTTACGTCTAATTGTACCGGTGCTAAACACTTAGGTGTTAAATATAGCATGCCTAAAACTGTGTAAAACATATATGCAGAGTTTAAAGAGTAACTGTGAACTGACACTTATATGCTTATTTTCTAGGTCAACAAGCGAAACTTGGAATTCCTCTGTGTACTCTACTCAATCATATTTTTGACTCTCTTCAGCGAGAGGTAACCACTCTCCTAATTTTAGGTAATTATTCCCTGCTTTGCTTCCTACTTTTACCATTTATTTGTACCTTTGCATAACATATTGTTTATGTTCTAGACAACTGAGTGGCCAGCACAACCATTGTGGCAAGCTCTGAAAAGACTAGCTGAACAGATCTCTGAGTCACATTTAGCTTCTCTGCTCCTGAGAGAATCCAAGAGCTGCTTCTGGGAAGTCAGGGGTCCAGATGGAGAGTGAGTTCTGGGAAACACAGGCTATACCACAGTTAGGACATGTGGTTGAGCTGTAGTTTGGTTCAGAAAACGGACATCTGCAGAAGTAGTCAAGGGGTGGGTTGCTTTTTACCCACTGCTTTCAAGCTCTCTATGGCCTCCCTTCCACGCTCAGGAAGAAATTAAAGTCGACCCCTTTTGTGAGACAGAGTGAATTTCTTCAGCTCACCCAGGCAGCAGACTATGGGGGATGTGTTAGTTTTCTATTGCCACATAACAAGTTTCCACAAATGTAGCAGCCCGAAACAGCACACTATATTGTCCCACAGTGTCTGCAGGTTAGGATATTTTAGCTGGCCCACTGCTCAGATCTCCTAATGCTGAAATCAAGGTGTCCACTGGCTGTAGCCTTATCTGGAGGCTCAACTAGGAAACCCTCCATTTCCAGGTTCCCTCCAGTTGCTAGAAGAATTCATTTCTCTGCCCCGTAGGACTGAAGTCCCCATTGTCTTGTTGGCTGTTATTGGGGACTGCTCTCAGCTCTTACAGGTGGCCTTTAGGTCCTTGCTCAGCAGCTGGGATTAAAGTCACTGGCTTTCCTTAGAGTGCTGATATTTTCCGTGGCTGGCAAGTGAAGTCCTGTGATTTACTGCTTCTACTGGCTTCTGCTCTGACCTTCACACTCTGAACCTTTAATTGTTGAAGCCTTTGGTTCCCTCCATTAAAACTCTTCCGATTTGTGTACCTAGAGTGGCTTTTGTTTTCTTGGTCAAACCCCACTTGATATAGTTGTTTTGCTTTCAGCATTGCTGTTGGGAAATATGAAGCCATTTTGATTCCTAATACTTTATATGTGACTCCTCTTTCCTCTCTCCTGAGAGGGGCTGGTAGAATCATCTCTGTGACCCTCTGTGTCTTGTAATTCCACAATGAGGTGCCATGAACGGTTCTCCCCTTCTTGGTGTGTGGTTTCCAGAGCATCCTTTCAATTGGTGATTTATGCCCTACAGTTCTAGGACATTTTTCTAAACTATTTTCTTCTGTTTTTTTCTTGTTTGTTTCTTTTATCTTTCTGGAACTCATATCATCTGGATGTTGAACTTCCTGGGCTAGTTCTTTAATTAAAAAAATTTTAATCGCTAGTTTACATAGTTTTTGTCTTTTGGTTATATTTTGGAGAGATTTCTACAAATGTATTTTCCAATCTTTATTTTGAGTTTTTAATTCTGTTAGCATATTTTAAAATTTTCATGTGTTCATTCTTACACTCAGACTATACTTTAAAAATAGCATTTAGTTCTTGTTTTATAGAAACAAAATATTCTTTCAGAATATTTTAGAGAGTGTTTTCAAAGTTTTCCTTTCCTTTCTGTGTCCTGCAAGCCGCTTTATTTTTCCCCCTTCAGTTTGCTTGGTTTCCCGTGTCTGTGTTAAGGCGTTTCTCAGATGACTGGAAATTCTGGGTAGTCTGCTCCTGATTAAGAGCAAGAACCTGAAAGACAATTTGCACTTCTTCCATTTCTTTTTGCTTATCTGTATTTCTAAATTTTATACTATTACAAAGAAGTATAATTTACTTACAGGATTAAATTTCTTGAGCCATATAATACAGATTTTTTTGATATCAAATAATCCCAGGATGTAATTTTAACTACTGTAATACCATAGCAGTCAAGTAAATATTAGTATATATTGCCAACAAGATGTTTAGGGAGGATATTTAAAAGAGTAGAGTTATAACCCAGTTTAATTGATTTTTTCAGAGGCTAATGGAGTCACTGGAGGAAGAGCCAACCCTGCTTCCGTCTGGAGGCAGGCACCGGTTTAGGTTGTAGGTCGTTGGATCTTAACTTGCCTCGTCCTGAATCACTCCCAGGTCAGAAGAATCCAAGGTGTCTGACCTGGAGCGATTGGTTTGCTCTCGGCTAGAAGTTTGGATCCTAGTCCAATTTACAGGTCTGGTTCAAACTCGGGGAAGATGGGGTCTGTTGTTGTTGGCAGCAGCTTCAGCCAGAGCACGCTCTTGCTGCCGAGCTAACGTGCCTGCCCAGTATCATCTGTGAGAGAAGGCTGGCTTTCCTGGACAACCAAGTACAGAGAGAAAACCAAGACTCCCTGGGAAGTGCCAATCGCCTTGAAAATGAAGGAGATTGTTAGGAAAGCTCTGGGAAAGGAGAGTGTGTTGTGTGTGCATCTGTGTTTGTGGTTTTGCTTTTGTGTTTTACAGCCAGTCATGAAACTTGGAAAGCTTAAATAGGGAGGGTCAGAGGAGGCTCCCAGATTGCTGGAAGCCGTACAACACCAGGATTTAGCCATGGGAGTCATCTAGGAGTACACCTTTTAAATGGAAAAAAGAAAAAGTGATGTATTTTTCTTAAATAGATCTGTTGATTCAGGATTTTTTTTTTCAGGAACTTCAGACTTGCCTGTCTAAACAAAACTTAAATAGCATTTTGATTCCAAAGGTTTGTGTTCACTGTTTTTTTTTAAGTTTTAATAATGAGGAAAGTTGAAACATTTTTCTTGTCATAAAAATCAACTGCAGGAAATTATATTAAAATAATTTCACTGCAGTGAGTTAATGTTTTTTCCACCTCAAATTCCTGAAAATGTGAAAACACAATCCAATTTTTATTGTCTCAGCAATAAAAGAATAGTATTCAGAATAAATCTACTGCATTTATATAGAGTCCTAAAGTTTGGATATTACAAAATAAAATGGTCTAAAATTAAAATAATTCAATTGTTTTTAATATTGTGCACTTCCTAAATGTGCAGCATTACAGAACAAAGTTGAGTGAGACAATTGTCTGGTGTCTGTGTTTACAGTGCAGGCCCCTGAGGGAGAATTTCCCTGGGATTCCTCATCCCTTTGTAAACTGCAAGAGCCCCTGTTTTCCAGGGGGGGAGGGGCTGTCTCCTCTCCCCTGTGTTGTCGCAGTGGAGTAGCTATAACCCCATTTTTTCAGTTTTACTAAAAGAGGTCACACAAACTACACGACCCTGAGTGGCTACATGGCTCTGAGAGAACAGGGCAACGTGGTTTGTGAACTTCAAGTTTCAAAATGGATATTACTTTCTTTTTGGCAGACCACTTCCACCTCCTCCAGATGCCCACCAACTCCAGTGTCTGATCACGAGAACAGAATGAACAAGTATTACATTTTTCTCTCTTCCTCTACAAGGGCTTTCTGGCCTATTCTCATGATCGATTATTGATGGGAAGTCTCTTATGAAGAATTGTGAATAATGTAACTGATGCCAACGTAATGCTAAGACTTTTAGCAGGAGGTAAAGAACTTCATTGAGTTTGGCATTACTAGTGTTAAAACAGGGTCACGAATCAAGCACATTATTTCGAAACCTAGAACTGCTTATTTGAGGTCAGTGCACAGGGCAGTGCTTCGATGTCAGCTCTCCGCTGGCTAGGTGAATCGTTTATCTTTCTTCGGTAGGTTTGGAAGGAAGGGCACCTGAACATCTTGAATAAGGAATATGCTGCTAGACTAAGGCCATCGAAACAGCACACAGACACTATGACACAAGAGAGTTCTGGACCATGTAGTTGTACGCCACTGTGTTCAAACTCTAAACTCCGAAAAAGAGAAAAAGAGATTGGTGACTATGTCCCTTGTACTGTCCACTCTTTCCTTCTAACTGACGTTCATGCCATCTTTGGAGATTTTAGCAGCAAGTTGGGGCGTAAGAGGATTTATTTTGGCAATCAGATCTTGCAGGTCTGACTGGCAGCCAGACTGACTGGTCAGCCTGGTCAGGAGAGAATGCTTCAAGGTATTGAGCATTTTGGGCTAGTTGTTAACCTTTCTCCACGTCTCAGTTTTCTCACTGGTAACATAGAGATAATACAATGGCTGTAGAAAGATTAAATTAAATGCAGGAAAAGCACCGAGGGAGAGATTTCTATGTACTGCTTGAAGCATTTCCTCTTCTTTCTGGGCACATATACCTGGGCCATATTTTCTAGTAAGATACGGTCACATGGTTGAGTTTTGTCCATTGGGATGTGGGGAGGGGTGAAGATTGTCATTTGCAGGTCTGTTCCATAAAAACCTCTCTAGGGCAATCTTCAACACTAGTTTCTCCTTCCTCATGGCTAGCTTGGAAACAACTTCTAGGGTTGAACTTGGGTGCCATATGCTAAAGATAGTGAAGCCACAGGAAGGAACTTGAGTGCCTATCACTGATAGAAGATAATTACCCCACCAGTTACACTTGTATCGATATGTGATATAGGCTAGAAATTAGCTTTATTATTATAACATGTCTCAGATTTTAGGATTTATCTGTTACAGCAGCTACTGTTTAAGTTAACTAAGCCCCGTGCTTACCTGCTTGCTTTATAGCATGTAAGCAAGTAAAGACCAGCTGAAAAAGGAAAAGAGAGCCTTACTTCTGGTCTTGCATTATAGGGGACCGTTCCACATGGCAGTGGGGAATGTAGCCAAGCCCCTGATTTGGAAAACTGATGGGGAGCGAGGTCAGCACACAGGACCCACGCCCACAGATAGGTTCTCCCATGGGGAATCAGGCCTTCATTGTACCTAGGCTGCTTTGAGGCTTGCTTTTGCTAAAACTCCCTCACCCTGAACTGAGGCAGCAAATGTTTACTGCATATCTTTAAAGTAACTTCCTAAAATCTATGCTAAACCTCCCAAGGATGAGTGTAATCAGTTCAACCACTTTTCCCCTTGCATTTGCAAATATCCTTCTTTGATGTAATTAGCAACATCCTCTCCTTTGTTGTCTGTAAAAGGTAACGACCTAAAGCGAACCTGTGCATAGTAAATGAGGACCGTCCTGATGTAATGTGCCCAGAAAAGTAATAAAAGCCTGTCCAGGCAGGGGTTGGGGCCCTCTTTCTCACTGACAGAGTGGCCATGCCACCCCCTTTTCTCCACAGGACTTCTTTAGTCCTTGTGAATTTGTTCATTGCAGCCACAACACATGGACCCTGTGGGCCGGAGTCTGCATCATTGTATCACACCACACTCTTAATTTCCTGTAAGGCTGACTCTGGATTCTAATCCAAGCCACTGCATTTTGATCGTGAAGCCTATCCTAGCTCTGATACTTCAATGAACATATATTCCTGGCATATAAATAACTTGGATTTATGGGCCTGGAACTTAGGAGAGAATACTGAATTTAGAAACATATGGCAGTCATCATCTTTTGATGATATTTGCCGGCTCAGTTTTGGGTAATATCACCCAGGGAGACTGAGCAAGAACAGAAGAAACCCTGAGGAATCTTGAGGAGTTGCAATATTTATGGGAAGTAAAAAGAGAAGAAGAAAATGGGGGAGTGTGGACTCATAGAAGCCCAGGGAATGGGGCTGTTTCCCCCACCCCCACTCAGGACAGAGAGGTGGCCCGGGTGTAGGGGGTTGAGCTGACTGTATTCTCCAGTTCTTGGTACACTATGAACTGTTGTTCATCAGCCTATGTTAGGTGTTGCTCTGCTTGCTTATTCATTCCTTTTTTGTCTCCACCGCCACTCCCATTTCCATTCTAATGCATTTGTATGTATTTTAAAAATGCTTACTGATGGTAGTGTGTCTATTTTTAGTTTGTGTAAATGATGTGTTGGAGACCTCTTTCCATTTCTCACCTTGCTCACCAAACATTAAGTGTGAAGGCCCATCCATATCTGTTGTGAGGTACATACATTTAACCCACAGTGTTTAATTGCTGCAAAGACTTCTTAGTGGGAGGGCTTTCTAAGAAGGCAAGAGTGTTTGACAGATGTGGCAGAGAGAGTCAGGAAGAAAGGCTACAGTCTGGGGGATTTGGCAGCATGGAGGCCAGTGGTGACCTCTGCTGGGCACTTTCATCGGGGTTGTGGGTGCAGAAGGCCGTGGGTGGTTGGAGGAGGGTTTGGGAGGAGGGAGAATAGACAGTGAGTGTAGGCAGACTTTGAGAGAAGCCTGGCGGGAAAGGGAAGGAGCAAGGGGATGCCGAATCAAGGAAGGGTTTGGAATTTTTAAGCTCTTCTTGTCCAAATAATCATGCTCTTTGGAGAAAAATTAGAAAATTCAGATGAGCAAAAAGAAAACTAACAAAATGGGAAGTGTATTAGTCTCCTAGGGCTTCCGCAACAAATTACCACACACTGGGTGACCTAAACCAACAGAAATTTATTTGCAGAGTTGTAGAGGCTAAACGTCTGAAGTTAAGGTCTCAGCAGGGCCGCGCTCTCTCTGACCACCCCAGGGGCGGATTCTTCCTTGCTTCTTCCTAGCCTCTGGTGGTTGCCGGCAATCCTCGGCATTCCAGGCCCCTAGACACCCCCTCCTGTCTCTGCCTCTGTGGGCACACGGTGTTCTCCCTGTGTCTCCTCTGGGTCTCTGTGTTCTTGTAAGGACACCAATCCTTAGATTAGGGCTTGCCCGAATCCGGTATGATCTCATCTTAGTTTAACTAATTATACATGCAAGGAGTCTACTTCCAAATAAGGTTACATTCTGAGTTTGCAGGTAGACATGAATTTTGGGGGGATACTATCAGATTCAGTACAGGAAGGTTTTCTTTTCTCTCTCTCTCAAACCATGGGAAGCGATTTGAGCATGTTTATAGATAACGTGGAAGAGTCAGGAGAATAGAGGGGGCTGGAGAAGATGGGGGAAATCGTAGATAGCTGGCAGATCAAGGTCCCAGCAGGATATGAAAAGATGGGCTGGAGGGCACTGGCGAAGGGCTTGGCACCAGGGCCCAGTGGGATTAAGGGTCTGTCTGGGATCCCACAGCTTTGCCCAGTCTTTGGCTCACAGAGGCAGAATCACTTTCCTCCAGTGCTCCCTGCTTAGGTCCAGACTTCCATGGGGCCAGCTTTACAAAACGCTGTGACCAGTGGAGGTGGACCATGCCCAAGGAGGGATCCAATGCAGGGCTGTGGGGGAGAGTTCATCAGAACACCTGCATCCCTCCTTCGCCCAACCCCCCAGGGGCCTTTGTTTTCTTCTGATGTTGAAGATCTTACTCTCCCACCCCCACCAAAATTCTCATCTCATAAACTAGAAAGCCCCAAGAAATTCCTAAATTCCGTGTAGTAGGGAGTAGCCTCTGTCAGTTCTCGACATTTAGACTTACACTAGTAAATTTTTATTTGCTTGTGAGTAAACCACACTGAAATAAAGCATAATAGACAGGGCAATTTTAAATGCAGCCCAAATTACAAGGTATTTCATGATGCTAAGCTTTAGAATTACATATTCTTCAGTCACTTTATAAATTTCTATCAACTCTATGTCCACCCGTTAAAACCGTTTGGTTTATACCCACTGAAGGGCAGGGCTGAGGGAAGAGGAAAACTGCCCCAGACAGTGGTCTCCCCTTATCTGTGGATTCGCTTTCCTGGGTTTCAGTCACCTGAGATCCACCAAGGTCTGAAAATACTAAATGGAAAACTCCAGAAATAAACAATTCGTAAGTTTTAAACTGCATACTGTTCAGAGCAGCAGGATGAAATCTCTCACCCTCTGGCGCTGCCCCGTGTCTCACTCAGTACTCAGTGTCTCACTGAGTACACACTCAGTACACACTCGCCGTTTGTCACTTTGTAGCTGTCCTGGTTATCGGCTCCCCTGTCGTGGCATCTCAGGGCTTGTGGTCAAGTCACCCTTATTTTGCTTAATAACGGTGCCAAAGCACTACAGTAGTGATGCTGACCATATGCCTAAGAGAAGCTGTAAAGTGCTTCCTTTAAGTGAAAGGTGAAAGTTCTTCACTTAATAGGGAAAGAAAAAAAAATTACATACTGAGGTTGCTAAAGGCTATGGTAAGAACAAATCTTCTATGCATGATATTGTGAAGAAGGAAAAACAAATTGGTGCTAGTTTTGTCATTGCACCTCAAACTGCAAGTGTTAGGGCCACAGAGTGTGATACATGCTTAGATAAGATGGAAAAGGCATTAAATCTGTGGGCAGAGACATGAACAGAAAATGTGTTCCTACTGATGGCACTGTGTTGTGCCAGAAAGCATTGAGACTTCAGCAAGGGAACCCCCGAAATGAGTGACACCAAGCCATTTACTGCAGGTCAGAGATGGCCACCCAGATTCAGACACAGGTCTGGTGTTTTATCATCTCACATCGTCACAAGAAGAAGGGCGAGTATAATAGTACAGTAAGATGTTTTGAGAGAGAGACCACATTCATGTAACTTTTATTACAGTGTATTGTTACAATTGTTCTATTATTAGTTATTGTTGTTAATCTCTTACTGTGCCTAATTGATAAATTAAGCTTTATCTTAGATGTGCATATATATATTATATATACTATCTGTGGTTTCAGGTGTCCACTGGGGACCCTTATCCACGCAGGCTGTAGTGTGTGGCACTCTGGCTAGTTAGCGCTTGTGTATTGGTTCACACCTTTTAGGTGTTCAGTACCAGAAAACTGTACTCAAATTTATCTAACGTGTTAAAGAGTTTATTGGTTTATGTCATTGCAAAGTCCAGAGGTAGAATGGCCTTCAGGGTTAGTTTGATCTAGGAGCTTATTGATGTTACCCAGAACTTAGTTCGTTTCCATTTTTCAGCTGTGCCTTTCATGGTGTGAGCTTCATCCAAATGCTGCCTATCCTCATGGGTGCAAGGTGGCTGCTAATAGCCCGGCATCACCAGTGCTGTGCTACAGATGCACGGAGTTATGTGGGGATGGATCAGTCAAGATTCTTTTGGAAGCAAGGCTTAGAAACACAACATAAAGCAGTTTAGGCAAAAAGGAGAACTTACTGGAAGGCTCACACTGAGAAGAGTGAGGGGCAGGTGGTATCAGGGGTCACTGGATCCAGGGACTTTATTGCTACTAGATTTTTTTTCTCTCACTCTTGCCTTTCTTTGGCAGCTCCTGAGTCTCATATCTCTTGGTTTCACTGCCAGAGAATAAATCTCTTCGTGTAGTTTCAGTTACAAAAATCCTGAAGAATGACCTTAATTGGCTTGGCGTTAGGTATGAGTCCATTGCTTAACCAATTAACTGGGTCTAGAGAAGTAGAAAGGTGTAAAAACATATTTTACACTGTAGCTTTATGATGGTTAAATGACACCCAAAATGACTGATACCAAATGCTTTAATAGTCCCTGTACTAGTCATCTATTGCTGCATAACAAGTTACTTCTGAACCTAGTGACTTAAAATAACAGTAAGAATTCATGATCTCCGTGGTCTCTGTGGTTTGAAATTCAGGACTGGCTTAGCTGGGTGGTTCTGGCTCAGGGTCTCTCCTGAGGTTGCAGTCAAGCTGTCAGCTGGGGCTGAAGTGACCATCTGGGGGCTTGACTGGGCTGCAGGATTGGCGTCGACATCGCGGGCTCCCTCACATGGCGCTCAGTTCCTCCCCAGGCAGCTGGAGTGCCCTCATGACCTGGTGGCCGGCTTTTCCCAGGGCATGCTATTCCAAAGAGTGCAAAGGGAAAGTCACAGTGTCTTTGGTGGACTAGCCTCAAAAGCCACACTCCAGCATTTCTGCTGTATCATTTTCCTTACACAAATCAGCTCCGTCAGTGTGGGAGGGGCCTACACAAGGCGGGGGGATCCCGGCAGGTGGGAATCACCGGTGGGCCTGGGAGCTCTCTTAGGCTGCCCCATTCTCTGAAACACATCCTGGAGAACTGGGAGGTTAAAGGTTGTTGTATGAAGAAGGGGATCTGCGGTCAAGTCAGTTGGGGGAAGGCTATGTTAACCAATCCTACAGTGTTTCCATGCAGCTTTTAGTACGCTCATACCTACTTTGAATTCCTGAAAGGGGAGTGAAGTAAATAATACCAGTTTCTTTCTCATTCTCCAGCTTTTCCTCTTTTGGTCCCTGCTCCCCTTCCCCCACCCCCACTTCCTTCCCTCTAAGAGCATATCAGAAAGCTGCCTGTCTCTGTTAAAAATGTGTTTCTGGGAAAGCAATACATTTTCATTTGGAGTTGCTCAGCCTTGACCCTCAAGGCCTTCCTGTTCATTCAGGCAATGCATGTCGTGAAAGCCTAAGAGTGATTAAAAAGTAAAGGAACACATTTTCTGGTGAGGTGAGTGGTCTGGTCAGTCTTTGAAGAGATTCTGCAGAAAAGTTTTACCAAGTTCAATATGTCGGCCCTGGTATTGGGTGACATTGAGTCATATAATGACAAATACTGTTTGAACTGGAGGCTGGGTGAAAAAGGTGAAGGGATTAAGTAGTATGAATTGGTAGTCACAAATTAGTCATGGGGCTCTCAAGTACAGCATAGGGAATATAGTGAATACTTTTGCAATAACTGGGTATGTTGCTAGGTGGGTATTTGAAATATCGGGGGCACCACTTGGGAAGGTGTAAGATTGTCTAATCATTATGCAGTACACCTGAAGGTAAAACAAAATAATATGGAATATAAACTGTAATTGAAAAATAAAAAAAATACTGTTTGAAGGCCAGAAATCAGTTATACATGAAAGCTTGGGTCTTTAAGTTATATTTCTTGGTGGAAACACAAGTTATAGGTTAGTAACATCTTATCCTTTGAGTTTTTGCCAAGAAATACTAAAACTTTTGGTTTTGAGACCTTCCCCACCTGCTCTGTCTAAATGATTTATTTTGTTGCTGTTGTTATTTCTTTCATTTCATTATTTGTTATGGCAACGGCCCCGCTTACCTCAAGTGTTTCGTCACAGTTCTATAAGTGGTTACACCATCTTGAATTATTTAAGTCAGTGTAGACACCGAGGTGGTACGGATGGGCAAGCTCCTACACCATATGTGTTGATGGAAATGCGCTTGTTGAGATGTTTCCGAGCACAGCATCTGCGCTTATGCATCTTTTATAATATTTTGCACGGAGCCCATGCAGTAATTGATCTTCACCGTCTGATAATTCTTCATTTATGACACTTGCCCCTCCTATGCTTTGATAAATGGTAATCTTTTACATTTTGGAACAACAACAAAAAAGCATCTAAATTAAAAAGAAGAATGATCAATAGAAATATCTTCCCTGAGATCTTTTATTTTCATTATCCAGTGCACACTTTTTAGAAAAAGCTGAAGTCTAATGCATTCAGAAAAGTAGATATTGGATACTATCTCAGATGGAAAAACAAGTTTATTCACCCTGAGATTCACATGGAAGTCTAGGTTACATAAAGGCTGCTGAGGATAAGTTTCTCCTTTTCATCCTCTGAACTGAAAATTTGGGCCTACTTGGGGTTTTTGTTTACAGTGCTCTCTGAAATCCTGTCTTTGTGCTCAAAATGGAGTTTCACAATACCCAGCATTACCCAACAGCTTCTTTTAAATTGCAAGTCCACCTTAGGATCCTTCGCTGTGGAGAGGAGACAATGAATTCCCAAATACAACCCCTCAGAGACCTGTACTCGCTCAGCTACTGGTTTCAGAAAATATGAGCCATGCAGTAAGCTTGTGTTCATCTACCTTCTTGAAATAGCACTTGAAATAATCTATTATTAATAACAGTTTCTAAGTTCTAAAAACCTAAGAATTGACTCTGTCTAGGGAACCAACTCCATGATTTACCAAAACATACATTGGTTCAAATGCAGTAATGGAAGTAGAACCATTGACTGTAAGAGTTGCTGCTTTCGAAACTAGGAGAGGTGCCCAAGCGCCTTCAGATGTGTATACTACTGTCTCCCAGCATGGTTTGCAAATCACTAGCCGGAAGCAAGATGGTTTTAGGGTGTGCATGGATAAACTTCCCCAAAATTTGTAATCATTATTTACTTGTTGTAGTGGGTTGAATAGTGTCCCTCTCAAAATTTATGTCCGCCCAGAACTCAGAATGTGACCTTATTTGGAAATAGGGTCCTTGCAAATGTGATTAGTTACAGATCTTGAGATGAAATGATTTTCCATTTAGGGTGGGCCTTGAATCCAATGACTAGTGTCTTTATAAGAGAAAGGAGAGGGAGGTTTGGACACAGAGACATAGAGAGAAAAACGGTCATGTGAATATGGAGGTAGAGATTGGAATGACGTGTATAGAAGCCAAGGAATATCAAGAAACTAGGAGAGGTGTGTGGACCAGTTTTTCTTCCAGAAGGAACCAACATTTCTGACAACTTTATTTTGAACTCTGGCCTCCTGAACTGTGAAATAATCAATTTCTGTTGTTTTAACCTACCCAGTCTGTAGTATTTTATTATTGCAGCCCTAGGAAATGATTGCACTTAAAAATGTATTCTGCAAACTTGTGGTCAAGATGGAGGTGTAGGTAGACACACTTTGCATCCTTGCACAACCACAAGAAGAATTACAACTAACCTCAAAACAAAAACCTAGAATTGCCAGAAAATTGACTGTATGACAAACAAGGTTTTTAAAAAGCCATATTCATCCAGATGGGTAGGAGGGGTGGAGTTGTGGAGTTGGGATGTAGAGATGTGCCGATGGTGAGGGTAGAATGGATGGCCCCACATCCACATGTGGTGAATAAAAATTGGGAGGGATACTGTGGGACCAAGGGATACTGTGGGAGTGAGCGATCCCAGCTGCAGCCCAGGCCAGACTGCACAGCCCAAAGCTCCAGCACTGGGAAGATAAAGCCTCATAACTTCTGGCTGTGAAAACCAGTGGGAGTTGGGGCAGTGGAAGAAACTGCCGGCTTGTTAGGGGAGTCCATGTAAAGGGCCTGCACAGACTTAGAACAAAAGCAAACCTACCCACTCTGGGGATCACCACCAGGGCAGCAGTTAGGAGGGTGCTAGTCATACACTGGAAGTGGGTGAAGTGACTGGAAATGGGGTGAGTACTGGGCAAACCTCCAGAAGCCAGGCAGTGGTGTTGTCCCCTCTCTGACCGTTCTCACCACAGAGAGCCACAAAATGATGAAGCTGGTTGCCTTGCCCTGGTGAGTACCTAAGGCTCTGCCCCATACAACCTAACAAGTGTGCTAAGACAGGGAGTCAAAGCAGCTCTACCTAACACACAGAAACAAACACAGGGAGGCTGCCAAATTGAGGAGACAAAGAAATATGGCCCAAATTAAAGAATAGAACAAAACCTCAGAAAACGAAATAGAACAGAGATAGTCAACCTATCAGATGCAGAGTTTAAAACACTGGTGATCAGGATGCTCACAGAACTCATTAAGTATGGCAAAAATATGTGGGAAGAAATGAAGGTTATACTAAGTGAAATAAAGAAAAATCCACAGGGAACCAACAGTGAAGGGGAGGAAGCCAGGATTCAAATCAACAATTTGGAATATAAGGAAGAAATAACATTCAACTACAATAGAAAGAAGAAACAAGGATTCAGAAAAATGAGGAGAGTATAAGAAGACCCTGGGACATCTCCAAAAGTGCTAACATCCAAATCAGGGATGCCAGAAAGAAAAGAGGAAGAGCAAGAAGTTGAAAACTTATTTGAGAAAATAATGAAATAAAACTTTCCTAATTTTGTTGAAGGAAACAGACAAGTCCAGGAAGCAAGAGAGTCCCAAACAAATTGAACCCAAAGAGGACCACACCAAGACACATTGTAATTAAAATGACAAAGGTGAAAGATAAAGAGAGAATCTTAAAAGCAGCAAGAGAAAAGCAGAGTTACTTACGAAGGAGTTCCCATAAGATTATCAGCTGATTTCTCAAAAGAAACTTTTCAGGTGAGAAGGGACTGGCAAAATGTATTCAATGTGATGAAAAGCAAGGACTTATAACTGAGATTATTCTATCCAGCAAAGCTATTTAGAATGGAAGGGCGGATAAAGTGCTTTTCAGACAAGGTAAAGCTAAAGGAATTCATCATCACCAAGCTATTATTACATGAAATGTTAAAGGGACTTATTTAAGAAAAAGAAGATCAACACTATGAACAATTAAAATGACAACAAACTCAAAGCTATCAACAACTGAATCTAAAAAACAAAAACAAAGTAAGCAAACAACCAGAATAAGAACAGAATCATAGATAGGTATGGAGATCATTTGGAGGGTTATCAACCAGAAGGGGGAAGGAGGAGAACGGGGGAAAAGTTGCAGGGATTAAGGAGTGTAATAGGTAGGTGCAAAATAGGCAGGGGGAGGTTAAGAATAGTATGGGAAATGGAGAAGCCAAAAAACTTACATGCATGACCGCTGGGCATGAACTAAGGGGGGATTGCTGGAGGGATGGGGGTTGTTGGGCGGAGAGGAGTAAAAGGGGGAAAATGGGACAACTGTAATAGCATAATCAATAAAATATACTTAAAATGTATTCTACAAAATATACATGGTGTACAAAACCTGTGGTTTCACAGCTGTTACTATTTAGACTAGTATTCCCTAATTTATTTAGGTAGCAAAAAGTGCATTCATTAAAAAAAATAAGGAAATAATCCCATAGGAGGTAGAAAGATATTGCAAAACTGCTGTGGGTGGAATTTGGATTGGGGACCAGTGTGGGGAGCATTGGGTTTGCAACAGACTCCTTCCATCTGGAGCAGCATTGTGGGTGATCTGGGTCAACTCTTATCTCCACACCGTATCAACTCTGTGACTGCATAAAATACAAATAGTGGCCCATCTTCCTTAGCAGTAAAATGGGAGCAATAGTAAATATCTCACAAAAATTATGTGGGATGATAAGTTCCTTTTCCCTCAGTGTTGTAATACCAAGAGCTTATTTATCTGAACCAATTTCAGGTTGGTGAGGTTTGGGGCTGGGGCTGCTGGCTGCTGGGTTGATATACAAAAGAACATTTTGTAATTAGTGCTCTAAATGTGAATTGTGGTGAAAAATGTACAGAGCTGAGCAATATGGGGAGTGAGTTGTGGTAATGCAGTAGGAACTGATGCAAATAGCTTTCGATGAGTCATAGCTGAATCAACTTTCTATTCTGTGTTTTATTGTACATTTTTATAAGTTATGATGGCCTTTATTTCTCCATCTTTTCAACCCTATCATTTTGGAGTTTATAAAGGTGAGGGGAAAAACTCTAGACACTGTCAGAAAATTTGTCTTTAAAAAATTTCAGAGACATTTTGTAATTTGATGTGGATCCCTGGAAATACTCTAGGATGGTTTCCTAAGCAGGCTTGGCTGGTACCAGCAAGGGGACCTGGAGTGGGAGTCACACAGCTGACGCCCGTTATGTGTACTAGCCAATGGGTAGGCACTGTGTTTTTGCTACCTAAATTAAATGTTGTTTAATCAGTCCTGGAATCTCTGAGGTGGGTGTTCCTATTAAAATTCTTGTTTTACAGGGGGAAACTGAGGCTTGGAGAAATTAAGTAACTTGTCGCAGATTGTATATGTAGATATTAAGTAGCTTGTTCAGATCACCAAACAAGGCAGTCTGCCCCTAGAGCTTTTACTCCTCATCTCCTTATTATCCTGTGTAAAGGCTTAAAAAATGTAAGAATACAGGAAGGAGAAGAATGCCTCTCAATGATGTAAGACAAAGAGCTTGGTCTCTGAGGTCAGGAATGTCTGTTACAACAGTGGCCCTGCCACTACTTGTCCTCGGGCAAGCTGCTTAGACTGTATGACCCTCAGATTTCTCACCTGTAAACTGGATGCAGTGACAGCTACATCGTAGCATTCCAGTGAGTATGAAACAAGAGGTATTTAGTGCAACGTGAGATGCATGGGAAGTAGTACAATTTGAAATATGGTAAAGTGAGGGTGGTTTTTTTGTTCTTTTTCTAAAAAATCTTGACTTTTTTGACACACCTCATAGATGAACTTTAGAATTAGCTTGCCAATTCTATAAAATATCCTGTTGGGATTTTGATTAAAATTGCATTGCATTTATTATCTAATTTGGGGAGCATTAACATCTGTATGATATTGAACCTTTTTATCTAGGAATATCTTTTATGGATATTAAAATTATATGGTTATCTTCAATAAATTTCATACTTTGAAGATTTTTTCCTAAGTTATTCAAGGTTTAATTGGAATTTAATATAGCTTTCTTCTATATTACATTTTCAAATAAGTTTTTGCTGATTATAGGGAAGCTGTAGATTTTTATATGTTAATCTTGTTTCTACCCTTCTGAAAATTTTAACTAATCCATATAGATATTAGGTGATAGCTGTGGATTTTCTCTGTATACAAGGTCTGTCCTGAAAAAGTTTGGCCATTGTTAATATAACAAGAACAGTTTGTGCAGCATTGATGTAACCTGGCAGCCAAGGAGAGTGGACTGGAATGCGCATGTGTGAACAATGATGACTTCCCTATACTAGCCGGTAGGGATGGTAGAGACTGTTGAGTGAGCTTGTGCACCATGTGGCTGTTGCATTCAAAATGACTGAGCAAGTAGAGCAACAAATTTGCATCCAATTTTGCGTTAAGCTTGTGCCTTCCTTCACAGAAAATATTCGGATGATTGAGAAGGCCACAGCTATGGGCAACTGGTGATTGGCAGCTTCATCATGACAATACATCCACCCATGCATTACAACTGGTGCAGTTTTTTTGTGAAACATCAAATCACCCAGGTGACTCAGCCCAGATTTGGTGCCCAGTGACTTCTGGCTTCTCCCAAAAACTAAAATCACTTTTGAAAAGGAAGAGATTTCAGACCACAGATGAGACTCAGGAAAATACCGCAGGGCTGGTTCCTTCTGAGGGCTGTGGGGGATGGGTCTGCTCCAGGCCTCTCTCCTTGGTTTGTAGATGGCCATCCTCTCCCTGTGTCTCTTCACATCAGCAGAGCAGCTGATGGCAACTGGGAGAACTGCGTGAGGTCCCAAGGTGCCTGCTTTGAAGGGGACTGAGGCATCACTGTCCTGTGTACAATGTTTCATGTATCTTGTATCTTCTTCAATAAATGTCTCTATTTTTCATATTATATGGCTGGATACTTTGTGGACAGACCTCATATATCTATTTTGCCAATATTCATATTTATTATTTTTTTCTGATCTTTTGTATTGACTATTAACTCTAGAACAAAATTATTGACCATAAAAGTAGGCATCATTATGTTTTGTTTCTGACTTTAATGGTGATGTGGTCTAATGTTTTACTGTTCACAATGGTATTTGGAAATGGGCTGATGTTGAAAATTTTTTACAAATTATTTTATTATTGTTCAATTACAGTTGTCTGCATTTTCCCCCACAACTCCCCCCCACCCCAGCCAAACCCACCTCCCTCCCTTGCTTCCACCCTCCCCCTTTACTGTTGATAATTGCTGGAGGTGAGTGGTAGGTATCTAGAGTTCAGAATCTATTTTCTCTGTGTTTGTGTATGTTTTAAAAGTTCTATAATAAACAGTTAAATGAAAAAATATAGTCAAATTAGAAAAAATGAACAAGTTACAAAATAGTCGTGGAGATGTAAAGCACAGCATAGGGAATACAGTCAATAATACTGTAATCACTATGTGTGGTATTGGGGGTACTAGATTTACCGGGGAGATCACTTTGTAAATTATACAAATATCTAATTGCTATGCTCTACACCTAAAACTAATAAAATGTTGCATGTCAACTGTAATTGAAAAATAAAAAAGAACAAGACTTGTTTTAAGTGTTTGGTAGTAACCTCTTTTCAAATGAAGGAAATATCTCTGCCCCCGCCTCCCGCCCCCCCAGTTATTGTAAATTTTTTATTTGGTATGGGTATAGATTTACATGTATCCTCAAAAAATATTTTAGAAAAAAAATGTAACAGGGTCCACCCATCTCAAAAGTCCAAGGGCAAAAGTATGAGAGTCTTAATATAGAAACTTGAGAACTCATTCACCAAATATTTAGATTGGCTTCACTCTCTTCATCAACTGACAGTTTTCAACAGGAGTAGAAATGCCTCTAGGGCCGAGCACATGCTGAAAATACAGCAGGAACTAAATAGATAATGTGTCGTTGCCAGAAGGTTTCTGGGGGAGAAGGATGTAGGCCATGGAAGCTGTATCGCACAGCCCAGAGCCCCCTCCAGGGCTGAAGGATGTATCCCCCAACACTAACGGGATTATAACTGGCTGGGTCTTTCCAGCTGCTAGTCCTTCCCAAGGATTTCCCGTGGCCGAACAGAATCACCTTACTCACATTCCCGCCCCCATCCCAGGAACAGCTGCATCCATGGACTGGCCTGCACTCTTGCCCAACTCAAGTCAGGTGTCATTGGCAGGGCTCGGTCCTTCTGAGGCTTGCGAGGGGAGTATCTGCCCCTGGCCTCTCTCCTCGGTTTGTAGATGCCCACCTTCTCCCTGTGTCTCTTCACATCAGCTTCTCTCTGCCTGTGTTTGTGTCTGTGTCCAAATATGACACTAGTCATGGGGATTAAGATATATCTTACTCCATGTCCTGGCTGATGTAGCTCAGTGGATTGAGTGTGGGCCTGTGAACCAAATGGTTGCTAGTTCGATTCCCAGGCAGGGCACATGCCTGAGTAGCAGGCCATGTCCCCAGTATGAGGTGCACTAGAGGCAACCACACATTGATGTTTTTCTCCCTCTCTCCCTGCCTTCCCCTCTTCTCTAAAAGTAAATAAATAAAATATTAAAAAATACATCTTACTCCAGTATGACCTCATTTTAATTTAACAAATTACATTTGTAGGCACCCTATTTCCAAATAAAACTGCATTCAGAGATACTGAGTGTTAGGATTTCAACATATGAATTTTGGAGGGACACAATTTACCTAATAACAATGTATCACATCAAGCTTTTTTCTTATACTTTGGTCCCTCCTGTATAATGTTTCTTTGAGCCCCAGAGCCTCTCTCTTCTAGTGTCAAGCTGTCTCATTATTTTATTGAATAATATTTGTGGACAGTTAAATTGGAATATGTATAGTCTTTCCTTCTTTTTGGCAGTTTAGCCTGGCTTTGAAGATTTCTTATTTTCTTTCTGTATCGATTTAGCTTTTTCTCTAGGGCCTTACCCTTTCTCCTAAGGAATTTGCTCTCTTCCTAGTCTAGAGTCTAACTTACTCAGTGTTCTTTTTTTAATCTTTTGTTTTTTATCCTCTGTTCTCACTTTGTTAATAAAAGTGAAGCATATCTTTTCAAATTGATGCATTTCTTTCCTCATTCCCTGAGCAAGACAGAGGACTTTTACTTTTATTTTCATTTTAAAACTTAATTTAAAACATTAAAAAATGTGGGAAAGTAAACATAACATAAAATTTACTACCTTAACTGTGTTTAAGCATGCAGTTTAGTGGTGTTAAGTATATTCACATTGTTGCATTTAAATTATTCTTAACCTTTGGTTTATAATCATTTCATTGGGTTGTTTCTGTTCCTCAAGCCAAGAAGGTAATATGCCCCCTATATAGTCAATACTTACATTCTTTCTTTTCTAATTTTTTATTATGAAAGTTTTTAGACATAAGAAAAAGTTGGAAGTACAATGAACATTCCTATACCTACATTCAACAATATTATTTAAATATACTTGCTTTGTCTATCTATATGTGTGCATTTATTTATATGTATAAGTGCATGCATATATTTACATATTTGTGTGTTTATGAATTCATATATGTGTATGAAAAAAATATATGTGTACATCTCTTCTCTACCATCCTGAAAGCAAATTATGGAAATCAAGACACTTGGCCTCTATATTTCAGCATGTATCACATACAAAATAAGTATATTTTCCTATGTAACCATGATGTCATTATTACACCAAAGAAGACAAACAGATTCCCTAATATCATCTAATACTCAATCCATATTCAAATTTCCCACATCTTCTCCAAAACATCATTTATACCTTTTTTTGTTTTTTTTTTAAGAACCATCATGGATCATGCATTGCATTACAATTCTTTTTGTTTTCCCATTGCGATGCTTTTTACTATTCTTTCTTTTTACTCTTTTGTATTTGAGGCCAAAAATTAAGTACCTAAAAAAATTAATGTAATTAATACATAACAAGTGAAATGATTTCGAGAGACTTATACTCAAGTTTTACCTTGGTCCTAGACCTGCTGACGTTCAAAACAAGATGGAGAGGAGCAGAACCTGGGTCTCCTGGACTAGTGCCTCCTATTAAAACCCTGGTGCTACAATGAAAGGGCCAGGCCTCCATGATCTATGTGCACTTAGCTGTCTTTTGTAATTTCTAGCCCTAGTCTACTGTCTTTTCTAATATGTTATAGGGTGCAAAAATTATTCCACCAATGCATATTAGTCCTATATAATGAAGTTTTGTAAGTCTTATATGGTATGAAAATACATTTTTAAGTAAACTAATGTTTGATTCAGTCACACCTGCTGAGATCTAAGCCTGCCAGAAAAACTTCTCACTAATGCCAGTAAAAACTGGCCTTGTGTCTGTAAACATCAGCCAAAATATAATGAGTTGCTGCCTACAAGATTCCCTGATCAACATGGCCATATATTCGGGAGTTGGGGGGTTGGAATGATGATTCATTCCATCTCCTCTCTTACTCTGTGAATTTAAGAATTATTTGAGAAATGGATTTAGGGTCATTAATGTTGGGGTCCGCCCTGCCTGGTTTCAGGAGCCGTAACCCCCTGGAGCTAAGGCTGAGTGAGAAAACCTCCGAGAACCAGGATACCTAAGGAGACAAACTTATTTCCCTGAACATGGGCACTGCCTGCTCTGTGTTTGGCTCCCTTTGGCTTGATTGGATAGTCAATGTTGGGTAACAATTCTCTAAAGAGAATGAACCTAAGACAGATACGATCATGTGGGAATAAGCCATCAGGAAAGAGATTCAGGGGGCTGTGGAAATGAAGGGGTGATCGACATCACCCCTGCCCCCTTGGCTTTGACAAAAGCCTGAGTCCTTGTTCTGGATGTAAGAATTCCAAGTCTCCCGCTGCCTTTGTCTCCTCTGCCCAACTCAGGGCCTGTGGAAATAGCAGGGGCAGTGAGGTCCAGACTAGAGTCAGAGGACCCCTGGGGTAAATTAGACTTGGGGCATAAAATATGCAAAATCCTGTGAGACCTGCTTGCTAGGATGCTCTTGGATGTGTAGGCACAGGCAAGAAACGAAACTAAGCCTGTATCTGTTAGGTGATAATAACCCCAAAACTCAGCATTAGCTCTTTGAACTCTTTGTAAAATATCTACCTGTTTTTGATCTTGCCTGCTAGACAATAAATCCACATTCTACAAGTATCCGTTCACCTACCCAATACTACCTAATAAAAAGCCTGCTCGGGCGGGGGGAAAGCGGGGTGCTCTCCTTTGAGAGAGTGGCCAGGCCACTCAGAGGCACCCTCCCCTTGAGAAGGTAGCCGTGCCGTCCCTTTTCTTCCACACAGGACTCAGTAGTCTGTGTGTATTTTTCTTGTATCTCACGAGCATCTGCAACATTTGCGATCATCGCTGGCCGGTGGTTGCAACACATTAAGGAGATGGACACATCAGTCTTCTTATTGTAAAGTGGATTGAAAAATGCAGTTGGATCCACCACCATTAGGCTTCCTCCCTCCAAATTCTAGACCTTGGGTTGACCTACCTGCGGGAGAGGTTGAGTGTCTGGAGCAGGTGCATGTACCCAGAATTGCTGCCTCATAGTCTGTGAGCCCAAAGAGTGCGAGAAGAAAAAGGGAAGAAACATAACTAGGTACTATCTTTTTAAAAATTGAAATATAATTTACAGTAAAATTGACAATTTTCTTTAAAAAAGATTTAAAACTGCAGTTGACATTTAGTGTTATATTCACTTCAGGTGTACTGTAGAGTGGTTAGACATTTAGATTACAAAGTCATCCACTGATAAGTCTAGTCCCCACCTGGCACCATACATATTCATTACAGTGTTATTGACTATGTCCCCTCTGCAGTACTTTACATCCCCATGACTATTTTGTAACTACCCATTTGTACTTTTTAATCCCTTCGCCTTTTTCACCCAGCCCCTAACTCCACTCCTATCCGGCAACCATCAGTTTGTTCTCGGTATCTATAAGTTTGTTTCTGTTTTGATTGTTTCTTAATTTTGTTTTTCAGATTCCACAAATAAGTGAAAGTATATAGGATTTGTCTTCTTCTGTCTGACTTACTTCACTTAGCACAATTCCCTGCAGGTCCATTTGTGTTGTTGCAAATGTTAAGATTTCAATTGTTTTAAAGGCCGAGGAATATTCCATTGTGTGTATGTTCCACATCTTTATTCAATTGTCTATCAGGGGACACTTAGGTTGCTTCCATGTCCTGGCAATTGTATATGAAATGCCCTTCTTTGTCTCTGTTTTAAAGTCTATTTTGTCTGAATATTGCTATCCCAGCTTTTAAAAGATTTCCATTTGCCTGAAATATCTTTTTCTATCACCTTACTTTCACTCTACGTGTGTCTTTCAGTCTGAAATGGGTCTCTGCAGTAGACAGCATATGTGTGGGTCTCGTCTTCCTTCAGCCACCCTATGCCTTTTGTTTGGAGCATTTAATCCATTTACACTTAAAGTAATTAAATTATTCATAGATATTTAGCTATTGCCATTTTATTATTCATATTTTAATCATTTCCCTTCTTCTTAAAGTAGAACCTTTAATATTTCTTGTAATACTGGCTTTGTGGCAATAAACTCCTTTAGCTTTATCTTGTCTGGGAAAAATCCATCATTTTCAATGTGTAGTTGGGTGAGTTTTGACACATTTGTAGAATTGTGCAACCACCATCGCAATCAATATATAGGCCATTTCCATCACCCCAGGAAGCTCCCTCCTGTGCCTTTGCACTGGGTCTTCTCCCCTTTCACTCTTGTCTCCAGACCTTGGCAATCCTGATCAGACTTCTGACCCTCTGTTTTGCTTGTAGAATGCTACATAAGTGTACTTATTACAGATCAGATGGGGAAGGGGCCCTGAACAATATAAAAGATCCCCCCCTTTTCTCCGGGGGTTCCTCCCCCATACTAGGTTCACTTTGCCTGCTGTCAGAGGAAAGACATCTCTCAATGCCAGAGATTGGTGAAAGGAAAGGAATTATTATTTATTTAAAAGTTATACAGACTAAAGTTCTTTAGAATACCCACAAACGCACACAGTCCTTCCTTCTCTCTCTGCCCAGTCTGGGGCATTGCATCTCAGGAAAGAAGTAGAAGTCTGCGATTCAGGCTCCCGGCACCATCCACATGGCAAAGGAGAGCAGCACTTCCAAAGCTGCGTGGTCCCGAAAAGACCCCAAATGGCTGCCAAGCCTGGGTTTAAATCCCAGCACCAATCTTCCTCTGCAGCCCCATTTCTGGCTCCGCCCACAATTGGCCACACCTGCCAGCATTCAGGGCGGGTGTGGCCCTGTGGTGTGGAGCCAATCATCTCCCAACTCTTCCAGACCTCATCACAAATCCCTATTTGGGGCTCCCCTCTCGACTGCACCCTGTTATATACTTGTGCATATGTAACATACACATTATATACCAGTAGTGTGTTTCTTTTTACTGCTGAATTTTCTTCCATTGCACTGATGTATCACAGTTTATCTGTTCACCAGTTGCTGGACATTTGAGTCGCCTCCCGTTTTGGGCTGTTATGAGCAAAGCTGCCCTGAGCATCCATCTGCACCTGTTTGTGTGGACTTATGTTTTCTCTCGAGTAAATTCCTAGGAATGTGGTTGTTGCATTGTATGGTAAGTATTTGTTCAACTTTATAAAGAAATGGTATACTGCTTTTTAAAACATTAATTCCGCCCAGTGGAGGAACATGAACCAAAGATTATTATGCTCCAAACACACACAAGTCAGGTGACTTTCTTACCTGGGGACGAGCGTGTGAGGGGTGGGGAGAGAGGTTGGTACTGCGACTTTATTGTATTGACTCCCAGCCCTGGATAATCATTCGAATCTCCTAAAAAGCTTTTATAAAGTTTGATGCTAGTTCCCCAATCCCATCCCTTCAGAATTAATAAGTTTTGGTGAAATCTTATGATTTTAGAGAGCCTCAGATGATTCTAATTACAGCAAAGATTGAGGAGCACTCTGGTAGAACGCTCTCGTGGGAACGCGGTACCTGTGAAATAGAGACATGGCTTTTCAATAACCAAGAGGCCACTGCCTCGATGAAGGTGAATCATTAATATGATAAAATCGGTGGTAACTGTCATGGTATTGTATGAGTGCTGTAAAACTAATAACATATTTGGCTCTAAATATATATTTTAAATTTATATCTTGCATGAGTTTTTAAAAATGAATGTAAGAGAACTATAATTCTGAAGCCCTTAGGCCACTTAAATATTGTTGTGTTCTCACACAAAAACCGCAGGTCTGCTCACTTTTTCAATATTAAATATATAAGGAGACTTGCAGTTTTTTTTTTTTTTATTAACTCTGCCCAGTCTTCCAAGGACGTTGCCTTTCCTCATTGGTTGAATATATCCTGTTAGTTTAAAGGTGATTCAGTTTTAAATGGCACAGTTTCTGTGAGAGATTCTAAGCTAATTTTAGGCTATGATTTACAAAATAAACTACTGTTTGGTGCTTTTGATTTGATTTGAAAAGAATACTTTTAAAGGCAGCTTTATATATTATTGGACCCAGTTGAAAAACTTACCCCTATCATGTTCTTTGCCCTTAGTTCTTAGTTCAGAATGTCAACTTCACTCTAAAAAGTGATGAATTGTCTACATGAAGTGATAATGGTTCAAGAAAACATCTTTGCTTTTCACAGATAGCTTTCTTGTTGTATTTAGAAGTAAAATACAGACAGGATCCTTCAGGGTGATTATTTCCAAAAACAAAACAAAATAAATTGACAGACAATAGAAAAATCAAGAGCCTCACCGAGCACAGGACACTCCAAATTGGTTGGTCTGGGGAGTTAGACTCTGAGGATAAATGAATAGATAGCATGTTTTGAAATGTTTTTCTGTGGAACGTTTACAATGTAAGCTGTACATTAGTTTTGATTGTTTTCAATTGCCAATGCTACAGAACAGGGCAAAAGGAAAGAGGAAAGATGAAAAGTAAGGTTTTTTATTCTGGGTACCATGGTAGTTCATTGATTAAGAAAGAAATTACTTACAAACGTTATTATAGCAACGCCAATAGAACTTTAAATAAAAGAAAAAAAATGCACTCACATTCCTGCGACCCCCAAATCAATCTGTTCTTCTTTTTCATTTCTTTAGGATTTTTTGTCCCATTAATTAGGTGGAACATTGTTTGTTCATCATTTTCTAACTGTAAGGCACACAGCCCAGTTTTTTGGTTTGTTTGTTCTGGTATAAAAATATTGCCATGAAAATTGTTATGCAAGTTTAGGACAATTTTTTGGATTTTTTTAGAATAAATGCATGGAAATAACATTTCTGAATCAAAGGATAACATTTTGATAGTTTGTTATTATGTTAACTCTTCAAAATGTGTTATTGTGCACATTTATTCTACATAGGTACAAGTGCACTACCTCCACAGTGCTGGGTATCCTAATTTGAAATAAAATTGGGATAAAATGGTGCCTTATTATTTTAATGATTATTTCTTTGCTTATTAGAAGGATTGAACATTTCTTCCATATTTTTGTTTATTAATTTCTCTTTTTTGACATAAATGGCTTGATTATGTCCTGTATTCATTTGTGGTCAGGGAGTGTTACTAATGCTCTTACTAATTTTTACAACTTCATTTTACTGTAGGTATTAACCCTTTGCTTGTTTAATTGCTATAAATATTATTTAGTCCATTGCATTTCTTTCAGTTTAGTTTTTTGTTGTTTAGCACAAGTTTTTGATGATAAAACTATTTGTCATTTTATTTGTGGTTTTTCCTATTGCTTCAAAACTTAGGACGGTATTCCTTCTCCAGAGATCTGAGCTGAGCTTGACGCCAAACCCCATGTGGCCCTAGTGCTGCTGCATGCTTGGAGCTTAATGGTAGTTGGGGGTGAGCAGGGAAATCAGGGCTCAGGTTACACAGTAGTTGTGTCAGTAAATGTGTGTGTGTGAAAAACACTTTCTCACAAAGGCATTATATTATCTTTCCTGAGAAGTACAATATTAATACCTTCAGTACGGCTGGTTCCTATGGACCCAACTGTGTAACCAGAATGACGTAGCGAGTGTGGCACTTCATGGGAAATTCAGTGTCAGGAAGGTAAGCTAAGTAGTTTATTCACACCCAGAATAATTTTTTGTTGTTGTTGTTTGAAGTGAATTGATTGTAAATAGAAATCTAACTAAAGCATAGGTCCAGGAAAGAATGACATCTCACAATGGTGCAACTGCTGCTAAATAATTTCTGGCTTGCCCCTAAATTGACTGATTTCGGAAGGATTGGGGAGATCTCCTCTTACAACGTGCTATAATGAAGAAAGAGGTTAAGAAATCATACCACCTCATGGCCACCTGCCTGGAGTGCTTACAATAACTAAAGACTTTCTGGGACGTCCTCAACTCAGATGTCCCCTTTTGCTGGTCTGTGTTCGCTGCTACACTTGTCAGATCGCAGGCCCCTTCAGCTTCTGCAGGAATTTGACAACAGTTTCCTCGCTGGTGTTCTGAACCCCCATCTTACTTTCTAGTCCATTTTGCTTATTATTATTTTTTAGAACACCGTTATGTGCCAATGCTTAGGTTTAGAAACTCTGATAGCTCTCTGTTACACACTGTAACATGCTGAGATTTCCTTGTCCAGCTTTAAAGACCCTGCCCTACTGAGACAGTTTTCTTTCTCCTGCCTCCTGGACACTTGCCCTTTGCTCCAGTCCAGTGCCTCTGGTCTCTTCCTTGCAACTTTCCTATTCCTTCCCACTCTTATGCCTTTGCTTGTCGTAGTCCATTTGGCCTGCTAAATCACATTATGATGGACTGGGTGGTTTATCAAAAACAGAAGTTTATTTCTCATATTTCTGGATGCTGGGAAGTCCAGGATCAAGACTCTGGCAGATTCAGTGTCTGATGAGTGCCCGCTTCCTGGTTCATCATGTTTTCCGTGGTGGAAGGGTCAAGGGAGCTCTCTGGGTCTCTTTATAAAGGCACTGATCGCATTAATGAGTGTTTCACCCCCCTGACCTAATCACCTCCCAAAGGCCCCACATCCAGACGCCATCACATTATAGATTTGGTTTCAACACATGAATTTTTGGGCAACACAGACATTCAGAATATAGCACCTCCTGTGCCTAATGCTTTCCTCCTGGGATGCTTTCCTTTCTTCCTCACTTAAAACCAGACTCATTGGTCAAATCCCAGCTCAAGTCTGATATTAACAACAACAACAACAACAACAAAGCATATATAGAGCTCACGCTCCAAGAGAAGCTTTGGTGTCATTGTGTGGAGCAGTCTCTGGGCGAGGTCTTGTCAGTCAAAGGCTGCTTTAGCCTCTCGGAACTGGCTTTCCCTGGTGGTTCTCTTTGTGTGTCTACTGGTTTTTGTTGCATAAGTACACACCTGTTGGGTGGTATCCTGGTTCTTAGAGGGTCCTAGATGGACCCTCACAAATGTGATTTACACTCCTATATTGAATGTACATGCTTTCTGTGTACACTTGGGTCTGTGCCAGGAGGAAACCACTTTATTCTTTGTACCATGGCCTTTAAATAAAACTCCATTCCTTACAAATGGAAAACCTATCCCGGCTATAGTCAGTGAGAGAGATGCGACTACAGAGGAAGGGTCACAGATGTGACCCTAGAAGGAAGCTCCCTACCTTTGCTGTTTGAAGATGGAGGGAGGGGGCGGCCAGCCAAGGAATGTGGGGACCTCTGAAAGCTGGGAATGGTCCTTAGCTATAGCCAGCAAGAAAACAGGAACCCAAGTCCCACAACCACCGGGAACTGGGTTTTGCCAATGGCCTAAATGAGTGGGAAAGGGATTATTCCCTGAAGCCACCAAAAGATGAACTTGGCTTGCTGACAACTTGATTTTAGTTGGGTGAGACGCCTACTAGACTTCTACCCTACAGACTGTTAGATAATCAATTTGTGTTGTTTTAAGCCACTAAGTTTGGAACCTCAGGTTTGGCAAGGTGGAGGGGACTCTGAAGACCAGATGTTCTGCTGCTTCTTTTCCCCACTCGTCACTCTCGAATCATCTCTCTTCGCTCACCCACACTATGCCTGTGTGAGATCCACCAGGGATCTTACCACTGCTGGTGGCAGCTCTTTCCATTACGGAGACTGTCTTTGAGCAACTTGAAGGCAAGGACCTTATCCACTGCGGTCTGATCCACTGTGGCAACACCAGCCCCAACTCAGAGCCTGGCACGTAGCAGGGACTCAGTGAATGAACGAGAGACTGAACAAAATATTCCTGGCTTCCCTGTGTCATCCAGAAAGCAGTCCTCTACTGTTGTTGTATGATAGTCTCCTAAGGAATACTCACTTTTCTGGGATGTGATTGTGTAACTATTACAAAAGTCTGTGGTTCGAATCTTTCCCAAGGTCTTATCTCAGCAGCCCTGATGCAGGACTCTGCCAACAGTCGCAGCTTCTCCGTTTCCCACTGTGTAGTCTGCAGACAGCCTGATGAGGACGGAGGTTATTTGGAAGGCTTCCTGGTGTGCTTTAAGTGTAACAGGATATCGAGTGGGACTTTTCATGGTGTCCTCAAATTTCACCAGAAGCACCAGAGCTGAGAGCAAAAGGGGATAAGTATCTCCATCTTTCTGAATAGGGTACTAGCAGTTAGACACACCATTGCAGAAATTGTGAAAAGAGGGTAAAACTGGGGCAGTGATTATTCATCTCCATCGCATACCTCTAGCTGATGCTGGAGGAGAGGATTAAAGAGTCTTTGGGGCAGTGGGCAGTGTTGTGGCATTTCCTTTTCTGTTTTTATGAGGGTCCCTCATATGAAGAGAATTGGGCCCCAAAGGTGCCCTTGGATTGGAATAGAGCAAGGTGAAAGGATTCGTGGAGATATGGATATGGGCTTCCTGGAATTTAGGGCCAGAAAATGAATAGAAACTGGGGATTAATTCCTGCCTAATGAGTCTGGAATGTGGGAGGCTGGTCAGAACAGCCCATGAACCCCAAATGAGTGAAGAGGGTAGCAGTGAGAGCTGTTTGCACAACCAGAATTTGTAATGGCGAGCATATGTGTATCCCAGTAGTTGTAATGGAGGAGCGCTGGCTTCGAACCAGGGGGTTGCTTATGGGGTAAAGGCACCCTAGCAATAAACTACCTTATGGTATACTTCTGGGCAGAAACTGAAAGGTTTGCAGGAAACCTGCATTGGTTTGGAAGGGGGGTGCTTTTCGGCAGGTGGTCCCAATAGTGAACCTCTGAAAAGCTCACAAACACATTCCTTTGGAGAGAGCCAGCATATGGCCATGGTCTACCATATTGTAGTAGCACCTAATACGAAAGACAGATTTGCTTCTTTTCCTCTAATTCCTCGTTCCTATCTATGCCTTGATCCTGGAGAAACCTTATGCAGCAGGCTGAGGGGGTTGGAGAATGAATTAGATGGAGGAAGGGGAGACAATACCTTCTTTCTAGCTGTAGGGCTGTGGTCACCTTGCCACAGGTTGGGGTAGGGCTGGGTGGTGGTGGGTTCTGAATTGGGTATGTGATTGAAGTTTTAAATAAGATGTTTTAAGGAATTTTAATTCTTGAAAGTAACTTAAAAATCTGTGAGATATGCCTGAAATGTTGCCCAGAGCTGGGAAAGGGTGATTTGAAAGGGTGACTTATGCACATTAGCATAAAGTGAGTACAGAAAAATAAGGATGTTTCTGTTTGTACACCGGCGAGTTTAGCTTGTTTGATAAACTGATGAGATAAACAGTAATTTTAGGCAAATTCCAGGGAGGCCAGTTCTGAAGGATAGGTGGGTAACAGACTATTCTTTGGAGCTTTGGTATTAGGGACTCTCTGCTTTTCTGAAGTTTTTGATAGTGTTATTTAATGTTGTATGTATTTTAATTTTGTATTTATTTTGAAATAAGGTTCCAACTACAGAAAAGTTGCAGAAATAGTACAGAGTTCCCATATACCCTTTTTCCAGCTCCCCCTAATGTTAACATCTCATATAACCATAGTGGAATGATCCAAACCAGGAAATTACTATTAACTGATTTACATATCTTATTCTGGGGTGGAATCTGGACAAAGTAAGTATGTTTTCAATATAAGATTGGACTGGCAAGATTCCAGTTGAAAATGGTGACTGGCTAGAGGCTCCTGGTGTATCTTTTCAGAAAAAAAAAGGCAGTATATTTGCAAAAGCTAAAACAAGCCCTCGGTGTATTGGCAGAATCCAGTAGACCTTCTGCTGATTGAACAGCCAATGGAAATGGATTGAGAAACACAATGTCCCTGAAATAGAGCAAGGATTTTTGTTTAAAAATAATTTTCAAATGCTTTTATCAGTCTTCTACTGTCTTCACCCTGGTTTGAAGTGCAGGGTATGTTTTGACTTTACCTATACAGTGTTGGCAATGCTGGGGTGAGGGGGAGGACTGGAGTACTCTTCTCACTGTTCCCATGGGAACCTCTCTTTCCTAACAGTCTCAGAGCCTGTACCTTCCAGAGATGAATGGCAAGAAGCACAAAGGGATTGGTGATGGCACATTTCATTTTGTCCAAGTTTAAGCTAGAACACTTTGCTTTTGTTCAGTGAGTGAATGGAGGTAGATACATGTCTTCTCAATTTTGGGCATCAGGCCAAGATGCAGTCAACCAAAGTGTTCCCTCTAGTGGCGGATTTCAGAGTAGAATTATGCTAGCACCTAACTGATGAGAAAGAGAAAAGCAATCCTTGACATGTAGGAACTATAGATGTTGTAACAACTTGGCGTTGTTATTACTGGCCTGGAATGCAAGCTGTGTCTTATGTATGGTTGAACATAACACATTCCACGGGACATCAACATCAGACAAGGCCACTCCTTGACCACAACGCTTCAAAGCCAAAAGAAGAGCACAGACAACACATGGACACCATCCAAGTCACAAAATACCAAACATTCTCTGCTGGCTAAAATGAGTAATGGCTGCTTCCTTGCCAATTACACCTTTCACCTTGCTTATAAGTAAGACTTATTGAGATACCCAATTATGAAATTGTCCCTGCTCTCTGACAGTGCCCAGTCCACCAAACATCCAGCCAAAGATCAAATCTGATGATAGGTCCTTACCAACATTCTCTTCCTGAGACGCGCCCTTCACTCCCCGTGGCGTGTGGTCTCTCTCACTGTGACTCGTAATGATTCTACTCTTTGAATGTGTTACTGGTGGTCTTTGGCTTGATGACATTGACAGTGGACAGACAGAGGGCCAACACATATTTGGCAGATACTAAATAAGGATTGATCTTTTTTCTTCCAGAGATAGGCAAACAATGCAATGAAACAAAACAGAGTCTGGGGAAAAAATGCTGCTGAAAAAGGAAAAAAGAACACCAACCCTAGACTTGGTTGGAGCTGCTAGTTATACTTTTCCATGACTTTCACTTTTGTACCAGTCACCACAGGATTCCAAGTAAACTATTGTTTAGTAGGAGAATAAAAATGGTAATTGGAAGTATTAAAGCGCCAAACTGATACTGTAGAACACAGAAGGAGTAATATTGAAAGGAAACTTTAGAGGTTTTCCTGGAAGGCGGAGAAAGATAACAGGAAAGCACATTGTAGACATAAAGTGATTCAATCCAAGAAGTACTTGTGTTTGCAAAGAAAAAATGAGAGTGACTGTAATAGTAACAGTGCTGCGTACTGTAGATTGGCTTGCTCAAAATGCATTCGTACCCTCCAGCCATGCGCAAAGGCTGGAAAGCCAAAACCCTTCTTCCCAGCATTGCTTGCAGCTTTGGAATGTGATTTAGGTTCTGCCAAGACGGTGCACTCAAGTGAGACTGGATTGAGAACTGAGCCACGTTGGGGAAAGGGAGGTGTGGAGCATCCAGTTTGCTGGAGCTGATTATAGCAGAGACAACTCCAGAGGCAGCTTTCCAGTTCCGCCATCAGCTTCCTGGTGGGGGCCGGGGCCACAGAACTCTGCAAGCTTTAGGTGTAACAGTGGCTCCTGACTCTGTGCTCCCTGACTGGGGCTGGCGCAGCGGCCCCTCTGGCAGCCCAGGTTTGCCTTTGGGAGTCACTCATGGAAGGTCCGGCGGGAGCAGTGCTGTCCTGTAGAAATGTAATGTGGCGCACATGTGATTTGAAAATTTCTAGCAGCCGCAGGTAAAGAAATATTACAATGAAATAGGTGACATCAATTTTAATAATATATTTTATTTAACTTAGCTAAAACATTATCATTTTCATTTGTAGTCAATGTATTGTATTCTTTTTTTTGTATTAAAGCATGTCTCATTTGACAGTAGCCACATTTTAAGCCCTTGGTAGCTCCTGTATTGCACAACTCAGGTATAAAGTCTGCTTTTCCAGTTCTCCTGGTGATTTAGTAAATTATTTACTACCTTGTAATAAATCCCCTCTGCTTAAACTTGTGGGTTGTGCTTTTTGCAACTGAGCACTGGCCAATACAGAGGCAATAACCAGATAAGAATAAACATGAAAAGGATTCAATATTCACCAGGAAAATTAATGAAGAGAAAATTATACCTAGACACACTCAGACAATTTTTTTGAATTGCAAAGATAAAGAAACTGGGATGCCTCCAGACAATCTCCTCTGCCCCCTTGCAAATCTATGAGAGAACAATATACAGATTGGCTTCAGCCTTCATTTCCGCAAAGATAAATGGCAGAAGGAAATGGAATGATGGCTATGTATTTGGGGGATAAAGAGTCTGATTGAGAATTTTATACTTGGTCAAGTTGTTTTTCAGGACGAAGTATAGCAGAATGACATTTAGATTTGCAAGGGCTTGTGAAATACCATGAACAGAGCTTTCTTGAAAGATACACATTTTTCATATCAACCTGTTTCTGTTTCATTTCTGCCTATTTTGTTTTATATTTTTTCTTTTTAAAGTGGTTATTTATCTTTTTATCTCTTTGAGGATACTAAAATATGTTTATTTTTTAAAAATGTGAAGTGTGTCCTTTTTATTTTCTTGTAATAGTGATTGTGACAGTGTTGGTTGTCTTTCCTAACATCAGTGGTCTTCCTGTGTTCTGCATTTTAGTTTGCAGGCCTTCTTGAACGGAAGATTTCGTTTCTTTGTTATTCCATTTTCTCTCTCCACCCCATCCCTGGTGTCGAGGTTTGTCTCTGCCTGGGCCATGGAGTCCCCAGGTCTTGCATCGGGTGCGTGGTGCTCCTGCTCCACAGTGATGCCGGGGATATGACACACACGGCCGCTGAGCCCTTCGAGGACTTCTGTGGAAACCAAGAGGAGAGGGTGAGGCTGTCTTCCTACGCTCGCAGAATCAAGCGCTGTTGCAGGCAGCAATGGGTAGCAGCTGCTCTCGGCCTCCTTTCTCGATCTGCCGAGCCTCACTTCTGCTGAGGGTCTCAAGCCAGGAGCCCAGCTTCCTGTAGGGTATTCCTGTTCCTGTCGCTAGGGGCGACATTCAGCCAGTGCGTTCTGGTGTGGCCGTATTGCTTGTTTCCAGTTAGTTTGTTCTAATTGGGTGCTGAATTTATTTTCGCTGGTGGGTGTCTGTGCTGGTCAGGGTCTGGGCTATGCTAGTTCTTAATATTATCAACATCAGCGAGTCCTGTTACCCCACAGCCGCTGACTTCCTGGGCACCTCAGATTGCTCCTGGCCTGGAGCCCAGTAGGCCTGTACCTCCCATCTCATTTACTGCTTTGCATCGTGGTGCCAGTTCAGGGCATGTGTTCATTTCGGTTTTGAGCATGGCTATGACTTTTTTTCTTATATTTTATCTTTTATGCAGAGAAGCAGAGGAGAGGACCTCAAAATAAATGCTTATTATATCATTTTGACAAGAAGTTTCTTAAAGACGTTGTCCAGATGACCAAGATATGCATTAACGTTAGAGTATTAAAGAATTGGTGGAGATTGCTGAAATTATAAAGTACAACTAAGTGACCAACTGTAGATATTGAAACAACTGAATAAGTGTTAAAATTCTTTAAAGTGAATACATATCATTACAAGTATATTTCCTAATAATGTAGTGTTATCTTAATGTGATATCATAAGAAACACTGGAACAAGGGGGTGGGTGAAGGGAAATCAATGCTACATTATTAATATACACATATTAAACAAATTGTCTCGTGCTCTTAGAAATGGGAAAAAAGAGGAAGAAGAAACAATTTATTTAAATAATTCCTGGTGTAAAGTGGAAAGTAAAAATCACAGTTACAGATTATTTAGTAAATATTGATAATTGACCCTAAGGGATGAGGCTGAATTTGTATTCTGAAGGGAATTCATAATTCAACAAGCAAGCATTCAACCTAGGAAAACCAACTGAAGAAATGCAGTAGTAAAAATGAAGTATTAAATAAACTATTAATAGAAATCTTTGAACTCAAAAATGGAAACACTGTAGAATCAGTACATTAATCTAAGAGCTGATTCACTAAAATAATCACTATCTTTGTCAAGAAAACCTTGGGAAAATAAAGAAAAGACAAGAAAAGAGATAAAATTATAGACAGAAGATATTAAACTTTTGTATAAAAAGTTCTTTTCTTGCCCTGGCTGGTATGGCTCAGCGGATTGAGTGCTGCCCTATGAACCAAAGGGTTGCTGGTTCAATTCCTAGTCAGGGCACATGCCTGGGTTGCAGGCCATGTCCCCAGTAGGGGGTGTGTGAGAGGCAACCACACATTGATATTTCTCTCCCTCTCTTTCTCCCTCCCTTGCTCTCTAAAAATAAAATAAATAAAATCTTAAAAAAGGTTATTTTCTCTAAGAAGACTTACTGAAGTTTATGTAGGTTGGATGATAGGAAGTTTAGTATTAAATTTAAAACAGTGCTTCCCTGACCGGTGTGGCTCAGTTGGTTGGGTGTCATCCTGCAAGTGAAAGGTCACTGGTTTGACTCCCGGTCAGAGCAGGAGAGGCAACCCATCGATGTTTCTCTCTCACATCGATGTTTCGCTCCTCCTGTTTGTCCCTCCTTTCCCCTCTCTCTAAAAATAAATAAAATCTTTAAAAAAATAAAATAAAAATAATGCTCCTTGGCTATAAAGTGAATAAGGTCTGAGGAGCTAATGTATAACATGGCGACCACAGTTGATAATACCATATTGTATAACTGGCATTTGCTCAAGGAGTAGAACTTCAATGTTCCCATCAGAAAAAATTTAAAAAGTGTATGAGGTAATGAGTGTGTTAATTAACTAAATGGGAGGATTCTGTCAGAATGAATATCTACGCATATCAAATCATCATGATGCCTACTTTAAATATCTTACAATTTTATTTGTCACATACACCTGAATAAAACGTAAAAAAAAACATTAATCCAGTGAAAGAGGAATAAAGGAAGGAATACTGGCAAAAATGTTGAAGCTGGGTAATGGATATGTGGGGGTTCGTTACACTATTCTCTCTCCTTTTTGGTACGCTTTAAAATATTCATAATTAAAGTGTGAAAGATTTATAAGAGAATGTTATGTCTGACTCTATGCTAATACATTTGGAAACCTCCCTAATGAAGTAGATGGTTTTCTAAGAAAATACGTTTCTAAAACTGACTGAAGAAGTAGAAAATATGAACAGAACAATCCTGGAAGAAATTATGAAAGAATTACCTCCAAAAGACCCTCTACCATCTGATTCGTACGCTCTGTATGCTCAGTGCATGTGGAGATAAATGAGACTATCAGAATTATTCTATAAAGTTAGCACAACCTTACCAGCAGGACCTGATACATGAACAACAAGAATATCACAGCCGAGAGCAGTTTCATATGCAAATGTATATGGGAAATGTTTAAGTGAAATAAAGAAGTTAAATTCAGATGCATTCAGAAGACAATCTTCACGTAAGCAAGTTACGAGACTAAGGAAGGTTCACCACTTCCTTTGTAAAACCTGCTGCCTGGTGCCGCAGAAGGCTGAGTGCTCGTGACCGATTGGCTCCAGTGTGCTTTTGCAGTTTTGTTCCAATAATAACAGGTTTCTAAACCAGTTTCCAAACCAATTATGTCATCGAATTAAATATTTATGTATATGGATGAAATATGAGTACGGAATAAGAATTGTCCCTGTGACAGTTAAACTGACTGTGTTGGAAGAACTCAACACGAGTGAGTCACTGATGAAACAAGACAAGACAACTACAGAACTGGGAAAAGTCACGAAAGTATGGAAAATTTCTGCACTCACACTGCTTTTTGAACGACTTACAGTTCTCTTCTTTAAAGGAACTGAATGGGAAATAGCAGTGGGTTATGGATTTGATTTAGGTACAAAGGAGTACAGAATTCTAATTAGCACACTGCTACTCAAGAGAAAAGGCCACACTATGTATTTGGTAAGGAAACATTAGCTAGTTAAGGCAGCATTAGTGGCTGTAATAGACAAACCCCCAAACCTCAGTGGCTAATACACTAAGTGAAATTAAATCTTACTCAAACTAGTTTAATAATAAAGGACAATTACAGGCACATATAGGGATACGTATTTTTAATATATTTAACAATCTGTGCAGCATGGGTATTGGCCGATTAGAATGGACACCTGACTAACAAGAAAGGATGGGAGCCGTGCACAGCTAGGTGGCTGTTCCGCTGTGCACAAGTGAGTATCTGTATGCCTGGGCTATTGTAATTACAAATTTCTCAAACAGGCTTCCTTCGGGAGGCTTGATGCGGTGGCTTAACAATATTCCTAAACACTCAGTTGCTCCCTTTTCTGCTCTGCTTTCTTTGCTGTGAGCTTCATCCTAAACTGATTCCCCAAGATAGTTGACATCACTCCTGAAGTTATGTGCTTCAGTGCTCTTATTTAGCAAGGAATAGGGTGTATTTTTGTGTCAGCATTTATAGTCAGATTCCTGAGATTCACCTTGATGAGACTGACATGGGTCATTCTGCTCACCATTGCACACGGCTTGGTCAAGGTCTACATCCCAGCTGCAGATGGGGGTGGAGTCAACTTCTCTGGAACCATTTGGATCCCATGAGAAGCACTAGGAGGCTACAGGGAAGGGGGTGGGTATGGATACTGGGGAGATAATAAACAAATATCCTCTATATAAATGCAAAAAATGTCATCAACATATCCAATGATGATAAAAGCAAGTGATAGTAATAATGGAGTAAAAGACATTCTATATAAAAATATTTGACAGAGTAAGGCATTAATATCCATAAAGAAAAATGGGCAAAGTATAGATGGTAGAAAAAATATAACTGACCATGTGAAAAGACATATAATTTCATTAGTAGTAAAAAGAAAGAAAAGTTATGTCATACCATTTTTTGCTTAATCAATCGACTAAGTATTATGCAAGGAGGGTCTTCCCAAATTACCCTGTATGCTTACTTGGCTTTATGGGCCAAACTTCCTACTTCCCCACCAAGATTCATAGGCTGAAGCCCTAACTCCCAATGCAACTGTGCTTGGCAATGAAGCCTTTAAGGAGATAATTACGGTTAAATGAGGTCATAAAAGTGAGAGCTTAATCCAATAAGATTGTCCTTATAAGAAGAGCAAGAGACACCAGGAGCGCATGTGCACAGAGAACAGGCCCCGTGAGGACACAGTGAGAAGGGAGCCCAGGAGAGAGGCCTCAGGAGAAAAAAACCTGCCAACAGCTCGATCTCAGACTCCAGCCTCCAGAACTGTGAGAAGTGCATTTCTGTTGTTTACACCACCCGGGCTGCGGCAGCCCTAGCGGACTAATATACCTGGGTTGCCTCGGCCAGAGGCTGACTAGGACTCAGGCCCTCGCCCTTCTCTCAGTTGGAGAGGCAGTGCCCAAGCGCAGCTTTCTTAGGGAACCTGGGCTTCCTCTCCTTGCCAAGGAGGGGACTGAACTGAAACATCCTGGGGCAGCAAAGTCTCCAGATGCTGGGCAGCTGGCCTTCCAAGACAATTCGTGTAAATAGCTGGTTTCGGGGACAAAACTGGACTGCTCAGCATCCTGATAAGGCTGCTCACTCACGTTGTCATGTAAGAAGGAACAGGGCATGGGCCTGGCAGGGCCTGGCATGCGTCTTCATGGGTGAGGCAGTGACTGTGGGCCCTTGTCGTGCTGATCCTGGCCTTGAACCTTGCTTCTTTATCCTATTAGGTCTATTTCTTAGCCCATGCCATGTGATGTGACATTTCACCCAAACCCTGGTTCATTCCATGGCAACACTAGCTGCTATGCTAGACAAACCACCGAATCCTGTTCAAGGGAACATGTCACTCCAAAGAAAAATCGAAAAATCATAGACTCAGTGATGATCAAGTGCAGGACAGTCCCATTTTGTCTGTCAGCCTAAAGCTAGTTACTACCTTTTGCGGGAACAATGTAGGATGTGTTTAAAGAGTCTTCAGTGTATCAATTTAAAAAATGGGAATATACTTATTAAATAGTGAATCCATTGCTATGCATGAAGATACCAGGGAAATTTAACAAAAGTAGTTAGAATTGACCAGAAACATTTTGATTGTCACACTGGAGTTAAAAAATGCTTAATATTCTATTTTTCTTCTGCTGGAGACTCTGTACCTATGTTGTTATAGGTAATCTAGGTGAAGAATCTGGAGAACACAGAAAAGCTGTCACTTCCGATCACGATTTCAGTGGCAATCTTTAAAATACACCTGTGCCCCAGCCACCCTGAGTTGAGGATTAAAAAATTGCAACGCGAACAAATATCAGTCTGAATTACGAGGCCATCTTGTGGCCACTTAGAAAAGTTTCCAGTTGCTGACACCAGCCGTGTCTGTGTTGCTCCACTGCGCCCCCTCGTGCTGAGGCGCGGCCTTGAAAATAATGCTGCTACACAGGGTGAGGACCTTTGGTATTTCCTGAATTCAGTCTGGAAGGGGTCCAAGATTCAACTGCCAAGTCCAAATTCCATCGTATGTGGGCTGGCGAGTGTTGTAGAAGGAGTTCACGCTGTGTGGTTAGTGCGTATGCACGCGTTCTGCCTGTCACCTGTTCACAGATAGGCTGGCTTGTCTACTAATCACCTTGCGGACCTGGAAAGTTTTAAAACACGAAGATTCTGCTGGAAACATAATAACGGGGTACTGGCAGGGAAGTAGGGCCAAGGCTGGAAGGACAGCATACACCCAGAGGGAACTCTGGACTCTTCCTAGTCACAGCCCTTTGTGCGTTATGTATACAGTCAGTTCCCAGAACATGCTAACCCCTATGTGGGTGAAAGAGAAATATTACTAAAATGTAAAGAACAAAGTGACCTGTATTTTCTAAAAATCTCTCTTTCCTTGGACGAAGCTCTAGACAAAGATGAAAATCTACTACAATTATGACTTGTGTTGTGATAAGCAAATTTATCTTAGCAATGATTTGCAAATACTTGGAACATTTCTTTGACCATTTTATTGCTCTATGCTGAGCTCACACCTTCTACTTGAGTCTACATTCCCAATTAACTTTATATATGTGATTTTTTTCCCCAATCACTCTTAAGTGCGTAAAGTACAATTTTCCTTTCCAATTCTCAATTTCCCTTGTTTTCTGTTTTTTCTTCTCCTCTATATCAAAGTGTACAATTTCTTTATAGATTAGAGAAACAAAAACAAAAAGCATATTTTGAGCAAAAACTGTTCTTCCTTCTTTTCAGTCACTTAAGCTTTCTTGGACTATTTTTTATTTTTTTTGGTTGGAATGTCACATGCTGGCTTGAATAACTGTGAATTATGAAACAAATGCAGACCTGTTCTTTGGCTACTTTGAGCTTGTGCAGGGAGATCAAAGGAACTGGAAGAAAAAACAAAGACCAAAGAGTACAGCAATGCATATAAATCTGTCTGAAAAACATTGTGCAGACTTTAGAATGCTGCACTGTAACATTAACAGCCTGTGCTTGCCCAGCGATTTGGTTTCTATAGCGCTTTTCTGACCATTAGCTCAGGACCACCTGAAAGAGAAGGGCAGGAGAGGCATTTTGTTTTCTTGTTTCAAAGGAGAGCCCCGACTTGGAAAGACTAAGTGCAAGTATGCAGCACCTGGCAACCCACCCTGTGGGAAAGGTAACTGGTATTTGAACCTGGGTCAGCTGACTCCAAGTCTTAGCCTCTTTCTGCTTCACTACAAATTCCACTGGCTTTGGTTAACCCTGGAAAAATATTCTGTGTTCATACACCTTCAGCTAGTAAAACTCAGGGCTGTTGATCTTGCATCCCTGGGTCCCATCCAGCCCCACACCCTCTGTCTGCATACTGCAAATGTTTTTTCCATGGAACAGCTCCAGTTGGGGAACTATTTTGGAACTAGTCTGAGTTAAATACCAAACTCTGTTTGTAATTTCTGCTTAAGCTATGATGTTTAAAGGTGTGACAATGTGACACAAAAAGCATGACAATTTTGAGTCCATCTGTCATCCTTTCTTGGAGTAATGGGGAAGGGGATGGCAAGTCAAAGGAAGTTAGAATTCTCCAGTCCCAGCCGGGCCCAGCTGCCAGGGCCTAAGGTGAATTCATAGTCAGAGAAGACCCAGCAGAGAGCTCAGTGATTCGCTTTTCAGTGGTTCCACCTGGGATGGGACTTTCTTATGGGTCTTGCAAGAGCCATGCTGGATTTAAAGTGAAATTAAGCTGTGGGCTCTGGGGGACAGCACAGGAAATTACAAATGACAGCTGCTGGTCTCAATAGCCACATCTGGTCAAGAGGCCCCATCTGGGCCCCTGTTATGCAAGGAATGGGGATATACTGGCATCCAGTTCTGAGCCCCTGGGGAAAGTTATTTTACAGCAGAGCGGAGACTCAGGAGGTTCGCTCTATTTCTTCATTAGCCTTGTGATCTTGACCCAGGCATACAGCTTGTCCAAGCCATGGTTTGGAGACTGCCAGTCTGTGGGAGAGTAATAAGAGAGTAACCTACAGGAGAGTAATAATACCTGCCTCTCAGGTTTGTGTGTGCGAAAAGCATTTTGTAAATTGTAAAGTGTTCTAGAAATGCAGAGTTTGTTATTATTTTCATTATTTACAACTCTAAGTTTCCTCCAGGAAAAGGGAATGGAGAATCCTAGGAAATAATTGGGAGTACTGAAGAGAAGAAAAAGGAATAGTGATAACACAATTAAAATCCATTTTTAAGTGTTTGTAGGCACCTGCAAGCATGAACTATAAAAATAACGTTACAGACGCGTAATTGTTAATCCAAGGCTGTTGCATGAAATGACGCTGGTATGGAATGGGGTGGAGCTGGGCATAAGGGAGGAGCAAGAAGTAACATCCATGGAGCACCTATGCCGTGCAAGGCCTTGTTGAAAATGCCCTTATCTCCTTACGCCGCCTTCACACGAAGTATGCACCAACCTCATTTTAGAGAGGAGGAAACCAAGACTCAGAACACTGAGTAATTTGCTCAAGGCCATGTGGTTAGCACATGATAGAGCTGTGCCTCCAAAGCACATCCTCAGTTGCGGACAGACAAATCAATAAAGTACAAACTAGGTAATTCACAGGACATGTTATAGAAAGGGATGAGGGTCGAGAAATACCAGGGCAGCCCTGACAGCTAGGCGACCGGCACATCCCTGTTGCCCATGACTGTCTGCATTTTAGCCCTGAAAGTCCCGTGTTCCAGTCCTTCGGTCTGGGGCCTCCTCAGTCCCAGGCAAACTGGGACAGTCAGTCACCCAGTGGGGTGACAGCTAGTCACCAACTGACAGCTAGTAGTTGGCTTACTTGCTGCCGGTTGGGACATTGTGCTCCCTTGGTAAATATAAGCAATTTCACGGCTGTCAGCATCAGATGAGGACTTTCACGAATGTGGTGGAACAAAACTAAAGCAAGACCACTCCATAATGATGCCTGAACCGAGGTAGACCCCATGCAGCCACAGAAATGACCGAACACCCCTGTCTTCTGGCTAACAGGAGTGACTATTGCTTCTTCCATGACACCTCTAGCCCTGCTTCATTCTTCCTGCCTATCAGATGAAAATTAAGATAATTAGTAAATTTCCCTACTTTCTGATAGCTCCGATGCACTTCCTTGAGCCCTCTTTTAAATTAACTAATGCAGACTCAACTCCTAGAACAAGCCCTTCCTGATACCTTGCTTCTGAAACATTTCCTGGATCTTCATGGTGTGAGGTGTCCCCATAGCACAGATCAGCCTCAACTCTGTTTGACCTCAGGTGCGTTCCTGGGCAGTCTTTGACCAGAGGGCATTGATGGGACTTACACAAGGGCAGTGTGTGAGAGGGGCCATCCTTCACATGTGGCTCTGTAATTTTCTCTCTGCGGGCCATCTCTAAAGCTAGACCAGATGCTCCTTCAAAGCAGAATCACTTACTAAAAATGATAACTAGCATTTATTGAGGACTTCCCCTAACCAGGCACCATGCTAGGCTCTCTCCATGGACGGACTCATTTAAGGCTTACCTGTACTTTCTGAAGCAGCGCTGTGATTCTCACTTACAGACGCCAAAGAAGAGGCTGAGTGAAACTGCGTAAGATGCCCAGCATTAGTAAGCGGCAGAGCCAAGATTCAGAACCATTGAGTTGGACCCTAGAGCCCTGTGGGCACCTACAGAACCTTCAGTGTTTGGAGGAATAAATCAATAACCAACTTGGGTCCCAATGGGTCACAAAAGGTCTTGGAATAATGGTAATACTAAGGTCTCCTGCCCCGAGCCACACACTGTTTTGAACACTTTCTGTGTGTTAACTTACTTGACCCTTACTACACCTCCATCCCATTAGCTCCATTATTACCTCAATTTTACAGATGAGGAAACTGAGGCCCAAAGAAGTATATGAAACATTTATACAGAGCTTGTAATGAATAATATGTTTTTACAGTTGCATTGTCTAAGCCCTGTGATACTATAGTTCATTAACTGAGATTTCATCGATCATAAGATGCACAATTTTTTTATGTGTCACCACAAAAATGTTGCCAATTAGGATTTATGAGAAGACCTTGTTTATATCAAGTTTTCAGAGATGCGAAAATGCAAAGAAGATGTACATTTTAGAACTGATGGAATGGAGTATTATTTATCCAGAGAAGCAGAACCTGAGGCTCAGAAATTAGTTTGATTCTCAAGGTCACAAAAATGGCAAAAGAAGGACTTGAATCCAGGCCCACAGAATATGCTGTTTCTTTAGTGCTATTCTGAACATTATGAGAAACTTGGGCCCTGGAATTTGAAGAAAAGCTTATTGTCTAGGGCTTCTGCCTAGGGTGTTGCTGAGACAGAAGGTTTTTGGAGCAAGGGAACACTTTTTGTGAAGTTCACATCACCTCTTGAGGGCGGCCAAGTACTTCATCTAAATGCAACGTGAGCTTTCCTTCTCTGTGTTTAACTTGGGTAAGACATTAGTGGGTCCTTTGGCCAAAGAGCTTGCAGGCATAAGCTCACCACACCGGGGAGACACTCTCATTTCTACGACTCCCGGTAGAGATTCTCTGTGGAGCTCTCTCTCCCTCCCTCCATGTGCTTTAGGTTTGAGGCTGTCAGCTTGCTTTTGGCTGCCTTGGGTCAGAGGTCTTGCAAGGAGTCTGGTTCTGTTTTTGGTATTGGACAGGTGACAGCTCATAAACCTCATCTCTTTCTCTCCCCACAGGTGGGCAGGCTGATCAGAAAGCCAGGGTGCTTTCTCCCTCAGCACGGGTGGGAGATGAAAAGCACCCAAGCCCCTGCCGGCATGGGGGGGCCCTCTCTCTGGGCCCACCCCCGTCCACAATATGTAATCCCAGCCTGCCTCTTTTCCTTGTGTTCTCAGGACACACCTGTTCTGTCCAGAAAACTCGATTATGTAAATAACAAGCCTTTTCATAGCCTTTTGCTGTATGTGTGGCATCATCAGTCTTGACTGCAAACCAAATTTTGAGTGTGTATGTTGAGGGGGGTTCCCCTCTCAGAACAACTCAGCTGAAGGACATATCATCTAAAAGTTTAAACATTTATTTTATTATATTTTTAGATTAGATTTATTTATTTTTAGAGAGGAGGGAAGGGAGGGAGAAAGAGGTAGAGAAATGTTAATTGGTTGCTTCTTGAATGTGTCCCAACTGGGGACTGAACCTGCAACACAGGCATGTACCCCGACTGGGAATTGAACCCGTGATTCCCAGAATTGCTTTGTGGAACAATGCCCAACCAATTGAGTCACACCAGTCAGGGCTAAACATTTTTTAACAGAAAAAATAATAATCATTTTTACCTAGCTACTTTTTTATAATGCTGTGGATACCTTTCAACAGCATTTTGCTAGGATGGCTGGCAGGGATGGCTACGGGTCGTTCAGCCATCCTCCCGGCCAGGACATACAAGGTGAGGGCAGGTGAGGGAAGACGGTCCATATTCCCAGTCAAAACGCTCAATACTAAGAGAATCTGGATAGTTTGTCCAGCGAATGAGAGATGAATGGATACATCAGACAGACAAAGAAAAAGGAGCCCAATAGACCGGGAAGCTAGAGGGAGAGAGAATATAAAATTGAAAGAAAAATATAGAAGGAAATTAGAAATAAAAAGAACAAAACGCCAGCACTAACAAATCACCAAGAGGCCTGGTCCATTAAGAAATGGGACGAGAAATAGACAAGGCCTAATTGGACAAGGAGGAGGCAGTAAATATCAATAAGATAAACCATCATACAAGCAAATAATAATCCCATCGTGTGTAGGCTTTTAACCAAGAGCCACAAAATCTAACTGCGTTAGGGTTAAAGTGCACCTGCTTCTGGGAGGAGGTACGAACAGGGAAAGCTGGTTGCTGTTTGGACATGACTCACAAAGTAATTACAAAGTCTAACAATGCCGTTCCCAGGACTGCATCATTAATCACCATTTCCGATGATGTTGAAACCGTAATGAGAAAACCCATACCAATGCTTTCCAGATCAATTTCAAGCTGTTGTAAGAGGTATGGAGAGAAATCGATGGCATATTGTTTTCCAGATTCTGAGCCGACATTTCAAACAGCAGTGTGAAAACATAAAGACAGTGCCCTTTTAAAGGTCAATAGTGATTTTCATTACAATTTTTGATTTATCATTCAGCCAGGAAGATTTATTCTGGGCTGGGATGTAACATAAGAGTTTGCTCTACAAGGGGAAAAACAAAGCAGAAAAAAACTTACTTAGTAGTTTTTAAGGGTCTTCCCCCACCACTCCCTTTACTTATTGTCCTTTGAGCTCTAAAGCCAGGTATGAGAGACCAAATCTTCCAACATTTATGAGTTTTTTGCTGTTTTTGTCAAGCAAAAAATTCTCTTTCACTGCTCCACAAAAGCTCTCTCTGCTCCCAGTTGCCTGAGAGACGTGGGAAAAGTACTTTTTAGACTTTCTTCTTTTGGGCATCCTGAAGAAGTCTTCTTAGAGAGAGGGGAAGGGAGGGAGAACGAGAGGGAGAGAAACATCAATCTGTGAGAGATACATGGTTGCCTCTCACACGTCCCCAACTGGGGACCTGACCCACAACCCAGGAGTGTGCCTTGAACTGGGAACCGAACAGGCAACCTTTCAGTTCATGGGCTGGCACTCCATCCACTGAGCCACGCCAGCCAAGGTGAAGAAGTATTCTTGAACATGATCAGGGTCTCTTCCTTGCTCTCCACCTGCCTTCTTCTATCTGGCTATGCCCGCCCGAGAGTCCTGCTTTTGGAGAATTCCTAAGGCCCTTTAAGCCATCCTGGAAAAGAATGATTCTAAAACAGAGGATCTCAAATATTTTAGAAAGGGCTGTCTTTTGCGGCTTCTGCCGACAAGGGCAAGTTCTTACCTGCACTGGCAGCTCAGTGGCTGGGAGTGCTTTGGGCCAAATCGGAGCAAACTGGCTCGGAGCCCTGTGACGAAAGGTGATAGAAAGTATTATTTTGTAGGTTTTTTCTAAATTGATTTCTGGCCAGTAGTAGTCCTGTAGGTCCCCAGGCTGATGGAAAATGACTACATTAAGTAGGTTGCCTGGGTCTCTGGTTATTTTGTTGACTTGGGAATGATGCTATCTGCTATCTCTTCGAATCCTTAACCTTGACTTGGTGGGCTTAATACATGTGGCCAAAATCAGAATCTTTATAGAATGAATCTGAAAGTTGGTGTATTTGGAGTAAAGGCTAGATGACTGTGGAAGAGCGGGTAATGTCTCTCTACTCCTGTTGTTTTCCTCCCCGGGAGGGACTGGAAACTCTTAGTTCATTGGCCTCCTCGTTTCCTTCTTCACTCTGCCCCTGGGAGGTGGAGAGATGCCCGTCAGTGCCTGTGGGGCCTAAACACTTTGCCCGTGGGGATGAACTGTCCACAGGGAACCTGTGTTCTCTGCTCTTCTCTGCTGTAATTTTTCTTTTTTGTTTTCTCTCCTCCCACCCAATTTTTAAAAATTGTGGTAAAATAATACATCGAAATTGATCATCTTAACCATTTTTAATTGTATGAAGGTATGTCCAGATAGTATCCAGCCATGTAATATGAAAAAGAGAGACATTTATTTAAGAAGACACAAGAAACATTGAACATAGGACAATGACATCCCAGTCCCCTTCAAAGTAGGCACCTTGGGACCTCACACAGTTCTTCCAACTGGAGCACAATGTTCCTTCTGCTCTGGTGGCAGAAGCCACAGAATGAATTTTGCCATGACATATTTCATGCCAAGATCCTGCATCAAAACCTCAGTCACAGTAGTTTTTGGAATAACCCCCAGATCAGCTTCCAGTTCTCACACTGTCAGTCACCAGTCTTTGTGGATTGCAGGCTGTACATGTTCAACATTCTCAGGTGTTCTGCTTGTTGCAGGCCTTCCAGAATGTGGATCATTTTCAATAGATTCTCAACCATCTTTGAAACATCTGTGACACAATTTTATTTATGCTGCACTCATTGTATCATCCCTGAAATCCTTCTGAATCATCTGAATAGTTTCTGCAGAGGAAGGTTCAAGCTTAACGCAAAATCTGATGCAGATTCATTGTTCTACTTGCTCAGTCATTTTAAGTGTGATGGCCACACAGTACACATGTTCACTCAATAGCATCTACTGCCCCCACTGACTAGTACAGTGAAGTCATCACTGTTCATGCATGCACATTCCAGTCCACTCTCCTTCGCTGGTAGATCACATAGATGTCATGCAAACTGTTCTCATTATATTAACAATGGCTGGACTTTTTCTGGACAGGCTTCGTATAGTTCAGTGGCATTAAATACATTCATGATGTTGTGCAACCATCCCCACCATCCATCTCCAGAATCCTTTCATCTTGTAAAACTGAAACTCTGTACCCATTAAATAATAACTCCCATCACTCCTTTCCCCAGCTCTGGCGACCACCATCATACTTCTTATCTTTCTGCCTTTGACTATTCAAGGTACTTCGTGTAAGTGGAATCATACAGTATTTGTCTTTTTTTGTAGCAGGTTAGTTCCCTTAGAATAATGTCCTCTAAGTTCATCCATGTTGTAGCACATGCCAGAATTTTTTCAAGGAAGCTCACAACCCCCCAAGCAGAGGCTGCCCACAAACTAGGGGTTGACTTTATATTATTCTGAGGTTTACTATCATGGGGTCATTTGCCAACTTCCTTGAATTTAGCTTGATTGTTAATAAAAGTAAAATTTTGATTCTCTACTGCCAACTCTTTTTTTCCCTCAAGTTTCAACTGGTTCAGAGAGGAGAAAAGAGTGCAATTTATTGGACTCCCTTTCAGCCCCAACAAAATTGGAATTATGACTTGACTTAACCATTGTGAAAATCTAATACAAACAGCTGATAGAATGTGGAGATTTTTAAAGACAGTTTGTTCCATATGTTTTGGCTTCACTCATTTCCTGAACAAATGGGTTTTGAACACCTACTGTGTGCCAGGAGCTGTGCCTCAGCCACGAGCAAGACAGACTTTGTCCCCAGTCCCAGCCATCAAGAACTTCTAGTGGAAAAAAATAGCAACAACAAGAAGAAATTGTTATAAATTGTGATTATTCCTAGGCCGGAAATAAATAAAGGGCAAGAAAGACTAAGAGAGACTTTTGATAGAATGGATTAGATAAAAGGGAGAGCTTCCCCTTGCATGTTCCACCATTAGTTGGAGTTGCTCATGGTGTTTCAATGGAGACAAAACCAGTGGATCATAAACTTGATATACGGTGTTATCATTTTTAGCCTCTCCAGAATTCACTAGACTTATTATATATTGCCATGCATTCACTTATTCAGTCACTGCACATTTTATGCCATGAAATCTAAGATAGTATATAGGATATAAGAATTCTTGCTGCCCCAACGAGTAACCTGCCTGGTCAAGTGGGCCAGTGACGTAAGTAAGGAGCAGTACTGTGGCGAGATAAGCTGTGGGAAGATCATGAACACAAAGTGGGGAGTGATATGGAAGCTGGGGAATTTCAGGCTGAGTGGCCACAAGCATCTGCAGAGGCACTGGAGCGATGAAAACCTGGTTCCTTTTCCAGTTCCGTGGGAGCGATGTGTGCGGAGGAGACCGTGTGGCCGAGGTACCAGGGTTCTGGAGAAGTCGGAGCACATCCAGCATTCCTCAGGTCCCATTGCCTCCTTTTGCTTTTAAATTGCCCTTAAACCTTATCTTAAGTATTGTCCTCATTTTATATGTGTACAGGTGTGTATATATATTTTTAATTAACATGATTCCTTTTTATTTTTAAGAGATATTAAGCAATAAAAACTATATCTGGACATTTATCTAACTTTTTTTATAGCCATTTTAAAGGCAGAAAAATCAAACGTTAGGGGGATTAAGGGATTTGCCCAGGTCCTGCGGTTTGTAAGGAGCAGATCCAGGTTGGAATGAGCAGGAACATAAAATGGATTTTTATTAGTATTGATTTGTAGTCTATGGAAAGACAGGGTTAAGATAGCTTAAAAAAATCTATTCCACAAAGTACACTTGCCTGTTTTGTGTAAAATTTCTGCTTAATCCCCAGAAAAGTCTATAAAAATCTCACAAGAATTTAATGGTTGTTGTCGATCATCCATGCACGCTAATAAAATTATAATTTGGGGAAGGGGGCGTTCTCCACTTAATTCTCAGCTGAAACGTGAAAATTTAAGAGTGAGAAAGGGAGTGAGCTTTAAAAACAAGGAAGAAAGCAATTTCATTATTATTATTTTTGACCTGAGTACAAACAATTTCTTGCTTAAAACTCTTGTCATATACAGTAAGAAGATATTTTCTAAAATATCCAAAGCACCGTTTAGTGAGTTGGTCTTGGTATATATTTAAGAGGATAATTAGAGTAAAGGAGGGGTTTAAAAGTGGCCTGTGCACTATCTCCACTAATTATTTTTACAGGGAGTGAATCATGATGCAGAGTGCTATTTTTTCCCCTTTCCTTTGCGTGTCCAAAGCAAAAGCAATGCTGTGTGTGCTCTAAGGCATATCAAAGCCTGGCTGAACCTTCCTGAGCAGGTCTGGTGGTTTGATGTTAGTTCAAAGCAAACCTCCAATCCCAAAGACTTTTACATTCCTTTCTGCAAAATAAATTAAATGCAAAAAGCTAATGTAAACCTTTCCATACCTCTGCATGTGAGTGATATAACCAAATTGTTTCTCTCCAGAGTGTCCTGTGGAAATGTGTGCCTTTTTTCTGTGCACAGCATATATTTATATGACATTCAAAATGAGATTCAATCTTGGGAAGACGGCCCACGAGTACTGGGGCTGCTATTGAAGGCGGTTGTGCTCCCCTTCCCTGTGGCGGCTCAGGGCAGGAGTGGGATGATGAATGCATGAATGTTATGTAATAATTTATAGGGGACCGTTTTTCATGGTGTGGGCCCAGCTCCCACTCGGAGATGCACAGGACCCACGCCCACAGATAGGTTCTCCCATGGGGAATCAGGCCTGCATTGTACCTATGAGACTTGCTTTTGCTAAAACTCCCTCACCCTGAATTGAGGCAGCAAGGGCTTACTGTAACTTCCTAAAGTCTGTGCTAAACTTCCCCAGTATGGAGTGTAACTGGTTCAACCACTTTTCCCCTTGGTCTGCAACATCCTTCTCTTTGAAGTAATTAGTATCATTCTTTCCTTTGTTTTCTGTAAAAGGTAATCACCTAAAGTGAACCTGTGCATAGTAAATGAGGACCATCATGTAATGTGCCCAAAAAAGCAATAAAAGCTTGTCAAGGCAAGGGTCGGGGTGCTCTCACCTTGAGAGAGTGGCCGAGGCACTCTGAAGCTTTTCTCCTCTAGAGAGAGAAGCCGTGCCGTTCCTTTTCCTCCACAGGACTCGGTAATCCATGTGAATTTGTCTCATATCTCATCCACAATGTCGCAGACCCCATGAGCTGGGGTCTGCATCAGTAATTCATTTTCCACACTGCAGTTTTCTGCAGCACGCATGTAAGCATGTCACTCCCACTCCCCTGAATCAATAAAGAAAACATTCTTCATTTGACCTATAGTTCTCACAAAATCTGTCTCTTTCCTCCTTTTCCAGCCCCATCTGGGACCATCTTTATTCTTGTGTTCCTTCAGCTCATCCTACCATGAAATTTTCCATGACTTTTCTGTTTTTCATGGAGTGTATTTTCCTATCTTCTTTGCACTGGATAACTCCTATTATCATTGAGGTCTCAGCTATCATCACTGCTTTAGGCAAACTTTTTATTATGTGCACACCTGATATTGTGATCTAACAAGAAATGTAGATTTTGTCTTTGTCCCCAGTCCCTGGCACAGAGCTCCTAAAACCCTTGGAATTTCTGAGTGGTTGAGCCAAAAGGAGTGTCCTTTGTGATGTCATTGCTGTCACTGTAGTTTTGCATTTATTTGTGTGATCAAATAATTATCAATATCAGTCTCCCTCACTAGACTATACTTTCCACGAGAGCTGAGGCTGAGTCTCATTTTGCTCACTATTACATCTCCTGTGCCAAACACAGTAACATTGTAGGTGCTTAATTAATATTTTTTGCATGAATGAGGAAAGGAATAACAAAGTCAATGGGTTTCAGGAAAAGTTGGTTAGAAGCAGTGTGGCATAGTGGAAAGAGCACTGGGCTGGAGTCAAAGGCTCAGACCTTTACATTTATTAAGTCAATGAGCCAATTATTTATTTTATTTTCTTAGGGTCAGAGAATGCTCAGAATGGTGAGAAGGGTAAAACATCATCCTTGACCTTGAGAACTTCAGTCTACATAGGGAAACAGACATGTAAATTTTTCCTTAAAATACATTGCAGTAGGCACCATAATGGAAGTATTCTTATCTTTGCACATGTGTGTGCATATGTGTGCATAAGCAGTAGTATTAACCTTGACTCAGAGAGTGAGTTCAAACATCATAGAGGAGGCCCTTTTTACTTGGGACTTAAAGGACAATAGGAGCTTGCTTTTTGACTCTGGGCAAATCATTCATCCTCATTAATTCCACTGATACTTTTGAGAGCCAATCAACAGGGACTGTAACTTAACTTTCCTGAGACTGAGATTTATCATCTATAGAAGTGGTGGTGATACAAATTTTCCTGCCTACTGCAGAGGCCCGTAGTGTTTGGTAAGTTAGAACTTATTATTGATCATCTTATCCAACCTTTCTATAGGGTGCCTTCCTGAACTACAGAAGTGAGAAAGTTAAATACATTTCCCAGACTCCCTTGCAGCTAGAGCTACTCATGTGATTTAGGTTTCTCCAACTAGATCCAACAGCTTATGATTTGGAAAATGGAAGTTAGGAGGAAGCCTTCTTGGAGGGCAATTATGAATTCTTGGGGGCACCTGTGGACTCATGATTGCTGTTGATAATGGTGATGCCTATGATCATCTTTCTGGGTTTCAGTTTTACCTATAAGTGACTTGAACCAGGTGGCCTATGAGGTCCCTTCTGATTAAGTGGAATGAGAAATAGTAGGGTGAATAATAAGAGACAAGTACAACTGACATTTGTATATTGCATCCAGTCTGTAAGTCACTTCTATATAAACTTCTATTAAATTTTAGCAATTCTGTGAATAGGTGTCATTATCCTAATTTATAGATAAGGAACCTGAGGTTCAGAAGAGGCAAGTGATCTACTCAAGAGGTTAGCAAATGACAGAATTGAGACTCATCTTTTCAACACAGCACTGGAGGAATTTAGGGTTCCCTGAAATGTGTTTACAGTTGCACCGTCTCTGTTTACTGTCTCTGCTCATTTCCTTTAGCCTGAAATATTTTCCCCACTGAACTGTCTCCTTCCAGATTCTGTCAGTTACTTTTTGGTCCTCCTAGAGCATGTACTACAAGCATGCCACATCACAGTATTTGTCCCCATATGACTGTCTCCTGCCTTGCATTGGAAAGTCCTTTGAAACAGAAGCTAGTTTTCATTTCTTTTTGTATTCCTAGTATTATTCAACACATAGTAGGTCCTCAGTAAATTTTCAACCACTAAATGAGTATAAGTGATGCACATTGCCCATCAGGCTGGCTGGGAAAAGAGATAGCTTTGATATTGTATAAAAATATTGGAAGCTCAATCTGTTTTACAATGGTCCACATGAATCATTATATATATAATATTTACAATACTTCTGTCTTTGGAATTTGTATAACACTTGTTGAAAGTCACTGAAAATTACAATATACCTCCTTAGAACCTTTTACTGGTCAACATTTTCAAGATGGCATTTGAGCCAAGATTACATTTGAAGGGCTAAATTTGATGCATATCATTCACTTCCAAATATATCACAAAAGGAGACCAACACAGTGCTTTGTTGTGAGTGATGTGTTCAATAGAGACCTTACTTCTTTAAGGCCTGTTTTTATTTCTTTCTTATCCTGGGCTTATGGGTCATTTATTTTATCCCCCAAAGGTTCAATCTGGTGCTTGTTTTAGACTACTTTGATAGGATTTTAAATGTCATGGCTCTGTGCAGGAGGAGGTGGTTCAAGGTTAATGAGAACCTAGACCACAGTGACTGTAAATCTGGCCCTTCAGATTGACAGCTGTGGGCGATAGAGACTGGAGATTTCTGTGCACAAACAGTGGATGCGGTTTGACCTTTACCTGGGGAAGGAAATGAGCTGACTCATTCTCAGCCAGGTGGGACTCTGCTGTGAATAAAGTTTCAGGAAGATCAATTTGAGAGCTAAGAGGGACTTTGAGGGCATCTCCCATGTATACATGTATGTATGTGTGTGTATGCACGTGCATCTGTGTGTGTGTTACCCATCTCTATTCCCTTCTGTGCTTAAGGCAGTGGATTTGCAGAGACATACCTGCTATGGAATGAATGTTTGTGTCCCCCTCCCCCAAATTAATATGTTGAAGGCCCAACCCCCCAATGTGATGGTGTCAAGAGGTGGGGACTTTGGGAGGTAATCAGAGTTACATGAAGTCAAGAGGGTGGAGCCCTTCTGGTGGAATTAGTGCTATTAGAAGAAGAGGAGGAGACCAGAAAGCTAGACTCTCTCTGCCATGGAACAATGTGAGGATACAGCAAGAAAGTGGCCATCTGCAAATGAGGAAGCAGGCTCTGACCAGATAGACACTGACTCAGAGGGCACTTTGATCTAGGCCTTCCCAGCCTCAGGAACTGTGAGAAATAAATGTCTGTTGTCTAAGGCACCGGGTGATGCTTTAGCAGTTGGAGCTGATGAAGACAATACTCAAGGGGTTTGTGAAGCCCTTGGAAATGTGCAAAATACAGTGTGCATCTGTACTGCTTTCACTCTCTTCTCAAAATAGTTCCCCGAATGGCTCATTTCTTCCTCGGTCTTCATTTTCTGTTGAGGAGAAGGACAGAAGAGTCAGAGTGTGCTCCTCAAGACCTCCCTGGGCTTCTTTCTCATTGGAATCTACCTGTCCTGGAGGCGGGGCCGGCATCCGGGAGTACAACCTGTGCCGTTGCACAGGGCCCTGTGCTCAGAAGGGCCCTGTACTTAGTTTAACATTCTACTCTTGCAGTCTTGAAGTTATTAACGATTTTTGAACAAGAGGCCTTGGATTTTCATTTTGCACTGGTCCTTGCAAATTATGTAGCTGCTCCTGGAAAGAAGGCATGTTCTCAGCTTTCCCTTAAGGGGAAGATTCTGCACTTGCCAGAGGAGGCCTGCGGTTTGGGAGGGTAAATTTCAGTTTAGCGGGGATGTTTTTAGGAAGACCATTTGGCCACAGAGCCAAGGCTTACTGTCCAACCAGCCTCACTGGCAGGCTAAGGTGTTTGAGAGGCAGTGTCACGTGGTGGTTATGAATGTGGGCCCTGGCACCGCTGCCAGGCACCAATCCTGGCTGCCAGTTACTGGTGACATGACCACGGGCCAATGATTCAATCTCATGTCCCCCAGTTTCCTGTTGTGTAGTACTATTAAATGTCTAAGTGCTTATGGTTCCCAGAGCATAGTATTATTAATAATTGTGACTATGTTTTGAGCTTCATGACTCCTATACCCTTTTTCTCTCTCAACAGTAATTCAGAAGGGGAAACAGGGCATTATTTATTGATTCTCTAAAACCCACATCTCAGAAAAGGTTAAGAACCACTGATACCACATTTTTGAAGAAGGGCCTTTTTCTGCCCTCTAGGAACTTGTTAATTCACAGTCTGAAAACTGGCCCTATGTAATATGGGACAAGAGCTTTACAAGAGTTAAAAGCAAAATTCTCTAGTATCGGCTGGTGACAGATGCACCCCTCTCATTTCTAAAAGAAGGCTCTTCTATCATTGTCCTTGTAATATCCTCCAAGGCACCATAAATGGGTATTTTTCCTTCCCTAGACAGTAGCCACAAGCACACGGCTGAGAAGATGACATGTCTATAAGAAATTTGGTTTCTGACTCAATAAATCAGGTCCAGTGCAGTAACTGGGTAGAGCTGTGAGCCCGTGACTGGCTCAATGATTCCTCGGCATCAGCTCGATTGTTCTCTGAACCCCAAAGGTCGATGTTTATTTATTCTTTCACACCACCCCTGACTGCAAGAAGCTTATGGGCTAGTGAGGCAACCAGAATGTAGGTGGTCAGTGGTTATGCAGGATGTACAAGGGATTAGAGGGAGGGTCATACTCGGTTTGGGCTACTATAAGAAATCACCACAGACTGGGTAGCTTAAACAATAATTTATTTCTTTTAAACAATTTTTCCTTTTTCAATTACAGTTGATATACTATGTTATATTAATTTCAGGTTTACAACTTACTGATTAGACATTTATATAACTTACAAAGTGATCTCCCTAATAAATCTAATTTCTACCTGGCACCATACATATTTATTGTAGTATCATTGACTATATTTCTTATGCTACTTTACATCCCCATGACTCTTATAACTACTAATTTGTGCTTCTTAATCCCTTCACTTTTTTTCATCTATCCCCCAAGCCTCCTCCCTCTGGCAACTGTCAAAATGTTTTCTGAATCTATGAGTCTGTTTCTGTTTTGTTTGTTCATTTATTTTGTTCTTTAGAGTCTGCATATAAGTGAATCATATGGTATTTGTCTTTCTCTGTCTGATTTATTTCACTCAGCACAATACCCTCTAGGTCCATCCATGTTGTTGAAAATGGCAAGATTTCATTCTTTTTTTTATGGCTGAGTAATATTCCATTGTACATAAATACTACTTCTTTATTTATTTGCCTATTGATGGGCACTTAGGTTGTTTCCATATCTTGTCTATTATAAATAATGCTGAAATAAACATAGGGATGCATATGTCTTTTCAAATTATTGTTTTGGGTTGCTTTGGATAAATACCCCAAAGTGGAATTGCTAGGTTCTGTTTTGTCTAGCCTTTGCTTGAAAGTCTATTTTGTCTGGTGCAAGTATTGGTACCCCAGCTTTCCCACCCCCATTTTCATGAGGTATCTTTTTCCATCCCTTTACTTTGAGTCTGTGTGTATCTTTCAGTCTGAAATGGGACTCTTGTAGACAGCATATGTAAAGGTATTGTTTTGTTATTCATTCAACCACCCTATGCCTTTTGATTGGAATGTTTAATCCATTTGCATTTATAGTAATTGTTGTTAGATATGTATTTATTGCCATTTTATTGTTCATATTTTTTATTTTTTCTTTCTAAAGAAGATAATTTGACATTCCTTATAATGCCGGTTTGGTGGTAATGAACTCCTTTAGCTTTTCCTTTTCTGGGAAGCTCTTCATCTGTAGCTTTGATGAAGCTAGTGATAGCTTCATCAAAATGATAGCTTTTAAAATGATAGCTTTGCTGGGTAGAGTAATCTTGGTTTTAAGTCCTTGATTTTTATCACTCTGAATCTTTTGTGTCAATCCCTTCTAGCCTGCAATGTTTTTGTTGAGAAATCAGCTGATAGTCTCATGGGAGTTTCCTTGTAGGTAACTAACTGCCTTTCTCTTGTCGCTTTTAAGATTCTCTCTTTGTCTTTAACCCTTAGCATTTTAGTTATGATGTGTGTTGGTGCTGGTCTCTTTGGGTTCATCTTGTTTGGGATTCTCTGCACTTCCTGGACTTATATGTCAGAAAGTTAGGGAAATTTTCTGACATTATTTTTTCAAATAGGTTCTCAATTCTTTGCACTCTCTTTTCTCTTTCTGATAGCCCTATGATGCAAATGTTGATGTCCTTGATGTTGTCCCAGAGGCCCTTGAAGCTATTTTCATTTAAAAATTTTTTTTACTGCTCTGATTGGATGTTTTCTGCTTCCTCAATTTCTAAATTTCTGGTTTGATCCTCTGCTTCATCTACTCTACTGTTGATTCCTTCTAGTAAAGTATTCACTTCGGTTATTGTATTCTTCATTTCTGACTAGTGCTTTTTAATGTTTTCTATTTCAATTTTTGTTTTCTTTCTCTTTGTTGAAGTTTTCACTGAGTTGATCTATTCTCCCTCTAAGTCTGTTGAGCATCCTTATAACCAGTGTTTAAACACTGCGTCTGGTAGAGTGCTTGTCTCTGTTTTATTTCTTTTTTTTTCTGGAGTTTTGTCCTGTTCTTTCATCTGGGACATGTTTTTTTTTTTTATCTTCTCATTTTTGCTCACCCCCTGTGTTTGTTTCTATGTACTAGGTAGAACTGCTAAGTCCCCAGGCCTTGGTAGAGTGGCCTTATGTAGTAGGTGTCCTGTGGGGCCCAGTGCCACAGCCTCCCTGGTCACCTAAGCTGGGTGCTCCAGGCGTGTACCCCATGTGGTCTGCGTGCACCCTCCTGTTGTAGTTTAGCCTTGATTGCTGCTGGCACATGAATGGGAGGGATTGACTCCCAGGCCAACTGGATGTGAGGACTGGCGGAGACTACAGTGGAGGATACGCTGTGCAGGGGCCAACCCCAGGAAGCAGAGTTCGCTTCAGCAGGGCTCTGGTGCCTGCTAAGTCCACCCCTGAGTGTGTCGCTCTGGAGGTGATTGAGTGGTGCTCTGGCATGGTCTGAAGCTGTCCACCAGGTGCATTGGCTCTGCGGCCTCCCAGGCAGGCCAAGGTCAGCCACCACGTGTGCCCTGCCTGGGGCCACCCAGAATGAGCTACAAAGTGTTCTGCAGATGGTTGTTACTTGTGCTGGGCTTCAGGGAAAGGCCAAGCTGTGGACTGAGATCCAGGTGCCAGCAGGGTTGGGTTCTGGTGAGGACCCTCTTCTGGTTTATAGATAGCTGTCTTCTTACTTTGTCCTCGTAGCTGTGTCCTAACTAATTCTCTGGTCCCTAAGGTCACTAATCTCATTCATGAAGGCTCCACCCTCCTGACCTAATAGTCTATCAAAGTCTCCACCTCCATGTACTATTGCATTGGAATTAGGGTTTCAATACATGAATTTTTGGGAGATGCAAACATTTAGTACACTGCAGAGGGAGGGTACTTTGGTTCACCCAGGGGGCCACCTGGAAGAGCTTCACAGAGGTGGTTAGTTGTGAACTCTCCTGAAATAAGAGTAGAGGTTTCATGGTAGACAGAGGTGTGTGTATGTGTGATTATGTGTGTGTGATAGATCTTTTAAGAATATAAGATAAATGTAAATGTGTTAATATAGCCTGCTCTCATGGTGGCAGTTGCTTCAATTTTGGACTCACCGGTGCTGTAAATGAAAATCTTAATTTAAATACTCTTCCCAATAAATACTCTTGCTCCTTCTTTTTCCCCAGAATGGCTTTATGTTTCTTTAAAAAACATCCGCATTTGTGATTTGTACCTCGTTTAACAAAATTTCTCTCTGGGAGTTCATCACTGGTAAACAGTTTTCTAGATGACCCCAGTGGGATAAAGTTTGGAAGGGCTCGTCCTGAGGGTGGCCTGCCACATGGGAAGTAGGCAGGAAGGCTATCTCAGCAGAGCCCCCGAGTGCCTGTGGGACGTGGGGAGGCCTGGCCGTGCAGGGGGCACCTTCCATGCTGGGCCCTGCAGTGAGAGGCCACTCACAGCTTCGGAGGAAAATGTTTGCTTCCGTGGACAGGCAGTCAGGAGGCAAAGACAAACCACCATAAAATAAGTCCCAGATCAGACCTCTTCTGAAACCGTGTGTCTGGGAGGAGAATGCGGAGGGGGCCCTATCATGTCCACCTGCAGGAAGTTTTCTGGGTATGAAGGCAGGGTGAGCTTGTGGAGGGGACCTGAGAGTGTGTCTGTGTTGCTACGGATTTTTGTGTGACTCTGGGTAAGCTCTCCACACCTGACCAGGGTGCCCCGTCTCATGTTAATCCCACATGAGATGTTTATAAACTCTGAGGTACTTTAGGTATTGTTCCACATCATTATGTATTTATGTCACATAATAGAGTGTGTTCTGAAGCTACCTAAATACAGAAAGAAACTAGACCAACTTGAACAAAACAAAGTCCAGGGAAGAGTGGGGGATCTTTCTGCAGCTGCTGTAACAAAAACGCCATAGACCAGGGAGCTTTAAAGGCAGTCATTTATTTCTCACAGTTCTGGAGGCTGGGAAGTCCAAGATCAAGGTGCCAATTGATTGGGTTCCTGATGAGAACTCTCCTTCTGGTTTGTGGATGAATGCCTTCTGGCTCTGTCCTCATCTGGGTGGGGGTGCTCTCGTTTTTCTTCTCCACCCTTGTGACTTAATTAACTCTCACAGGCCCTATCTTCCAATGACATCACATTAGGGAATCGTATTGTAACCCATGAATTTCGGGGGGACACTGACATTCAGTCCACAGCATAATGAATCAGAGATTTTGACTGTCATGCCCCTAGGGCCTCAGAGCCTCGGAATAATAGCAGACACTCTGTTCAGGAGACCACTGGCCTGTGTCGAAACAGACAGAAGAAATGGTTTCTATTGAAATTCCTTTTAAAAAATCTTTATTATATATTTTCCATTACCATTTAGTCTCCTTATACCCCCTCTCCCCAGCAATCACCACACTGTTGTCCATGTCCTTGAGTCCTTTCTCCTTTTTGCTCAATCCCTCCCTCCCCCCACTAGCTGTCATCTGCTCTCCATCTATGAGCCTGTCTCTGTTTTGCTTGTTAGTTCAGGTTGTTCATTAGATTCCATGTGAGTGAAATCGTATGGCATTTGTCTTTCTGTGACTGGTTTCTATTGCAATTTGCACCAATGCTACAGTACAGATGACTGCCTCCCTCCCTCCCATCCTCCCTTCCCTTGCTCCCTATTTCTCTTCCTCTCCCTTATCTATTATGTGGTAGTTATGGTGCCAGGCACATGGGGTCAAAAGTCTCCTCTGAAAGTTCAAGGGTACAGAGACCCTTAAACCCACACATACTGCATGATGCAGAGTAGGGCATTTGAGGTGTAATTGGATATCAGGGAATGGGTAACTATGACTGATGGTGGCTGTTAGGAGACTTACTTTCATTCTGGACTATTTATTAAGGGTTTGAGCTTATATTTTGTTTGTCTATGAAAATTTGCTTCTGTACTTATTTACTGAATATTTGTAGGGTGTCAGAAACTGGATTTATATGGTGGTCTTGGTAGAACACATCTGGTCACCATTTGAGCTGAGACACACACTATAGCTTGACTTTATGAGATCTTATCTGATTAAACTGCACTTTTTCTTCTTTGTTTTTCTACTTTGTAAGTTGCAGGGAGGATGTAAGTTTCAGGGAGGATGTTACTTTTGGTCTAAAATATACAATAGGTTCAGGAGTAGGTCATCAAACCCTGGTCATTGTTTCACATATGACCCTGTACATTCTATGTTCATTTACTTCACTTCACTTAACCTTAACTCAATTCAATTCAATTTAGTTCAAAACATTTATGAATATTTGTTAGGTGCTGGATGGACATCGTCTTTGTACTTCCTTGTCTTGACAATTTTCATGGTGGTCACTAGGTGGCAGTGTGTCCCATGAAATGAACATTTCATGCGGCTGGTGCTCGGTTCCTTCCCCCAATTCTAAGGCTCACAGATTGTTGCTCCTCACTTGGATTTGTTTAATGCACACTTCCAAATTGAACCGACAGCTTGTATTATAGCTGTGCGTGTGCAGTATATGTGCTTAATTATACTGTGGAATTAAATTCAAAAGGGTGAGAAAGTGGTTACATGTATACATTTCCAAAGCCTGCTCTGGTTCACAGCTTTTTCCTGGGGCTCAGGCAGGGATGATGAAATTGCCTCAAACCCAATGACAGGTGGCATCTACTGGGGCAAAGGCAACTGTGCAAATTTTGCTTCCTGGGTCCCAGACAGTCAGCCCCTGAGGTCCCTTTGCCACCCACCTGCCACCCCAGGTTCAGCTGCCCAGCCTCTGTGTTCTTCCTCTGCCCCCAGCTGGCTGCCTCATGAGAGCTGGCCGTCGGAGGTCCAGCACCCTGCCCCATACCTCCTCTCCTTGTTCCAGAATCAGTTACTTACTCCTATGCATCCACAGAGCTCTGCAAGCTTTTCTTTACTATGTGGACTATTACTGACTTCAGAATGACATTTATGAGACAGGGCTTTAATATCCAGGGATGTCTCTAATGGTGCAATTCCAGCAACTGAAAAGGTCAATGGAAACGATTCCCAGAATTGAAAGGTCTCAAGGTTATCTTCATAGCATCCACAGCCATTAGGTGGCCCACTGATGTTGAATACCACCAGTGACGGGGATCTCACTGCTTCACAAGCAGATCCTTTCCTTTCTGGTAGTTTTTTAAAATTTTTTAATTGTTGTTCAGTTACAGTTGTCCCCATCTTTCCCCCATTACTCTCCCCTGCCCTGCCCAGCCCTCCTCTCCCACATCTAATCCTCCCCCCATGTTGTCCTTGTCCATGGGTCCTTTATACATGTTCCTTGACTTGACCCTTCCCCTTCTTTCCCCTGTTATCCCCCTCCCCAACCCCTCTGGTCACTGTTAGTTTGTCCTTTCTGTTAGTTTTAATGATTAAAAAATTTCTCATTGTCTTTGAGCTGAAATCTGGCCTCCTATAGCTTTCAGCTAGTGGTCTTCATTCCCTCCTCTAGGACCATATAGGTAAGACTGTGCATCTTGTTAAACTGCACATTTTGATCTGGCGGATTTGAGGTAGGGCCACAGATTCTGCATCTCTAACAAGCTCCCAGTGATGCTGTCCCCGCAGGTTCAGAAACCACACTGTGAGCAGTAGCAAGGAAGTGGAGGAAAAACATGAGGCTTTGAAGCTACCCCTGGCATCGTAGTAGCTCTGAGACCTTGGAAAAGTTACTCAAGTTCCAACCTGTAAAGTGAGGATGATAAAGCCAAATAAATAATGCCTAATCCATTTATTCTTTTGGGACAAAACAAACTAAACTTATCTTACTAAACACTTCAGTGGTCCTGGGTAGGAAGTAGTGACTTCCTTTTCCAAGTGCTCTTAATACACCCTTTTCCTTTATAACCATATTAGATAATTGTGGCTGGGCTGGACATAAAAATCACGGAATCCGCCCTCTTTTGAAGAACTAGAATGACACTTACTTGTCTCCAGTCACTTGTCAACAACAGTAAGACCCACCCTCACTGTCCACTCCCTACTTCAACTTTGAAAACTTCTTTTGCTATTCATTGCTTGTATTGACAAATAATTGGCTAAATATTTTCTTATTTTTAAAATTGTGAAAATTTTTTCTTTATTTGGTTAGAATTCTTGTACTTTTAATTTTTTCTATTAATATTTTTATATAACCAGTTAGTCTATTCAGTAATCAGTTTTGCCTTACTTTGACTCTGTTGAGGTTGCTGAGCCAGTTAGGGTGCTGTGATCACAGTTTGAAAATTTCAAGCAATGGGTATAGAAAAAAACATTATGAACACTCAGATACCTATTATTTCTCTTTGGGTTTATCTTCCTAATCTTATTCTCGTTCTTCTCTCCTTACGTCCTTAGAAAAACCATGGACCTGAAGCTGGTATTTGTCAATGTGTGCATTTTTTTACCTATGTGTGCATATATTCCTAAACGATATACAGTATTGCTATGTTTTAAAGTTCAACATAAATGGCATAATATTTTATTTAGCCTTTTGCACCCACTCTGTTAACAACATTTGTTTCTGAGATTTATCTGTGCTAATGCATGCAACTCTGCTTTTAGGACTAATGGGTAGCATTTCATTGCATGACTAAACCACTCTATATTAATCCACTTTCCTACTGATAAACAAAATTGTGTTTTTATTCATCTTTTGCCATTATAAACAATTTTGGAGTAATGTTTAGAATAATGGCATTACTCCATTATTTTTATAGTTTCCAATGTCTAGAAATCCAAAGCCATCATAATTCCTGGGCTGTTGATGAAAACTCTCCTTTTCCCCAAAGCTCTCCAGACCTCCTCTTTGTCCCCGCCTTCTCAGTTTCCACAGAGCTGCATCGCACTGTTGGGCGCTCAGAAAGCCCTCACAGCAGACCTCTGTCCTGCTGTCCCCGGAAGTGTTCTTGGTTCTGCCTCCGATAGTTCTTTTCTCCTGATTTTCTCTGTGCTGAATTTCTGGAACTCCTGTTGGTTACCTAGTAGATTACCTGGATCAATCCCCCTAGCATTCCTGTCAATTTTTTCCCAGTTTTCCTCTCTTTATCTTTTTTGTTTTGTTTTCTATGAGATATTTTGACTTGATTGTCCAAACTCCTTGTTAAGTCTTTTTTTGATTTGCTTTCTTTTTTCAGCATCTGAGAACGTTTTCTTGTTCTTTAATAATAAATTCCCTTTTATAGCACCCAATGTTATGTATACAATGTTGTTCCGAGGATATATTTTTGAGACTTTTTCTCTGTCCCATATTCTCTGTTGTCTCGATGTGCTTTTTGTTTTGCTTTGTTTTTACTTGCTTTGTGCACACGCACTCTCTGCTCATGTGCAAGATGGCTCCTTGTCCGTTTGTCCACATTGAAGAGGTGGGCGCCGAGAGCCGGCTTGTTGGTGGGGGGGGGACTTTGTGGAGGGGGACTGCAGCACGGGATAATTTTATTTTTATGGGATGTCCTCAAAGTCAAGATATCTAGGCCTTTATTCTAGGACCACTTCCAATTTGGTCTCGATGGGACCTCACGGTAGGGCTCAGTAGCATCAGGTTTCTGCGGTGTCAACTTACTCATGTTTCTCAAGATACCAAACTGCCTTAGGTCTCAGTTTCCTTGTCTATAGCCGGATGGAATCGAGTTAGGTGTGACTCAAAGGACTCCTTCCACTCTATGGTTTTATAATATGATTCAGGGTAGAGATTAGTTAAGAAAAGGAAGCGTATTAGAGGGAATCAACTATGCTCAAATATAAAAACCCTTTGAAGCTGTCGGGAGATGGCTCCTAAAAATCTAATAAAAGATTTGACTCACTGGGGACATGACTCAGTGGGAGATAATTAGAAATAAACTTGGGAGGGAGGACTCAAGGAGGGATAATATTTAGTGGCAATGTCGTAATTAATTTTGCCTCTGTCCTTGGGATGTTGAAGTCACTGGGTTCTGCAGCCTACCTCTCGCTGCTAAATTGCACACGGAAGCTGGACGTTGCTGATTGAATGGGGCGTTATAGATCCAGAGAGAAGGATGCAGTATTTATTAGATTTTAATTTATAATACCCCATCCCAGAACGTGGGCCTTAGGCTGACAGATCCCCACACAAAGGTCAACCTCTTGGAGGATTTCTAAAATTATATTCTTGCTTACTCCTGGAATGAAGCTGTACTCTCCCCCCTGGGGCTGCAGGAAGTTAAGGGACTCTCAGAAGGAGGTAGGAGAAACATTGCTTGGAGATTTCACAGTTCTGCACAGGAACTGACTAGGGTCTGATGTGTGTGTATTCAAATGAAAACTGAGTCTTAGTTTAAACTCTCTTTGCTTACTTAGACTGTAAACTCCTGCAAAATTGGAGCCCGTGTCCCCACTTTCTTCATGTGTCACTCATACAATGCGTGCAGTTGGTGTTTATGACACGTTGGAGTAAACAAATATACTGAGATGCAAACATGCACTAGAAATCTGCTTCCTCTTCATCCACCTCCAACTCGTGTTGAAATCCATAGGTCACCATTCAAGTTCAGCATGTTCTAAGCAGGCTGAGCATTGGTACTGGGGCTTGTTGAAAAGATAAAGACACGTTCAGCTCCATTTGATGGAATTCCAATGCCACACAATACCTTGAGGAATAATATCAGAGCCAATACTCCTTACTTCAGCAGCCTGGTTTGTCCTACAGTCACCTCCGTGTCACACGGCCTGCGTAGAAATATAGCTAACCTGTCAGAATGGTATTTGCACAGAGTGCGGGAGAGAGCGATAACGGGGGAGACATTTAGGGGAGATTTCCTGGATTTACGATATTGATTTTTGTTCTTTGTATGAGGAAGAAATTAATGTCCCTCCTCCTGGAAATATGTTCTCTGTAATGAGCCTGGTTAACTTCATGAAATACAGCTTAGCATGCTAGTGTTTGCCCAGAGAGGAGCAGTCCGTCTCACCCACAGATGGGGTTCTGGGAAAGTGCAGGCAAGGTGGTGGGGGGGAACCTGGCGTGGCTCTGGTCTGGGGCAAGCTGACAAAAGACAAGCTTCCGTTGGGGAAACCTGTTTAAGGTAGAGCTGGGGAGGGAGAGGATTTGTACAGTAGCACAGACTTGGTGGTGAGTTTTTGTTTTGAATAAAGCCATTCATTCATGTATTCGTTCAAAAACATTACCAAGGGCTAGATTCTCATCCTCAACACTAGGGATGTAAGGATTGCCTTTAGGGAGCTCAGAGACCCAGAGAGAAAACCACCAAAACCGGCCCCACAGAGGTTGAGCACAGAGACTTGAACAATTTAGGAAATTCAGAATCTCCTCTGAGAGCTGTAAAATGGGGGGCTCAGTTTTGGGAGAGCCTGATGTCTGTGTCATGTTTGGTTCTCCGGCAGCCAGCACGGCATCCTGCTCAAACGTTGAAATCGGTCTTCCTAAAAATATGCCTTTCATCATTTTTTCCCCTTTCTTAGAGATCTAGTGACTTCCTAGGCTGCCTGATGAATGCAAGAGTGAAAACTTAGGGCTGATTTTTAAGGCTTCTTATAATTTAGCTTATCTTCTTTCCCAACTGCACAGGCATAGCCCCTGAGGGGCACCTTTCACCCCTGAGACTGTGCTCAGTCAGCTGGTACCCTCTGACAGAATCTGCAGCTTGTTAACATGTTGGCAGACAGCTGCTGCCCAGGGGAGCACCCCTCGCGTCCAACCCCAGGTGCCCTTTTGCCCGGGATCCGCCCACTCGTCCACCACCCGGGCACCAAAGGGATAATTTGATGCCTGGCAACGCAGGGAACACCAGACCCAGCACCAAATACTCTGCTGAGCCCAGACCGCGCAGCTGGTGGGATATTTTGCATCCACCCTGTGCAGCCCCGTGGGACCCACTCTGCACCCTTCCACCCTCCATGCCTGCGTTATCTTGTCTTTGCCTGTTTGGATACAGGTCATTTTTCAAGACCCAACACAGCAAACTGCACCTGTGCATTTAACAACTGTTTACCAAGGGTCTGAAACGGGCACAATGGTACAAACAGGCATCGCTGGGCCCTCATGGAGCCTGGCGCCCAGAGTGGGGAGAGGAACATTCACCAAATAATCATCTAGTGCAGCAGTGATTGTGTGATGTGGGCCATGCAGGGGCTGTGGTGGTTGGAGTTTGGGGCAGTGGGGTTTGTGGAAACTGCACCTGGGTACCTGACAGGGCCTCTGTATCCAGGTCCTGGACCTGATCCAGGGCCGGGGAAGGGATAAGGAGGCCCGGGACAACTTCTCTGCAGTCTGGCTTTTGGGCTGAGGTCTGAAGTATGAGTGGATATTGACTAGGTTTAGACGGAGGGAAGGGAGCATCACACAGTAAAAGTGACATGTACAAAGGTCCTGGGGTAGAGGAAGTGTGTTTGAGGAACTGACAAGAACCAACGTGGTGATCTGCAAGTCCCATTCCTTCTTCGAGAACTCCTCGGAATTACATCCTTATATCCTCTTGTTGATTCATTAATAGAGAGATTGGCGGCTTCAACAAGCATTCATTTAGGACCTGTGATGTGCTGTGGAAGGCAATGGGAATGAAAAGCCTCCTATAAACTGTCACAGTACTTTTTTAAACTTCTCTGTTTTATGTAATGCTCGGCCCACTTTTAGGTGTTGTGCATTGCTTATTCTCCCTTCCCTGTACCTCATCAGGAGCTGTGTTACATTCTGAAGTGATTGCTGGTCCTTTTTATTAGGGTATCTCTAGATCCTGGAACAGAGACAGGCTCATCGTGGGTGCTCAGTACCTGTTTGTTGAATGAATACTTGTGTCGAATTAAAGCCTCATAAGATGTGGTCGTGACTTTAAGGGGCTTATGTCTGGTAACTGTTTTACATATTACTTTGCATTCTTCTCTAATTGCTCCATCTGCAGAAGTCTCTCTCACTAGACTGTGACCTCTTAGAGAGCAGGACTGGTCAGTTGGGGGTCAGCTGTGCAGCCTTTGGTGAAGAACTTGTAAGAATAATAGGATGGGATTCAAGCCAGAATCCAGCAGCGGATGGACAGAAGTTTGCCAAGTAGAATCCATCACAAGAAAACAAAGTCCTTTGGAATTTCCAGGAGAAATTACTATAAGAGATAATGGTAATGATGATGATAGTAAGTTTTAACTCAATTCTCTCAGTGCTATGGTACTTTTCCTGTGAATTCCTGACTTCGCACTACGGAGTCCTTTCCTTATTGGGATGAAAGAAGGTATACAGCCTGCCAGGTAGGCACCATATATATGTTTTATTTTTGACATTTGAGAGGCAGGACATAGAGACCTCACCTCTGTCCACTTCCCAAAGGAACTTCCTAGGTCTCTGCCTTCTTGAACTCTCACCTACAGAGGTGACATGAAAAGTCAAAAAGCTGATGGTGTTATTATTACCTCTCAGCATGGTTTATTGCCTCCCTTAAAGAGAAAAAATGGCCTGAGATGGGATCTTTCAGCAGGGGATCTGAGGAGGCTAGCCTCAACCCCTGGGGAGGGCTGGGGTCATTTTATATCACCGTGAGCCTGATGCAGAAAGTTCTTAGGTGGAAATCTCATCAGGCACAGAATGAAATTCTATTTGGGGCTTTGCAGGTGTGGACTAACCCCTCCAGTGACCTTACCCAGACTCAGATCGGCTGGTTCTGCGGTGGTGGGTGGGCCTTCTCTCCGGCGTTTCCGGCGATGGCTTGGAGGGAGAGAAGAGGGCATGATACTTGGGCCCAGAGGAGTCCCTGCCAATTACGGCACCTGTCAGTGTTCAACAACAGATAAAATTAATTCAGAAACCCAAACAGTCTGCAGAAAACTGAACACAATTATCTAAGAAATTAAGTTATACCGTTGCCATGACCTTTCATCAATCATTCAACCGTTAATGTTAATTTTGTGATCTAAAAATCATAGTTCTATTTGCATTTTAATGGCTGCTAAATGAGTGTCATCAGGAGGAAATAATGACGGGGTGGCCTTTCGCGACAAATCCTTCTCTCCTAATGGTGATACCGAAAGCAAGGAACCGGTGCTGGGAAAAGGTTCTGTTGCGCCTTCCAGCAGATGTATGGATCTGCCCTTCTCAAATGAAAAAACAAGCAATTCCCCACAAATACCACCACCTGTTGTTATAAATAAATCCAAGCGGTGTCATGGAACGCAAGCTTAATGGCAGAATCAGTCCAAAACTTCCTGCCGTCCTCCCGCCAGCCCTTCGTGATGGCCTCTTAACAACCTGTTTCTCAGTCATCTACCTTTTAAGCTTTCGACCAGCCATCGGGCCCCATCCCTAACCCAGAGAAATGGCCTGTGGATTTGTGGCTAAAAATAAAAAGTTACCAACCTCAGGGAGAATGGTCACACGTTCGTTTGTGCAGTTTAAGCGGCTGGAAACTGGCTACACGCCACTCTATACTTAGGGTTTCTTTTAAATCTTAATCCAGACATCCAGTGGCATATTTCACAGCTAATGAACCCACCCTTCAAGGAGGAGCACAAGACCTAATTAAATCAGGGCATCGTGAGGTTATTGGCAGGCTGTTTACGATTTGGCAGAATCTTGCTTCTATGAGTAAGTATAGAAAAATTATAAAGCATTAAGACTGGAACGTTGTGTCCCTTAATTATCCTCTTATCAATTTCCAAATTCCTCTGGCCTGCAATAGACTGTATCACTCCTTCTATAAATATTGATCGTTTAGCAGGACCAGGGTATAATACTTACTAAAATATTGTGTCCCTTACCTGAAACACAGCTTCTTTCCTTCAGTTTCCTGGGAGAAGATTTGTATGAATTATTTCCGCTGATGAAAGGGGCCTTGAACTTATACATGTGAAAAAAAAAGCTTTAAAAATAAAGAGCTTCAGAGATTTTCTGAGTACAGAAAACTCAAAGAGGGAAGGAAGGAGAAAATATTAGAAATGAATGCTAACTTATTTTTTTCTTCCAAGGAAATGTGGAGGAGGGGGAATATTCCTGCAAAGACTGCAGAACTCCGTTCCATAAAAGATTTATTAGCAATGACAGAGGGAGATTGCTGAGTGGAACCCTGATAAATGCCTCACTTTTTTTGCTGCTTTAAAATTATGGGTTCTGTCCATAAAGTACTGATTAATTCATATTCACTCAATGACATACCCTCTTTTCCTCCCCCCTCAAGTGAAGATTGTAAGCATTTTACTTCAACAAATAAAGAACCCTGGGTGGGTTGCATACTAATTCATTTAGCTCTGGAACTCGCACTACAATTTATGCAGCAAATCACTGCAAAGCAGGAAAGAACCTTTTCTTTTACTGTGACAAGGCCTGCCTACCTTTCAGCATTCCCCCCACAAGGTATTATTAATCTCTAAACTTAACAAAATTGAAGACTTATCTAAGACCTTTTAAAACACAGTGGCATCATACATAGCCACTCCCAAAAAGAGAAGTTTCTTTATTTTTCTAAAACACTGACTGTACCAATTGGAATCTTTTCTTGTTTGAAGAATCCAGATAGTATAACTTGTATCTGTTCTAAATGTTTTGGATTTTATTAAATTTTTAAATCATCACCCAAGGACACTTTTTCATTGCTGTTAGAGAGAAAGAGAAGAAGGGAGAGACAGAAACCCTGATGCGAGAGACAAGCATCTGTCGGTTGCCTCCCATATGCGCAGACCAGGGAAGGAACCCGCAGCCTAGGTATGTGCGCTGATCAGGAACTGAACCCACAACCCTTGGGTTACGGGACGGGAAGACCGAATGGTAACCAACTGAGCCACACCAGCCAGAGCGAATTGGTTGGATTTTAAACACAGTATTTATTTTGGAATACTGGGTGGTTCAGGCCAAAAATTTGCAAAGTGCATGTAGAGAAGACGGTTAGTGTCAGCAGGTAAGAGAGAGCCAGCCGTGGCTGCTAGCTCAGGAGTTTCCCTGGGAGAAACACGACACTGTTGCAGTGACCCCCCTGCTTCATTACGGGCTGACAAATTACCTTCATGTACTCCTCAGTGAGCCAGCAAGTATTTTTCAAGTTTAATGCATTTTTAAGAGTAATATGCTCCCACTTAAAATATTGGAAAAGAAGAGCACTAGCAAAAGAATTACGTCACAAGCCAGCACTGTGCTAGACACTGTCCTGGATGAGAAGGGAGCTCTCCACCGAAGCTCCCTCCGTTGCGGGTGGCGACCGGGACTGCAGCTTCCAGGAGGGCGGGAGGCAGACCTGCCTTGTCCCGTGGCCCAATGCTTGGCAAACGGTAGACGCTCCCTGTGTGTTTGTTACAATCAAACAGTAACAACTGTGTATGTTCAAATTTGCTTTTTGGGTAATTTTGATTGAGAAACCTAAATATTGGGTTGGCCGAAAGTGTGTTTGTTTTTTTTTGTAAAATAAAAGATACTTTTTTTCATTTTTACCAAAACTTTATTGATTTGGATATTTTGAGAATGCTGGCTATCTTCAGCATAGTATAATGTTGATTGTTCTCAATTATTTTCTCAATTTGATCGCTGTCAACTTCAAGAGGTCTGCCCAGCTGTGGAGCATCATCCAGTGAGAAATCTCCAGCACAACACTTTGCAAACCACTTTTGACACGTTCGATCAGTCACAGCACCTTCTCCATACACTGTACAAATCTTTGTGTTTCATTTGTGTTTTTACCTTCCTTGAAATAGTAAAGCATAATGTGCCGAAATGTTGCATATTTTGCGCCATCTTCAATGTTAAAATGACTGCACAAAAATTCACCAATTTTGATAAGATTTTAAAAAAGATTTATTTATTTATTTATTTATTTATTTATTTATTTATTTATTTATGGAAAGGGAGGGAGAAAGAGAGGGAGAGAAGCATCGATTGGCTGCCTCCTGTACACCCCCTACCAGGGACCTGACTGGCAACCCAGGCATGTGCCCTGACTAGGAACCAAACTGGCGACCTTTAGGTTCTCTGGTCGGTGCTTAATCCACGGAACCACACCAGCCAGGGCTTGAGGAGTTTTTTTAAATGCATGATGATATAACAGCTGTCACAATACAACCTAACAAAATTGTTTCAAATGAAGTTAAAGACAAGTTAAGTGCCACTACTGCCATCTTATGGAAAGAAAACAAATGAATTTTTTGGCCAGCCCAGTGTATTGGCATGAGCAGCTATCTGGCTTTTGAGTAATTTCTAGGCAGTTTTGTTCAGGGTCTAGTTTAGTAGGTAGAGAATGGCCAGATACCAAGTCGCAGTGAAGAGGGGGGATGCTACTTTCCGTCAGAAATAATACTGCCTTATTGAATGATTCTGTGTGCCAGTTATGGAATGAAGCCTATTACATACCTCTGTCAACTCCACAGTAACTCAGGGAAGTATGCATTTTCCTCCCCATTTTATAATTTGGTTCAGAAAGCATTAGTATTGTTCAAGACCTCATAGCTAGTAAGTGGCAGATCTGAGAATTGAACTCTCCTTTGTGCGAATCCAGCACTGTGTGCATAAGCACCATGCTTTATGGTCTGGAGTCTGGGTCAGCCAGATGTGGCCAAATACAGGAGCACACCCAGGCCTGGCACCGTAGGGACATTTAGAAGATCCCACCACAAAGAGCTAAGTCTAGAAGAAGAACATGTAAGATCTACTGAGGATCCAAGATCTAGAAAATAATGTTGGGCCGAGACTCTCACAGCTTTGAAGAGGCTGAGCTCTGCTCGTGTTGGTGGTGAGCATTGAGGAGGCGGGGGAAAGGGGGTCTGGGAGCGGATGACTGGCTCTGAGGGAGGGAAACACTGGCATTGAGGGCTGGAGCATGTGATCCTGTGTTCAGCTACTGAAGAGCCTGGGCGTTTACGTTGAAAATGTGACATGCGAAATGGGGTCAGTCCTGATTGATTCCGTGAGGCACCCTGGTGACAAGAAAGATCATTTTATTTGTCTTATTTGAGGACAAAATGAGGACCGGTGCCTGGATTAGAACCAAAAGGAAACATGGTTGACTCTGTTACCAGGACTGGGAGGGTGATTCACTATTACATGTTTTCTCACCGCAGGAAATAGTTACTCCTAATATAGGAGACTCAGGTTCTGCCAAAATTAATTTATGTATTGCACATTTCAAGTGTTCTCCTTTAATAATGATGAGTTAATAATTACTCCACATCCAGTACCTGTCAGGCACAGTGCATAGTGCTTTACTCGTGTTTTATTTAGTCTTCGCAACAACTTTGGGTGGTAAGCACTGTTATCATCATTTTCTTTTTACAAATAAGCGAAACAAAAGGCTTGGAAGGGCTAAATAATTTGCATAAAGTCACGTATGTAGGAAGTGTGCAGTACATGTCTCAATGTACCAGAACAGTTGGACGCACCATTAAAATACTGAAATTTTCCTATGCTAGTGGGTAAGTAGTCATTACAAACCCCCCTGGGTGTCTCCCCACCCAGGAGACCCCCCTAGATTGCCCCATGATCGGCCAGCTAAAGAGGGGTTAGGGCAGCAGGGGTTCTTCCTCTGGGTCCAGTGTCCGCTCTCATTGGCCAGTCTCCCTGCTGAACCAGGTGCACGTTTTGCTTCCATCCCTGGGTGGAGGTAGCTTTCACGACACACACGCCGCTGGGCAGGGAAGGGCCCACTGAGCCTAACCAATCTGGAAGAGAATGTGTGAATAGGCGTGAGGAGGCTTCAGGTTTATAGGCTGCTTCTGGGGTTCCTTCATCAGCAGTTGCTTCAGAGAGGGGCTGATCAGCCGGCTCTTCTGTCACTAACCTAACTTTTCTCAGCTTTTTGGACTTTGGCTTTTGTAAAGGTGCTGGGCCTGTTAAAACCCACTTATCCTTCCTGCCATTGCTTTCAGTGGGCTCGGTGGAAAAATATGGAGGGCAGGCATTGAACTTTAAGAATGTTGAATTATTTCAGTGCAGTTTAACAAAAGACTGGAATCTAAAGGCAGCTGACTGGAGATCAAGGCTTGGCTCCATCAGTTATCATCTATATGACCTTATGCAGTCTTCCGAACCTCTCTGAGTCTCTTCATTTGTAAAATGAGGGTAATTTTACCCATCCCTCTTAGATTCCTACCACCCTTTGAAACCTTTTAACCAGAGAAAGACATAAATTAAAATCACAATGGATGTAGTCTACTGCATAATGTAGTTGTCTAGTCCTCGAGGGGACTGAAAAATTGGCAGAGCAGGTTATTAATAGTTTCCGAGATAGAATTCACACCAAATGCTGCACTATTTTCTGCCTCCAAAAAGCAGATAAGGGTTTTCTGTCTTATTTGTTGTGATGGGTTTGTTTACCGAAAGCTCTTCTTTTAGAACTGTCTAGAACTTGTCCAATTAAAGTGATTCTGAAATGACATTTCCAAAGCTAGCCTAAGACTTTTCTCTGCTCTCCCTGGTCTCACCCCGCATCCCCACGAAAGCACACCCGGGCTTCATTACATTTACCAAGATAGACTCAAGTAAATCCTCCTGTAGATAAACAACCCATAAAATTAACCATGGGTGAGCAGACTGCCTCTAAATGCACTCTGCAAAGGGCATGCTCTTTAAGAGGAGAAACCAACCAGGGAATGGATTTGGAGATAATTTGTGTGCTGCAGGTGTGACCTGATAAGGCACTAAAAAGCTCAACTTTATGACTGTGGAAATGCAGTTTGCCCATCATCAATGTAGCTTACATAAGCAAAGTCATTTATTACAGCAAGATAAATAGCTCATTCTTTGTCAGGAGTAAAAAAGACTATAGGTGCGAAAATTATAAGTACTAGTTATGTACATTATTTCTTTTAGTCCTTAAAGCTACCCTGTGTGATAGGTACTACTAATCCTCTTTTACAAACAAGGAGATGAACCCCCCAGGGGTTTACTAATTCATCTCAGTTTCCATAGCTGAGAGTTGGATTAGTGGTTCTTAACCCACAGGAGACATTTAACAATGTGTGGAGATATTTTTGGTTGTCACAACCTGGGGAAATGTTACTGGGATCTAGTGGGTGGAGGCTGGAGATATTGCTAAACGTCCTACAATGCACAGGACATCTCTCTTCCCGCCCCCATCAAAGAATCATGTGGCACCAAATGTCAATCAAGCTGAGGCTGAGAAACCCTGAGTTGGAGGGAGTGGCCATGAACCCAGGTTTTTTTTGATCCTAAATTCAGTGCTTATTTCTCTGCAAGTTTTCAAAGGTAAAAATGCAGTAGAACTGTCATCGATCATAAGTTTCTCCAGGCCGATGTTGCTCTGGTATAGGCTGGTTTCAGCTGGCATTTTAAAAAAATATTCAAATATTTTTAAAATTTGTTTTTAGAGAGAGGGAAGAGAAGGAGAAAAGAGAGAGAGAAATATTAATGTGTGCTTGCCTCTCATGTGCTCCCTACTGGGAACCTGGCCTGCAACCCAGGCATGTGCCCTGACTGGGAACCAAACCATGACCCTTTGCTTCTCAGGCCCATGCTGAATCCACGGAGCCACACCAACCAAGGCAATCTGCTGACATTATTTTGATTGGTCATTGTGTCCATTCTGATGGGTTCGTGCACAGAAGGTTGTTAAATACTTTGAATATCACCTCTAGTGTCACATGATCAAATTTGGCAGTATCTAATCTTTAGGTGATAGAGGGAGAATCTCCTTATCACACAGAAAAGAGGATACATTGAGGAGAAAAATGAACTGCAGATTTTGTTTTCAAGGCTCTCTTTGACTTACTCATGTAAGTAATAATAATGCCATACCTTGTGTATTTAATGCTTCATAGTTTTCAAAGCATTTTCATATTCTTTCAACAAGTATTTATAAAGGAGAAAACTAAGTGCCAGGTTCTTTTCCAGTTCTGAGCATATAGTAGTGACCAAAACAAAGAACTTGGCTTCTTGGAACTTATGCATGGTGGTGGGGGGGAGAGGAGGCGAGGGATACAAACATAGGAAGCAAGTAAGTATGTTATATGCCAGAGTAAGGCAAGAGCTGTGGGAAAGAATAAGCAGAGTTAAGTGTAATGGGGGGTGTGGGGTGGGGGTCTAACAGGTAAGGTATCTTTGTAGAGCCATGAAGGATGCATGAGAACAAATCAAGCAGATATCAAGTGAAGGAGAGTGTCAGGCAGAGGGGACAGCAAATGCTCTGGGATTGGTGTGTGCTTGACAAAGTCGAGGAACAGTGAGGGGGTCACTGTGGCCGGAGCCGAGTACTGAGCGCGGAGTGGGAGGAGGTGGGATAGCAGCAGGGAGACCTTGTAAGTCACTGCAGGACTTGAGCTTTACTCGGATGAGGAGCCACTGAAGAGTTTTGGGCAGAGGGTGACATGACCAGACATAATTAAAAAAAATCAGTCTGGCTGCTGTGTTGTGACTAAACTAGAGGGATAAGTGTTGAAGCCCGGAAACCAGATCCGTGGCTGTTGTCATCATCAGATAAAAGAAACAGTGGTGGCTGGCTCCAGAGGTTTAGTGTTGGAGGTGGTGAAATCAGTCTGACTTTGGGTGTCTTTTGAGGGCTGAGCCAACAGGATTTGCGTCATTTGTGGGGAATGAGAGAAAGAGAGAGGAAAAGAGACGGCTCTAAGGGTTCTGGCCTGAGAACCATTTGGAGGTGGGAAGCTGTAGGAGGAGCTGGTTTGAGGTGAAACATCAGGAGTTCTGGTTAAGGGTTTACAGGAACAAATATAGAGGACACATGGACAAAACTAGGGGTGTTGGAAAGGGGAGGGAGGAGGGGAGGGATGGGTGGGTGGGCTGGAATGGGAATAAAGGATAGAAACTGTACTGAATAAACTAAAATAAAAAATTAAAAAAAAAAGAACATGTTAAGTGGAAGGTGCTCACTAGACATCTGAGTGGAGATGTATGCAGAGTTATGTCATGTCATGTAGCATGTAGCATGTAGCTTTTCCAATGTTTTATCATACCTTTGACCAAAGGCCAGTGTTTAATCAGCATGCCCATGGCCACAGTGTCATGGAACTGGGGTGACATCACACTCTATCTGACTCCAAGTCCAATGTCCTCCTTCTGAAGGCAATCAGCATAAAGAAAAAAGCCTTTAATGGCAACAGTTCATAAAAACTGTCTTTAAACTATGCTTCTTTATGGACTTCTCTGAAAAACAAGAGATGGTCACATTTGGAGAGGTACGCAGAGCACATCAAAATATGGACTTCCTGGTGTGACCCTTGGAATTATTATTAAAGACACAGAAATAGCAGAACAAAGAGTCCCACATAACTCGGATTCTGCCTACTCCAAATTTCACATTTTAAAAAGCTTTTTTCTTCTTTACTCTTCTTTAGAGTTAACAAAAAATGAAATCTTACTCTATGTACACATTTGGCTTATTTTTGGCCAATCCTTTATTTTATTTTATTTTTGCAGATTTTAGTTATTTATTTTTAGAGAGAGGAGAAGGGAAGGAGAGAGGGAAAGAAACATCACTGTGTGGTTGCCTCTTGCACTCCCCCTACTGGGGACCTGGCCTGCAACCCAGGCGTGTGCCCTGATTGGGAATCGAATCGGTGACACTTTGGTTCACAGTCTGCACTCAATCCACTGAATTACACCGACCAGGGCTCCAATCCTGTATTTTTTTCCCCCAAGTTTTTCTAATAAAAGTTTTAGACATACAGAATTGTTTATAAACATCCATATGCCCACCTCCCAGCTTCTACAATTAATCTTTTCCTGTATCTGCATTTTCACTTATCTATCCATTCACCCTTCTATCTATCTGTTACTCTTATCTTTTTCTGATGCATTCCTTGGTAAGTTGCAGCCATTGGTACACTTCACCCCTAAAGACTTCAGCATGCATATCATTAACCAAGTTCCACATTAAACCCTTTAGTTTTTATACATGTAGATTATTTAGTTTTCAGGGGCTGTCTGGTAAACAACACGTAGTTGAATTTTGAATTTAGATAAAATCTAAGAGTGTTTATGTTTCAAAGAGGCACCTCTGACTCCATCATACTGATTGTGATTGTGGAATCTCAGTTCTTCTGTCTTCTAATTTCCTTTCTCTGAGCATGCCCTGTTAGCATTCCCCTTTTATTCTTTTGTGGTCTTTTGTCATGTATTCAACTTCTCTTTGGTCTTTTCTCTCCAGTGAACATATTTCATTTTTCCCCTGCCTTTAAATTAAAACAAATATCGAGTCTAAATTTTTATATTCACATTAAGAATAAAACAGCATCTCTCTTGTGAGATGAGATCATTGGAAGTCCTTCTCTTTCCTTAGCTGCTGAACCATTTCAAAGTTTTGGCCCAAGGAATCTCAGACTAAGAGCGTGCCTGGCTCTCATTTTGCAAGAGGGGGAATGTGAGGCCTGGAGGGGAAAAGATTTTCTCCTTCTGAGACGCCACAGCTTCTGAATGGAAGAATCAGAGGGCTGGTCTAAACACAGGGCATCTGGTCTACCTCCACCTTTGGCTCAGACAACAACCAACACTTAACAGCTTCCGGGCAGATGAGAAAATATACTAGTTTTAGAGGATTAAAGTAAACCGATTTCTCAATTCCTTGTGGAAGTTTAAAAGCCTTCCAGGAAATCCTACTATCTTCATAATAAGAAAAATTTTAGCTTATATTCTATTAATCTTTATGTCCATAATGGAAAAAGCCTTTTTCTTAATAATATCCCCTCAAATATTTGAAGACTATTCTTAAGTTTCCCTATAGACTCCTTTTCTTGAGAATAAATAACCCAAGTTCCTTTAAACTTTCCTCATGAATTTTTCTTCTCATTCTTTTATTAACCTTTATAACTTTCCATGAATTTTCTTCAAATTTTCTATCTTGCTTCTAAACTGTGAAACCAGGAAACAATGAAGTCCTCATAGTACTGATTATCGCGTTTACGCCAAAATGTGAGTCCCTTGAAGGCAGGGGTCATTGCTTACTCACTGTTGTTTCCCTGTATCGGGGGTCAGCACACTTTTTTTTCTCTCGAAAGGGCCAGATCAATATTTTAGGTTTTGTAGACTAAGAGGCAGTGTCCTCCACTTTTTGAATAGCTGTTCTCCCTGAAAGGCTAATACTCCCTTTATGTTTTACATGATAAAAAAGCAAAAATCATTCTCAGCTCAGGGGCCATGTACAAACAGGTGGTAGGCCAGATTTGGCCTGCAAGTGCTATTTGATTCCTGCTGTAGAGTCTGGCACATGTGCAGTACATGGCAGGCATTCAGTAAAGTTTGTTGAATAAAATAATGCATGCATCTGTGAAAATTACGTTAAATTTCTCTTCTGTACTCTTGTTTAGCACTTCTGCTCCAGTGCTGGCTCAATGAGCTTGTCCACTAAGACCTTCAGGTCTTCTTCTGCCACCCACAGTCTGTGGGCGGTACTGTCACATGCTGTGTGTACTTGGGTAGTTTTATTGTTCCTCCCTTAGTCTAAATTTTATTTTAACCTAGCCTTGTTGTTCCTCCCTGAATCTAAGTTTTGTTTTAATCCAGTTTTATTGCTCTTCCCTTACTGTTACAATGTGGTAGGGGCCCTCTGTTAACTTTCATTTGCTGGTGGCTTTGGATCTCACCTTTAATTTAGTGAAGCCGTTTTGAACTTTTGTTTTTCCAGTGTGTTCAGCAGCTGCCCTACTTACAAATTACCTGTGAACTTAACAAGCTACCCCAGGCAACTGAGAAAACCAAAATGCTGGACCCAGTTCAACCACCTCCACCGGAGGCCCCAAGCTCTATTTCCATTCTTATGGCTCCTACGTGCCCTGCAGGGGTTGGGAAAGCTCATTTCTACTTATTGTCCTGGAATAAATTGGAAGGAGTCAGACAGCCTCTCGGAGAAGACTGGTACTCATGGCAGAAGGAAAAAACCCTTTCTTTCTTTTTCCCGAGATTTTGGGCCCGTAGAGAATGCTTGTCACAGCCCGAGGGAGTGTGGAGTTTTGTACTAGTTAGAAGAATTACCATGCTGAGCTGAATTTGGATGAAGCAGTTGTGAGTGCCACAAAGCCGTCCCATCAGGGTGATTTAGCTTCTCTGTGGAATGCCTGGAGGCTGATCCCGGAGGCTGAGACCAAGCACATCATCCCTGCCACCCTCTCTGTCCCACACCCTAGCTCAGGTGAATTGATTCCTAGGCCTACAGGTGTCTTTCTGATGGAAGACCCCTGTTTATCTGCAGTGATCTTGTGTGGGTATCACTTGACCACAGGCCAGCAGAACCACCTCTAAAACCTGGGGGTGGGTCAACAAGGAGCCACACCTCTTCAGTTCTCAGCATCCTGCCTTGGGAGATGAAGGGGCTATTAGATTTAGGCAGATGTGACTTAAGTCTGACAGAAAACATGGCAGGGAGGGCTCCTTTTCCTCCAAGCTCTGGGCTAGAGAGTTGGTTACAACTTTCAATGCAAAGGGACTAGGAAAAGCTTGACCTTGGTTCCCTAAGGGTGATATGCATTGCCTGTGGCCCTTTTTGTTCAGTCTTCTTACCCCTCCCCCGCCCCTCCCTGTTGCTGAAATGGCTGTGATTGCTACCCTTTAAGATGTCCAGGAAAGCTGCATTTATTTACAACAACTTCCTCTTAACCAGCTGGGGGAGGTTGCAAAATAGCCAACCCAGTGGTGGATCAATCTTTAACATTTCTTTCAAATGTTGAAGTAAAGAAAATGATGACAATTTTAAGGCTCTATTAGGTGGAAATGATCTACGAGGGACGGTGGACAGCTGAAGGTCACAAATCAGGCGGCCGCCTTGGCTCAGTGATGGAGACGGAGCGTGGAAAGCACTGGGAAGTGTGTTTCTGAGTTTCATAAGAGCCCAAGTTCGAGAATTTATCAATGTGTGCCTTGCTGTAATGAGCCTCTTTACTCCTCTCATAAAACAAACGAGTGCCTGATTATAAGCTGCCTGGCCTTCCGTAGATACAGAAATTAATTCGCTTTGATATTAGAGGGAAAAGTATTATGCCTTTGTTTGGCTAACCTGATGAATAGCCTCACTTGCATGTGGGGATCACACTATTCCCCACCCGGTTAAAAGAACAATGTCAATGATGTTGCTTTGCATCACTATTGTTTGGAGAGATTTTTTCAAGACCTTTTAGATTCTAGGTATACAGATTTACTATTTTTGGTACAGATCCTTCTTTACCCTGTGTGTCAATCAGGGAGGGCTTGGCCATACCTGGGGCAGCAAAACCACTTCAAAATCTCAGTGGCATAAAACAACAAAGGTGTATTCCGTGCTCCTCTTACCTGTCCATCATGCCCAGTTTGGGCTGTGCTCCATGATTTTTTCTCTCAGGGACCCTACCATCCAGAGCAGGGACTGGCAAACTTCTTCTGTAAAGGGCCATATTTTAAGCTTTGCGGGCCAAATGAACTCTGTTATAACTACTCAACTCTGCTGTTGTGATGCACGAACAGCCACAGACAATATGCAAAAGGATGTGCATGACCATGTTCCAATAAAACTTTATTTATAAAAACTGGCAGTGGGCTGGATTTAGTCTGTGGGCGGTATATAGTGTGCCCACCCTGGGGTAGGGACAGGAAGGAGAAGTGGCGAATCTTACACCAGTTCTTCAAGGCTTGACTTCCACTCACACTTCACTGGTCACAGCTAGCCACCCGGCCACACCTACCTTCAGTCCTCATTTGTGCCCAGAAGAACTGAAAATATCGGTGATATTTTCAGCACCCATGATCACACACCCCTTCCCTGTTCTTTTTAGAGATGCCGATATTTCCTCAGTGTCTACCCCACCACTTCCTAAAGCATTTAAAAATTGCAATCTATATCATTTATTTTATAACCCAGTTGCTTTGATGGGAGCTAATTAAATTTGGAAGATGAATAGGATCTAATTTCCAGCAGTCATTCTAAGCATTAAGGGTGTGACATTTTTCCCTTGGGCCCACCAAAGCTCTGCTGGGGCCCCTGCACCAATCTGAAGTGAGACTGAATTCATCCAGCTGACTTTCTTGGGTGTTTATATTTCTGGTTGGATGTCTGGAATCCAGACAGTGACCGCATCCTCCCTTTGCCTTTTTATTTTTCTTTATAGAAGCCGGGGCTCTCTCACCTTTCACTGGGGCAGGACTGGGCCTGGGTCATGCTGAGTACCGTGAGCACCGCTGTTTGTGTCCCCAGGGAAGACCAGCAATCCCCATCACGCAGGGCTCCTGGAGCCTTCCCTTGTTTTTTTGGCATCCGTTTCTTTATCTCTAAGCTCTGCAAGGAAAGGAGAAGTCACTTCAACCAGGAGAGGGCAGTGTGTGCAAAGTCTAGAGCGCTCAACTCAGTTCCTTCCGGCAGAGGCACAAATTAAGGAGTAATAATGAAACCCGTCTGTATTCAAACGCTGAAACTATAGCACCTATCATAAAACATAAGCCAAAACACGACGCTAGGAATGTACTCTATAAAAAAAGAAGAAATGCAATTTATTAATAACTTGTACATTTCACAAGGTACAAACTGCCTAGTTAAATCAAACATTTTTAGTAGCTGTTCCTCGTCTTTTCCTACAATATATGAACTCACACTCTTTGAAACAAAGCCTGCCCTTTGGCTGCCTAGAGAAGGTCCTAGTGACCTTGGGGGCTGAGGAGAGATAGGAAGGTAAGGTCCTATTGAAAAAAGAATAATCTGGCTCTTTCAGGCATCTTCTCCCATAGGCAAGTGAATAGTATTTCAGAGAAACTTAATGCAAAATGTGGGAAGCAAGTATGACTAAATACTAATGGTTCCCTGACTGCTAAAATGAAAGGTGCTAGCACTTCATAAATAGGAGAAACAGGAAGAGACAACTTGTCCCACCCTCTTGGTTCATTTGTACCTACACGTCTATCTTTCTGAGGGGTGTTCTTAACAGAACCATTTAGAGCCCTTTTTTGCTGTAAATTTCTCCTTAGCTGCTAAGCTTTCTCCCTGGATCCTGACTGTGACCATCTGCCTCAGTCTTCTTGTCTGTAATACAGGTATAATCACAGGGTCTGTCTCAGAGGGTGTCATGAGAGTCTTATTATCTTGCGTTCCTCTGCTGTCTCTTCAGCAGCAAAGATGAAGGCAGCATGCAGTGACCGAAGCGGATGTTTCAGAGAACTGGAGGACAGGTCACCGAAGTAGCAAATTGGAACAGAACTAGTAAAAGCAATAGAAATTCAATTGATCAGTTTACATCAGCACAATGAACAATTTCAGACAGAGAGATTGAGAATTCCCTGCAGTTGGAATGCCAACTCAGATACAAATAAAATAGAATAAAATAAAATAAAATATAAAATAAAATAAAAAGACTAGTCAAACACAAACCCATATAAATCAGCAAAGGAAGCAGATTGCTGTGGTGCATGAAAGAGATTTAGCATAGCCCCAAGAGAATTCATGGTGACCAGTGTGGACAAGAATGAAGACTAATCACATGAGCACAAGCAAAAGCTGTTTATTCAGAGCTTGCTGTGTAGCAAGGGAGTCAGCCACTCTCATTTGCACTTGGTGGACCCAAAAGCAAGAGAAGTGGGAAAGCTTTATAGTGGGGAAGGGAATGGGGTGGGTAAGTGGAGACAGAGCTTCAGGATGCCCTGATTGAAGGCTTATTGGAGTGAGGAAGCTGTCGGCCCATTAACTAGAAGTGGGACATCTTACGTGATTGGTTATGGGTGCACATGTGGTTCTTTCTAGTTGGTCGTAGTAAGTTGGAAGTAAGGACAAACACGAAGGAAGTGGTCAGTTACTCATCAAGTCCTGGCCGTTTGGGGCCAGTTGTTACAGGGGGTGTTGTTTGGCTTCCCGGACCAGCTGCTAGAGACAGTGCTCTGGCTTTCTGTGAGTGTGACTTGTTGTCTTTTCCCACCACGCAGAAACCTCTGCCTTGTGGCTGCTTCCTCATTCACAGGACCAATGTCTGTCCTTCTCCTGGCCAAAAGCTGCCTCACAGATTAGAAACAATCCAGCTGCTGCTCACCATGGGATTTTCCTATCCAAGTAGTTCTCAAGTGTCTTTAAATACCACTAGGTGAAGATAAAATTAGTGTAAATCTGGGCAGGTAACATCTTAGCTAGAAAGTGTGGATTTAGTCCTACATTGCCTTATTTCTCAGCGTACCCACTCTTCACTCTGGGTTCTACAGAGCTGGTTTCATAGTGTGAACTGCTTCATGGACACTCACGGTGTGTCAGAAATTGCATCAGGGGCTAAGGAAACAAAGATGTATGAGACTGGGGTCCCCTGATAGAGAGACATGGAAGGTAGGTGACAACATTAAGGTCTTACATTCTGAGTGTGGGATTAGCTACTCCTCTTTATGGGCACTAATGACCGTGGGTCTCGGCCTGTCCTGGAGCCTGTCACAGTGCCGTAAAATTAAAGGTACATTTCTGTTTACCCCACTGGACCGCAATCCCTCAAGGACAGGGACTTACACACCTGCTGTGTTGCCAACAACTTAGCCAGTACCTGGTTCATTGTAGGAAGGTTATGATATGAGCTGTTTGGTCGAACAAAAGCAGGTTCAAGCCCCAGCTCTTCTACATGTTAGCTGTGAGAACTGGAACAACTTACTTAATCTTTTGCAGGCCCTGTGCTTTTATCCATAAAAATAGGATAATAATAATCATAACAATTCACTCTACCTCATAGATCATTTGTACATCATTGGCACATGTTAAACACTCAATAAATATCTTTTGCTACAATTATGAATTCAATGGCCTTGAAATTCCAGTGATACAACATTTACACAATGGAACACTACTCAGCCATAAAAAAGGAGGAAATCTTACCCTTTGCAACAGCATGGATGGACCTGGAGAACATTTTGCTAAGTGAAATAAGCCAGTCGGAGAAAGACAAATACCATGTGATTTCACTCATATGTGGAATCTAATGAACAAAATAGACTGATGAACAAAACAGATTCACAGATGGAGAGCAAACTGACAGCATCAGAGGGCAGGGGTGTTGCAGGGCTGGGTGAAAAAGGTGAAGGGATTAAGCAAAACAAGCAAACAAAACAAAACTCATAAACAGACAGCAGTATGGTGATTATCAGAGGGTAAAGAGATTGGGGGGAGGTAGAGGAGGGAAAAAAGGAAAATAAAAGAAATTTCAGTGATCAGATGAAAATATTTCAGAGCAGAGAGGAAGGAGGATTTGCTGGAGCACATCCTGAAAGCTGGGTGTTTTTCTGGGGTGGGAGCCAAGGGAATCACTCCCACGTTACGTGGCACTAGAGCCAGTGATAGCACTGTGCGGTGCTTCTGCGCAGCATGCAGTGAAATAAAACATCTCGTTAATCACAGGGCGCGAAGAACTTGAATTCATGACTTAAAGCAAGGCTTGACACATTTGGGAATTTCTGTTCCACATCCCAAATATTGGCAATCACCTTTCCCCAGACACTTGGCGAAATCCTGATTTAATTACTGGTGCTTCAGAAAAAAGGGTCTTGGTTGTGGGGAGAGTTGAATAGGGGTTGTTCATGGATTCTAAGGAGGAGAAGAATTATGTTAAATCCATTTTGTAGGGGAGAAAACTAAGAGAGGCTCTAAGCTGTAAACCTCAATTTCACCAAGTGTTAATAATACTTTGTAAAAATTGAATGACATAACAAATATGAAAGCAGCAATGCCAAGTGGTTTTTGAATACTGGAAATAGTCAAGCTTTATTTTCCTTTTTTATTCTTCTAGTAATTGAAAAAGTAACATTTGGAAAACGTATAGTATACTGTAATAGTTATTCAAGGTGAAAAACGAATGTATAAAATAACATTATTTTACTTAGGAATAGTGTGGCTGAATTTGCTGGTTACCGCCCCCACCCCAAATCCATTCTCCTTTTCTCCTGCTGTAATAGAATCCCTAGTTGTTAGATGGGTCCTTGGCTGCTTGGAATAATGACTATATTTTCCAGCAATTTTTGTAGGAGGTGTGGCTGTGGTGAGAACTTTTAAGATCTCTCTTAGCAAATTTCAAACATGCAATACATTACTGTTAACTATAGCCACTATGCTGTACACTATTCACCCATGACTTATTATTTTATAACTGGAGGTTTACACCTTTTGACCCTCTTCAAGCGTTTGTCCATCATTTGCACCCAGACCACTCCGGCAACCACGAATCTTATCTCTGTACCTATGAGCCCCTCCAGGGCCACAGCGTCCTGGCTGAAACCAGAGGCCAGAGAGAGGCAGGTGTAGGAGGCCTGCAGATGCGGGGTGACCAGGCCTCTGACGGTGGCCTGCACCTCCGTGGAATAATTCCACTGGAATTTGGGAGCTCATGGTTGTTTGGCAATGAGGAGTTAAACTCAGAAAACTGTTTGGCTGGTCTCAGAGGCCAAGGGTGGCTGCGATGTTTCTGAAGGTGGTGACTGGAAAGCAGGTTGGAGGGTGGCTGGAGGCTGGGAGAAAGGGCTCCCTGGGTCTGTTCCATCCAAACACTGAAGCAAGAGACAGGACGGCGAGGGCGCTCCCTAAACTTAGTATTTTGTAGTTTAAAAGTTTACATTGAGGACTTTTTTGCTTCATTGTCACCAATTCAGTGTCTTTCACATAGTAGGCACTTTATGCATTCTTGTTTATTTATTACCCAGTGGCTGTGTTGGCTCAGAATGCGTACTGGGGCAGGCTGGGCTTGGCTGTAGTTGTATCTTAAGTATAAGCTGATCCTCATTTTAGGGTGAGTTTTTTGAACAATGAGTAGTTGACTTACCACAAATGTGACCAGGAAATAATCACTTACCAGTCCAGTAAGGCAAATGGTTGATAACTGCTCGACTAGTAAATTCTCAGGACTTTTTTTTTTTAAATGTAAACTGAAGAGAATTAAATTAACCATGCTTCTGAATTCTTGGCAAATTAGCACCGCTATTTCATGTAAGGCTGCTCTTGTTTGCCTGTATTTATTCCTTTCTATGTCATACCTATTCTGTTCCCTATGGACAGTTCTAATGCATTTGGCATGTATTTGGATTGGTCAAGAAGTTTGTTTAGTTTTTTTTCCCATACGATGGCTCTAGTAGTGCTTAGTTACCTTTAACTTCATTTGAAACAATTTTGTTAGCTTGTATTGTGACAGCTGTCATATCAGTGTGCATTTAAAAAATGATCAAAATTGGTGAATTTTTGTGCAGCCATTTTAATATTGAAGATGGAAGAAAATAGGCAACATTTTTGGTGTATTATACTTTATTATTTCAAGAAAGGTAAAAAAACAACCGAAATGCAAAAAAAGACTTGTGCAGTGTATGGAGAAGGTGCTGGGACTGATCGGATGTGTCAAACGGTGTTTGTGAAGTTTCTTGGAACTATTGACATTTTGGCCAAAGAGTTCTTTGCTGTGGGGCTGTCTCATGCATTGAAAGATGTTTAGCAGCACCTCTGGTCTCTACCCACTAGAAGCCAATGGTGGGAGAGAGTTGACATCCTCAAAGTATCCAAATCAATAAAGTTACTGGTGAAAATAAAAAACATGTGTTTTATTTTACAAAGAAACCTAAATGGACTTTTTGGCCAACCCTGTATCTTTTCTTTGTATATGTTTTAAAAAATGTAGTAATAACAAATAACACTTGTATAGAATTAACTACATGCCAGGCTCGGTTCTTGGCTCTTTAAATATAATCACTTAGTCTCATAATAACCTTATGAGTTAAGCACCTTTGTTAACCCCATTTAGTAGATGAAAGAACTGAGGCACAAAGAGGTTAAGTAAGTTGCCTAAGGTCACACAGCTACTAAGCAATAAGGTTGGGGTCTGACCCAGGCAGTTGAACTCCTGAATCTCGCTCTTATTACCAACCACACCCCAAAATGTGTGCTATGCTTTGTGTGCTCAAATTTTTCATGTATGTAAATGGTACTACTGTGGTAATGGTACTGCTGTAAATCTCATCTGTTTCTTACTTCTTTCACTCAGTACTTTGCCTTTAAGAAGAACCCATGTTACTTTGTCCATTTATGATCCATCCTTCCCATGGCTGTACCCCGCGTGAGCATCTATCATACAGTGCCTCTCTACTCTCCCCGTGATGATACTCCAACTTCCTGCCTCTACAAATAATCCTGCAATGGACACCCTCCCCCAGGACATGCGAGGTGATTTTTCTTTAGGTGCTAAATCTGTCCCTCCTGTGAAACAGGAAGCTGGTAGATTTAGAACCCTTTTCTGAAAAAGTGCCTTAGGTAACTGCGTCATTCTCAGGTACTGTTCCAGGGGTAGGATCGTCTTAAGGTGGGACATAGATATTCATGTACGTGAACTCAGAATCCCTTTCTTTACTAAGTAATCACTTGTAAATGTTAATTCATGCTGCTCACGTGCTAGTTGGTGTTGAAGGTGACACAAGGAAGGCCAAGACCTCCTTGGTCCCAACAGAGTGGAGGTGAAGGGCATGGACTTGAATTTGGAGTGACACAGGTGCAGAGATCACCCCTGTTCACTGAACCTGTGTGAACTTGCGTGCAAGTTTCTTAAACCCTCCAAGGGGGCCAATTTTCTCATGTTTAAAACAGAGATAATAGTAGGTTGTTGTAGGAATTAAATTCATGTTTAAAATGGGAATAATTGTTGTTGGTTGTGAGGATTATCTTATGTATGTAGAGGGACTAGCGCAGAGCATGGCCTGAAGTGTTCGTGTATATGGGATAATTCTCGCCCTTGAGAAGATCCCAGCCTCGTGGAGGAGACAGATATGAACCCAAATATTCACAGTGTGCTACAAAAGGACCTCGACAGCAACACGTACCCAGTGTGATGGGTGCACAGAAGAGAGGACACTGAAGAAAATATTAATAGTTACCATTAGTTCCTTGCCCACCTTGTTCCAGACACTGTCTATATTTAATTTGTTTTATCATGGCCTTCTAAGGTGGATATTACTATTTCTATTTAATAGAAGTAGAAACCAAGGCTCAAGACAATCTGCCACTGAAACTCGCTCAGCCACTTGAGGTGCAGGAAAGATTTGCATCCCTTTCTGGCTCACTCGAAAGCCTGTGTTTGTTTCAACTGCACTGAGGAAGAGCAGGCATTTGGTCTGGATCATTAAGGATGAGCAGGGGTTTTCTGTGTGGACAGAGGATGCCAGCATTTTTTTGGCACCTTGACTTTAGGTTCTTTCCAAAGAACCATATTTTTAAAAATTTATTCATTGATAGCATACACGTTAACCCAGAATTTACTCTGGCTAGATGCTAGAAATGCAAAGACTAAGAGATAAGATCTCTGTTATCCCGGGGTTTATAATCCCATCAGACTGATCGACTACATACACACACGCACCATCCGTAACCTGATGGTACTAGGTAGCCTCAGTTACATTCCCAGAAAATGATGCAGGTATCCAGTGGGTCCCGAGGAGGGAGAGGTCACTGAGGGCTCCATGCCAGAGGCAACACTGAGGACTATATGAGGCTGCAGTTGTGCGTTGCCACAAAGAGGGCACTGGGCTGGGCACACGGATGAGGTCCAGCAATGTCATGTCTAATGCCAGTGCTGCAGGAGAAAGGGGGCCACAGAATCGTAAATTCATGGCAAGTATAGGCTCCTGTATTCATTCTGTAGGGTGCATGCTCAACACGGTCACTTTTCCCCTGCAGAATTGGCACAAAGTGCTACTTCTTTGGACTACAGACCCTCTTCCGGCCCTCAAATTTCTATAGTTGGCTTGTGTTGGGGATGGTACTGAACAAAAACAACAATGCTTAAACAACTAGAGTCAAACCAGTGAAGAAAGATTCTTATGGTACCGGGAATATGAGGCCACTGAAAGTTGTTGAAACATAAGGAGGTGGTCCTTTGCCTCTGTGGCCAGCCCTTTGGTGTTTCTAAGCTCTATCTAAATTGGCTGAGGGAAAGCCCAAGTGAGCTCAAGCGTGGAGGAACAATCCCATCTACATTTCTGATGCCCAAGCTAATGACGTGAAAACATGCCCAGTATCAAGGCACTGGGCTGACGTGCTGGTGTTCAGCTGGGGGCGGAGGAACGGCCAGCAGTGGGGTGAGCTTCACTCCCAAGGAGATTCAGTCTATGTATTTCCCATGCACCACACAGTGGAACGGGGGACTGACCAGGGCAGTGGGAAGATTGCCTAATGCTGAATTCTTGCTCATTTAAGAGGTGATATTGGTGTAAAAGTGGAAAGGTAGGATTTAATGTGGGCATGTCTGAGTTTGTTGGGAGAAGAAGATTTGGGGGGAAACAGAGATAAACTTGGAAAGGGACAAGGTGGTGGAAGACCATGGGATATAGGATAAGGAATTTGGGCTCAGTCCTCTTGGGTGACATTTGTCTGATCAAGGGATTGCCATTTTAAGAGAAAAGTGTCAAGAACACTAAACATGGCAATTATATGTAGGCTGGGTTTGTTGAGGACCAACTAGTACTTTGGAGCCCAGTAGGGGATGGTGGCAAAAGTCTTGTGAAAGGCAATGAAGGCCTAGAAATGGGGATGGAAAAGAGTAGGAGTCAGCTAAAGAGGTGTTCTGGAGAAACAGGAATGCACGAGAGCCCGTGGGGCACAGAACAGTCACGCCGGCATCACAGTCACCAGCTCCAACATGAATACAGACTTGCCTTTCTCGCTCCCTAAGGCCCATGCAACTGACATCTTGAGGTTGACACAGATCTCTGAGTAAAAAACCAACTGAGAAATAAATGTAGACCTTAGAAGGAGGCAACACTTTGGATATTTTGCCAGCAACAGTGGACTGGAGGACATGGCTTTGAACCATCACCAAAAAGGTTTCCTATCTAGACCTGGGGACACCCCAGCACAGGCATAGTCTAAGTCAGTGATGGCCCTGGCCAGCTACGGGGCCCCTGATAGTGTGGACAGAGGAACCACATGTGCAGGAATCTGTCCAGGTAGAAAATGTGGACTCCGTCTGCCATCCAATGAAATGCATGGAAACTTAACTGTTTGAAGAAGAATGAGCCAGGGGTGGGACCAGTGAGAAGTTTTACTCAATGGGAAGGGCACAGTAATGTGCAGACACGCAAGAAGAAGGAAATGGACTTGCCTGACATTGCTGGATGTGATTAGAATGGAGAATAGAATTGGGAGTGGAATCTGTGGCCTAGACTACCCCGCCGGGATTATTTAATGAACTGGCATTGCCTGTTTGAAGGCAGAAGCGAAAGGGCACCCCAGGGATCTCAGAACGAAGCACAAAGGGTCGGTGACTGGTCTAGGAGAAGGCCTCACGAGGGTGCCCTGGTTAACCACCGATCTGTTCCCCCTCGGGGACCCCATAGTCTCTTCGCACACTTGTGGCTGACCACAGCCTGCATGCTTAAATCTGGCGGGTTAAGAGAGAAAATCTTTGGAAGCGTAGGGGAAAGCATTTTCTTTCTCTTCTCTTTTTCTTTTTGCCTTGATCAATGAAGTAGGAACTTCCACCTTGTGGAAGAATGAAAAACTTGGGAAGAAAGCCTCTGTCCTCTTTTCGGCTCCCTTCCCTGGCTGGGAAGACAGTCACGGTGTGTGAAAGTCCAGCCCCGTGGGGTCTCCCTTTCCCAGCAGCCTGTCCTCACCACACGGCCATTCTTTGCCTCTCTGGACTTTAAACTCAATGAGGCAGCTCTGCCGTGTGAAGGGAGGTCTGGTGCGCTGGTTGAAAGTCGGTTCTGGTTACCGGTGAAGGCAAGTTCTCCAAGGTAGCCTTATTGTAAGTAAAGCTGATCACTTTGACTCTGCTGATCTGAGTCTATCTCCTCAACGGTTCAGAACGCTCAAGGGATGTGATTACTTATCATCATCCCTTAAATCCTACTTTCCACATCAATGTAAAAATCCCAATTCTGAAGTTCTTTGGAATTTTCTTTTCTTCTCTTCTTTCTTTTTCAAAAAGTTACCAAACTGAGTGACCACTCGGAGCTGTTTGCACTTAAGTTAAATGCTTTGCCTTGTCTTTAAATAGCCATGCTTGGCCCTGATATAATGTACCGGGCTACAGACAGCCCAGATAGATATATGTACCCACATATATAAATACACTTGTATATACTGAGCACACTCAACTCCCAGGGTCTACAGAGGATTCTGCAGGTCATGTGTGTATATGGGCATATGTGTGCACATTCATGTGTTCACAAACCTATCACAGGCAGACACACTAGCACATGCATGCACTTATACCACATGCAAACATACCCACATCACACACACAAACCATGAACACACACCCAAAACACAACATGAATGCACACAATACACACCTACACACCGAATACAGACAACACACACACGTACATACCTCATATATGCACCCCACATGCACACACACAGCACATGAACACTCCCCATGAACACAAGAACACACACCACACACACACCACATGCACTACATGCATACAGACCACTCACACAAACCCCCTACTCCACTGTACATGCGTGGCCTCACAGATACACCAATGCACACGCAACCCCAGGCCCTATTCAGACCTATAGAAAGTTCCCTGATGCATCCTCCCCCACCCCCATGTATATATATTCTTTTCTCTCTTAATCCTGGGGTCCGTATATATGGAACTACACAAAGCACACACACAGACCAGAACAAACCTCGGGACTCATGTAAAAACAACCGCCAGGACCCTGGGAGGCTGAGCCTTTGTGCAGAAGCCACCACTCCTGTGGACCACGCCCCCTCCCCCAGGAAGGCACTCCAACAAAGAAGCACCTGCACCCGGGCCCGACATCTTTATTTCTCTTTGCCTTTGATTAAGTCTCACAATAAAATGGCACACCAAGGGGCACGACATTACAGTGTCATTAAAGTGAACATTTCACAAGGAGCGTTGCCTGAACCGGGATGCTTCTGATGTTTTTATTTTCACTGAAGCGTTGAGGCCAGCAGAGGGAAAATTTACTGCAGCCAGAGCTTGAGCAGGCCAGCTGCGTCCGAGAGGTGAGCTGGCCAGGCTGCCCCGAGCCTGGCCCTAATTTCCTTAAGAAAAGGGAAAGGAGGGTAGTGCTCGGTGCATGGCCAGTAAATAAACAGGGCTCACAGGGTGAAACGCATGCACCATACTGGACAGGATATCACTATAACTACAAAGAAAGTCAACCTTGTAAAGTGCGGGAACACAGCTCAGTTCATTTTCTCTTCATAATACATCTGCTTTTTAGAATGGTGGATTTCCATGGTTTTCCTCTCAACCGCGTGCACACGCACATATATATACACGTTTCTACTTCAGTTGTTTTTCAAAGGCAAATCTGCTCAGTCTGTTCTGAAGGAAATCTCTGAGTGTATGTATTTAGTGCATTTGGAGCTTTCCAGACCAAGTGCTTTTGCTAAAAATGGCCACTGCTCGCAGATAAGACACTGCACTCCTGTTAATGTTATTAGCAGGCAGAGCAGCAGCGTCCACAAAGCTCAGAGGAGGGAAATGATACCGGGAAAGTGCGAGGTGCCAAATGAGTGCGAGGTGATTGAGTGTTTTCATCACCACCTCCACAGCGGGCTGGAGCCCGTTTGTAAGGGCTGCCTGGTGTGGACAGGGAGGGGGCCGCCAGACAGTCCCAAGGCAGCTTCCACTGTCCTCAAAGACACGTCATCTCCAGGGACAAAGCGTGGGTTCACACTGTTTGTCCTGAAGAAACTCCTGATAATTTTTCCTTCTTTAAAATGCCCTTCTTCTTTGGTTAGCCATAATAAAAGCTTTTCCTTCTAAACATATGTCCTTACATATCAATAGCCTAAGATGAAAAATTCCTTGTCATTTGCAAACAATCGTGTGTCTTTTCGAGTTGTTATCTGTCGAACCGGATGCTATGAAGTCTCTTTGAGGGCTCTGATGGAGACAGAATATTCTGTGTCTGGGGACAAGCACATGTGAAGGCGTGACTACGGGGTGTGGGCTGGGGTGACCAGCACGTTCTCTCAGACCGACCAGATGGTCAGTGGGTTTGTGTATGCAGCACACTTCCTGTCCTGTACATATATGTTCAGTGGAAGTGGGACTGGCCTCCAGTGATAAGCTGCTCCTAGGGTGGATTCCAGAAACTTCTGTCCCTGTGATCTGGTCTGGATTTACAAACAGCTGTCTTCTGTTGTTCGATATTGTGCAGTTCATTCTAAAATCAAAGTTAGAATGAGTTGCATAATATTTGAGTTCTTGAAAAGCCTTTAAATTGTAGTTAATTTTGTATTAAAAAACAAAAACTAAGTAGTTGGAAGAAATGATCCTGATTAGAAAAACGTATTTGATTTAGAAATTACAATTCCAAGGCGGGAATTAGGGAGCTATTGTTTAGAGGGCACAGAGTTTCAGCTTTGCAGGATGGGAAGAGGTCCAGACACAGGCGGTGGTGGTGGCCGCACAGCAGTGCGAGCAGAACTGAACTCAGGAACTCAGCGCTGCTGAACTGCATCCTTACGCATGATTAAGACGGTAAATGAAATGGTATGTGTATTTCACCACAATTACAAAACACGAAAAATAAAAAATTATCATAGCTAGGTAAGTGCTGGTGATAGAATAAATGCAGGGTTTTTTTTTTTTGTTTTGGCAGGGGGAGGTGTACCAAGTGAAAAATCTTGCTCCCTAAATGTCCTGCTTCTTTTATCTTAGAGTAATGGGTTGGTGAGACTCTCTAAAGTTGACTTATTAATGCTGCTCTGTGGATAGAGTCCTGCATGTAAGCTTGTGCACTTGCTAATGTGATCTTTTGTTTTAACCTCATGTAAACTGTGGAACTCTAACCAAATCTTTAGAGATTTAATTATGCAGGAAAATATTCTTAACCCCTCTCATTTTAAGTCAGCTGGGTTGCTATTCATTTATCTTTTAAAATAAAACCTTTAGCTTCTTTTAGCTTTTGCTACTTTGCTCAGTTATATGTCACGATACTCTCCTTCTTCATAGAACACTTTAACCTAAACCCTTTCCATGATGACTTTTTAAAGGTAACTTTTTTGGGGGGTCAGTTTAGAGGCTGCGGGGACTAGGGGAAATAGCAGTGGATGTAGAGCCGGGAGACTTGTTCCAGCTTTGTACTGGCTTATTTCTTGAGGTCTCAGTTTCCATATCTGTAAATGGAGGCAATAATCACCCTACCTGTATGCAGGGCTGTTGGGAAGTTCAGGTCACATAATAATAAGAGCTACTATTTATTGAGTGCTTACTGTGTGTTAAGCACTATTGGAAGTTACTTATAGGTATCAGCCCAACTAGTTAATCCTCTGAATAACATGGTGGAACTATTTTTATGTCCATTTTACAGATGAGAAGTCTAAGCACAGGGATGTTTGGAAACTATCCACAGTCACAGAGCTGGTCAGTGGTAGAGTCTGAATTTGAACCCAAGGAGTTCGATCGCTGAGGCTGCTCTTAACGACCATATGCCTTTCCTCTATACAGGTGTGAAAATGCGAACTACTTTAACTACAATATGAAGTGGAAGAAGTGAGCAGAGTTGACTTTTCCTAGGTTTACTTTCCATGTAGAATTTGGTACTGTGTTCACTAGATCCCCTCAGTAAATCTCTCTTCAATCCAGAGGCTACAGTTTACCAAGGATGTAAACAACCTGGAACATCTTCATAGCAATTATTGTTCCTGCAATATAAGTAATTATCTGTGTAATTATACATTTCATATTTTTTGCTTCCATACTGTACACTCCATGAGACCAGAGACAATGTATAGTTAAGACTTGCCAATAACTAGTGCAATGCCAGAATATACTAGAAGTTTAATTAATAATAATGAGAGTAAACATTTGTTGAAAGCTGGTGCTTTTTGTTGACATGCCTAGTGCCAAGCACTTTACATACATGGACTCATTTAATGCTTACAACAACCCCATGAGGAAGGTACTATGATTACCACCTCCATTTTACAGATGAAGAAACTGAGGCTCATGGCACTTAAGTAACATGTTCAAGGTCATGCCATAGTAAATGGCGGAGTCTGGATTGTGACCAGGCTGTCTGACTCCAGAGCCTGCATCCTGTTTCAGTTCCTGACATATTGAAGTAGCCGAAACCCAAATCCTTTCTAACCTGGAATTAGAACTGGGGACAAAACACTGCTCTAAAACTCCTAGAAATATGTGATCTTGACCTCCGGGGCAGGTGCCCAGTTTCAGGCAGCAGGAAGGAAGAGACTGCAGGCTGGGAAGCTGGTGACCCTTCTTATGATGTGGTGAAACATTTAGCGAACTTTAGCCCGTGACAACCTTGGAAGTGAGACCGAGTGTCTCCTCAGCCCGTTCCTCTAGGGGAAGAGGTTGGAGAAGTTCAGAATAGTGGCATTGGTTGCTTCTTGACAATTTCAGCAAAGTTCTGTAAGAAGAAATCTGGCCAGTTTGGAGCAAAGATGAAAGGTGATTCAGCTGTACCAGGGAAGGCTCTGCCTTCTCTGCCTGTGGCCTGTAGCCTGAATTGACTCAGGGTCTGATAGTGTGAAGCTCCTCAAGACTGAAACAGTCAATTGCTTCTGAACTTCAAAAAGCAGGAGATAAGATGCCGTCCAAGCTCTTTTCGGAAACTCCCATTTCTTTCATTGCTCTTGGAGAGGTCCGATATGGAATGGGCCAGACACATAAGTGCTGAGGCTTGGAAAATTGTAATTGTAGCTACTACATGCCAGCTGCAGGCAGAAGTGCTTTACAAACTTCCTTTATCTCATTGATGCATCACAATGACCTCTGAGGTAAGTATTCTTACCCCCACATTATAGATAGTGAGAGTGATGCTCAGGGAGGGTAAATACCTGCCCTGAGTCATGCCATTGTAAATGGTGGAGCTAGGACTTGAACCTGGGTTGGATTGATTTCAAAATCTAGGCTTTCTCTCTCTGCTGGAATTGAGGTGTCTTTTCCTGGAGCAAGGCAGTGGTGTGGTGAGGTCAGGTTGCCGTGCAAAGCAATGTCTTGGTGGCCATAGCCCGAGAGCCTGTCCCCTTCTGCATCCTTTCTGTTAGGTCTTTGGGGCGGGCAGTGGTCTGTGTCAGATGCTGAGCTGCTCCCACTGCTACCGCCTGAGGTGCTGAGGCCCCGCTGTGCTCGGAGCTGCTGTGGCACACACGCACGCACACTGCAGTTCTTAGCAAGTGTCGAGTCCCATGCTGAGCACAGCAAGGCTCTGATGCTGGGATTTGCCAGGAGGGCTAAGTATTTTCTTCCTCAGGAAAAATAATCATTTTTATTGACACCTAGGAGAGAAACATGACATTTGTATTCATAATTAAGGAGTTTATTTTCCATTTCAAGGAACACAGCAGAAGAAAGATTAGACTGGAAGGGTGTGGACCAGGTTGGGACAAGTGAAATGCAATGAAGGAGATCAGCCTTGTTTCCACACTGGCAGGTCCTAAAGGTAAACCTAAATGATCATCCTTGAGACAAACACACACATTTGCCACTCACGTTTATTATTCTCTTAACTGCATATCAAGCTCTGTTCTCAGCAGTTTTCAATGCATTATCTCATTCGGTCTTCACGAACTGGGACTATCGCTATCCATTTTATAGACGCAGAAGCTGAAGCTCAGAGGGGTTAGGTGCTTGCCCAAAGTAACATAGCTGGGGAGTGGTAAGGTCAGATACATACCCAGGCCCTATGGCTTCGGGACGCCAACTCTCAGCTGTTATGCTATGCGCTCTTTATGTCATTCATCACTGTGACAGCATTCCTTCGCCCTCCATCATCAGGAGGCAATAATCGTGCATTTGTTATTGTCAGATCTTTTTATGCAATAATCTATTGAACCTCATAACAACATTAGCAGATAGCTAGTATCATACTTTCCCATTTCAGAGATGAGGAAACTGAGGTACCAAGAAGTTAAGGGTGTCGTGTGAATGCTACAGCTGGGATTGGGATTCAGATCACTCCTGTTGGAATTCCAGTCTGCTTTTAAAGCACAGCATCTGCCTTTCCTCCTCCACACATAGGCTTGCACCTGAAAAATATTTTAGAATATTAGCAATAGCTAAAATAATGCAAGATTTAAATATTTGCATTGATTCATATAGGAAGACATCTGAATTTTAGTTTACTGAAGAAATTTGCTGCCTCGTAATATTTACATTTATAACTGCACTTCTCTAGAACAATAAAATAACCTCTTGGCATGGGTAATTAACGGAGCCATAAAACATTCCCACAAATGGCATCTGCAGAAGCAAGGTGAAATGAGAGCTGTCATTGGAGCCAACCCCATTTGAAACTCATTTCAAAACATTTAACCAAAGGGAGATAAGGGAGACATGCGTGGCTGTTGGTTGCAGGATCATTTAACTGACAGCAGTGTGCTTCCAAATTAAGCCTTCCATTTAGAAATGCTGAATGTGTGTGTGTGTGTGTGCATGCACATGTGCACGCACGTGTCTGAGCCACTCTCCGGCCATACGAGCCAGTTGCATTAATTATCTGGAAGTAGGTTTTTCAGCTCTTTTAAAGAAGGCAGCCTGTCTTCCCTGGTCCTATGGACATTGTCCATTAGGGACTTCTGTGCTGTAAAAATACCTTGGGCATATGTATCTCTCAGTCTCTCTGGGCTTTGGTTTCTTACTTTGTAGAATGTATTTCTGCAAACTTGTGAGGGTGATAGACAAGTAAACAGATGAAATATGACAGATGAAATACTTTTAGATGTGTGCCAGAACCCCATCAGAGTGGCTAAAATGACACAGACGTCAAGAGTTGGAGCAAAGGAAACTCTGATTCACTGCTGGTGGGCATGCAAATTGGCACAGCAACTTTGGAAAGCTGTTTAGCATTGTCTACTAAAGACAAAAGAATACAGACCTTATGACCCAGTTCCTCCATCACCAGGCATATACCAACAGAAATGTGCACATATGTTCAACTAAAAGACTTGCACAAGAATGTTCACAGTAGCACATAACCCCCAAATGGAAGCAAGGCAAAAATAATCTATGATTAATTGGAAAACCATATCAAGATATATTTACTTAATGGAATATGGTGTGTACAGCAATGAGGAAAAGTGAACTCCAACAACATGGGTAAATCTCACAAAAATAGTATTGAACCAAAGAAGCTAGGCACAGGAAGTATGTACTCTATGAGTCCATTTATAGAGAATTCCAAAGCAAACAAAACTAATCTCTTTGTTACAAGTCTGAATAGTAGGGATCATCAGAGACCTTGGTGGTGGGGTCTGGGGATGGTCTCTGAAAAGGGAATGAGGCAACTTCTGGTATTCTGATAGTGTTTTATTTCTTAACCTGGGTGCTGGCTACATAGCTGTGCTCACTTTGTAAGGACTCATTGAGATGTGCCTAATGCTTTATACTCAACTGTATGGCACACTTTGGTGTATTACAAAAAGCAGCATTCACATTATATAATTACCAAAAAGGGACATTTAAGCCAGAACTGAGGTAACGAAGGAAGACTTCCTGTAGGAGGTAGTTCTTAATCTTTATCCTTTTACCTTTACCATATATCCTTGATTCTGTGCTATAAATATACCGGAATTTGTTTTAGTTGGAAATTATTTCAATTGATCTGACTTTCAAATTTTATTTTGTATGTGAATATCACAGTCTTAAATTAGAAATGTTAGGTCAAATATATATTTATCACTCTTCATTTTAAAACTTTTCTCATCTGGTTGCTTCTGTTTCTCATCCACATGAGCTTTAGAATAATCTTGTCAAGGTATATAAAACAAAACAGCCCCCCATTAGAGTTTTGATTGGGAATTATCTAAAGTATAGAAATGACATTAATTGGGTAAGCAAGAGGTAACTTGACAATATTTAGTTTTATCAGCCAGGAGCAGGGTTGGCCTCCCTACTGCTTACTCCATTTAAACCACATTTTCTTCTCCGCAGGATGTTTCTGATAAATGCTCCTTCACCCCCTGGGCCAGTCTTGGACTGACCAATTGCTTCTGATCATTGCAAAGGCATAATATCACTGCAAGAAAGAAATAATTTTAAAAAATTTTTATAATTAGGAGAGATGAAAGTATTAAAACTGGGGACGTCTTGAGTTGAGGAGAAATCTCCTTGTGAGAAGATGGCTGGCCTGGGGATAAGTCGGTCACCAAGAGAGTGCTGGGTGCCCCATCTTCCCGCAGATTTCTGGGGAAGAGGGAACAAGACAGACAGGTGAGTTCAGAATGGGGCAGGGGCTACTCCCTCACTGAGCCTGCATCATCTGCCTGCCTGTTTCTACCTCTAGAATTACTCAATGATTTTTGCCCTAGGAACCGAAGATAGGAAATGGTGCAGGAAGGCTGAGTTTCTCCATGTGTTAGTATCAATGCCTGGTCATCAGGATGCTCCCCAATAACATAATCCTTGAGACCAGATGGATTTTCAATGGGTAAATCTGTTCTGAGGATCACACCAGAGGCACAAATTAATGCAATGTAAGTGGAGGGACTCCCAAGTCTAGTGACTGGTTTCAATCTCAAAAATTATAACTCTTCCTGTGTGAGAAGTGCTGTACAAGGGACAAAGTTATTCCTTAGCCATTTCATCATTTCATAGCCCTCTGCCCCCACTATGTAATTTTTGGCCAATAATCCTTTGAGGTAGAGAGAGAGGGCCAGGGCAGAGCTAATTGCATCATTCTGCTCAGGAAAACAAACCCAGAGAGGTTTAACCTCTTGTCCAGCTCCCATGGCTAGTCAATAACAGAGCAGAGGTTAGCATCCAGGTCTGTCTGAGTCCAAAGCCCTTGTGTGCTTCCATATTTTTAGGCATATCTTTTTAAGTCTCTCAAATCAAGACTTCAGATAATGTTCTGCTGTGGAGAACAACATAATTTGAAAGTCATCATTCTTATTTGTATTAGTACCGAAGGTAGCATTAAAAACCATTTGATATATAGTTGTTCTAGTGCATAGACTGAAATTAAAATTGTAAAGTAATTTCCTCTCCCAGTATTAGGGGCAGCTTCTTGCTGTGACTAATATTAGTGGGCTTTCAATATTATCACTGAAGTAGAGAGCCTTGCAAATCCAGCAGTGAGTCACTGCAAATGAGCAAGAGACTAAATAATGCTGCCATGTGTCACACTTGTCAGGGGCCTCAGGAAGTCTAGACTCCCCGAATGGGTTGTTTTCCCATAGACTGAGCTCATCTTCCCCAGGTGGCACAGCTCGCGTCTGGAACCAGGAAGCCTAAACCCCGGGGAAGGAAGTGGCTGGTTTGCTCTGTGTCATCCCTGATTACCTCATCTTCCAGGGATCAGGGAACTACAGCCCCCAGGCCAAATATGGCCCACCCCATTTTTACAAGTTTAACTGGAAGCAGACACACTGACATGTAAACTATTGCCTATAGCTGCTTTCTTGCTACAACGGCAGCGTTATAGTTGCCAGGAAAGCTGAAAATGTAGATCATCTGGCCCTTGATAGCAGAAGTTTGCCAGCCACTGCTCAAGACTCTTTGTCGAATGCAGTCATTAAAATGCCTGCTTACAAAAAGGATCCGTTAAATGTGTATCCACTTTTGAAAGGAATTGGAACACAAATAAATGATCATAAAAGGGTTGCAGCACAGAACACGTCAGGCAGATTAAAACCTTGGTACAGACTTGGGTTTGGACTTCTCCAGGTTTATTTTTCCCTTGTGGGCACTTTGTGGTGGTGGTGGTCCTTGGCAGGGCTCTCTCTAAGGAGCTGTCTGCGCGGCAAGCTGCTTGCTGATTCCCCTCAGCGTGTTTGGGAGCAATCTATCCTGCACTCGCAAAGGGTTGTTAGTAGTTTACCTTAATTACCAGAGTCATCTGCCAAAAAAGGAAATGAATATTTGCTGGTTTCAGCGTTTGCACATATGGAAGTTTCTGGAGTCATTAAAGTTTCCCCCTCTTTCCTTTCTTACACAGCTGAGGGAGTGACAGAATGAGATTGGGAGTTTGTAATTGATTTATAAAGCTGGTCTTAGGATGGAGCCGGACACCCTCTCCAAGGGGACGCTGGCCTCCAGAGGTGGACGGCCTTGTCTAAATGCAGCCATGTGGGGTTCTTGAAATAGGCAGCAACCATATCACGTTTATTTTTCTGCTTTGTAGAAATGTGCTCATCATCCAAAAAGCCTCTGGCTGAATGTACCCAAACATCTATTGCAGTAAAGAAAGGACTGATAGCTAAATACAGGGAAGAGGATAATGGTCTAAAGACCTATACAGGGCGGTTGGAATTTGAATCCGAGCTCTGGCATGAATGCCCCCTCACCCAGACCCACGCAGGGAGGTTATCTCTCTTTACTGGAAGGGTAATTAGCTGTCAGCGCTTCCCTCTCACACTTCGCTGTCCCTTTCCTATTTGAGTTTTTAATTCCTTGCTATGAGTAAGTCATCTGATTTTTTTTTTTACACAATTAATCTTTGTAGGGCTTAACTGTTTTGCTTTGTTTTTATCTCACGGATACTTGGTTGCTTTGATTTATGTTTTTCCCTAGCTCAATGAACCCATTTAAGACAAATGTGGAAATTCAAATGAGAAATCAGAACCAGAGGTGAGGTACCCCCACCCCCCAATTTTGTGTAGCCCATTATACAATACTTCACCCATCTGAGGAGATGACGAGGCAGTAGAGAAAGTGTATGGTCAATGAAACACATGTGAGATGCAAGTGCCAAACGACCAGAACACAGTGTGAGAAGCCCAGATCCCTGCCTTCAAAAGCTTTGCTGAAGGAAGAAAGTTAAAGAAGGAAAAAGGCAAACCCCAAACCTATGGACTAGCGATGCTGCTAAATGAGCTGACAGCAGAAGTCATTTAAAAGAGCAAAGCTTGAGCCAACGTTCAAACGCCAGGGGAAGAACAGCCCTTGCATTGGCAGTTGGGGAATGAGGGAAGCGGAGGAGAAGCAGCCAGAGAACCAAATTCTGCAAACATTAGCGGTTTATAAAATACCCACAGTGCATAACAAATAAAAACAGACAGAGGAGTGAATTGCTGAACATCCTGCCAGGGAAAAAGACCTCACGCTTTTCTTATCCTTGCAGACCCAGGCCAGGAGAGCCTACAACTTCTGCAAACCAAGCAGCTGCCGGGGAATAGCAACTAGGGCTGGGAGGATATTCAGAAAGAAATATCTGGAATTTGTAGAGCCACCTGAGCATATGGAGGCTGAGCGGAATGCCCTCTACAAGCCAGGTCTTATTTACTATTGCCTGGAACAGTCCTGGGATGTGCCCCTTTGGACGCCGCTTGATATGAGCAGGCTCAGCCCCCGAGTCACTACGCTGGGGAATAGTAGTTGAGGATCTCAAGTGTCACCACTGCCCCCAGCACTCCACGGTGTTTTTTTATCTCTGCATTCCCTGTTCTCCCAGCACTGTGCCTAGCGTATATTTGATGTTTGAAAAATGTGTGTTGAATGAAGGACCAAATGTTTTAGGAGGAAACGACAGTCAGTAGCACAGTGGTTAAGAGCACCAGACAGGGGTGGGTACGAATTCCGGTTGTACCGCTTACTAGCCGTGGGGCCTTAAGCATGTTAATTGTGTTCTCTGACCTTTGTTTGTCCCATCTGTGTAACGATACCACCGCACAGTGCTGGGAAGATTACACAGGAGAGTGATTAAAGCACGCCTGACACGGCGTCTGGGGCATGAAAAGCACTCAGTAAATGGTAGACATTGTTAGGTGACAAGGCATTACACCCCCCAGGGTGTTTGCAACTTAACAGAGCAACTTAAAGGGAACTAGTTCTGCTGTTAGAGTTGAAGAAATGTGATAATAGGAAAAGGCAATGGGTTGAAAGAGGAGCTCCAATTGGGTCGAGGAAGGTAGTTGGGGACCAAGATAATGACACCTGAGGTGAATGTGGAGATCCGCTGGGTAGCACTGGAATGAGTCTGAGCTTAAACGAGTCACCGAGAACCCAGGAGCACGGCTCTGGTCTAGTGCCTTAAGCTCACTGAGCCTTGGTTTCTTCACTTAAAAACAAGGGAGTTGGATTGCCAGGTTGTCTCTAATATTTCATGGTTCTAGGATAAACTTAAAATGAGACAGATTTTAAAGTGCGTGTTAATAAATCCACAGATCAATGATAGGGCAAGAACTGGAGTTCTGTCTTCTCACCCCTGAACTAGCACAGGAGGTAAAGGGCATTTCATCTTTCATGCATTCTTCATGTAATTAGCTTAAAGCTGTTTGAGGGATGATGAGGAACAAACCGGGAATCCTTTTCTCTTACCCATGTGTTTCCAAGGCAGGCATTACTATAGGGTTGATGGAAGAAAATACTGCCTCTGCCCTCCTGGTCCTCAGGCTCAGATACTCCCTAGAATTCAGTCTTGACAAGACAGTGCCCCCCCACAGGAAGTAGTATAATCATTAAAAAGTAATCATCTTGAATTTTTGCTGGTGCTCTCCTTGTTTGCAATTTTATTATTCCTATGTTAACTTTGCAATTACAGAACATGTTGTTGGTATTTTGAGTGGATTCTGACATCAGATTTGGTTTGCCTATAGGAGGGGTGAACGTGCCATGGAAAATAGAGGGCAATGACGACAGATACAATCCCATTTGGTTTCTATAGCTAATAATCTTGCTCCGAGCACAAGATATTTGAGCACTGTAATGTGATTTTTACATTACAAGCACATTCCAGTCAATTCAAAAATTAAGTAAATAAAGCAGAGGCATACATATAGTTATACTAATCCACCAGTGTCATAAATTTAATGCTTTTAGCAGCTCAAGGAAAGCAGGTATTGTACAACTTCACATCCAAATGTGTTATTGCCTCGAACAATGATTATCTGTCATTTATCTGACACCAATGGTGCGAGCTGTACATTATAGGAGTCAAAGGTTTTGCATAAAACAAAACAAAGCCTCTTTATCCCAGGTTTACACCCTGAAAGTGTGCAAGTTACTCATGAGGTTGTGTCAGAAAAACAATGAGAGCCTTGGGGCTAACATATCTGGAGTTGGCCTTGGAAAGGATACATTTTTCGTAAGGCGGAAACCAGGAATGTCACGTGTACAAACTATTAAACCTTTTTAAGATGAAGTGAGTTTCCAGAATCTTCCTTGGCCACCCACCATTCACGGCCCAAAACGGTGTCTGACATTGTACATTCCTATACCGTTTCTTCCAGCATCTAGTGAAGCTTTGGAAGAATAACGCAAAGGCACACGTTTTAATCTGATTTATCTGCGGAAGAATTAGGCTTTTAAGCATATTTCTTAGTAAGTTAGTGAAGGTTTTGAAATAAATCTTATATTCAGCACTATAGGTTTAAAAATATTACTTATTTAATATGTAATGAAACTGGCTCAGGAAGTCAAACAGAAATGAGGCTTGTGCAGGAAGAGCTCATGATGCGTACATTCTCCTCTGGGGACCAGAATTTTTAGAGCAATTTTCAGTTGGGTCTGATCACTGTTAGTGACAGCAGCAGAAGCAATACCCCAGTTTCTGGTGCTTCTCTCTGATCTGGAGTGGTTCTTGGAACAGGGAACTCTAAAAGATCACTGCTGATTACGTAAGAATGGCTGAATCTACACTAAGGAAAGAATGATATAGTCTACATACCAGTACATTAAGCTGCTCACAAATTACACCAATAAACATAGCACCTGAGTCTAGAGCTATTGGTATTTCCTAGCAATCCTTCTACTCGAAGGTTTTAACAAAATACCTAAGGGCAACATCCTGGTTCTGTTTGCATCCTTTCCTTCTGCTGGCACCTTGGTGCCCCACTCTGGTGGTGCTGCACGTATCCAAGCTGGTATATGAAGCAGACGTATCAGTCTTTCAGTCTGGAGATTTTATTAATTAGATTTAAAGCATGGCGTCTTAATCAGCTGCCTTTCTATAATGCCAGTTACATTCCTGTTCCTATTAGCCACTGCATTAATCTAGGTAACACCAGTGAATTCCCATTTTGAGAATATGCCTGCCTTTTATGGCCGCCTTAGGGTGGGAGAGAACAATCTTACACTGGCTTGTCCCTTGAGCCGCAGGCATTGGCTGTATGTGTACATGTTTTTAAATAGTTCCAGAGAAGCAGCGTGGTAGCGGAAAGTGCCCCAGTCAGAAAGGTTACTAGCCTGTAGCTGTTACTGCAGTCAAGCTCAAGTTTCTTCCATTCCCTCTTCTTTAAAATGGGATCACTAACATTTCATGAGCTTTAATAGGTTTAAGTAAAATAATGAGAATTAAAGTATGTTGTTTAGAACTCACCATTTAGTAGACATTCGATAACTGGTCTCACTTTCTGGGGCTGCATGTAGACACTGAAAAGTAAAGGAAGGTTCTGAGAAGTGAGGTTTCGGGTCCCCCCCAACCCCCGACCCATGGTGCAGAATGAATCTGTATTTGCCAGGTGGATTCCAGCTTCACCTAAAATGGAGTGATCTAGGGAGAAAACTTGTGATAAAATGATACATAAAAAATACTTGCATCATGTGTCAATTATATCTCAACAAAACTGGGGAAAAAGGAATTAAGTGTGAAAAGATGGAGGCTTACATTACTAAACAAAATGTGTCCTTGTGGCTAAATTGTACAGTATGTTTTTGCAGTGGTCTGTTAGTCCCACAGGCCACTCTGAGGACTATTTGCACTGAGCAAGAATATCAGAAACCTCTTTCCCCGGACCCCCAGGGAAAGGCTGCTGGTTCATTTTCTTTCTTTTTAAAAAAATTTTATTGTTGTTCAAGCACAGTTTTCTGCCTTTTCCCCCAGCGATCCCCACCTCCGTCCCCTGATCCCACCGCCCCCCTTGGTTTTGTCCATGTGTCCTTTATACATGTTCCTGAAAACCCTTCACCCTTTTCGCCCCATTACCCCCTCCCACTTCCTCTCTGGTTACTCTCAGATTGTTCTTAATTTCAATGTCTCTGGTTCTATTTTGCTTGCTTGTTTGTTCTGTTGATTAGGTTCCATTAAAGGTAAGATCAATGGGTGGGTGGGCTGGAATGGGAATAAAAGATTGAAACTGTACTGAATAATCTAAAATAAAAAAAAATTTTTCCAATTCGCTAGACAAAAAAAAAAGGTGAGATCATCATATGGTATTTGTTTTTCACTGCCTGGCTTATTTCACTTAGCATAATGCTCTCCAGTTCCATCCATGCTGTTGCAAAGGGTAGGAGTTCCTTCTTTCTTTCTGCTGTGTAGTATTCCATTGGTTCACTTTCAAATGTACATATTTGAACATCTGAGCTCAGAATTTTCATCGTTGTGAACTGTAATTTCCCAGCATCTGATCTTTGAACTTGAAAGCACTGCGTACATTTCCTTCCTTCCTTTTTCTTTCTTTCTTTCTTTCTTTCTTTCTTTCTTTCTTTCTTTCTTTCTTTCTTTCTTTCTTTCTTTCTTTCTTTCTTTCTTCCTTTCTTTCTTTCTTCTTCTTCTTCGGCCCTTTTCATGGTTGAATTAATAAACAGAAAAAAAAGGCAAACAGAGGGCCTGATAGGACAGTAAAGAAAATAGTGCCCATTCAGTGACATTAAAGGTGATTATTGTGTAAAATATTTTAAGCTCCTGATGGCAAAGAGAATTTTTGCAGCACTCTGGTTTTTCTTTTTCTTTCTTAATGAAAATTTTAAGAGTATTTGTCATGGAGATGAAGGCATAGTTTGAAACCCAAGTGTCATTGGTTGAAGCTTCCACAGCCACCTCAGCAAAATGAAAGAGACACACGGGCTGCTTTCCTTCCAAAAGCACAATAGTTGAGAAAACATCCATGTGTATGTGAATAAATTCTACATAAAATTTACACCTCTTGAATTCTGCACACATAATACCTGGCAGAGAGACATTAGACTTGGTGTCTAAAATCAAAGCAGCTGCTGAAACATGATGAAAAAACCCTGGCATTTATTTTTCAGTGATCTTGACACACGGGATTATGAGTAGACATGAAAATATCGACCCAGCCGTAGGCAACCACTGTCAGCAGCTGAGAAATAACCTGGCAGAAGAAGTTTCATTAGTGACTTGGGAGAATGACATCCTTGAATTCTAAGTTGCATTTTGGGTAATGAAACCTGACACGTGTACCTTCAAGTACCCTAAAAAAATGTGGAAATAAGCATCTGTTTATCTCCCACACATCCCACTCCTGACTTCCCCAGCCTGAGGTGATGCTGGGTGAGCTGCTGGTAGCCTGGTTAAGACCAAGAATTCCAGAGCCAGAGGGTCTGATGGATCTTGACCTTGACCCTGCTACATACTAGCTTTGGCAAAATGATTTAACCTGTTTTTGTGCCTCACTTTCCTCATTTCTAAAATGGGCTTAAAAAGTCCCTACCAACTAGCTCACGGGACTGTTGCGAGGGTTAAATAAATCAAAATGCGTAAAGTGCTTAGGAGAGTTCCTGGCACATGGCAAGTGCCATGTAAGTCTTAGCTTGGCTGTTATTGGGAAGCTGAGATTCAAGTGTTGTGCTCAAAAACTCCAGATAGGAGAGGAAACAGAACACTTCTGATTGCAATTAACAAAAACTGTAACCAAAATTGGCCAAAACAACAGAAGGAATTTATTAGCTCATGTGTTTGGAAAACTGAGAGGGGGAACAGGTTTAGGGCAAGACTTGATCAGTGATGTCCTCAAGGAGTCAGACTCTAAGTGTCTCCCCGGGCCCTGCCCATGTCTTTGTTCTGTCTTCCATCCACGTGAGGCCAGCTCCGTCCTAAGACTGGGTTGCCTCCAGATCCCAAGATGGCTGTTTAACAAGCGGCCACCATGACCCTGTGGTTCCTCAGTCCTATGTAGTGTGAGATTGTTTTCATCTTAGAAGCTGCAATAGGAGAGGTTGAACTCAACCCTGCTGAAACAAAAGATGGGAGAACATTAAAGCACTGGGATGAGCCAGTGGAAAAGTACTGCAGGGCGTTAGTAGAGAGGTTGGTCGATGTAATTAGGCCACCTGTGTTTGCTGCTTGGCCCTGACCACAGTTAGACTCCCCCCTTCCCACAGACACTGGGAGACAGGAGCTCTCTCAGCTCTACATTTCAAAGAGATGGCTTCCCGGTCCATCAGAAAGACATTTCTGGGTTGTAGAAGATTTACAATCACAAGTCTTTTAAAGTAAAGAAAAAAGAAAAAAAAAGGCTCTAAGAAAAAGAGGCCAGGGTCCTAGAGCTACGAAGCCTGCCTAAAGGTTAGTGAAGCTGACGGAAATATTAAGGCTGTTTTGGTCAAGAGCCAGTCTCATTGGACAGTCTCTGAGTCACTCACATCTTGTAGGGCTGACGCTAAGTCACGTGTCCTACCATTCCAGCTGTGGGTGCAACCACGTGGATTATCCAGGGGACATGGGGAGTTCTGGGGAAGCAGGAAGGGAGTGTTGCATGCTGGGGAAGCAACAACAGTGTCTGGAACAGGGGATGTTTGTGCACGGCCTTTGGTAAGCCATGCTGAGGGTTTTGACTTCGTTGGAAAGGGAAGGAAGGGTCACGATGGCAACGATGCAGGAACGTTCCTGGGACACACTTTCTCTTGCTCAGCTCCACCCAGACCAAGGCCTCCCCCCAGGTGAGCCTCCGTCTCTGCAGCGGCTGAGGCAGGAGGGTAGGCTGCTGGGAACCCTTCTGCTCACATGCCTTGTGCCAACTCTGGCGTTTATTCTTTTCAAATCTTTCAATATTTATTCTTTTAATGTGGTCTAAAAGAACAGATGACAAAGCTAGGAAACGGGATGGGAAGATCTGGAAGTGGAGCTCTCAGAAAAGACTCCGGGGCTGGCCAGAAAAGCAGGAGTGTGAGCAGGAGGCCCCAGGTTGGAATCCCAGCCCCTTCGTGTAGCAGTGTGATCCCGGACAAGTCACGAACTTGCCCTAAGCCTCACCCCCTTATTTAGAAAAGAAGAGGAATAATAGTATCTTCTTCATAGGGTTGCTGTGAAGATTAAATGAGATAATATATTAATACCTTGCTGTCTACAAAAACTGGTTAATACATATTAACTATGATCTTTGTGACCAATGCTATTTTACTGGAAGAAAATATAGTCAGAGGCCTTGGGGCCTGGCCCAGGCAGGAAGAGGTGCTGACCCTTTTGAGACGGTAAGTGAAACAGGAAACATTAGGCACAGGGCGGGGACTCAGATTATTTTAGTTTCCATTTTTTCTCTATTGAATTAGAATTTGTTATATTGTTTCCTGTCAAGCAAACCTCTTCTTTCTATATTCTGGGTTTAGTTGTCCTACTTGAGTAGGAATTATTTATGAATATATCATAACAAAATATTCATAGACTGGCATAGAGATTTAGCAACAAGGATATTCCTTGTGGTATTTTGTTGGGGCTGGGGGGTGAAAACAAATTTTAAATCACTAAAACATCCAATACTCCAGGGTTGATTACATCAGTCACTGTGAGACATTGTATCGGTCAGCACACTTTTGACTACCAACAGAATAATTGTTCCCCTCCCCTGCTCCTTGACTACAGCTGAGGACACTGATTGTCTAAGTAACCACAGGGGCAGAGGAAGGACTGGCGCCAGCTGCGCCATTTCAGGGTCTAGCTCAGTTTCTCGTGATTGTTCTTGTTCGGCCCTGGCTGTGTTGGCTTCCTTCTGAAGCACCATTTCCAGTCTCCCAACCAGACAAAACAACCTCCAGCGGAAGGGCCAGCTTTTCTCTCTTAGAGGCGCCCAGATGATCCCTCTGCTCCTAGCATAATATACTGAGTGGGGAAAAAAGCAGATTATAAAACTAAAGGGCAAGTTTCCTTGCCTTTTATTAAGAAATATTTGCCAGTTCTTGTTTGTCTTCTCTTCCAGATGGACTTTAGAATTAGCTTATCAATTTTCATAAAATATCCTATTAGATTTTGGCTCAATTATTTTGAATTTATAGATTCATCTGGGGAGAAATGGCCCTAAACACTATTTTAATTTAGACATCAAAGTGATAGCAGTGTTTATATTGTTGAAAAATAGGAGAGAATTTCCTATCTAGCAATAGGAAAATGGATGCATAAAATACAGTATAGTCATACACAAGAATATCAGATAGCAGTTAAAAGGACTGAACTGGCAGAGTAGGGTTGCATTTAAAGGTATGACACCATTGATGTGAGTTACAAAAAGCACACTGTACGAAAAACTCCCTGTGGTCCACCAATACATGCATATGTATGTAGGTGCCATAAAAAGGCATTGGAAAGTGCATCAAATTCATGATAATGGTTGTCTCTAGGGAGCATTGAAAGAGAATGGGAAAAAGGAGATTTCAGCTATATCTATAATGTTTTATTTCTTTTATTTTAAAACTATTTAAAACACGGTAGCCTCTGGGGGCAGAGAGCTGGATGTCTGGGCAACGGTGGATGGGAGGAGATTTTTCACCATATATCCTTTCTTAAGTTTTATATTTTGAATCATGTGAATGTCTTAACCAGCTTAGCATCAATAAAATCACAAAACAAGACTGTAAGGCACACAGAATATATTAATGGTGATCTATTCTCAATAGGACTTTCATTCTCTATACTTTTCATATTTTAAAATATTCTTTGAAGAGGAAAAAAATAGTAACTAGCACCTAGGTGGTGGTAGAGGTGGTGCCGATGGTGGCCGCTGGGGGCAGCTGAGGAGGAAGTGGAGGTATGGGGGGTTGGTGGAGGTTGTTAGTGCTGCATCTCTGGTGTGGTATGTATGGGTTCTCACAACCCCTCTGCGTGAAGCTGAGCTTGAAATGAGCATGAAATGAGCTTGTCCCTCAGTTACCCCCACCCAGACTCTTGTGTAAGAGTTTTGAAACACGAGACGGAGGGACATGTCCTAGGAGAGTGCTTTGAATTCTGTGTCCCTGGAGTGGATACTTTGCAATCCAGTCTCACTGGTTTCCTCTCCCTTACACCACCCACAATCTCATTCCAATTCCAGCTCAAATCCCTCAATCCTGGACCATATGATACAATGTGATTAAAGCCACAGCTCTTTTTTTTTTTAACCTGCTCTTTGCTCTCTTAACTCCCCTCCTCATCTCCTTCCAGGAAAATGCCAAAAACTCTAGGTGGAGTCTCATGAGAGTAACAGTCAGACGCCTAGGAGAATGACAGGAGTCTAGCAGGAGACACGAGTGCCAACAGCTTGCACCTTGACGCCAAGGAGGAGAGAGGCTACTGAGGCACCAGGCTGGTAGGGATGGCTGATACAGATGAGGGAGGGAAGACTTTTGGAGAGGTGGAGAGAGGTATTCCTGGGAGTTTAATGGTTCTCGTGGATACTTAATATTTGGAGAAGAAAAGAGTGAAGGTTAGAAGGTCCCGGGCTTTGCTTCTCTGAACACGATGCTGCTCGGAGGTTGTAACATGCAGCATTATATGCATTATGATTATAACAGACTGACCTCTGGGGTGGGCAGTGGTCACAGACCTTTTTTTCTATTTTTGACTCCTTTTATTGCAAATGTAATTCCAGAGCTGTGCCAGAGTTTCAGCCGCACCTCTGTATGGGTCCACAGTGAGAGTTACTCCTTCCCCTTCTGTCTTCGTCTTTTCCGAGGAGGCAGCCCCTAGAAATTCGTGGAAACAGGAAATGGGAAGACAGAAGCAACCAGAAAGTCATGTGCTCCGTTAACAAACACAGCAGGGGCGTTAGCGGACAGCATGAAGAGGAAAGATGAACCGAACAGAAGAGGGCATTATAGACTGAATGTGTCCCCCCAAAGCTGTTATGTTGAAAACCAATCCCCAGTGTAATGGCATTAGGAGGTAGGCCTTTGGCAGGTGATTAGGTTATGAGGGTGAAGCCTTTGTGAATGGAATCCGTTCCCGTATAAAGCAGACCCCAGAGAGCTCCCTCGGCCATGTGCGGACACAGCTGGAAGTGGCATCCGCGAACCAGGAAGGGGGCTCTCTCCAGACACTGAACCTATCAGACCTTGATCTGGGACTTCCAGCCTGTGAGAAATAAATGATCTTTAAGACACCTAGTCTGTGGTATTTTGTCATAGCGGCTGAACAAAGACAGTGGGTCTCTCAGCTCTTTAGTTTTTGTTTTAGCTCTTTTATCCATACCAGAAATTATTTTTTTGGCCATGTTCTTCCCATCCTAATTCAGATGGATGTTGTTGCCATGTTTGAAAACCCACTTGAAACAATAATTGGTGTTATTCTGCAAGCACTTACTAAGAATGACAAAATTATTTACATGCTGGGAATACTGTGCCAAAAAATTACTAAACAAATCATATTGTTTTCCTTCCACAAAATCAGAGCTGCAAAGAGCAATGAATTAACCTTTTTTTTCCTTGGCAAAGAACGTGAGCGACGATGTTCTGCTTCTTTAAAATTCTTATTAATGACCTTGGAAATTGTGTTTCCAAGGGAAGAACTCTTTGCAACATTTTTTTAATATCGAATCTGGGTGTTTCTATGTCGACTTTACTTAAAAATCTAGCCTCTACAGTTTGATTTCAATCATGTAAAAATATATAGTAGGAAGGCTGCTGGGACAAGCACTAAAATGTTTTTTATTTTCTCTAGGCGTTGACATTCTGAGTGATTTTATTTTTTCATATTTCTTTCCATTTCTGAATATTTTACAAGCTGCATTCATAACTTGAAAAATAAAAATAGTTATTTTTAACAATTGCTCTCCATAAGTTTATTATCTGCCATGTGATTGCAAGGCCTTAAAAAATTTATGGAGCAGAGACTGGGAGTTGAAAATACCAAAATATTAACAGTGATTCTTACTGAGTTATAAGCCTTCTTTATTTTGCAATTATTTTATAATGAACAGCAACTACTTTCATAGTAGGAAAAATTTATTTTAAGAACGAATTCATTAGACTTCATCCAAAGAAATGCCAAAAGGGTCAGGCTATCTCAGCATTCTCTTTCCCCCAGTGGCATTCTAGAATGCTTTTGGAAAGGGCACGTTTTCCCCTGGTATCAGCCTCAGGAGGTTGAAGGGCAGACCCTAAACACCTCTAGCTTCACTTAATAACTGATTTGAATGTGTTAGCCTCGTACTTTTAGAAATTATTCTGGAATCTCCCTGCGACTCAACCTGAGGGAGAAAATGCATTTGTGCCTAGCTTTAACAGAAGTCTTAGATCCATGTTCGTGAGTTCTTTTTCTCTTTCTTTTTTTGTTTCTTTTTTTTTGCTCAATCCCTCTACCCCTGCACCCCCCTCCACCCTGAGCTGTCAGTGGGTGGAGGTGGAAGAGGGTAGAGAGGGGATAAATGGTAATGGAAAAAAATGCAGTAAAAAAGTCTTATGAGAGGTATGACTGAATTAATGTCTAATTTTGTGTTGCAAGGAAGCTCCAGCAGGGATACTAGTCATATGTATTTACCGTGGGTGAGAGTCGAGGAAGCTTGGGGAAGGGGTCCGTTTTCTCAAGGCTCTGGAGCCTAACCCCCAGTGGTGGGAGGGAAGAGTGAGAGTGCAGACTGTAGCCGAGAAGGGAGACAAGTTCAATGTTCAAAATCAGCACTTGTGTGATCTCCAAGGGAGAGGCAGGACCCGGAAGAGAAGGAGTAAGTCAGAATACAGGGTTTAAGCCAGGTGGACCTTGACCCGGACTTCATTCTGCCACGGATCTAGCTTTGGGCAGGTCACTTAATCTCTTTCACCCTCTGTTTCCCATCTTGAAAACAGTTGTAATTCAGATGTTAGCTGAGGTCATCCTAGTTTTTGACCCTAAGTGAGACTGGCTTCTGGGTAAAGTTCAATTCCCTCTCCTATCAGTTAGAATTAGGATGGGCTGTGATTAATAGAGACTTGAAGATAAAATGAGAGGAATTTTTTTCTTTCCCATTAAAATTTAGTGATGGACAACCCAGGGCTGGCAAGGTGGCTCCAACCACCAGGGATTCAGGTGGCTTCCGGCTTTTCTCTCCACCCTCTCTCGGGTTCAGTGCCTGTTCTCATTACCCCAGTGCAGCCCCAGCACCACTCCAAGCCCCAAGCAGCAGAAAGGAGGAAAGAAGAAATAAGAAAAAGGAGAATAAGGTGTATATTATCTATCTTTTATGGAAATGGCCATTAACTAAGGCAGAGGTCTTCTGATGCCAGCTGTTGGAAAGAATCCTTTATTCATTCTCCCACACTGGAATAATAATATCCACCTTACAGGGTTATGGCAGCATGTAATACAGGACCTGGCGCGACAGCACTTAGCAGGCAATCAAGGTTTCTTATTAGTAACTAATATTGATTACCCTACTATGAAGTTAACATGAATATATTAATACTAAATTATAACTCATTGCGATATTTAAAACAGGCTTGGAATGATTTCAAAGTGCCATGCCTGTGCTCTTATGGGGTGCTGCATGGCCTCCAAAAACAATCACATTTTTACTCCCGGCCAAGATGGAGGCATAGGTAGACGCACTGTGCCTCCTCGCACAACCAAGATAGGGACAACAAAGATATAGAAACAAAATAACAACCAGAACTGACAGAAAATTGAAGTTTATGGAAGTCGGACAACCAAGGATT
>CM052539.1:15609043-15708734 GCA_028533065.1 Trachops cirrhosus
CAAAGAACTTATGACACATGGAATGAAGTAAAGCGGGGTGATGTGGGTGGGAGAGGGTATTCAGGGTGGAGGGGAATGAAGGGGGATAATAGGACAACTGTAATAGCATAACCAATAAAATATATTTAAAAAATAAAAAAAAAAAACAAAAAAAAACAAAAAAAAAAAATCACATTTTTGATAGGTTCATATTAGGCGTGGATTTCTCTAATTTGCTTTTAAAAGAGTGTTTTAATTAACTGTCATCACATTAGCGCAACCTGAAATAGCAGTAGCATACAACAGCAAGCACCCACTTAGCCCATGGGTTGTGTAGGGTAGAGGGGAGTCAGCTTGTCTGGCCGGGCTCAGCCGGGTGCCGACTGGCACACTGCAGTGTCTGGGGCGGCTCTGCTTCTCACTGCAGGCCTGGGCTGAGTCGGCTCCACGTGTCTCTCGTGCTCCCTCGAGCAGCCACCTAGCTCCACCAAGAGGGGCAAGTTCTTCCCGTGGCAAGAGCAAAGGAGGAAGATGGCAAATAGAAATTCGTGTCTAGGCTTTGGGCCGTTGCTCCTTTCCTTCTTCCACTGGTGAAAGCAAGCCACATGGTAGAGTCCCCCGTTAAGGGACTCTGTACGTTCTGACCATGATGAAGCTGTGACAAGGGAGGCTGGAGAGCTGGAACGCATCATTCCGTCTACCTCACGAGGGAGAAAAGTTGGAAGACAGCGTCAGAAAGCTAGAAAATGATCCACTGGTAAATTAGGGACCCCAGTCTCCGAGGATGATAATCGGAGAAGAGGCAGTTGTTCTGCTGACCCTTTCTTTGGCTGACTAATTGACATGCCTCTTTCCCCGTTCCTCGGTCAGTTTAGGAATTTTAGGGCAGTGGCTTAGAGAAAATAGAGTGGATGTCTCATACTGAATCTTTCAGCCATTTTGACCCCAGCAGCAGAAACAGAAGGCTTCTGAATACTCTCCCAAGTAAAAGTCTTTTAGAGAGAAATATTGATGTCTTTTATCCGGTTCAAAGCAAGCCTGGGCCATGCTAGGCTAAGAGTGCTCATGCCAACATAAGAAACACAGACAATTGTCTGCTTTCGGATCAATGCTGGCGAAGAGGAGAGTGTTTGTGCCCACAGCAAGGGAATATGGCCCAAAGAACTTCATTGGCTTTCCCCATCACCTGACTGATACTGATTTCCAATTTTTAGAAAAGCAACCCAAAGTTAGTCCCTGTGGAGTCAAATATGAGGACGAAACAGCTGCTACCACAGCGCAGATGACAATGTTTTAAGAGGGTTTATGAAGGAAAAAGAAGACCTTTCCTCTTTAAGTGAAATGGCTCATTTAGGATCTTCTCTCTTCAGCATTTTCTATTACAGTAAAAAATCTGCTAGTAGCTCAATTGTTTAAAACTCCAGATTTAGAGGGTAAATGAGGGAATAAAGGGAGACAGAAGAAGACTTGACTTTGGGTGGTGAACACTCTACAGATGATGTGTTATGGAATTGTACACTTGCAACTTATATAATTTTATTAACCAATGTCACTGCAATAAATTTAATAAAAAACTCTAGATTTAACAGCAAATTAAATGAATAGAAAAAGGAAGTAAATCTCTCATGCTAAGACGGACGTACCTTTAACAGATATCATAAATCTTTTATTCTAAGAGAACTGAATTTCAAGTTCTTGTTCTGGTGTCGACTGATTCAGGGGCATTCAGAAGTATTTTAGCTCCTTTGAGCCTCAATTCCCTTGTCTATAAAGTAGGTTAGAGAGAAGCAAGCTGCAGATGTGACCGAGGGCACCTGGGCTCCTCCAGGTGGGTGGGGTCAACACGGATGTGGGGCTAGGCCACCATTTTGCAAGTCGAGACACTTTGAAAATGAAACAAAACCTCACATGGTAGCGTGGTTTAGAAGGCAATCTCTAGTCAGACGGATTGATGGGAATCCAGGCTCACTGGTCAGTTCTGTGATCTTGGGCAAGTTGCAGAAATCCTCCTCTGTGCTTCAATCTTCGCATCTATTATGCATGTGAAAATGCTGCCTGCCTTGTAGGTTGTTACGTGACGTGTGCACAATGGTTAGCCAGCGCTGGTTGATAGCACTCAATCAAGGAATATTACTGCACGTTTGGCTACTCACTTAGCATGCCCCTTCCTCTTTCCTGAAAGCAGGTTCTTTTCATTCAGGTATTAACCCCTCTTCCAGGCAGCCCGTGTGCTTGAGGGGAGGCTACCTGAGCTCAGCTTTTGGGGAAGTCATGATTATTTGAACCCGGTTGCTCTCAAACTCCTGTGTCATCAGAATGACCTGGAGGGCTTGTTGACAAAAAACACAGACTCCTGGGCTTCACCTGGAATTTCTGATTCAGTAGGCCAGGGATGGTGCTGAGAAGTTTTTATTTCTGGCAAGTTCCCTGGCGATGCTGATGTTGCTCGTTCATTCAGCATCTACTGTATGACAGGCAATGTACTACCCTCTGCACACATCATATTATTTAAACTTTAGAATAACCCAGCAAGGCAGGTATTCTGATCACACCCATTTTGAAGATGAAGAAACTGAGGCAGTTACTGGTAGAACAGGAGTGGAGTTTGGGGGTTTCTGGATCCTAATCTAAAGGCTGAACCATGCTTGCTTATATGTTGCTCTCAATGCCAGGCAAATTCCTTTCCAGTGAATGCTGTCAGATTATTCGTAGAAGAATGTTAGGGTACCTCGGAAGCTGGATAAAAGCCAGAGGTGGCTAAGTGAAAATGGAGCTGAGAAAAGAGAGGGAGAAGTTTGTGAGCTTGTGAGGGTTCATAAGGTGAGGGCCAGTGAACTATCTCTTTTCCAGAAGAAAAAGGGTAGAACTCTGGTTCTCTACCCTGCACAGCACTGCAGGACACCTTCGGACCCGTTCCTACTCTCTGGCCCCGCCCCTACACCTCAAGTCACTGTTGCCCTTCCGTTCTGCCCCCTGGGCTCACCTCCCCTTCACCTCCGTGGACCTCGGGTCCTTTCCGATCTTCTTAGTCACATCTTTACATACAACTCCTAACCGACGTTTTTAGTGGTTTAGTCTGACTCATTTCAAACATACAAATGAGCACAGAAAGGAATTTGTCAGGAATTCGCATACCATCACCCCAATTTACCAGAGGTTCACATTTTATATTTTTATCTCAGATCATGCAAGCAAATAACAGTAAGAAAGTTATTACCAGGCTTACTTTTAAAATTTTACTAACATGTAGGATTGTGTTCTGTGTTTAAAAAATTTATATAAAAGAGAAACCTGTATATATTGTGCAAATCATTTTGTAATTTTCTTTTTCCATCAATGTTCTTTCAAGATTGGAATGCACTGACTTTATAGATTAATTTGGAGAGAATAGCTGTTTAAAATATTAAGTCTTTCTTACTCATAACATGCAGCATTTTCCATTTTTATAAAAAATTTACATCCTTCAATAAAATTTTTATACTCTTTCCATAATAATAAATATCTTTTGTCAGCTATGTCCTTACATACCTTATATTTTTGTTGCTGCTGTGACTGATAGGATTTTTAAATTATATTTTACTATCAGATGTTTCTGGAATATAGAGATATTATTGATTTTTGTATAGTATTTTGTTTCCACCAAGTTCTTATTGCTTTGAATAGTTTCTTTACATAATCTTATGGATTTTTCCATGTAGACAATTATCAATCATATCATCTGTGAATACTGACAGTTTTGATTCATCCTGTCCAATTTTTACATTACCCCCTTTTTTCTGCTTTAGCTAGGACATCCAGGAAAATGCTAAATACTGATAGTACTAAAGGGCATTCTTATTCCTTCAATTGGAATGCTGTGAACATTTCTCTATTCAGCGTGATATTTGTTGGAAGGTTTTGGTAGATACCCTTTATCAAACAAAGAAAGTTCCCCTCTACTCCAGGTTGCTAAGAATTTTTACTTGAATGGATGTTGAATTTCATCTGTTCTGTTTCTGCATCTTTTGAGAGCATCACGTGGGTTTTCTCTCCTAGTCTATGAGGGTTGTGTGTGGCGGATGCTGGCCAGTAGGATCCGTGTATGTTGTGGCTGCTTGTGAACAAATACACATGGACAACAGAAGTCCTGTGGAGAAAAAGGGACAGCATGGCCACTCTCTGAGAGAGAGAGGGCCAGAGAGCCGAGTCCCTGCCTGGACAGGCTTTTATTGCTTCTCTGGGTACATTACATGGAGGGTAGTCCTCATTTACTATGCACAGATTCACTGCAGGGGATTACCTTTTATAGATAACAAAGGAAAGAATCTTGCTAATTACTTCAAAGAGAAGGATGTTGCAGATTAGGGGAAAAGTGGTTGAACCGGACACACTCCATACTTGGGAGGTTTAGCACAGACTTTAGGAAGTTACAGAAAGCCCTTGCTGCCTCAATTCAGGGTGAGGGAGTTTTAGCAAAAGCAAGTTTCATAGCGGCCTAGGTCCAATGCAGGCCTGATTCCCCACGGGAGGACCTCTCCGTGGGCGTGGTCTTCCATGCCACTCGCTCCCCGCTGGTTTTCCATGTGGAAGCTGAGCTACCATTCCACGCCATGTCAAGTGGTTCCCCACAGTTGTGTGTTACTTTTATTGATTTTTAATATTAAATCAATCTTGCATTCCTGAAATAAGCCGTACTTGATTATGGGGTGTTTATTTTTAAGTACTTCACTTCATTTGGTTGCCAGTAAGTTAAGAATTTTACATGTATGTTCATGAGTGAGCTTGGACTATAATTTGTTTGCACTGTTCTCCCTAACTGGGCACTGAGGTTACATTAGCCTCAGACAATGAGTTGGGAGTTTTTCCTCTCTGCATGCTTGGCAAAGTCTTCATGAGTTACGAAATACTGGTTCCTTGCAGGTGTGACATCTACCTGTGTAATCACCGTGGCCCCTTTTCTCTGTGGTAGGGGAGAGCATATGTCTTCACCGATTCTGCCTTTTAAGTAATCATAAGTCGATTCAGGTTTTCTATATTTTTTACGAGTGAATTTTGGTAATTCAAGTACTTTTTTTGAAAAATATGGGACTTTCTAGGTTTCAAATTTATTGATATCAAGTTGTTCAAGTATTCTCTTAAAGTCTTTAAAGTTCTAATATATCCGTAATTATGTATCTTTTGTTTGTGTCTAATGTGGCTAATTTGTACCTTAATTCTTTTTCTTATCCAGCCTTGCCAGATGGTTGGCTTGTTTTTGGTCTTTGCAAAGACCTAGGCGTTGGTTCTGTTGACTCTGTCCTTTGTTCCTATATGATGAATTTCTGCCCTTAGAGTTTTTATTTCCTCTCTGTTTTCCATTCCTTCATTTGGGTTTACTGTTTTTCATTTTCTAATTTTTTGAATATATGCTGAAATCATAACCTGATTTTCTTCTTATCTAATATATGCATTTAAAGCTGTGATTTCCCCTAAGAACTGAGTATTGAGTTGCATACATCAATTTTGATATTTAGTACTTTTATTGCCAGTCAGATCTGAATAGTGAGAATTTTTTATGATTTATTTGTGGCTCTATAAATTATTTATAATGTATTTAAAATTTTTCTCACATTTATAATTTTGAGGTTTATTTTTAAACTATTGGTTTCTAATATTGTAGTGCTTTGGTTACACAGTTTGTATGCTACAAAATGTTTTGGTTTTATTGATTCTTGTTTTGTGGTTAAGTACCCAGTCAACTTTGGGTAAATTATTCATGTGTTCTTGAAAATAAAATGTAATTTTAATATTTGGTATAGGGTATAAGTTGCAGTCCATTTGGTGAGGTTTATTAATTGTGCTGCTTAAAATATTTATTTCTTACTGCTCTTTATATACAGTTACTATAAGATGTTGAAATCCCCCCCAATGATTGTGTATTCATTAATTTCTCCTCATGAGTTTTTTGTTTTTGCCTTATATATTTTGAAGCTATGTTATTAAGTATAAATAGTTTCAAGATTATTATATCTTTCTGAAAAATTATGTATTTTATCACTACAAGGTAGTATTTTTAATCACATGTTTTCTCCCTGAAGTATATTTTTGGGTAATTTAATATAATGTGCCTATATCAATTTCATTTCATTAATATTGAAATATTATACCCACTATATAATTTTTGCCTCTTTACTTTGAGTCCTTTTGTCATTACATTTAGGTGTATTTCTCGTAAGCAGTATGCAGTCAGAGAATATATGTGCTTAGAAACCAGTGTAAGACTGATGGGCTTAGTCTGTGCACATTTATTGTGATTGCTGATGCCACTGTGTCTACCACTATGTTTTGTACTTTTACAATTACCACGTGTGTCTTGAGTCTTCATTCTTGTGTGTATATGTGTGTGTGCATGTGTGTTTATGTATCTATTTGATGGGATCTATTGATTCATTGAGCTTTTTTTTATCCCTATGCACCTTCCCACGTCCCTTTCTATTCCAACAGTTGTACACTATTCTATCTTGTTAGATGCTACATTCTTTTTTCATGCACACTTGACCTAAAAAGTTTACATTTACTCAATATTTCTACTCTTCATGAAAAAGCAATAGCTCCTGCCTTTCATGTCATTATTATATAATTATTTAATTCTATCTTTTAAACATACATGTAAGATTAGTGAATATTTTTGGAATTCTCTTATACAGTTGATGCATTCCCCAGTTTTTTCTTCTTTACTCTCATTTAAACAATTTCTTCATTTAATTTCTTCTTCCTGAGACATGTCTTTTAGTACATTTTCTAAAGAGGTCCTGTGAATGGAAAATTCTTTCCATCTTAGTCTTTGTTAATCTGAAATGTCTTTATTTTTTACTTTTATTATATTGTTTTTGAGTGATAATTAAGATACACTAAAGTAGACATAGTTGAGTTCCACAGGTTTTGCTAAACCACCACCAAAACAAGATACAGGACATTTCTATCCCTCCCCAGATTTTCTCTTTCTGTCAATCTCCCCACTCCCTCCAGAGACAAACGCTCTTTTGGCTTCTTTCACTCACAATGTTTTTGTAATTTGTCCATGTGCTGTGTGTTTAGTACCTAGTTCTTCTTTTGTGAGTAATAGTCCATTACATGAACAGACCACCATTTGTTTATTCATTCTCGTGATGGACTGCGGATTTTCCCTTACACAAGCCCTATCCCCAGCCAGGTACCTGTTGTTCTGAGCCCTTCAACCTTCATTCAGGAAGCCAAACACAACCAATAATACCAGCTGCTCACTCACTGGACTCTGATCCTCTTTGATCTTTCAAATTTCTTACTATTACCTGGGCTAAAAACACACTCCCCCTCAGTTCCTTCAGATTCTTGCCTGGTCTTTGAGAAGTATCTCAAAATCCAAGGCTTTTTTGGCTGGTGCATATTTTCCCCTAAATTACTCAGCAGGAGCTGAGAGTGGTTGGTGCGTGGGATACTGTTGATGGGATCCTTTATAAATAATAATTAGTCATAACATTTTGAGAGCATTTCTCTTGTGTAACTTATTTTGTTAAGTGCTTGATTTAGATGATTTATTTAATCTTCACCACAATCCTATGATTACTCCCACTTTACAGGCAAGCACACTGAGGCTTAGATACACTTAGCAAGATGACATCTCTAGTAAATGGTGAGTCAGGATCTGAAGTCAGGTCACCTCCACATCTGGCATTCTTTAATATTGTTTATCGTCACTGGATGGTAAACTGTACTTTTTGCCTGGTCAGGTTACTTCCATACGTTTTATCAGGGTAATTAACCAAGATGTCTTTTCCTTCTAGGGCCAAGACCCTGTTACTTGCAGATCTTTCTTTCACTGTTATGATTCACAAGCTGCTGTGTCTTTTCTGCAAAGCGTGGCTCACTCCCTAGGGAGAGCCTCATTATTGGGTGAAGCTCCTGTGTTCAGAGATCCTTTTTCTTCCCTTTCTCCTTGGGGGTAATGAGTTTTCCAGGGGATGAGGAGGAAGCCAGAGGGGAGGCATTCAATCTCTGCCTTTACAAGCAGGCCCAAGTGCTATTTAGTCTCTATGCTTCTGTAAGACCTTTTGGTTATTTAGTGATTATTTTCACAACCCTGTTGGGCGTCCAGTTAGTCTCTCGGATTAATTGAGCAGTGGTAATTAATGGATTTTTGGGCCTCGGTGGAGCAGTCGTGTTGGTTATTTTCAATTTACCACAATGACAGCTTTAAATCTCTCAGGGAATCTTACACAATTTATTCTTGTACCTTGGGAGTAGCAGAGCCAATTTCCCACAGCATTTTGGTGCCTTGTTTACATGAGTAAAGATAATAAATAGATAGGAGGTAGAGGAACCACTTGGCTACTTGTAATTCAAGCTTTCCAAGGTTGTCCATGAACTCACAGTATGTATAAGAGGAAAAAAGTCCAAAATATAATGAATGGAGAAGAAATATGTTGAGATTTGGTCCACTGAGCAAACATGAAGGAAAAGGAAAATGCAGTTGTTGGAATAATTCAGGTCAAATCCATACCAGAGGGAGACTAGATTAAGAAAGGGAAAATGGTGAACAGAGAATGGGAAAAGGTGTGGAATAAAGCATATGAAAAACTGGTTTTGTCTCTTAAAAGACGAAGAGTGATAAAACACATGAGTGTCATATGGAAAGGGTGTGGGTCAGGAAGAGGCATCCTGGTTTGGAGAGTCATGACTCTGAATTACCAATGAAGAATTTAGCTGATGATACCTGAGTTTAATTTACGCCTGCAGAGAACAACTTAGGTTTCAGATGAGAGAGACAAAAAGAACGAAAAGCCTCAAAGTAGAATTGGGGTCTGTTCTCTTGTCCAAACTGCTGTTCCATGGCAATCAGAGAAATGGGATAATGCAATTTGGCTTTTTAATTCCCAGGGAGGGATCTCTCACCTTTTTTTTCCCTCTCACCTTTTTATAATGTCAGGGGGAACCTCTGTCTTTATTGAGGCTCAATTACTGTGAAGCAGATACAGGCTCCAGAAGTGGCCTAACCACTTGATCCGTGGTTAGTCAGATAGTATGTGCTCACTAAACAGAAGGGGAGAGAGAGAAGAAAAGTGCGCCCTTTGTTTGCAAGAGGAGCAAAGTTCCCTAGTCAGTGGGTCTGAGTCAGCGATGTGACAAGAAGGGCGGGTTCTCTTGCTACTGATTCCCTTTTCAGCCTTTGGGTGTGGGTCAGGGTAAAAGGCTCCAGAAGTTGGTTGGATTGGAGCCACATGACTGGGCTTTTCAACCTACACCCCGAAGGTCTGGATGATCCCTTTGTTGAGGGGATTGGGGTGCTGAGTGAGCAAGTCCATCTTTTCGGCCCTATATGCTGTCCCATAAAGAGGGGAAAGCTGCTGGAGAAGTGTACCAGTCAGGGAACTTTTGAGAATCAGAACCAACAGAGGAAGCAGACTATAGGTCGGTCTATCTATCTATCTATCTATCTATCTATCTATCTATCTATCTGTCTATCTTCTATCTATATTTTCTTTCTTTCTAGGAATTGGCTCACACAGTTGTAGGAGCTGGGAAGTCTAAAATCTGCAAGGCCAGCTGGCTGGAAGCTCCAGCAGGAGTTGTTGTAGTCTTGAGTCTTCAGGCAGTGTGGAGGCAGAGTTCCTTCCTCTTCTGGGGACCTCAGACTTTTCTCCAAGGGCCTTCAACTGATTGGGTGAGGACCACCCACACTGTGAAAGGCAATCTGTTTTACTCAAGGTCTACCGACTTAAACGTTAATCCAAATAATACCTTCATAATACTATCTAGTTGCTGTTTGAAACAGTTGAGCACCATGGCCTACTCAATGGACCCATAAAATTAACCATCACAGGGAGAGAGGAAAGATGTTCTTTCTTTTACATTCCTCCTCTTCTTCCTCTTCTTACCAGCCACTGAGCAGGAACTGAACCCTCAGGGGTGGTGGTCAGTGGTAGTGGCAGTGGGTCGGGGCTGCCCCTGTGGTGTTAATGTTAAGGGCTGGGCCCTTGTGGCTGCAGCAAACGAGTGAGATCAGAAACTGACACCGCACAATGGGGAGCCATATGGAATCCATGACGAAGCGGAGAGGGTCTCCTACACACACGCTCACCATAGAGAGGGTTTGGAATCAGAGCATGGGTGGGGGGTGGAAGCTGGGCAGAGTTAGAGTTTCAGAAATAAGCTTGGTGGGATCCTCTGAGATGGTGATCTGGACTTAGATTTTCTCCATGGTGGGCCTGGCCCTGGAGACATGGGTCTTGTGGCAATCTGGAGAATTTTCAGAAGGCTTCTTTAAAGAGCTATAATTACAAACTTTGGGAAATATTCAGGGGCATTACGTTAATGCCACTCTAGTGTTCTAGCCTCCTCACTCAGCTGCGATATACTGAGGAGGAATTCCAAGCCACAACAATGGGATCAACTGATTTTGTTGTTAAGTAGCTTCTAAGAACATTTTGAAGTCTCAAAAATGCCACTGGGGAAAAGCTCTTTTAATCCCCTTCTCCCCTTTTCAGCCTTGCCTTGCTGTTGGCTGCAGAAATAGATTAACATTTGTTATACCTCATTGTAAGCAGTCAAGCAAGCAGGTGACATTTTATCTTTGATATTTGATTGAAGGTAGAAGGCATTTTTCATTTATATTTTTGCCTGAAGCAAAGGGGAAAGCAGATAAAAGGAAGAAAGGCATTGCTATGATGTCTTCTCCTGTCTATAAAAGTTGTAACCTAATGTTGTACTCTAGCTCCTTTCAAGTCGATGAATATCCCTCCATTATCTGACGAAACACTCGGTGCTTGGACATAGGTACCCGATTTGAAGGGGAGTACTGCAGTGGTGACAGAGGTGCGCCAAAAGTCTCTAAAATGTTTATAAATTTGTCCTCATGCTTTATTTTTTACTTTCTTTAAAATAATTTGGATTTATGCATTTGCTATTTTAGAATCCACTTTAAGAAATACCTTGGGTTATCCCTGACTGGCGTGGCTCAGTTGGTTGAGTGCCCTCCCACAAAGCAAAATGTTGCTGGTTCGATTCCTGGTCATGCCTGGGTTGCAGGTTTAATCCCAGTTGGGGTATGTGTGAGGCAACTGATTGATGTTTCTCTCCCTCTCTTTCTCCCCGCTTTCCCCTCTCTCTAAATAAATAAATAAAATCGTTAAAAAATTACTTGGTTTACGAGTGAGCATTCAAGAGAGATTGCAAATAATTTATTACAGGTTAAAAATGTAGATGCAAATCTTTATTATTCCAATACTAAAGACAATTACTAACAAATGCATTATGCTGAAGGTGATATTAAAAGAAATAGAAGTTTTTGCATATATATAACAATCTCTCTTAGAAAACTCATGCATACTAAGTACAAATGAATATTAGACATGCAATTCTGTCTGAAAGTATCCAGCCATGTAACATGAAAAATAGAGACATTTATTGAAGAAGACACAAGATACAAGAAACATCGTACACAGGACAATGATGCCTCAGTCCCCTTCAAAGTAGGCACCTTGGGACCTCACACGGTTCTCCCAATTGCCTTCAGCTGTCTTGTTGTATATTCCTGAGTCTTATTGACAGGCCGAAATCTCTTCCCTTTCAAAGGTGATTTTAGAAGGTGATTTTAGTTTTGGGAAAAGCCAGAAGTAATAACACCTTCTATTTATTTAAAGCTTAGATTTTATAAGTGCAATCACCCATATTGCTAATTTAGGGTATTTTTTTCCCCAGCTGAGCAACCTTCTTACGGACTCTGAGTATTAAATTTCAGATCGTGGAAATGATATGGGAAATGAAAATCAAAGAATTGACTATCAGTGTTTTTCTTCGTTTAATATATTTTATTGATTATGCTGTTACAGTTGTCCCAGTTTTTTCTTCTTTCTCCACCTCCCCATGGTACCCCCCATTCCCTCCAGCAATCCTCCCCCATTTCACGTTCATGGGTCGTGCATATAAGTTCTTTGGCTTCTCCATTTCCTATACTGTTCTTAACATTCTCCTGTCTGTATTATGTAGAGTTGCTTTGACTCCCTGTGTTAGTAGTGTAGCCTATTGTAGAAAAGCACACCTGTAATTTGGATGGGGAGGAGCATTTGGTAATTGCCAGTGCAGGGCAACCTATGTGGACCAAGTTGACAGAGTCTCCGATATGGTGTTGCTCCTCTGTGGCTCTGCGTGGGTGAGTGCTCAGAAAGAGCACAATGGCCACTGCCTGGCCTCGGGAGTTTTGTTCAGGAGGAAGCTGTCCCCAGGCATTCGCCCTGATGCCAGATACTTCAGTTTTTCCCCATGCGCTGCTGGTGCCCTTGCAGCTGCTGCCCTGATGCAGGAGCCCAGAGGGAGTGAGTCTGTGTAAGTTCCAAGACTATTTTGGACCCTTTATAGTTGATGCCTGAGTATCCCCCAGTTTGCTCCACCCTTGCTGATTTTTAGAGCCAGACGTTATAGGGACTTACCTCCCTGGAACTGGAACCCTGGACTGGGTGGTCTATTGTGGGGCTGGGATCCTTCACTCCTGAGGTATCCCTCCAGATTTTTATCCTCCACCTGTGGGTGTGGGGTCACCCATTCTGCCCCTCTTACCCTCCTACCCATCTGGATCAATGTGACTTCTTTAATGTCTTGGTTGTTGAACTTCCATACAGTTTGATTTTCTGATGATTCTGGGTGATAGTTGTTTTGTCTTTTATTTGTAGGTAAACACTAAGCCTCCATCTCGACTGGAAGTACCAAATTATTTTTATTAAAGTATTCTTCTTCTGACAATTTAATGATGGAAATGAACAAAAAATATTTTCCTTGAATAATTTCTATTTTCTTGACATTAACTAGTGGTCCTGGGAAGAGTTTGAAAGGACATTAATCAGATTTTCCCGAGGCAGAGTGATCTGGAGGAGACTGTGGTGTTTGACTGGAGTAAACTGAAATCTATAAGATCATCTAGATTCTAAGGAATTTTGACAGTCAATGCCAAGTGCAGTTTCCAAGGCAAAATGGAAGAGAAACTTCTAAAGATAAAGATAAAGGACACTTGCTGTGAGTGACCAGAATATCGATAACCAATTGATTATGTATTTTGTTTTCCCTTTTCATCTTAGAGTTAAAATAAGAATTTGCAGGAATAATGCAAGGAAGACACAGACACACATGTAATAAACATAAAAATACTTTTTATTATTATAAAGCAATCAATGTTTATTGTGGAAAAATTAGGAAATATAAATCAATCGAAAGAAAATAAATATATAAACTCATTACTCAGAAACAATTTCATTTTTTCTTTATATCTGTGAATCATATGTGTAATAAGTAAGGACAAATACTTACTTACTTTGAAGCTAGTGGTAGAGAATAATCTTTGTTCAAGAGAATTCTATGATGGATTGCCCAGGTACAGAAGAGGATACCCAAGGATGGATGGAGCTTGGCGAACATCACCGTGCTCACTAATACTGTATCCGGTTTTCTCCTTCTGGATCCTCTGGCGGCCATGAAGGCACCTGACTGTGACCACGTGACTGGCCAAAGTGCTCTGTGTGTGAGATGTGTGTGATTTCCAAGACAGAAAATGGAGCAGAATCTCCATTTGTTTTTTTTTGTTGTTGTTGTTGGAGTTGATATCCATATTTCTTCCTAATACTGTGTTCATGGGCTTTGTGTTGGTAGCTAGAAATTGGCCATACTGGGAATATTTTTGATGATGTTTAGCTGTTATAATGTTCATCATGATGATTATCAAAATATGATGATGCTAAGCCAAATCTCTGTGTATATCCTAATTTATTTCTTAACAGTAACTTCACAGAAGTGAAAGGTATGAAAAAAATTTTTAAAAATAAGTTATTTATTTATTTTTAGACAGAGGGGAAGGGAGGGAGAAACAGAGGGAGAGAAACATCAATGTGTGGTTGTCTCTCACACACCCCCTAATGGGGACCTGGCCCACAACCCAGGCATGTGCCCTGACTGGGAATCGACCCTTTGGTTCACAGGCTGGCACTCAGTCCACTGAGCCACACCAGCCAGGGCAGTATGAAAACATTTAAAGTTTTGAATATGTTTTGTTAAACTACTCAACAGAAAGTTTGTTATTTTACTTGCTCAATAATAAAGACCTATTGTGAATGTATCCAGTTTGATCAAAAAAGAATGTTGTTAGTATTTATGTTTTATGATTTGGCAAAAGCTTACTGAAAGTTAGGTCTATGTTGATTCAGCACAAAGAACAGATAGATTTAATTATTTTAAACATTTTGGGGACTCATAGGGGTGGCTCCTCTGCATAGTGCACCTACAATTACCTTTATAAAATTAATATTATTTTATACCTATTTTCCCATACGTACCTTTCCCCTTTCACTGGATGACTTTATATGGTAAGAATCAGAATCTAGTAAGGATTAAGAGACTGGAGGGAAGGAGAGTGGAAGTAGGGAAAGAAGTATATAATGTGTTCATATGTTAAAATCATTTAGTCTCAAAGAATAGCTGCTGAATTATATTACCTGATTTTAAAGCATCTTTGCTTCTGTTTTGCTTGGCCCTGGTCATGGCTCCATATGGGGGGATAGGGTAGATTCAACCTCTTTGCCAAGGACGAGAACCCAGAAGCATCAACAATTTGTATTGCAAGGTTGTACATGAAGAGTGAGTTAGCCTGGTGCCCAAAGCTCTCCAAAGTCTCCCCCTTGTCACAGTTCCCATCTTGTTCTTGCCCCCATCTGGGTGTATGGTTTACTCCTGCTATCTGCAGTCCCTAGTACATGGTTTTTCTCCTAAATCTTGATCTTTGCTGTATGCTTTTCCCTCTGCCTAGAATGTCCTTCCCCTCTCTCTTCACTGTGCTTTAGAATTTCAGCTTAGACATCACCTCCACCAAAGCTTTGAGTCCTCGTCTGAATGTGTTAGGTGCTTCTTTCACATGCTTCTGTCATGTTTTGTGTTTATCACGCAGCGTTAGATTTTCCGGTTTCCTTATTTGTTTTCTTTGTGGTAGATTGGGAGCTGCTACAGCAGGAAGACTGTACTTATCGAATCACTTAGCAGGGTGATATTTGGTGGGCTATCAGCAAATCTAAATAAATTAACAATTAAAAAATAACAAGCATAGGAGTTCTTGTGAGTCTCTGGGTTTACCACATAAATTCGAATCAATCAGAAAACTTATGCTGAGTGAAATAAGCCAGGCAGTGAAAGACAAATACCGTATGATCTCACCTATAAGTGGAACCTAATCAACAAAACAAACAAAAGAGCAAAATAGAACCAGAGACATGGAAATAGAGAACAAACTGACAGTGACTAGAAGGGAGAGGGAAGGGGGACAATGGGGGTAAAAGGGGAAGGTTCAAGTCAAGGAACATGTATAAAGGACCCTTAGACAAAGACAATGGTGGGGGGAGGATTGAATATTGGGGGGTGCTGGGCAGGGCAGGGGAGAGTAATGGGGGAAAATGGGGACAACTGTAATTGAACAACAGCAACAAAAAAAGAAAAAATTTTCTGAGGGCCAGCTTTGTGCTTGTAACTTTACTAAGTTCCCTAGAAAATACAAAATATGAATACATCATACATTTTAAGAGATTCACCTTCTGCTGAGGAATTTGCAATTAGTGATTCCGATAATACAGTCTCCTGAACAATTGAGCAATTGAAGGAGGGGAAGTGGCAGACGTTGGAGGGTTTGTTACTTTTTTGTAGATACAGAAGCTAAATAAAGGACATAGGAGTATCAAAAGTTTTTAATCCAAAGTTGTAGTAAAGAAGAATTTGATAATTTAAAGCTATAATTACACACTTCCAAGATTACTAACATAGATAATTATGGGGTTGGTCCTTGTGAAGATATCTAGGCTTCTAAATGATCCTAAAATTATAATTTAACATTCCCCACAAAATCTGTTATCAGCTTCTGTTTCATCTTAGTTTTCTGTGTGTGCAAAATCCAATAGAAGCTGTCTTAAGTGTTTTCCTCCTTATTAAACAGTTGTCTAAAATCCATAATTCAGTGAGACAGTAAGTAGTTGCATTTATTTCTATACAGTTCAGCTCTCCAAAGCCGACTGTGAATTCAGTGGGGCATTCTTGTGCTAGCCAGTTTTTGTCATCAGCTACACAACAGGAAAGAGGATTGTATTTCTCAGCTAATGGAAGAAACTGAGGGAGAATATAGACCCCAGGTATTTTAAAACACTGGTTTGAATTGCAGCCTTGAGTGCTAAAGGTAAAGAACAGTGCAAGTTCTGGAATAGATACCTTGGCTACTTATTTTGGACAAAAGGATCTTGTTTTCCTTTTACATTAAATGAAATGACCCATTCTATTTATGTACCAAACCCAAACATTCAAATCTCAAAGTTCCTTTCCTCACCAAACTCTATTCTTCCATTTCCTCCTCGGTCAAATTTTAAGTACAATGAGGACATAAGCTTGAACTTTAATTTTAGCGTTTATTTCTAAAATAGGTCATTAGGAAGCTCTTTTGCTTCAAGAGAGATCGTAGGGTAAAAAGAAACTTTCTATTTCAGGAGGGTCTTCCAGCTGCGGTGCCTTCGGAATGGCCCCCCGAAGGCATGCAGTGCAAACTGTATGATTGTGATCTGAAGCAGAGCTGAAACGAATCGCAAATTTAGCGTTTTTTCGTGCTGGTTTTATGTTTTTCTTACATTCTTTTAATGTTAGTTTGTAAATAACTTTTGCTAACATAGAGCATTGAAAAACATCTGATAGGTGATTTTATTTCGAGAATTTTTTTTTTGCCCCAAAATCCTTTCATTTGGTTATATGTGTAGACTGTAGCACCTGGAGAAACCCAAACAGACATAGCAAAATTCTCCCGGCAAAATCCACTTTTTCCCCACTTTCGTGCTTTGGAACAAGGTGATGCAGGTCACATTCCCTCAAAGTGAATAGAGATTTGAGTTGTGATGGTATTTGTTAAAACAGAATTTGTCATATCTCTCTAATTAACCAATCCATTATCAATGGAGGTATTCTCTTTTGGCCCAACTGATAGGAAATTACTTCCAAACGTTTTTCAGCATATTGGGTGTTTTTCTCTGGGCTAACTGCACTCCTCAGAGGTTTTCCTTTGCCTTGTAAAATCTCATTTTAAAATTACATGGCAAATTCAGATACCACCTACATGAGGACCATGAGAAATACTTCAAGAAGCAGCATCCAGTTAAGCTTATTTTCTACATTCCTACTTGGTATAAGCTGAGAAACTGATGACTTGGAAGAAATGACCACTATCCTTGGACTTTTTTTTGACAACCCCATCGGCCTATTCACATTTACTTTAGGGAAAACTAGGAGCCACAGTGTTTCAGTGCTGTAAGGTCTCAATTCAATTTCTGAGAGGTGGCTTGATGCCATGGAGTTAGTAGAATTAGGTTTGAATTTTAGTCCCAATGCTAGATGTATTACCTTGAACAATGTAATTAAACTCTTTGAGCCTTGGTTGTTTTTTTTTCCATCAGCAGAATAGGTATAATGACACCCCATATCACCAAGTTGTTGTAAGATTAATTTTGAGTACATAGGGCAAGTACCCGATCTGTAGCTGACACATGGGAACTGATCAATAAATGCTAGTACCCCTTCCCTACCCTGCACCTCCCTCTTCCCTTTTCTTGCCCTTGCTGGCTGAACAGGAACCCTAGCTGTTTTCCAAAGCATAGAGTGGGGATGCTGCAATCTGCAGGACTGTTAAAGGCATTGCTGTATGCAGTAACTGTCTGTCACAGTCTCTGAATTCCCTAAGGTTAGAAATTAACTTTGAGGGGAGAGTGAAGGTCTTAGTCCTCTGCTCAAGTACACAGCCATGTTAGAATATTAGCTGACACTTGTGAATGACAACGGTCACCATGTGCCCCAGTTTACTCAGCAGAGGTCCAGTTTTGTCCTGGTCTGATTATTAATAGCACCCCTTTTCAGCCTCAGAAGTGTCCTGATTTGGCTAATAAATGTTGTGATTACCCACGCTGCATGACAAGAGGTCCTTTTCTTGTTCACTAGAGTTGCAGCATTTAGCATGGACATGGTTGGTGCTCAATATATGTTTGTTGTGTACATGATGTTATATCTGTTTTGTTAATATTTAACACAATAGTCCTGGTTTTAAAAGTAAGACTGTTACTTATGGAAAGTTTGGTAACTTCTGTAAAGGAAAAGAAGAAAATAAAAAAAAATTACACGATTGTTAATATCACAAAAAAGATAGTTTTATTACATAATTAATTGTTTCTTGGAAAAAAGAGGGTGGAATCTCAAAGATATTTGTGGCAAGGAGGGTTGGCGTGTTAAGCATGTCTGTCACAGTGTCTGCCATGCTCAGAACCCCTTCTAAGTGGGCAGGGTCGGACTGCTGTTTTGCGCTGTGGGACTCTGCCCTACTGGCTGGAGCTGAGGAATAAGGGGTGGGCTTTGATCCAAGAATAGACAAACCGGATGCTGGCCAGCCTATGACCTGGTGAGAAAGGATGAGCAGGGCTAATCATATTCCCTCTTTTGAAGCTGAACTAGAAAATAAAGTTAGCATGGGATCTGAAGCAGAAGGAATCTATAAAGAGAAGCTATGAGGTTAGGTAGGGCCGTGAAGGGTCCCGGCAGACTGAGGTTATGAAAATACAAAAGCTATGAGGGAGCAGAATCTTTGAAGTAGAGGAAAGCTACACAGAATGGAAGGAAAGAATAAAGCAGCCGGTTGGTATACAGAGAACTGGGCAGAGCACAGAAAGGGACAGAGGCACCATCAGAGAGAGGCTGTGGAGGGTCTGAGAGAAGCAGAGAGACAGAGAGCAGTGGGTCCCTAACCTGTCTTGGTTCTCAGACGTTTCTCTGATCCTGGAGCCAGTTCTCAGGTGTCTTTATGAAAATTTACTTTCTTAGGGTGGCCTGAGTGAGACTCTTCTCCTAGCAATCCTAAGATACGCTTGGAACAGCAGCTCACTACAGCACTGTATGCTGAGCGTGGGGGGACCACATGGGAGTAGTGTTCGCAGTGAGATTGTTAGGGCATAGTGCATCTCCGAGAACCCGACTGAAGGAATAGCCTCTAGATTTCTTGGGAACTGAAAAACTGTCAGCTACTCCCCCCATTTCCCTCTCATTCTGAAGTCACATGATCTCTCACCTTTGCTACTCTGCATATCTTTGTTTTTTTCCACATCACCTTCCTTCAAAGGCTGCCCTGTGACTCTTGCTTGCATGTGACATTGTTGTGGCATTGTCTATGGTCCCAATTCTCTATGACTCTAGAGATCTAATACCCAGTACTATCTGACTAGTTGAAATCAGCATATCTTTTTTTTTTAATATGAGAGAGAAGATATCAGATGGTCGCTGATCCACTGATGGATTGGCTCTGAGTCAGATGGTCCTCTGATCCAATGAGCTGTGGCAAAAGTGTGTGAAGGTACCTGAGCCTGCTACGTCAGTTGGGGCTACAGACATTGATTTCCTGATTACGCAGAGAAGGGAAAGGGAAAATTGAGCAACATGCATGCTACACCTTGGTTCTGCCCTGCCATTTAACCCTGATCTTTGTTCCCAGTGCAAACCCACTGTTGGCCTACTCAGCGAGTTTCAGACCCTGGCTCTGGGTTCCTAGGGAGACGTCCTCATTGCTCCCATTGCCTTGGCTCACCGCCTTCCATGTGCTTTTCCTGTCTACTCCAGGAGCTGTCCACAGTCCCGGTTCTGACAGTTTGCCTTCTTTGCAGTTTTGTCGCTAGGGTTAGTCCTTGAACCCACAGTTCTGGTAGCCAATCTTTGCCCTTCTTCAGAACTGACAGGGCTGTAAATGCCCACTATGTAAGTGCAGAGAGAAGTACTCCATGCAGGCTGGAATGAAGAAATAGCTGAAAAAAAAAATTACACAGTCTTGAATACTGACAGATTCAGCACGACTTGCCTGAGGGCACCAATCGTGTAAATTCTTCCCGCAGCAATGTGACAATCTCTTAGCAACTCTGAGCTGCTCTGGTTTCAGTTTAACAGCAACAGGGCAGCAGACCACAGGGGAACTCATTTCATCCCATAGAGTGTGTTCACCAAAGCCATCTCGGCTTAGCTGTCTGTCTGAATCAGCATATCCTGATGAAGGGCGATTTGGCCTTCTTTCCAAGATGTCTCAGTGGGAGTGACAAGAGAAATGTGAGGACATGTAGCCTTTGGGAATTATCCATGTGACCAGCTGAGGCTCTGGGCTACTCTGTCAACAGAGGCCTGTGTCGTTTGTTGCAGGTCTAGCATCTTGTCTGTTCCTTCTCAGAGAAGGAAAACTGTATGTTCATCACCTCTGTGTGCCTTTGCATTTGCATTCTACACCATGTTCATCCGACACCACAGATTCTGTGGCTGGCATCCCCTCAAGACTGTGCATCCAGCACAGATTATATCTGACAAGTTGAAAGCTCCATGGAGCCACCTCCATAGGAGGGAAAAAAATCAGACCCAAAATCAAAGGCTTATCTTTCTCATAGTGGATGAAGATTCTCTTTTACTTAGAGAACAACAACAACAACAACAATGACAACAACAACAAAACCACTGGACTTGGAAGGGAGGGAAAGATGTGGGTATGTGGGTATGCATATTCATGTGTTATTTCCATGAGTTCTGTCCCAGGTGACTCCATACTTGATCTTTAGAACAAATTTTTGACTTTCATACTTTCCCATTCCTCAAGTAGTATTAGGAAATGATTAGCAACACCAAGTGTTCTGTAACTTTTTTTTTTTTGCAGCCAGATCTCATTGGACGGGCCACTGCACAAGAGTGAGTCAGGCACTTTCTGAACCTGTGTAACCTTTCAGGTAACTGAGGGACCATCTAGTACATTAGTCCTTGGGATGGTACCCACAGAAGTGGCTGGCTAGGGTGAAATGTAGCAAAATTGCTCCCTGGTGACCCCAAAGAGCTACTTAAAGGATTCTCAGAGAGTTTCCTAAATGAAAAACAAATATGGCTCCCCAAATACCAATTGTACAGTATGTATTATGTAGGAGTAAGGGGCAGGCAGGGTTCTTGGTCACACAAAGGGGTTTCTGATCCTGGAGCATTGCAGCAGCCAGGATGATCCTAATAATGGGGCTCTGAGAAGTACTTCCTCCTACAGATCCCAGTGAGGAATAATTGGAATCCCCTATGGTCAGCCAAATGGAGGTCTGGTCAGCAAAAGTTGAACTGGAGTCTTGGTGAGATGAGGTAGACACCAATATAAGGATTGCCTCTTTAAAAAGATAATCTCACCCTGATTGGTGTGGCTCAGTGGATTGAGCACCAGACTTCGAAGCAAAGGGTTCCTGGTTCGATTCCCAGTCAAGACACATGCCTGGGTTGCAGGCTAGGTCCCCAGTATGGGGTGTGTGAGAAGCAACCACACATTGATGTTTCTCCCCCTCACTTTCTCCCTCCCTTCCCCTCTCTCTAAAAATAAGTAAATGAAATCTTAAAAAATAAAAAGATAATGTCTATAAATCACTATTTAGAGAACTCATGGAAGGATTTTAATTTCTAGGCTCATGCAAAGGTAACTAGAAAGTCATTAGCAAGCTATGATAGTCATCTTTTTCATAGCCCCTGTTTATTGCAAAAATTAAGTATCTGTCCAGATAAGAGACTTCTAGATGCTTACTCAATATTTACTATCTCTACCTCCTCTTTTCATATAGAATCTTGCTTTTATTAAAGCAGCATCATGTTTAACTAAAACATGCTAGATTTCCAAGCCTGCCTGGGAAGAGGGGAAAGGAATATGACTAAATTCTAGCCAGTGAGATGTAAGGAGAAGTTATTGGGTGGGTCATCTGGTAAATCTCCTTATAAAGGGGCAATGGCTCATCTAGTATGTTCCCTTTGTCCCCTGTTTTTTCCTTTCTTTCTTCCTAAAAGGAGGAAATTCTGGCTGGAGTTCCGGTAGCCACTTTGTGAATATGAGTCAGCCTTGACTAAGGAAGCTACAGGTCAATAGAAGATAGAAGATAGAGAATAGAGATAGAAGATCTATGATTAGGAGCCACCATATTACACGTAATTTATTTTAGCCCTGCTTTTCATGTCTCTGCTACTCATAGTTGAGCGCATTTTCTAACTGATACTATATGCAAGGCTGGAGTCTCACATCTTCTACTCTTAAGTACAAGTTATTCTGTTCACACAACAGGAATATCAATAGGGAATAAGACTCTAAAACTCAGCCAGACCATCCATATGGATGGGCACCATATGGCCTTTCCTTGCTGCCAAGGCCAGTCTAAATAACAGACACAGGGAAGAATGGCAAGCGCAAAGTCAGTAATGACATTCTCAAATGCACGAAATGGAGACAACCTGAATAACCTTGAGATCCCGTAGAGATATTGATTCTGAAGTATTAAAAGGAAAAAGACTTCATAGTGCATACCAACTATAGATAATTTTTAATTTTTTAGTTACAGTTGACTTACAATATTATATTAGTATTAGGTGACTAACAATATTTTATGAGGTCTGTAGAGCAAACCTCTCACCTTCAAACCATTATATTGGTCAGTTAACTTAATTATTATCTGCATTATTCATCAAATTCATTGTGTTATAGATCACTTTGGTTAAATGATGTCCCTTTCTGTCCTTAATATATGTTGGTTTATAGGCACATGCTCAGAGATGCACAGGAGTTGAGGACAGTCTCTGTCCATTTCTTATCTCCCAACATACTACCCCTTCCCCTGCCCCAAAGTCTTATGCCTTGTCATTTGCTTTTATATTCTGCTTCCAGAAACTTCCACAATGCATAGTAATGGTCTCCATTTATTGGCTACACAATAGGCATTGCATTCTCTGAGTTAGTTATTTTTACTCTCACTTCATAGATGAGGAAATTGGGGCTCAGAGAACTTTTGAAAGTTATGAAAGATTATGCAGGTACTAACAAACAATACAGCTGAGATTTAAATCCAGATCTATGTAGCCAAAATGCATGATTTTAACCACTCTTTCTTCATTCAACAAACATTTGTACAATACTATGTGCTGGTATTTATTATTCCAGGCCTTGGGGATAAAAAATGTGAGGAAAATTGCAAAAATTCTCTGTTCTCCCTGAAAATTTTTTGCTTTTGTTTTAAAAATTCTAGTGGAGAATGAAAACAATACATGTGACTAGTTAGTAAATTTATTCAAGTGAGTCCTATAGGATAAGTAACAGGGTGGAGGAGCATGGAGAGGGAGAGCAGACACATAGTAGGGACATGGGGGAATGGTTGAACTATTCAGGGAAGGTGTTCCTGTCAAGGTATTTGAGCAAAAGTGTGAAGGAGATAATGGTGTGAGCAACTGGGTATCTGCCAGGAAAAGGTCAAAGAAACAGCTGGTGCAAAAACCCTGGGGCGGGAGCATGACTGGCATGTTTGAGAAGCAACGAGGAGGTTGGAGTGGAGTGAGGAGGGATGGTAATTGGAAACGTGGTCTGAGAGGGAATGGAAAGTCAGATCATATATAGACCATTGTGAAGACTGTTTTTTTTTTTTTACTCTGAGGGAAATAGGGGGGCATTTGAGTCAAGAAGTGATGCAATCTGACATGTTTCAGAGGATCACTCCAGCTGTTGTGTTGAGAATAGATTGAAGAGAGGTACACATTCAAGGAAGGAGTCCAGTTTGGAGGCACCTGCACTATGTTCTGCTTCATGGCTGACTAGAGGATACTGTCAAAAGAGGGACTTCTGCCCTTCTTGTCTTCCTCATCCTTTTAGGTTAAAGAGGGTAAGTAACAGGAAGGTGAGGGCGGTAGCAGACGGTGGCCTCAGCATTGGCAAGCGGGCTGGGGGTGGGTGGGAATTTCAGCCGTGTCCTTCATCCTCCTTTCCCCACCCTGGGAAAATGTGCAGGCAGAGACATGTGCTGTTGGATGGGCATTTGCAGAAGTCTCTGTGGAAACTATAGGACTTTTCCTGGGATCAAAGTTCTAAGCATTTATTTTTCTTTTATTTTTCATCAATTAGACAAATATTCGTGTAGCCATCATGAAGCTTACATTAGTGGGAGAAACAGACATCAGTCATTAATCATCACAAATATGCAATTTGTATAATGTGTTAGATTGTGAAAAGATTTATAGGAAAATGTGGGGTAAAGTGGTTGGGAGCTCCAGGGACTGCGTGGGGGAAGGTTAGGGTGGGGGACAGGTTTTAGTATCAGTGGGGTGGACAGGGGTGGTCTCATTGGTGGCTAGAAGGGCTTGATAATTTCATAATGTCGTTAACTAGATACATCCTACTGTCCCTTCTCCTTTTCAATTGTACCTCCCACTGGTAAAGAAGATAAGTCAGCTGACATCAGTTCCTTCTCTCCACATGAGCTCAGAGGGCTGCTAATGCTCAGCTCTTATGTTCTTCACTATCTGCCACTCAATCCCATTGACTCCTTTGACCTTTGAAGGGAAATCAAGATTGGCTCCTTCTCACAAAATGTGAGCAATCCCTGTTCCAGCCAGATTGGTGTTCCGGGAAAACCACCACTTCCTGTCATTTATATATATTGTTGCAGTGCCATTAAAGGGACTTCTGAGATTGGGTTTTCATTGGCTGGGTCTATATGATAGGACGATAAAATATGATATGGGTAATGAAAACATTCACTGATTAATTTGTCCTCTCTGTTCATGAATTTCCTCTCTGTTCAATTTAAACTCCTGATAATGGAGCAATTGATCACATTGTCAAACTGTTCTTTAAAGTTGATCTTAAGATGATGGAGAAAAAGGAAATCTGCAGTGTTATGGTTGAAGCAGCTGTGTAATCGTCATTACTGTTTAATTAGTCATTTTCTGTCTAAATGGAGTGATTTATTAATTTTGAACAAATGTGACTAAAGCATTAACTCTAGATAATATTTTTAATGATAACTCAATGTAAACATTATCTGGAATAATCTAATATAGAACTTTTCAAAGGATATTGCATTGAACAACAGTCCCACTTGGTGTCTACAAAAATAAAAAAAGATTCACTGGTCAAATAAGTTTGGGAAGTGCTGCCCGCTACAGATCTCACTCGGAGGTTCTTAATGTGTATTGGTCTTTTAATAGCTTTGAGAAATTGTCAATAATTTATTTTGTTTTATTTAACCTAGTGTTTCCCAAACCTATTCGATTACAGAATCTATTTGTCACAAAACCATCAGCTAAGTCCTATTGATTTACAAGATATACTCTGAGAAAAGCTGATGTGGCTGATATTAAATTTCTGAGAAGAATGACCAGAATCGCGTGCTGATGGGATTCACGGAATGTTTATTGAATGAGTGGCTAGAGGGTGCGCTACACATTTGAACTTCTTTTAATTCCTGATCTTAATTGTGATTACAGTGCTAAAAGTTTCTATATGATCTTCTTCTAAATCTGAACATTGGGGAGCCTCCTTTGGCTCATGTAGATTTAATTGTGGGTCTGGTATGTAATAATAAAACAGACAGGGTCTTGGTGGTCACCAAATTTACAAAGCTACGTATGGCAAAGCCTTACTGACATTTAAACAAACCAGGGAAATTGTTTCATGGGGCTTCTAAATTGTGACCTTCCTCTAGAAATCACATCAAATAACTGCTGTGATAAAATTTACTCCCTCAGATAAAAACGAAGAAGATAGGTCTCAAATTATTGACAATTTGTTACAGAGTTTAGCATTTCTTAATATTGTCCACAACACTAAAACATTTTTGACTTAAAATGAATACTCTTAGCTCTCTGAAACCCCTCAAGATTGCTGAAGTACAAATCAAAAGGGTGCCTGAGGTGACAATTGATTTTGGCAATGTTAAATTGTCAAAATTAGTTTAAACTTCACTTTTTTAGCCTCTGCCTCTTAAGCATATTCTTCATCCCTTATGAAAATGTGAAATTGAAATGTAAGCTTCTTTCGCTGAAATGCCCTTAAATGACTTCTCTGGAAAATTTCTGTATGTAATGATCATGTCCTTTAAAGTTCTCTGTTACAGTGAACATTCTATTTCCTCTCATTCCTTGCTGAGTAGGAAGTCAGAGGACATTTTAATTTTTGTAAGCTTGAGACAAATTGGTTTTTCAGCTGATAAGATGAATTTATCTGGATTTTTTTCTTAAATGATAGAAAATTTCTCTCTAATGAACAAACAAGACAAATTTTGCCTTGGACACAATATATTGATGTGATTTCTCCCTCATTTTTATGGAGAATATTGGCATGGCCATACCATATATCTTAGGTTTGCTCCTTATAGTGTCTCTTCCTGTGGGAGGATTATAGATTTTTCTTTCTTGTTGAGGTCAGGCTTGGTCATGTGACGTGCTCTGGTCAATGAAATAAGAGCCGAGGCAATGTGTAGCACTTCCAACAGAAGCTCATAGAACTAGCATGGCTTGCCGTGTTTTTCTTCCTCCCTGCTATGAAGGCCAGTGTCGTCTCATAGAGACTGTTCTATCATGTTACGTTCTACGGGGAAGCTGACTGGAACAGATTCATGGCCAATCAGCAAAGGGATATATTACATGAGGAAGAAATGAACCCTTGTTTTTGTTACGATTTTGGAGTTGTTTGTTACTGTTTATAACTCATTATATTTTGACTAATACAAACAACTTTATCATTGGATTCTTTCCCCTTTTCTTTTTAAAAGACTTGATATAAGACCAGGGAATTCAGCCATACCATTATCTATCACTTAGTCAATATTAAGCAAATAGAAAAATTGTCAGTAAGTTTATGCTAAGTTAAATTTCTACATCAACAATGCAGAATATTTAACCACTGTAATATAGTTAATAACTGCTATTTAGTTTTAAGTAATGAAGCAAATAAAAATATAGACCTCACTGCAATGTTGTTGTTTAATGGACCATTTACAATGATTCTTGAATGTGAGCATATTTAATCTAAGCATTTTCTATTCAGACCTTAATAACTGTCTCTGTGAGTTGCAATTTAGTCTTTTAAAACACCAAACAAAAAAGCAAAATTAAGTTTTTAACAACTTGTGTTCAAGTAAAGATGATTCTTTGAGGCAACACTGGCTAGTTAGTGTAATAAATCCCCGGAATATTATTTTACAGATGCACATTTTCCCCCCAGGTAAGAGTAGACTCTGCAGAGAATTTTCCGTTAATTCCTTAGTGAAAGGGCAGTGTGCTGATCCTGATAATTATTTAACTCATGAATTATAATTAACAGTGATTATTTAAGGGTCCCCCCCGCCCCAGGAAGAGTAAAAAGGTTACTTGAGAAAAAAACTTAGCTGAATATAAAAGATGCTATTCTTGAGGGCTTTTAAGACTTTATTTCTTAAGAGAAATATATATATACTTTATTTTTAATTTTTAAAATATTTACCTGTGAATTACAACACAGTTGGTCTAATGGAATGTGAGATGTTAGATTATTTAATATTAGTGGAAATAATCAAAACATTTAAATCTCCCAACTTAGTTTGATATGACTGTGACCTTTGGCCTCATATAAAACCAAAAAAGGACATTTGTATTGAAAACCAAAGAAGATTTTTCACCCTGACTGATGTGGCTTAGTGGGTTGGGTGTCGCCCATAAACTAAAAGGTCACCTATTCAATTCCCAGCCAAGGCACATGCCTGGGTTGTGGGCCAGGTCCCTGTTTGGGGGTGTGCAAGAGGCGACTGTCTCTCCCTCTCTTTCTCCCTCCCTTCCCCTCTCTCTAAAATAAATAAATAAATAAAATATTTAAAAAAAGAAACCTGAAGAAGGTTTTTATTAACTTGGACTGAGAGGGCTTTGATAACAGTTTTCCGTGACCAGAACCTGCAGACCTGAGGGACTCCAGGGCTGTAACAAATTAAGAGGAGGATGCTGCTGTTCCTGTGACAGCACATGGAGAGTGCAAATGAATACTAGGTCCAGAAGGACTTGGTCGTGTGTATGGATTGGAAATCAGGGGGATTAAAAATAAAGACATCTGGGACTTCCATACGGATGGTTTAATAATAAGCATTAGAAGAAACCAGGTAGCCTGGCTTGAGTTTAGGAGAGAGGAGAGTTAGAATTCGGCCCTACGTCTGCCTATGCTTTTGAAAGTAAGGAGTTCTTCCTAAGGATGTGTGAAGGTAATCCTTGTTGCTAACCTGATCCGAGAGCATGGGAGGGACACTGAGGATGGTGATGTGTAATGCTCAGCCCCTTTGGTGCCAATGTCAGGAATATGGAGAAGATAGACATATTACTTATTTATTTAATTGCTATTTTTCTTTTTTTAAAAATTGTTCAATTACAGTTGTCTGCATTTACTCCCCACTACTCCCCCCAACCTCAGCCATCCCCACTTTCCTCCCTTGCTTCCACTCCCCTTGGTTTTGTCCATGTGTCCTTTATAGTTGTTCCTGAAAATTACAGTTGACGTTCAATATTACATTAATTTCTCATGTACAGCTTGGTGGTTAGACATTTATATAACTTATGAAGTGATCCTTCTAAATCTAGTACCCACGTGGCACCATACCTAGTTATTACAATGTTATTGACCATATTCCCTGTGCTGTACTCCATATTCCTTGTGACTATTTGGTAACTATCAATTTGTAAGTCTTAATCCCTTCACCTTTTTAATTCAGTCCAGCAACTTTCCTCCCATCTGGCAGCCATCAGTCTGTACTCTGCATCTATGAGTCTGTTTTGTTTGTTTGTTTATTTTGATTTTAGTGTATAGAAGGATATATTATTAGAACAAGAATGGGGAGTGGGGACAGTGTCCCACTGTGCTTATACCTGTGTACAAAGTCGTTGGAGGTAGACTGCTTGGTTTCCAGGTCTGCTCTGTCATTCCTAGAGGTGGGTGATGATGACAAGCTGCCTAATGTCTCCATGCATTCTTCTTCTCATCTGCCAAATGGGGAAATTTGGGTTGGTATGGGGAGCAGAGAGTCTCCACTGATGTGCTGTGCTGCTCCACGCGAGTTTAGGTTATTCCTATGGGCAATTGTTGCTGAAAATGGAATTTTAAATTGTAAGAGGTTCTTGGGAATGCTTCCCTAACATTTAATTAAAATCCCTTCTACGCTTATGTGAATTTTTCTTGGGGGAACAGAAGCCATAACTTTCTTTGCATTTTCAAAATTATTCAAAATCCCCTAAGGGTAAATAACTACTACCCTAAAATTTCTATGAGGGAATAAGGTAGTCCTGATTTGTGTGCAAAACACATTGAAGTTGAGTATGCGATTCTCCATTTAACAAGGGACTGGAGCACATTGAAACATGGGAGCGAGTATCAGACCAGGTGAGGGCAGAGGTGCGTTCCCATGGTGACCAGAGATTCCCCAAAAAGGTTCAGAAACACGCACCCATAAGGACTTCCACTTGGTACCGTATGTGAATTAACCTTTAGGAACTTCCTAATCTGTAGGAAGGATTTGATTGGAGCTGTGATCCCCCTAATGCTGTGGGTATTTAGGAGCTAAACCAAAGAGAGAACAATTGACTTTTAATTTCTACTTTGATTTTGTTATTATTATATGTCCATGGTCAGGATATTTAATTAGCTACTCCCATGTCCTTGGCTGGAGCATCTTGTTCTCAAAGACCTCTTAGCTTTGTTGTATTACAAAAACTTATGTTTTAGTTCACAGGTAAGATGGCTACTTAGGTTATCACGATCTTTTAGAATTTGCTATTTGTGTTTTTTTTTGTGTGTGTGTTCTTCAAGAAACTCAAAATGAGTAAGGGACACTCTGTAGGACATATCAACATTTTCCATTTCAACTTGAAATGTCAGCTGAGATTTAGAGATTACTTAGAAAAAGGTGATAAAGTGCACTGGGCTCTGGTGGATCAGCAGAATCCCACTGCAAAGCAAACATATTTTAAGGTGGCAGAATTAGTGGTCAAGGTACTTTCATTTTCGTCTGCTTCACCAAGTATGTTGCTCTCTGGTTCTTGGCACAGACTCTGGGCAGCTGTCAGAATGGGCGCCCTTCTGGCCCTCTGGCCAACACATGCCTATCTCTCCCTCTGCTTTTGCTTGTACTATATTGTACTACGCATTTTAAAGTCTCTTTACAAAGCCTTCACTGATTAATATAGTCTTGAATGAATTTCTCTTTTCATCATATGTATAATACTTCATTTGCTTCATTATGTCTTCCTCTTGAATTCTTAGCAACTCAAAGATGGCATGGTGGCAGAGACTGGCTACCTGTTCATCAAGTCCCTTTGCTTCTGTTTGGGAAGTAAATAAGTATATAGCTTGAGATTCTCAGCTTGTGTTGCCTTGGATTTAGAATGCCCAAGGAATACCAGCAGCAGCAATGAATACTACTGCCAGGTCCAACTTATTAAAACATCCTACACATGGTCTTCCATACTCTTTTTGCATATGCTGACTGAATACAGAGGATTTTGAGATTCTAGAAGTTTGATCTGTAATATGGAAGAAGCCAAGGTCTGTGAGGTATTATATGAAAGTATTCCATCAACCAGAAATAACCACATTATACTGGTTGATGGTAAGCTACCAGTTTAGCAATTTACCATGTATTAAGCCACTGGGATTTTGGGGCTTATCTGTGGCAGCTGTTAATACTACACTAACAAACACATGGGTAAAGCATATTATAGGTCTTTGTTTCCTTCATAGGCACTAGAATAATGTGGAGAGAAGTTGAATTAATGCTTTAAATTAAAGCATTAATTAAAAAAAAGATAATTTACTGACCATCACCTTCTATAGCAATGAGAGGAAAGATGCTCCCTCTGTACCGGTCTAAAGAGTGGGAAATAGAAAAAAGAAGGGAGATGTTAGCAGTGGATAGTCCAGTCTGTATGTACATAGGAAGAATAAAACAGTCTCGGTTTCCCCCCTTGATCAATGGCATCAAATAAACAAACAGTATTGTTATTGATTATTATAGTAAGTAAATATCATGAAAGGTATTGGTATCGATTATTACATTAGATAAATGTGCAGAATGGTGGCTATATTGATTTTTATATTTAACAAATATGGGGGTGGACACAACTCATATTCCAGCCAACCTATCTTAAAAACACTTAAGGTTTTGAGCACAATCTGGGACAAAGACTTATTTTATGATGAATGTTTTAGAAAATCTAAGAACTTTCCTCGTCAAACTTCCATTAAAAAAAAAGCAATTAAAAGCACATATACATCTGACTATAAACCAGACACAAAGGTGGCAGTATTGTTGTCAGCAATTAAGACCCATGGGGTCTATCAAATACCAAATATTGAACAGAGCTCCTTTAATGTGAGATGAAACACAATTGCAAAGAGCAGGAACATTTTAATTATGTGCAAGATGTAAGCAAGGTTGTCTATAATTGGAGGCTATCTATAATTTGGTACTTCTAGATTGAGAAATGGTAGGCAGATATTGTGGGGGAAACAATCCCTCCTCTGTACATGCAATGGGTAAAGGAGAAAAGAACCCAAAAGCTATTATTCAGCTTTTGACTGTGGGACAGGACGACATGGTTTTAATTTAAGCTTGTCTTTTTGCAAAATTCAAGGAAGAGTAAAAAGTAGATTTTAAACAATAGATTCTTCAATGTTAAATTAAAATATCCTAGAGTAAAAGGGAAGAACAGATAGGGAAAGAGGGAGTAGTACTAGTGAGAAGGATGAGGAAAGAGATGGAGAAGAGGCCATGGGGAGAGGGAATCCCCACGTATACACTGAAAAGACTCTCAGGAATGCGCCCTGCAGGGAAGGAGGCACAAAAGAAAGACAGTTCATGTACTCAGCACTGGCTAGAGTTGAAGACACCACTGATACTTTAATATATATATCTATACTGTATTATCTGTGTATTACAGTGTATTGTGATTTTTGTGGGAGCAATCTATTTCCTCACAAGGCTGAGTTCTTGAACCCAGAGATAATGTCCACTTAGTCTCGGGTCTGTCATAGACATTTGTGTTTTTTGGTTGCCCAGCTTTCATTCACTCTGTTTTCCAGGACCTATATCCCCCCTCCTCTGCCCACCTCTGTCTCAGTCCACTTGATTCAAGTATGTTGACTGGATTCCTGAGTAGGAAGTGACCCAGACCTGGTTAGTCAGAACAACAGTTCTGGTCAGAGGGATTGGTCTAGGAATGGGAGTGTGTCTGAAGCTGTCTAATCTATTTTAGGACATTTGTTGGGACTGTTGAGAAGAGAGAATCTCTTTTTCTGTTGAACTTGAAGTTGGGAGGATACAAGCTACATGGAGCTTCCTTCAATTAACTGAAGACCATAAACAAAAAGTAAAATTGGAATTTGGGATTGGAGAAGATTGAGTGGGGGGCAGGGCAATGGGAGAGAAAGAGAAGGGAAGAGAGAGGGAGAGAGAGACAGATTGGCAGATTGAGATTTAGCTTTATTGTTAGAGACCTCGGACATGCCTATACTTGAAGCCAAACTGACTTTTTCAGTTATGCAAATAAAGAAATCTTTTTTCATTTAAGCCATTTTGAGATTTTCTAGTTGACTTTCTGTTCCTAGCAACCAAAAGCACCCTATCTAATGTAGGTTCCCTATGCACAGTCCTACAATATTTGTTCATTCTAATTAACAGTTGATCCAGGATGAAAACCCACATTCACTAGAAGCTAATTTATGACTGATTCTATGATCCTATCTGATCTCTTATCTCCTGTCCCACAGTATCATGTGCATACTGTGTTGAAGCACTTATTACATTATTATTATTTTTTATTGTTGTTCTATTACAGTTGCCCCATTTTTCCCCCTTTGCCCTCCTCTGCCCAGCCCACCCCCACTTCCACAGTCACAGCATTGTCCATGTCCGTGGGTCATTTATACATGTTTTTTGACTAGTCCCTTCCCTTTCTTTCCACCATTGTCCCCCTCCCCACTCCCGTCAGCTGCTGTCAGTCTGTTCCATGTTTCCATGTCTCTGGTTCTATTTTGCTCATTAGTTTATTCTGTTCATTAGATTCCTCTTATAGGTGAGATCATATGGTATTTGTCTTTCACTGCCTGGCTTAGCATAATATTCTCTAGTTCCATCTATGCTGTCACAAAAGGTAGGAGTTCTTTCTTTCTGCTGTGTAGTATTTCATTGTGTAAATGTACCAGTTTTTTGATCCACCCATCTACTGACAGGCACTTTTTAAAAAGTTTCTGCATGGCTGAAGAAATCATCATCAAAGAAAAGGGAACTGACTATATGGGAGAACATATTTGCCAATGATACATCAGACAAGGGTTTAATGTCTAAAATTTATTAAAAAAAACTCATCTGACTCAGAAACAGGAAGACAAATCATCCAGTTAAAAATTGGGCAAAGGACCTAATAGACACTTTTCCAAGGAGGACATACACATGGCCCATAGACATATGAAAAGATGCTCAATATCACTAGCTGTCAGAGAGATGCAAATTAAAAACCACAATGAGATATCACCTCACACCTGTCAGAATGGCCATCATTAATAAATCAACAAACAACAAATGCTGGCAAGGATGTGGAGAAAAGGGAACCCTAGTGCACTGTTGGTGAGAATGCACTTATTACGTTATATTTGAACTGTTTGCCTGCCATTCCACTAGATTAAGCTCTTAGAGGGTAGAAATGGAAAATTTCACCTCTGTATTCCTGGATCCTACTGAACAGAGGCCTAATGAATGGAGGATGACTTGCCTTTTTGTACAGCTGGACCAACCCTTTCCAGCTGGCCTTTTTGCACTTGCTGCTGTTTTGCCTAGAGTACTCTTTCCCCAACTCCATTTGATTGACCATTGTCATTCAGATCTTGGCCCATTCCATGTTCTTCCATCAGCCTGTGTCTTCACATTGCCACTGAATCTTCTTCATAGCACTCACGGCTGTCCATCTTCCATGACAGCAGGGATCTCATCTGAATTGTTCATTACTATACTCCCAGTGCCCAGAATAGTACATGGCACAGAGGAAGCACTCAATAAATGTTTGTAGAGTGGACGAACCAGGTACCTATCCTACTTAGTAGGAAAGATGCCTCTGAATCAGAATAAGGTAAAAGAGAGGCTTAAAAGACTTTCTGTGACTACAGAGAGGGCCTTCAGTGCATATTAATTATCTTGCTTCAAATGCAAGAACATTGACAATGTTTTATAAGCAATAGCTGAGGTCTTCTGACTCTTAAAATTCTTGATTATTTTATTGCCTATTTTATACATTTCTCTCATTAATATTTGGAGGAGTAATATTTAGGAGGAAAATACATTTTTTTGGCCACTTGCATAAAGCCCTTCACTGACCCAAAAATCCTATGCTTGGGCTGTGGGGAATCCAACCCAAATGAGTAGCAGGTGGTGAATTAATAATGTGATTTGCATTTTTGAGGGTATGTGTGCAGAGTTTTGCTTATACTGGTCTAGAGCTCTTTGTACTAAACTTGGTTATATTTAAAGAAATAAAAAGCTATTGGCTTGATTTTTGTCATGGTTGTAGTATAATCCACCATAAAAATCATAATATAATTTTATTTTTCCCTGGGTTTAATGCCTCTAAAGGAGCCAGCTCTAAGTCTGAGGAAACAAATCTACTTTTAGGCATACCTGCTTGCAAAATGGGGTGTGGAGGTGGCTTATCCTTTTACATAATGAATTAGAGTCCCCCTTTTCAGTGAATAGGTGTATAGATTAATATACCAAGATGAGGCATATGGATATGTGGAATCAATGTAAGCCTGGTTAGAGATGACAAAGAGCTTCACGCTCGGGTGCTTCGCAGCCTAATTCAGTAAAACAAAATGAAAGGCAAATGTTTAAGGAGCTGAAGAGAGGATCTTCATGAAAATATTAAAGCCTCTATACAAAGAAAGTCACACATTCTCCTCTGAGTTGCTCCCCATACTGCAATGTAATGAATGGGCCTCTTTTTTGGGGGGGGGGAAGGAGCTTTGTGATTTTTAACAAAGCAACTGAAAGGAACCGTTTTGGTCTTTAACTGAAAAGTTAAACACACTGAAATAAAACTAGATTTTTCTCCCCATCAAATGTGCAAAACTGAAGTATGATAAAAAACTGAAATGGCAACAGCGTGAAAAGCTATTTATGGGTCCGCAGCCATCTCTGATTCCATCAATTTGTCTTCCACTCTGTTGTGATTCTGTGTTTCTCATGGCTCTCCAGAGACAGTTTCTGGCTTGAGGAGAGAATATCAATAGCTCGAATGTCCTCTAGGAGGCTTTCCTGCGACAATCACAATGTTGCTGCAGATCAAATCTTCTATTTCTTTTAATGACTGTGTGAGAACAGCAAAAATTATTCATTTTGGGAAACATGAAAATCAACAAAACAATAATGTCTGAGTAAGGGTATGATTTTGCTCCTCTTTTGTGCCATAAGCTCAAAGGGAAAAAGAATCAATTGGTGTCATTTCTGGTGTTTCATAAATCCATAATCACATCACAGGCTTTTAGAAAATGAAGAAAGAGATAAACAAATTGAGCAGACCTTGCAAAGCAGAGGTTGTAACTGCAGTGAAATAAGTGCAGGACTTTCTAACTGGACCTGGATGGCTCGGTTTCTGATGTGAGTCCCATCCGTGGACAGGTGGGTCAGCTCTGGAAGCAGATTCTCCCCCAGACCATGCAGATGAGAGCTCAGAATGATCTGTGCCTTGATTTCCGCCGGTGAGGCCCACTGCTGAGGAACCAGTCTCGTGTATGACCTACAGAACTATGAGATAATAAACTTGTGTTGTTAAATGTCACTGAATTTGTGGTTACTGGTTATGGCAGCCAATAGAAAGCAAATACAGAAATTAAGTCACTAGCTCCAAAACATCATCCTGTGATAAAAGGTGAATAGTCTTGGCACCACAACCAACAAGGAGAACCCACAGAGGAGCCACCGGGAAGTTGCTCAGTTTGGATTCCCCGGAAGGATGGTAGCAGCAGTGGCGGGACCGGCTGCTGTCACCACTCCAGCCCGTGGGTCCCTGGGAATTCACTGAATTTGTTTTGGATTTAAAGCTGGTTGCAAGTCAGATTGGGCAGGGATGGGCAGAGCATGAGAAGTTAGAGAAATAGCCAAAGCTAGTTTGGAAATCATTTTTCCTCAGAATTATAACGATATTTCTCCCCAGCTTACGAACTTCTAGAGTGCCTTTCCTAAATCTTTGTATGTTTTCTTTCTCCTCTCTGAAGTTTTTTAGATCTTTTCTTTATCCTGGATATTCTGAAATTTTATAATGGTGAAGATTGGAATTCGTTCTGGATGCGTGGTACTGCCCTTTCGTTTTGCTCAGTTCTGGGAAAATTTTTTTGGTATGATTTCTTGGATAATTTTCTCCCCTCCCTTTTCTTGGTTTTCTTTTCTTTTACCTATTAATAAGATGTAAGAGTCCTAAATGATCAATTATATCATGTCCTTATTTTTTCCTGTTCCACTTATTCATTTTTATATTTTCTAATTTCCTTAACTGCTGATTCTTCTATTCAAATTTTAACTTTCTGGTGTCATTTAAAAGTTAAAAATGCAGAATGGGGCAAAAGTAGGTTTACAGTTGTTTGTATGGAAATTAATTAATTAATAATAACACAAGAATAAACTCCACGTTTCACATAGTCACAACTGCAAACCTACTTTGTCCCGCCCTGTATTTCTTATGTGTATATATTTTTCTTTTAAAAACAGCATTCTGCACTTGTTTCTTGGATGCAATATTTTTCTTATTTCTCTGAGGATATTCTAGTTTCTTTTTTATTTCTCTTCTGCACATTTATATTTTTTGTGTCCTCTGAGTTTCATTTTTCCAGTTTGCCTTGGTTTCTCTTTTTCATGTTAGAGACTTTCCTCAGATGTATGGTGTCCTGGCTGTCTGCTCAGTCGCAATTGTAAATTCTGCAAAGTTGAGTAAAAGCTCTGGGCGCTTGGTGGTTTGGGCCGACTGGTGACTTTGATCAGGCAGGGCCTGTAGGTCTTTTCTCTGCGGTTCTTCAGCTTCTCTGATGATAAATACTCAAATTAACTGTTGGAGCTGTGCATCTGAACGGCGGTTTCCAGAAACCATGGCTGGGGGATGATGGTCCCCTGCACGGTGGTTAATAATCAGATGCCAAATCAGAGTAGCCAGTAGCTTTGTCATTTGTCACTTATTTGACTTACTTGAACTTAAAAAAATCTCTTAAGCTAGGCACTAATAGTACCTACTTTGCAGGATATTTTTAAAGATTAAATGAATCAATGAATATAAGGCGCCTACAGAATTTGAAACATAATGTGTTCAGTAAGTTACCTATTTTTACTATCTGCATTGTCATCATCATCAATTCAGTACAATTCCCCTGTTGTGCCTCCTCCCTCCCTCCACTGGCCTGGCATGGAGCTTCTCTGGTTCAGTGTTTCTAGACTGGAAACCTCCCACCTTCTGCCTGGGTGAGGATGAACAGTGTTTGGCTAAGTAGGGTTGGAAATGGGACCTAGGAGATTAGTTGGCTTCTTATCCTGACTTTTAGCCAGTCTTATTGATCTTCATTTCTGTTCCTCAGAACACTTTCAAAGGTTCCTGCTGGTGCCACCTATTCCCATGTGTTTCTGGCATATAGAGGCACAAGTGGTGTTCTCGCCATAGGATTTTCATCTGGAGCCACTTCATTTCCAGTTTGTCTGCCTGTTAAGTGGACCACCACTTTTCCACCTGCCTGTGGTCTCTTGTCTACTAGGTATCTCCTCTCCTATTTTCTTTTCTTTTTTTAAAAAAATATTTTATTTATTTATTTTTAGAGACAAAGGAAGGGAGGGAGAAAGAAAAGGAGAGAAACATCAATGTGTGGTTGCCTCTTCCATGTCCCCTACTGGGGACCTGGCCTGTAACCCAGGCATGTGCCTTGACCGGGAATTGAACTGGTGACCCTTTGGTTTGCAGTCCAGCACTCAGTCCACTGAGCCACATCAGCCAGGCCTTTCTTCTCCTATTTTTCTCTTGCCTAGTCAGTTTACATCTTTCATTTTCCTTTCTGATAGTTGAGTTTGAGGATGGAATAAAAATCAACTTATGTATCCACCTGGCCATGTTAATTAACTATAAGGCCACTGACTTCATTTCTTCATCTATGAAGTGAAAGGTCACAGTGGCTAAACTTTAAAGCATTTTCATCCACTAAAAATCTTTGTTCCTGTGTATGATTTAGATTTAATGTAATTCCCAGCTGATCACAGTTAGATTCCCTATCACTTATCTTATTCTCAGAATAATAGTGGTTATTTTTTGCTTTTGTTGTTCTGAATCTCTTTGAGCAAGAGGCCTGTGGTGTAGCAAATTATATCTTGTGTACAAATTAGAGTAAACTGAAAAACACAGGTGACTTTTGTTCCCTTCTGTATCACAAAGACCTTTCCAATACACCTGATTGATTGTAAAGCGAACGCCACAAGCAGATGTGAGCTTCTGGGACTCTCCTGATGATAATTTGGGTGCTGTAATATTCATCATGCTGTGCTATTTGGCAAGCAAGTAGGAACCTTTAAACTTTTGCTCTTTCCAAAAAAAGAAAAATCCTAAAAGAAAATGATACAAAAATTTAAATTGGAAAGACGGTTTCTTTTTATGGAAAAGCAAACAGAATGTCCTGATAAGTCCACGAAAGTTCTGTTTAAGATGGGTTAGGTCAGATTCTTGGCACTTGCATCCAGAAGAGTCTTTGGCTTATCCCAGCCAGTGGAGATGGGGTAGGGTGTGCAGTCTTCCTCTCTGGGTTGCCACTGCATGGCCTGACACTTTGTACTTGTGACCTCAGTGTCTGTATCTGTTTGCTGTGGTCACTAAGGTTAATGGTTAGCTCCTGTTTGTTCTGTTTTGGTATCCAGGCAAGAAACTTCCACAGGATAAGGACTATTTGTAAGAGGGCGGATTATACAGCGTTTGAAATAAATAGCAGCTTCTTAGAGTTCAGTGTAACCCACTACATGCAGTTTTTGTTCGTTTAGGTGTCATGCCATAGCAGGGGCGTCCAACCTTTCAGCGTCTCTGCGCCATGCTGGAAGACGAGTTGTCTTGGGCCACACATTAAATACATTGCAACACATAATCACAAAAAAATTTCATCATGTTTTGAGTCAATTTACGATTTTGTGTTGGGCCGCATTCACAGCCATCTGGGCTGCTTCGGCCTGTGGGCCGCAGGCTGGACACCCCTGGAGAGGATAGGTATACGTTACTCGGAAAAATTTTCAATTAAAACAGGAGTCCAAACGATTCAAGGTAAGGGAGACAATGACAATTTTTATCTCTGATACAAATAATTTGAACACACATACATTCAAATGTTTGTAGAAAAAGAGAATAAAGCATCCATATTGCCAATTTCAGGTTAATCAGTGACCCAATCTCTAAAACATTCTTTTTATTTGGAAATAGTCCCTCATTGAAAATAGTTCTCATTACATGCAGAGTGTCTTTTTTTAAGTCTAGTAATTTTGGCATATGCCAGTGGTTGACTGCCTGGGGAACACTCCTTCCTTTATCCTTACAAACAAAATCCCACTTTTATTCAGGCGAGGTGTGACCATGTTCTTTTGGGATTCTGATATTCCAGCTCCAAGAGCTGGATCTTGATGAGTCTTAGACAGCCACAATTATTCTATCTCCCTGGCCATTGATTGGTTTAAGATTGAGAATGTAATGTGGTTTTGGCTAGTGAAATGTGAGGCAGAGTCTACAGAGTGGCTTCTGGGAAGGTTAACTTTGTTCTTGGTGAAGGACCCAGAGATGTCCTTTGCTGTGTATGGATGTGATGTTCGGTGCATTTGCAGCTATTCTGTGGCTATGAGAAGATGTTCTTGAAGACCTCATTGAGGATGGCAGAGTAAAAGTTGGAAAAAAACTGGAGATTAATATGGTAATGTTGCCAAACCGCTGACTTGAGTAGCTCTGGGACAACCACCTCTTTGAACTCTGTATTTGGTGAAATAATACATTTCTTTATTATTTAAGCCATTTTAAGTTGGTTCTTCAGTTACTTGTAGCTGAAGTAATCCTAGCTGATATAGTAATAAAACATTTCATGCTTTAACTCTTTTGACTAAAACTTTTCTTCTACACTTCCTCCAAATGGGAGAGAGGTATAATAAGAACAATAAAAATAGATAAAAGAATTACAAATATCAAGGAATCACAGAATGTCAACACTGAATGGAATTTTAATAAATTACTCAAAAAAATTTGTTGAGGTGGCTCGATACTAGATAAACAGAGAATAAGACAGACACTGTGCTTGCTCTTTTGGAGCTTAATAGTCTAGGGGGTCTCAGAGTATTTGGTCTAATCTGCTTACATAGAAAATGATGGTTTTATATCTCTCAGTGTTGGGATAATTCTTTCTGTCACTTAATAAAAGAGGGTAGATCCTATTGGAGGAGAGACTACACATTTGTGGTTCTTTTTTGCATTTGAACATTCCACTACCTCTTTTGTTCTTCTGAGTAACTGAGGTTTTGGCTACTCAGGTTTGGGCCAGGAGCTGAGTTTGGGTGTAAGGGTCAGAGAGAACTGAATTTCTGTACATAACAGAGTAAGAGGGTTTGGAATTACTTGAGTGTGTGTGAGTGTGAATGTGTGTGCACAACAACAAGACATTCAAAGACCAGATGCTAATTGGAGTCGGGAGACCAGTGAGAAGTCCCCTGAGCCATGGTGGCCAAAAGGACTTTTATGATGAGATGACTCATGTATAGTTGTAAGCTCTTTGCTGTGTCGTGCAGGAATATCTCTTTGGCAGTGACCTAGAAAACTTCAGCAATAGTTTTGCTATATATCACAGGTTTTGTTCCCTTGTTGTTTGCATGGAGAATCAGGGAGATAGAGGATTGACCCTAAGACCCCAAGAGGACATAGAGCAGAGGACGAGATTTCATTAGAGGTGGGGAATGAGAGAGAATTCAGCAGAGGCGGGAAAATATATCTCATTCCCCGATCTTTCTCCCCTTGGGAACTCAGCTGACATCCCGAAGAGGGCTCTGGACTTAACACTGGGTATGGAAGGGGATTTGACCACTTTAATTTACAACTTCCAGAACATCTGGATTAGAGTTGTACCCTGCTGGTGGCTGCAGGACTCACCACAAGTGTAATTATTCAGTTATTGGGAATTGCCTTTCCCAGTAGGACAATATACTCCTCAAGGACAGGAACCGTGTCTGTTTTTATCAATAACGTTCATATTGGATAGTGCTTAGCCCATAAAATAAGCATTCAATTAGTATTTATTAGATGGTTCCCTCCTGATAAGGAAAGACTATCATTTAAATGTTCATAGCATTTCCCCTTCTGAGCTTGTAGAAAAGAAGCAGCCTTCCCCTCAGGTGGCCTCCCCCAGGAGCCTGTGATTTGCCAGGTGAGCTCCCTGCCAGTTCCTTACTGATCTGGTGCTAGGGAGACCTGGAGAACTTGGGAGAGGCCAGCCAGGTTTATATTGGAAGTATCAGAGAACTGCAAACGAGAGGAAAGTACTAGAAACAGACACGGGGAAGGGAGACAGAGAAGAAATCTTGGGGAAGCTGAGTTTTGGGGAGATTTGGAGAGGGAGTTGTGATCTGGGGTGCTTGGAGAGGGAGAAGGCCATTTTGGGGGGGCAGGTGCAATACCTATGAATGTACACACACGTACAAATAAGATATTTATGGAGAAAAAAAGTGACAGGAAAAGCTGGCTTCCATCACACTTGTTTTGTGTTATGAGTGGGATCTCTTTGGACAATTTTTAATAGATTTCATTGAAGATATAGATTATTTCTTGGGTATTTATGATTCTATTACTTTGAATGAGACCTCAGGCTGGGTTGACTTCTGGGTGAGAAAAGGCCAGTATGGCTTCACGTGGGTTATTACCTGTGTGGGAAACCGAGTTTCACATTTTGGTATCTGCCCCAGGGCCCCCAAGCCCTCAGGAGGGCCAACAAATATTTGTTGCACAGACTGAAACAGCGGTAACCTGAGACTGGATGCCATTCGATCTGATAGCTTCTAAATATGGGCAGAATTAGGACTAAGGACTCACTCTCGTATTTTGTTCTTCTCTTTAGTAGATTTAAAGGATGGTGTTAGAAAATGCATGGTGAGAGAAGGACATTCCATTTTGAGGCTCTCCCAGAAATATGCACAGAGGTCATTTAGACTGACCTTTTTTTTTTTTTTTTTCACTATTTGAGTTAATCTGTGCAAAGCAAGTCACTCCCTGTTACCAACCAGATCCTTCTAAGGATCTGAAAAACACTTAGTTGGGTTATTTTTTTCAAAACTTGAGACTCACTGAAAAGTCACAGAAGTCGGAAGTGTAAGAGACACCTCCCTGCTAGAACTCACAAAACGATGGCGTTCCTCCTGGTTGGGAGCATGTCCCTGTGGTCTCCACTTCAGCTGAATTAACTGGATTGAAACTACATCTTGCTTGTAATTTCAATTACAGGTCTCAATTACATCTTGGAATCTTGGATGAAAAGTTTCATTACTGACAGGCCACGTTTCATTCCGTGGCTAGGAGAGGAGTCTCCTGCCCATCTGGTGATAGAGTGGGGTCCTCGGGCGTGCCAGTGTTGCAGAGCTCAGAGGTAAGTTCAGGGGCCCCTGCCGTGCTCTGACAGAGGCCGCCCCAGAGACGTTCAGAGGGCCGGTGGCCTCGTTCAGCACATGGTGGTATCTCTGTGAAAGGTCCGGTGCTGTGCCTTCGCTGCCTGTTTCTATCTCTCTTCCTCCTGGACTTCTAAGAGGCTCACAGGAGGTGTCTGTGGCCATGTTAAAGCAGAGGGAGAACACATCTCTTTCTCTTTGTTTTTAGGGGCATTAAAAAAAAACCCTAGGCCTGACGCCACCTGTCAGGGAGCACACACTCTGACACCTCTTACAAGTGCCGCTGGAGGTGAGATGCCGGAGAATGATCCCTCTGGAAGCTTCCAGACCCTGTTGTCCTCCCAGGGCCCAGGTGTTGAGTGCCAAGCAGATGAGCTTGACAGGTTATTCAGGCCCATGTCAGGTTATTCAGAGGAACAAAACCACAACAAACTGGCTGGAACCCCTGACATCTGGGAGAAGTTTATTCTGTTTACACCAGCCAAAGGCTGCCCTGACATGGTTTTGTCTGCCTCATATAAAAGGAAGGAAGAACTCGTAATTCCAAGCTAATGGCTTGATACTGGAGGCTGCTTGGGAGTATGGGAAACCTAGAAAAAGAGAACTAAAACACATGGGCATGTGTTTGGAGAAGATTTTATACTGTCTTGGCATGGAGTCTGCTGAAAGGCTAGTGATGTGGTTTGGATTCATGTCTGCAGCATGAAGTGGAGACAAAGCTCCAGGAACCTGTGGGAAGAGGGGAGGTTGAGATTCTGGCCTCTGGGATGCAGCCGGGGCTTGGGGTATGGGGAATGGATTTCCCAGGGAAGCAAGTACTTATCTTCACAGCGTCCGAAGAAGTCCTGTGAAGAATCTGAAGTTGCTTCAACCTACACGCCTTTTCTGAACTCAGAAATACAGCGCATGCATGCACACACACACACACTGTTCCTCCAGGGGCCGTGCGTCTTTAGTTGTTTTCTTTCCGCTCAAGCAGGGGAGTGAACACCAAGTAGGTGGGTTGACTCAAATGGGATTATTTTAAAATGCATCCCCCTTCCCCATTCTATGGGGGGCTGAGGGGGATTACGAGCAGTCTTCATGAAATGTCTGTGCTCCTCTCTGGGAAGGGAACTGTAAATGTCAAGACATCAGTCTCTGTGATAACAGCTCACACAGCTATGAGCAGATCTGACAGGAAAGGAAGAGCATGGCTGGTCCACACACAAGTGTCACCTGCAGTTACTGAGACCAAGGTCCCAGCAGTCTGGGGTAGCCAGTAGATGGCCAGGTGGAGACCATCTACTGGGTGAGGGGAGGGGTAGGAAGCCTGGCCTGGTGACGCCCCACAGGTACAAACAGCCCTGCAGAGGGTGCAGCACAGGGGAAGCAGAGGCTTAGCAGGTGCAGCGCCCTCCCTTCTCCATCCCAAACCCCAGGTGCCTCATGGGCACTTGGTGTTAACAGAGCTTCTCAAACCCTGATGTGTGCATGAGCCACCTGGAGATCTTGTTAAAGTGAAGTTTCTGATTCTGTGGGCCTGAGGATAGGGCTGGAGATGCTACATTTCCGATGAACTCCCAGGCACCATGCTCTGATTAGCAAGGTGTTAAGGGAATCTTGGGTCACATGTGTGCTCTCAGGTGGCACAGCTGCAATAGGAAGCAGAATCAACAAAGGTATATAAACACATTCAACTCCAACTTAACCTGACTAGTGTTAGGAGGAAATTGTCCCGATAATGCCTAAATCTTTTGGATTTGGAATGCCTTGTATGATGAAAAAAGTCTTTCTAAGCTGAGAACCGATGAAGGGCTGCTCAGGTCTATATTAAGAAGGCTTCACAATTCTTGAGTACACACCAGCTGAGGGAAGGAGCATTCCCGGCGGCAGGGGGAGGGGAACGTGGCATGCACGTTGGCCAAGGACAATCTATAAAGTGCACAACCCACGTGTGTAGTTGGGAGCTGGGTTTGCAATGGATGCTTCTCCTCTAGTTGAGCTAGAGAAGGGAAGTGAACAGAGGGCTCATAAGGTCCACTCCCTTCCTCTATTTCCCAGAAGGAAAGGACAGCAAGACAATGAAAGTCAGGAGGTTGGTTTTCTATTTTTATTCTTCAGAGGAGAGAAAAATAAACTTGCTTGAACAAATCAAAGAGCAAAACATTAAAAAAAACACAAAGAAAAGAGATCAGTGATGAAGAGGGGAAGGAAATCTCCTTGGTAGATAAAACAGATTTGCCAAATATATTACATTCATTAAGATTTTCCTCTGCTTATGATGTGTGCTTTTCAGAGGCTTTTCTTAGCATTAACGGACGCTCTGGGAGAGGAGAAAGTTGGCAGAAAGAAGCCTAGCAAATATATAAATAAGCTTTGGAGGTTTCAGAAGTTTCATTTCCCACAATAGAACGTTCTCCAGGCTAGGCAAACTTTTTCTTACTTAAACAAATGCTTTGAAAGACAAAGATTTCATATCGTCAGTGGAACATTCAGGCTAATAATTGCCTCTGTTCTTCTTACCTTGAAGTCTCAACAGCCAGCAGATTTATGATTCACTTTGGGCAATAAGCGCCTTCGAATAAATATTACCTTCCCAGGCTGCAAATTGAGTTTTTGCAAACACACAGAAATCCTCATCACCGAGAGAAACTAAGTTTTCTGGCTATGAAACAGTTTGCTTTTTTCTTTCTTTTTCGGGAAAATTAATCAGAAAACTTTATTTAAAAATAGCCATTTTTAGCCCTGGCTGGTGTAGCTCAGTGGATTGAGCTTGGGCCTGCGAACTAAAGGATCGAGGTTCGATTCCCAGTCAGGGCACATGCCTGGGTTGCAGGCTAGTTCCCAGCAGGGGACGCATGAGAAGCAACCACACATTGATATTTCTCTCCCTCTCTCCTTCCCCTCGCCTCTAAAGATAAATAAATAAAAATTAAAAAAATAAAATAAAAATAGCCATTTTTAATAGTTGATAAAGTACCAGTGAAATTTTGTAGAGGCTTTTGTTGGGGGATCAGGGGATGGAGGTGTGAAGGGGAGAGAGGCAGTTAGACCTTTCTCTAAGGTTTGCAGACCTCAGAAATTTTACGCAGCTTAAGATTGGGAATTTTATATTCCACTGTGTAAATGTACCGTAGTTTTTTGATCCTTTCATTTCCCAATGGGCACTTAGGTTGCTCCCAGCACTTGGCTATTATAAATTGTGCTGCTATTAAAAAAAATTAAAGAAATAATAATAATAATTAAAAAAAGATTGGGGATTTTAAGCCAGTTTACTTTGTAGTTGGAACTAGATCATTCCAAAAGTTTTAAAGCAAAGGAAATAATACAAGCAAGTACACATGTAAGAATTAAGTTGAGGGCTATAGACCACACGTGTTGGAATCGAAACTCAGAGCAAGCAGCTTCCTGTCAGAGCGGTTCAGTTGTCAGGGCCAGTTCAGGGAACATTATTGCGTTCCCTGAGTATGGCAGGTCGTAAAGTCCAAGGGAGATGAGAACTGGTGCCGGTCCCCCCACGGAGACTTCTAAGTTGGGAACAAGACAGAGAAACACAATGAGCTGTGGACATGGGCTTGACGCCCCACCTGGAGTGTGTGGGGGGCATGCTAGGTCTCCAAGGGTCCTGCCTCAGTTTGGGATGTGGCAGTCACCTGGGCAAGAAGGCAACTAGGCTTCTTTCGGTAGAGCTATGGCACCACTGTTTTGGCCTGACCCCGTGACACTGCTCCATGTTCTGTCTGGATCTCATTCTCTGTCCCTTCCCCGGTTTGAATTTTGTGGGGTAACTACTGCCTTAATGATAACGAACATTTATGGGAACTTAATAGGTGCCAGACATCGTGCTGCTAACCACTTTTAATATATTATTTTCCAGATGCAGGTATTATTGCTGTATTATACACGGGGAAACTGAAGTTTACAAAATTTAAGTAATTTGCCCAAGGTCACACAAACTAGTAGGTTCTAGAACATGGATTTATTTTTAAAATTTTAAATATTTAACTTTTAATTACAGTTGATATTCGATATTGTATTAGTTTTAGGTATACAGCATAGTTGTTCCAGGGGTGTCAAACTCATTTTCACCAGGGGGCACATCAGCCTTGCAGTTGCCTTCAAAGGGCTGAGTGTAATTTCAACTCCTTAACAGTGAAGAAGTAGTTACATTTATCCAGTCCTAAAATTATTTTGGCCCTTTGAAGGCAACCACGAGGCTGATGTGGCCCCCGGTGAAAATGAGTTTGACACCCCTGTGTTAGACATTTATTTAACTTATGAAGTGATCTCCCAGTAAGTCTGATCACTGCACATCTGATACTGCACATAGTTATTACAGTATTATTGACGATATTCCCATGCTGTACTTTAAATTCCCTATTTTGTAACTGCCAATATACATTTCTTAGTTCCATTACCTTTTTCACCCAGCCCTCCTGACCCCCTCCCATCTGGCATCCATCAGTTTAGAACAAGGATTTAAACCCGAGTCTGACTCACTCCAAAGCCTATAATTTTGATCCTTACCAAGAACAACAGTTAACATTTATTAAATGCTCTGTTTCAGGCACATAGTTCCTCTTATGAGTTCATTTGTTTAATCTTCACCTGAATGCTGTGAGGGTATCAGCATTATTATTCCCATTGTACAAATAAGGAAACTGAGAATCACCTGTGACTCACTTGTCCAAGGTCACACAGCGGGTAAGGGTGGAGCCTAAATCCAGACTCAGGCAAGCAGGCTCCAGAGCGCACACCCTTAGCTACTGCTCTCCACCACCTATCCGCTGAGATGCTGCGTTCACCTCCGCCCTCCTCTAGGTTCTGGACACAGACTTTGGCTCCCCGGTTGGCATGCCAGCCCCTTCATCAGCTCTACTCTTTCTAGTCTGCGTCCCTCACTGTTCCTTCACTGCCCCTCAAACATTTACTGATACTGATGGGTCCCAGACACTGTGCCAGGCAACTGACAGGTGTGTATTGACACAGAAGTATTTATTTAAAGAAATAATGGACCCAGTTCTGAAACCAGTCATAATCCAGTGGGCAGCCAGACACATCAGCCAACTACTCCAGTGCTGTGTGACAAGTGTGATGAGGAAAGTGTGAGTGCTCAGGTCACCTCTAGCCCCATGCAAGCTGAGGACAACCCACAGAGGGGGCTTTCTAAGGGAATGTTTGAAAATAATCTTGAAAAAGCAGGAGTTCACAAGGCAAAGAAGGGAGGGAAAAACAGATCTTAAGTCCAAGTTTTTATTTTTTTTTACCTTTTTTACACGTACGGTTGGAAGAAGTTGGTGGCTTGTCTGTACCTCAGGACTCAAATGCACATAAATGATACATAATAATAATAATAGCTAATATTTATTAATAACTTTTAATAGCCCAGGCAAATTTCTGAGTCTTTATATGCATTGTCTAGTCTAATCTTCGCATTCATACTATGACATAAATGTCATCATTATTTCCAGGTTCCACTTAAATTTCATGGGGGCCTGGGGAAAGAGAAAAGTCTTTCCAACCCAGTTTGTTTTAGTTTCATAAAAGGGATGAAACATTTCTAAAGCACTGTCTGCAGACCACCCATGTCTGATTGACGAGGGAGCTTGTTTAAGATGTGCAATAGACGCAAAGCCCAGAACAGTAGAATTGGATCACTTTTCCGTGTTCTGCAGGCAATTCCAGAGCACACCGAACAATGGGCCACCCCCTAGCTGGTGAGCCCTGAGCATGGGGGCCAAGGTTGTTTCCTAACCTCTTTGGCCACCCATTTTCTAAAAGAACCAGCTCAGACAGTTCAAGAGGGGCCGATATTTCCCCAGAGGTGGAGTTTTCTTCTCCCCTTTGGTCTCACATATGTGTTCCAAAGACATATATTTTTTTCTAATTTTTTGTAAGACTCTAGGCCTTGCAACAATAATTTTCTGAAAAGGTGCCCCCTAATCAACACATGCTAAGGCTATGTTGGTCTTTTAATAAGAGGGCTGCCTCACGCAACGATCTGTCAGTCAGTTTTGTCTTCAGCTCCCATCTCGTACAGGCGGTGGAATCAAGAGAGCTTTACCTTTCGTGGTTGGTTGGAATGGTCTAGCACAAATGGTACTTTTCGTTCACTCCCTCCTCCCACAGGAAACAGGCCATGGAGACTCTGGGTGAGAAGAACGTGTAGCTCTCCAGTGGTGAGACCACAGTGTTACTCTCTAACAGTTTTTCTTATCCTATAGGGCTCAGAGCTTAAGGACTTTGGGATCATATAGTAGAAAAAATGGGCTGCATGTATAGAGTTCTGTGATTTTCAGTATATTCACATCGTTACCACAATGATAAAAAAATTTTCAAAAATGATCTAAATGGATCAAATCTCAATATTTTGTCTTAGTTCATGATTGCTAAATGAACTCTTGGCAATGCCAAACTCTTACAGCTTGAACCTTCAATGCTAGTGAAGAGTTGGGATGTGATATAAAGGCACAAGGATTAACAAACAATGGTTAAATTCTCCACATCTCCTCCTTTTCCAAAGCACCATGTGGAAACAGGTGCATGAGATGGGATCTGTGATGACTATTTAAGTGTGTTTTCACAACTGTATCCAGGTTTCCAATGATCACTTACAGAAGAATGAGATCTTAATTCCTGACGGGTTTGCAGGCATCCAAAGAGTGACTTTGAATCTAATTTATACAGGTTGGAGAGATTTGGAGGAACAGAGAATGCTATGCCAAATGTAAGAATATGCTTTATTTGTAAATGTTCATCCATCTGTTTAGTACTGACTATAAAACCACAATGAGATAAACAATAATAGGTGGGCAAAATAGGGCCATGTATTCACAACCGTTCTGTCTAGCATGTGATCAAATAAGCATAATTTATTTTGTAGAATGCTTATCAGGTTAAAATGCTCTACCTCCTGTGGGAGGGCTTTGGAAAATGTAGGTGGGCCATTTGCTGTCAGCTAGAAAGAGACTGAAGAATGATAGTAGGAAATGTTCTGCAATGATAAGGTATTCATTCAACAACCACTTATTTAATGCGTATCTATTGTGGACCACTAGACTGTACTAAAAACTTGAAACAATATGGTGAGTAAGATAGGCATAGAGTTTTGATTATATTGGAATATACAGTCCTCAAGAGACAGGAAATGAATCCAAGGGTTGAAACCAGGTTTTGTAACTGCTGTGGTGGGGAAAGTACTCTTGTTGTGTAATAAGCCACCCTCAAATTTAGTGACTTAAAACAGCAACCATTTGTAGTTTCTTAGTTACCTGCAGGTTGGCTGACCTGGACTGAGCAGATCTTTTCTGGACTGGCTCATGTGTCCATGGGTCATCTGGGGAACAGCTGGTCTGGTCTAGGCTTGGTTGAGGAAGCTTGCCTGGGTGGATCTCATCTATCCAAGGTATATTCTTCTCTTAGCTTTGGCAGAAGCAAAGAAGGCAACTGGAAATACAAGAGACCTCTTAATGACTATAGTCAGGACTGGTACTTTGCTACACCTGCCTCAATCTATGGGCCAAGGAAAGCCACATGGCTGAACCCACATTTAAGGAGTGGGAATATATTCTCTTATCCACCAGTTGGAGAAACTGCAAAGTCAGAGAAAGAAGTGTGCGGATACAGTGAAGAGTGAAGAAGTGGGGTGAGTGAGGCAACCTCCCTGCATAGGCCTTGAGCACCTCGTGAGACCTAACGGGTGAGTAGGGTAATCCCGAGGAAAGGGGGTGGGTGGGATGGTCAGGGGAAGAAATGCTCTAGTTAGGAGAAAAAGCAAGTCGGCTGTTCTAGAGGCATGGCAAGTTGGAGGAACTGAAAGAAGGCCAGTGAGGATGGATAGAAGGAAGCAACTGTAAAGGATGAGGAGAGTAGGATCAGATAAAGAAGACCCTCATCTACATGTTAATAATGACTTTGGAGTTTCTTTTAAGGGCCTTCAGGGCCATGGAGGGGTTCTGATATCATGGTTAACTTTGGCTAGCCACCATTGGCCCTGTGGTCTAGATTTAAGGGAGAACGTCCTTGCTCCATTTTGCAATTACATAAGTAACAAAGTGCACCTTCCTCAATATTTTGATTAGACTTTCAAATTATTTGTGCAATATATTCCCATTCCCTTGGGTCCTCTGATTAATGTCTCTGCACAATCCCGTTTTGACCTTTAGTAATTAGTGCAAATATTTTAAGTTCAGCATATTAATTCCTCTTGCAGGAAAAGCATTTTCTTTGAGAATCACCATAAATCATTAAAAAAATTAATTGGCCAGTGAAAGAAGAGGCCATTTTTCAGCAAATACTGGCAGTCTCATTGTAGGCTAAAGCTTAGATGTTAGTAACAGTTTCTGACCTGCTCAGACCTTTGACCCATTCAATGCAAGGAGATATCTTTCTTCTTTTGTCATTCCTTAGAGTCTTTAATCCTTTAAAGAATTTTAAAGGGGCACTTCGGCAGAGCTAAAGAACCAGATTTTACTCCCAACTGTTGTCACTGACTGCTTGGGTGACCTGGGGCAACTCACTTATTCCCACTAGGCTTTAGTGTTTTTGTCTGTAAAGAGGGGTGCTAATGGTCCCTCAGAATGTTTCGAGTTCTAAAATTCTCTGATTTTTGTTCTGCACATAATGGTAATTCCACAAATGGAGATTTGTAGTTTTCAGTTCCAGAGACTGTCCGAAGTACACTTTGCTATTGTACAAAGTCAGAGCTGGGAGGACTCAATACAGATGAAGCAGAAGGAAGTCAGAAAGAGGACATTTGTATGCATGTGGGCAATAGATGAATTTTTGATGAGTTAAGACATCTGCCAAGAGGCATTAGTGAGAGCAGCAGTGGCTGCTGGATCACCTGTGTGGCAGAGGAAGGGCACTATTACACGGTATGTTTTGAGCTGGAATTACCTAAGGACCCAGTGGTTCTCATTTATTTCATTATTCTACTTTTTCGTGCATATCTTTTACCTTAACTCTTGAGATTTGTGGCCGTACAATAACATCTGAATGTTGTATAGATCCAATGATTCTTTGACCAGCAAGGGAAGCACTTCTCCTTCAGCCAAAAGCCGTGAGTGCAGAGGCCTAACCATGAATCAAATTCAATTTCAGAATTTCACTTTACACTGAGGCTGAGCTTATCTGGTCTCCTGGACAGCAACTGCGTTAGGGAGTCCCTTCGTTCATTATTTGGTATCTTTGTAATTGCTGTTTACTTACCATCTCTTAGGCACAGGAATTTTTTCAGAACAGAGCACGAAAGGGAAGCAGAGTTCACTCCTCGGTTGTCTTTCCAACATTCCCCAGCATGCTGATGGGAGCATCTATATCTCAAATAGTTCGAATTTCCCAGAGCACCACGAGCACTCTATCCCAAAGATAAATCTCAGGCATTCTAAAAGGTATCCTAGCACTGCGTTAGTTATTTCCCAGAGAAGGGTTTGGTTGGTGTGGTGATTATGGAAATAAATCTGCACTTCATTTTTAGCCCGGTGGCCCATTCCGTCTCGCTTCAGAATCTAAGCTCCCAAGAACAATGAGAGTCATTTTATGGGAATGAGAGATGATCAATCACCGAGTTTGTCGGACTGGTGTTTTCCTCCAGCGTTCTCTTCTCTGAGAGCTGTGCAGGCAGCGGCCCCAGGGACCACCCCTGTGAGAGCAGCTCCACCTGTTCTTTGTTTGCTTTCGACTGACAGAAGCCTCCAGTTGGCCCTGGCTGCTTCCCAGGGCCACCTGTTAGTCCCAGATAGCGAGGTGACTGAGAAAACGTTCATTTTTAATGCATATGTAGTTTCAGAATGTTTCTCTTTCTTTCTAAGAAAGCTTTCCTCCTAAACTTACAAGAAACAGAACATTGCCTCAGGAGTGGCTTATCTGGGTCTGTGATCTCCTAGCTGGGTGCATGTGAAAAGAAAAAAATGAACTATTTCTATTTTTATCTGCTTTTGGTATCAGTTTAAATTATGCCATGTGTTAGGACAGTTCCATAGTATAGAACTTATTTATGTATATGGTGTGTGCTTTAACAGTTTTTACCCTTGTGTGCATTATCAGAAAAATTTGGAAACAACTGATTAGTGCTGAGTTGTCTTTCTTGGGGAGAACTAGTTAACAAGATTCATTCCTAATGCAACTCCTCATTTCAGCCTTTTGTTTTATTTTTTTTATTTTTATTATTATTTTTTTTATTTTAGATTATTCAGTACAGTTTCAATCTTTTATTCCCATTCCAGCCCACCCACCCATCCCTCCCCACCTCCCTTCCATTTCCAAGCCCCGTAGTTTTGTCCATGTGTCCTCTATATTTGTTCCTGTAAACCCTTCCTGTTTTATCTTTGTAGTTTGAAATGCTATTTCACCAGCCAAACAAACTGACAAGCTTCGAGGGAAAGAAGGAAGGTAACGAGGGACGGAGATGAGAGAGTGGGAGGAGGCACCGGGGAGAGGTGGGAGAGATGGGAGAGATGAGGGCGGCATGCAGTCCCCGACCTCCAAGTTCCCTTTTAGCTTCAGGTTTAGGGACCCCAGGTCATGTTTCCTTTCATCCGCTGCCGTTGCATGTAGGTGCTGAAGGGCTGTGAAATATCAAATGGGTGAAAGATATTTCATACTCTTTAAAAAGGTATTGGCAGGGTTAAGTTACAAATTACCATTAACCCCTGAAAAACTCAGAGCTGGCTGTGTAAAGCAAGGAAGAACGGTGATAAATAATCACTTCATACAAGGCAGGTGCTAAGGTGATAAACACATCAATTAGACTGGTTTAAAACAGTACACAGACACATCCATCAACTCTTTACCCTCCCTCCCCTCTGTGTTGGTCCACGAGTTAGGGTGGGTTGGATGCCCAGGGCTATGTCTTCCTGGATTTACTGAAATGCAAACCAAGTGGATTTACTGAAATATAAACCAAGTAAGCATTTTCCATCTCAATTTGCCTTAGCATATCAGAGTGTAATGATGAGTTGAAATTATTATTACTCTTTTGATTCCTCTTTTCTGCTGTTGACTTACATACCAAACAAATTATACTGGGTGTTGAGAGGTGAAATTAGCATTCAGTGGTTACCGATAGGAGGCAGATGTTGGATCACTCATTTTAAAGACTTGACTGGTGCTGCAATGAACATGTATTAATATGGCAAGAATAGGGGATAAGTGTATTATGCCATTGGGACAGTATGACAATTCATTTATCACCATTTATGAACTATGGGTGCATACACTGTCACAAATGAAGATGGATGTATTATCTCTTGAGGTCCCCTGACACACAGAAGTAATGTGTGTGGGCATATGCGATTTTAATATATATTAACTTGCAAATAACTCTGATGCATGCAAGCCGTTGCGTGTGACAGGAGGGGGTGCTCAGTAGTCAAACACAGTGTAGACTGAAGACAGCCAGCAGGAACTAGATGCTGACTGATCAAGGCTATGCTTATCACCTGTTACCTTCATTTTTCTTTTAGAAATTTTGTCAGGGATTTTTTATTCAGACAAGAAACCTAAAATAAAGAAATGCTGTGTTTAAGACAAAGCCCTGTGGTCCAAGAAACCTGTGTTGTGCTCTTAGCCTAGAAATAGCCCTCTTCCTTATTGGTTATTATAATTGTGCTTGAAGAGCAAGATGATCTTGGCTGGGGAATAGCAGAGAGAGGCTGTTGCTTTATTCTAACTATGCTGTCTTGACTGATTTGAAGTCTTAATAATTTGGACTAGTACTTATTTATAGTTTGGAATTCCCACACAAAACTAAGCTTTGTTGAGACAGCATTGTAGGACGAGGCTACTTCCGTGGTTTTACCCATTCTGGGTCCCTGAGTGATGATAGTTTAGATAAGATCTGCTTACTTTAATTTCTCTATTGATTTCTGGAAATGTTCTTGAACTGGGAACTTTAAGGAGAAGGCAAAAGGACTTACTGAAGATGACTGAGCTACACTCATTAATGGGAATGATTGCATGGCCTAATGTGTATTATGTATATGATGACAGAATTATTCATTAATTAAAATAATACCTTTTTGCAATAAAAATATTGAGCACTCACTGTGTTTTATGTCCTCTGTCTGTTAAGAGCTTGATTCGTTTTTCCCCATATAAACCATAGTAATCCCATGAGGAAGCTGAAATTATCATTCCCACTTTATAGATGAAAGTTTGTAGGTATAAATTCCCTTGGCCAAGATATCACAGTAGAGGCAGAGTTCTAACTCAGAGGGCCTCTGACTTCAGTACTGAGGTCATTCTGATGGTCACCTGTGTCCTCTTCGGTAAAGGGCCAGCAATAACTCTGAACTTGTGGGGCTAAGCAAATAGTGCTGGTACAATATGGACTATCTTCTATTATCCCATGAGACCAAAAGGATGGCTTGCTTCAGGAAATTTGTTACTCCATTTTAGTCTCATCTTTGTTGATATGGTTTCCTGACTGCAGTCTTGGGGTGCTCCCAGGCTTGTTAGGTGAGGAATGACTGGACAGTGTTTGTGCCTGTGCTATCTCCGAGGGACCCACCCAGCTCTTGAGGGCATCTTCTGTCTCTGGGTGTTGTTGCCTATGGGAGAGGAACATCCCAGCATCCTTGCCAGGCCATGGCTCTTTCTGTCTAGAATCTGAACTGAAAATGGATCTTCCCATTATTGTAAATGGCCTTCTCCCTGAAAATAACCAAATCGTAGTTCAAGGTCATTCTTGTTTAATCATTCATACCTAATGTCATGTGGATTTCACTTACATCATGACTTTGTTTTATGTTTCCATATTTATTAGGTAGATGTTTACCTTTTAAATGTCTATAAAATATAAACATTTCATGTGCTGGGCACATGAAATCACATGTTATAGAAAGGCACTTTGTAAACTCAAAAGGTTTTGGTCAAGATGGTCTGTGAAGAAAGAGTTCTATGGTTAAATAAGCTTGGAAAAGGCTGTATCCTTGGAAATTCGCCATGAACATTAGGTAGTAAATGCTCTGAGAAGTTATGCAGCAAAGAAACATGTTTAACTCAGTTTAACCTAGTCTGTTGCAAGCTTTAAGAAACATTTTATTGTGTATCACCTACTAATACTTGGAGTGACACCTCATTTGAAAAACTCTCCTTTAGTGACTAAGTGACTCTTAGTTGTCCCTATAGTACCCTCTACACACTTCCCTTATTGTACCCATCCATTGTATTGTACTGCTTACTTACTTGTTAGTGTCCCTGACTAATCTGTGAACTCCTCAAATAGTGTCCATACCTGTTCACATTTGTACCCTCAGGACGTGGGTTGAAATGGCACCTCTGGCCATTGGTAGTCATTCAGCAAATGCTTGTTGAATAAATTTACAAAATTACATGTTCACACTACACAGTTATGAGCAATTTGCCTGAAATTATAAAATCTCAGGAGATGATGATTAAATTTTCTTAATCTCCTTTGTATAATATCCAATTTAACTGATTTCTATGATCTTAATAACTTTTTTGTTATAAGAATAGAACTTTAAAATCACATCTTAATTTGGAAACAGGATAACCTGCAATGAGAACATTATTTTCTATGTTTAAAAACTGTTTTTTAAGTTCCAATATTAAAGCAAATTTACCAAAGGGGTAAAAAAGACATTATGCCATTAGGCCCCCAAATGAATACAGTTAAGAAGTGATATAGATTGGTCCTGGAAATAGGAGTCTAAGGTTATGGAAAAAGTGTAACCAGTAGGCTAAGCATTTATTGGAGTGGAAGTCAGGTGAGATGAATCTTTCGGTGGCAGGAATTTTCCCAATAGAGGACCCTAGACAGGAGGGAGAAGGGCACAGAGGCTTCATGAGATGGTTGAGTTTTAGCTTTGGTCAGGGAGTAAAGATAGAGGGGTTGGTAGGTACTGCTAGAACAGTTGTGAGGTAAAAGGAAACGCGAAGTATAAGCGCAACTTGAGTGATAAAGGCCTTCTGTACTTATTGACCTGCTACCTGTAAGTTGCTTCCCTAGGCTGTTGGTGGGACCAGCAGGTAGAAATGGCAGGGCTGTGCGTTCCCTCTTCTGTTCCATTAGTGAGGAAATAGTGCACAATAAACCCAGATTGATTGAAAGAACAGTTGAGCATAGTTGGAGTTGTAGAAGTAAGTGTTTAGAAAGTTCCTTCTTTTTATTCTTAAAAAATAGCTCTTATATTTGTATGTTCTCTGTTAAAACAAAAGAATATTGACTAATGGAAAGGAAGATAATAAAAATAATGACAATCCCATTAATCAAAGAGAATATCAGTTACCATTTTTGAACACATTTTATTGGTAAATGTTTTGCATGTGAACATATAATTCTTACTACTTCAATAGCCCTATTTTTATACTTAACAGTATAATATGAACAAATTTCTGAATCATTCATAATTGTCTGGACAGCTTTCATGACAACATTGTGTTCTATTTTACGTATATATCATAATTTATTTAACCAATTCCTATTATTGGATATCTAGATTATTTCCAATTTTTACTGTTATAGACATCACTGGAATGGACTTCCTTTTACTTAAATCTTTGTCCATATCTATACTTATTTCCTTTGGATTAATTCCAGGAAATAGAGTTGTTGATTTAAAAATAAGTGTGCTGACAGATATTGCCAAATTAACCTTCAGAAATGTTGAACTAAATTTTATTAGTGCTTTCTAAAAAAAGTCAGTACTGTTTGTCATTGCATGCATATACCAAATTGATAGACAAAATGGTATTTCCTTGTCTTATTATGCATTTATTGATTATTATTGAGGTTACTTTTTAATTGTTTAAAAATGATTTTTATAATTTTATTGGCCATACATATTTCTCTCAATTGATTTTGTGTCTTTTGCCCCTTTTCTATTGGAATGTTCATCTTTTTGTTGATTTGTAAGAACTCTATATATTATCTTTGTTACATTCTAAATAGCTCAACTTTTTAGAAGCACTTTTGTCCTTAAATAGTATCTTGAGAACATTTATTTTGTAATTTCAGCTTATCTTATTAGAGAGAGTAGCCACGTGGCTCTAGTCTTCCGGTTTCAGTTTTCTGTGTTGTTGACGGAAATCCCAATGTCCCAAGGAGGTGGCCTCTTAGCTTGGTAGCAGCCCAGCCTCCAGAAAGCCGAGAATCTTTGGAGGTCACTGCTGGTGGTTAGACGGCATGCTCTTGAGTTACCAGATCATTCAGGTTTATTTGAGTACACGGTTTTCAATGTATTAAAGTCTTCCTTTTTTCCATATTTTCAGATAAGGACAAGTTTCAGAGTTCAGACTATTTTTAGGAACAGATGTGTTATCTTCTTTCAGAGTAAAGACCAGGATAAATACAAACTTTTAAACTCAGTGGTTTGGCCGATTCCATTCAAGATAGACTCTTGCCAGGAGTAAGAAGTTACTGGTTTTCCCAATATTAAAGTTTTAGAAAATATTAGTCCATCAGTTCCATCAGTGTCATTAAGGCACCCACTTTTCCACAGGTGTTTTGTTTTCAGAATTTCACCAATCATTAACATTTTGCCGGCCTGTTTTATACAACTTCCCCATTTTCCCTCTCCCTGCCCTATTTTAAAGCAAATTTGACACCAAATTATTTCACCTGTGAATAATTCAGTACGCATCTCTAACTGCTAAAAACCTTTTAAAACATAACCAGCAAATATGATCACACCTAACACAGAGTAATTTTATATAACCTACTTCTCAGTTGCATTAAATTTCTTTAATTTTCTCAAAGATAATGTTTCACATTGGATATGTTCAACTCAGAATCCAGGAAAGAGCTCCCCATTGTATTTGACTGTTTTTTCTCTTAAGGCTCTTAAGACAGAGACTCCTCTTCCCACATCCTTTTCACACTATTGATTTGTTGGAGAAACTGGGTCATTTGCTTTAAAATGTCCCAATTTTTGGATTTTGTTTTTAGAAAAACTTCTCTCTATTCTTTGTAGTTCGAATGAGAGGATTGATTAGATTCAGGTTCAATATTTTTAGGCAAGACCATTTCACACGTGATGTGTGTACTTCCCATTGCATTAGATTACGAGGCACCTCATTCTGATCATCCCATCTTTAATGTGCTTTGATTGATTAATGAGTTCAGGAGTTATCCACATAATTCCTTCAATCAGGGTCCCCACCAACACTTCGCCTAATAGTTTTGGCATTTATTGATATTTAAGATATTTCATTAAGAGTTGCAAAGTGATGATTTTTAATTTCATTATTCTTCTGCAGTTATTATCTGTAACTATTTTTATTTAAATTTTTTCCAGCCATGGTTTTTATTTTTATTTTGTTATTATTATTATTTGCTGGGTGTTGATTTAAAAAAAATTTTATTGTATTTTTTTTATTACCATTTAGTCTCCTTATATCCACACACACCCCCCCCCCCACCCACCCTCAATTACCACATTGTTGTCCATGGAGGGATGGAGCAAAAAGGAGAAAGGACTCATGGATGTGGAATTATTTTTTAAAAGTTTATTCTAATGAGCCATTTGGTTATATAGAAATATAATGCAAGAAAGGCAAGACATACGTTTCATTCTTTTCTATTATTTGTCATTTTCAGAAATGGGTTGGTGGCCTTAGCAACTTCTAATAGTGGTCAATGAGGTTTTTTTTCAGTAGCATTATGAACTCATAGATTTTTATGTATTTTATGTGTCTCATTGTTAATATTATTCCTTATGATGTTCAAATTGTCCCATCTTAGGCCAGACAGGGTCTTTCAAGTTGGCTCTTGTATCATTTTGACATGACCCCGTTGGTCTTTGATATCCCATATATTTTTAATATAACAACATTACTCCACCTGGCCATCACTCTTAGAGCAAGAGTTAAAGTTTCTCTACCTTACTGAGTCTGGACTCCATGGAAGGCATGTCACACTTCACTTTCTTTAGAATTTAATTTTCCTCAGGTTCGAATGTTACACTGAAAAATAAATTCAGGTATGAAGCAGGCACTCAATCAATGTGCATCACTGGATTAAACTCTGCTTTTTAGAGCCACATATTTCACATGCTAATGTAAACAATATGTGGGCCCAGGGTAATTTAGCTCATTTCCATGAACATCTCTAAACCCGCACATACTGTTGTACCTTTATGAAGGAGCTTAAACATATACCTATCAAGCCTAAAAATCTCTTTGTGCAATTGTTTTTGTCATCTGGTCTATTAACATTCTCCTCACAGTGCTCTGCTTATATAAATTTAACAAGATGAAAGGTTGATGCTGAGAGAAGTCTGGTCAGATTCGTTACCTTAGCAACCTTGCCCGACTCTTCAACTGCCCTGACCCAGCTACAAAGTCCTTCACTGGCTAACGAGGCTCTCTAGATGACAGCTGGCTAGAACTCAGGCCTGTTGATAATATGACTTGTAATCTGGACAGTAACCTTTGGAGAAATATTATCTTTATCAGATTTCGAAAAGAATCCAAACATCGAACACAGTTGCACTTATAACTATATTCATAAGGCCATCATGCTTAAGTGCTTCTGGGAAAGCATTAGTAACAGGAAATTAAGTGTTACAGAATAATTGCTAACCTTGCTGCATAAAAAAGAAGCTGGCTACCCAGTGATATTGTGTTGGTAGCAGTCATTAGATGCCACTGTCCTGTGTAATTGAAAAATTGTTTGTATAAAGGCAATATTATCACTGCCTCATTAGTTCCAACATTTAATTGTATTGGGGAAATCTGAAGGCTCTTCTGAGGTTGAAATTATACATATAGATTTGTTGGCTAGGGGGTTTCAATAGTTAAAAAACAAAATAGCTTTTACCCGAGCAAAGACCTAAGATTATTGGAATGTTCTTACAGCTACCACTTCTAGAAAGCTCTATATGAATAAAACACAATTATTTGATTATTAACTTATTTATTAACCATCTATTGTGACTTTGAACCTATTGGTAAACCACAGACAGTCCCTCTGGTGCACAGCCAGATGATTCTAACCTGGTTTGCAGCTTGCATCCATTCTGATTAGTCAGTGTCCATGCTGTGTACCTGACAAAAGTTTGAAAATCAATTCTTTTACACATTTAAACATTGAATTAGAGATTGGGCTTTATTTCTATGATACTTAGGTGCTTTCGCCCTGACTCAACAAATCTCTTTTTAAAATAATTTTATTGTTCAAGTACAGTTGTCTGCATTTATGCCTCACCATTCCCCGCCACCCCAGCCATCCTCACCTCCCTCCCTTGCTTCCATGCCCCCTTGGTTTTGTCCATGTGTCCTTTATAGTTGTTCCTGAAAACTCTTCCCCTCTATTATCCCCTCCCACTTTCCCTCTGGTTACCGGCAGATTGTTCTTAGTTTCAATGTCTCTGGTTATATTTTGCTTGCTTGTTTGTTTTGTTGGTTACCTTCCATTTAAAGGTGAGATCGTATGGTGCTTGTCCTTCACTGCCTGGCTTATTTCACTTAGCATAATGCTCTCCAGTTCCATCCATGCTGTCACAAAGGGTGGGGGCTCTTTCTTTCTTTCTGCTGCATAGTATTCCCTTGTGTAAATGTACCATAGTTTTTTGATCCATTCATTTACTGATGGGTACTTAGACTGTTTCCAGCACTTGGCTATTGTAAATTGTGCTGCTATGAACATTGGGGTGCATAGGTTCTCTTGGATTGATGTTTCAGGGTTCTTAGGATATAATCCCAGCAGTGGAATTTCTGGGTCAAAAGGCAGTTCCATTTTTAGTTTTCTGAGGAAATTCCATACTGTTTTCCACAGTAGCTGCATCAGTCTGCATTCCCACCAACAGTGTACTAGAGTTCCCTTTTCTCTACAACCTCTCCAACACTTGTTGTGTGTTGCTTTGTTTATGATGGCCATTCTGATCGGTGTGAAGTGGTATCTCATTGTGGTTTTAATTTGCATCTGTCTGATGGTTAGTGATGCTGAGCATCTTTTCATATGTCTCTGGGCCCTCTGTATGTCCTTCTTGGAGAAGTGTCTGTTCAAGTCTTTTGCCCATTTTTTAAATTGGGTTGTTTGTCTTCCTGGAGTGGAGTCTTGTGAGTTCTTTATATGTTTTGGGGATCAAACCCTTTTTCGAGGTATCATTGGCAAATATGACTCAGTAAATCTTATTTTGTAAATGAATAAAGGCTCTATCATTAAAAAGAAATCTAAAACAAAAAAAAAGGAAAAAATATCTAGGAATGTAGGGAGACTCTCATAGTCCTAATGCAAAATAAGGAAACATTCCTATATATCTAGAAGAGAAATTGTAGATATAATAAGCTTCTGTTCAGTGTGTATTAAGGAAGCTAAGTGCTAGACTCTATGTGGTTTAGATTTTAACAGAAGTTCAAATTAGATTCTGTTATGGCCTGAATGTTTGTATGCCTCCAACTTTCATGTGTCAAAGCCCTAATCCCCAGTGTGATGGTATGAAGAAGGGCCTTTGGGAGATAATTAGGTTTTGATGAGGTCAGGAGGGTGGAGCCCCTGTGATGGCATTAGTGCCCTTATAAGAAGGGGAAGAGACACTAGAGTCTCGTCTCACTATCATGGGAACTTGTAGCGAAACCGGTAGCCTTCTACAAGCCAGTAGAAGAATCCCAGGAGCGGAATCTACTGGCACTTTGCTCTTGAGCTTCTCAGCCTCTGGTGCTGTGAGAAATAAATGTATGTTGTTCAAGACACCAAATCTATGGGTTTTGTTATAGCAGCCCAAGCCGATTGAGACAGATCCCTGAAGTTTGCATATCAGAAGCTTATCAGGTTAGGCCAGCACCCTCTCTCCATAAAAAGTAATCCCACCGCATTAATTACTTTTGGCTAAGCACACATTTTTGAATCCCTCACATGGGCCACTGTGCTAGGAACTTGGTTTCTATAATAAGTCACAGACCCTATTATAGTAGAAAACCTAACCCAACAGAAAAGACAGGACATGAACACTGCAAAGATAAATTACTATATTAAGATGGAAGGTTTTATTAAGAGTTTACAAGAAAATTCACAGAAATACAATCTCTATTTTCTGTAAAATTGTCACACAGAGTATTGTTTTGTGTTGAACAGTATATATTTCTTTAATTTTTTATTGGTATCTGAAAAAAATGGCATATATAGTTTTTTTTTAGAAGGTGTCAATCACACAATTTATTCATATTTCTCATTTTTTGGGGGGTGCTGTTAAGAAGCCTACAAATGAAAACTCAAAGCCCAATTCCTAGATAATGGTCAGGAACTTCATTCAGCCTAAGTGCTTATCCGCCACAACAGCAAGACCTGTGTGTCGCCCTGGAATTGCCCTTGGTCTTCGTCGGTTTGGGCTGCTGTAACAGAATGCCATAGACTGGTGGCTTCAACAGGAGATGTTTATTCTTCACAGTTCTGGAGGCTAGAAATCGGAGATCAAGATGCCAGCCAGACTGGATTGTGGTCAAGATCCCCTTCCTGGTTGATAAATGGCTGCTTGATTGCTGTATCCTCATATGGTGGAGGGGGAGAGGGGGAGAGGGAGAGAGGGAGAGCGGGAGAGTGGGAGAGCTCTATTTAGTTTCTCTGCTTATAACTGTGCCAGTCCCGTTATGGGGGGCTTCACCTTCATGACCTCGTCTAACCTAATTACCTCCCAAGGGTCCCATCTTCTAATAATATCACATTGAGGGTTAGGCTTTCAATATATGAATTTTGGGGCAAATGTAAACGTTCAGTCCGTAATCCCCTTCTCCATCCAGAATGAGATTCAGTGACCCAGGGTCACAGATGGGGCTTTGACAATCATTGTCAGTGCCGCTGCCTCTCTCGGTACCTTTCTGGGTCTCAGGAAATTCCCCCGATCTCTTACCAGGCTGCATTCACCTTCTCTTCTTCCTTGTTGCCAACCTGCTTGTGTTTGCCCAGGAGATTTAAAGCATCCTGCAGTTTTATTTCTAACTCAGTCTCATCAGAGTCCTTCAATGGTTCTGAACTTAACAGTGGCTTCTGGGCATCCACCTCATCCTGCGTGTCTGGCTGTGTATCTCAAAATAATTTGGCCCTAAATCCTTGGTGCAGATGTGTTTGCACAAAGATTCCCATATGTAGCATGTATGAACCCTAGTCCATTATTTAGGTGGGCAAGAAATAGAACTTTTATTTTCCTATATCTCAATTCATTTTGGTGCCAAGTCCCTACTTTGCCAGGGTGGTAGAAACTTAGCATGAGACAATATATTATCACTTCCTAGGTTCAAGGGGGTTTCAAATGACACTAAAGTATTTAGGGAGTATTTGGTCTCTAATTTTGTCTCTGCATGGAAGAGCCCACTGCGATATCTGTTGTCCTTTGGGGACATGGATTCACACCTTTGCTGCTGAGATGTCCCTTGTTCCTGGCCATCTAGCTCTTTCAGGCAGGTTGCTTTGTTCCCTAGGACCTTACGTTGACCGGAGTAGTTGTTCGCAGCTCCCAGGCCGTGTTAGACTGGAAATCCCTGGAGGCTGTTCATGGCCCTGGTCTGCCCGTATTTTACCCTGTAGCCATTTGTTCCCTTTAGAAAGACTGGCAAGGAAGGAGGATTCTGAAAACATTTCTGAAGTCCTAACAGTTTCTTTCAGCAGGCCTTTCTTCCTTCAGGAAGCTGAGTTTTTGTAACCCGACCTCTGCCTCCTCTCTTCAGCTCAAACTTGTTTACTTGGGTTTCATTTTCCAACAAAACTCTGCCAGCACAAACCATTTATTTGCTCATCGATTTTCAGTGGTTTTCTCCTTATCTCATGCCAGAAAGTTATTTTCCTTTAAAAAGTTTGCTAACCTGGCTAAATAGTTCATTGAATGAATTCATAAATTGCATGAATAATGAGTTGAACAGTTATGCCCAGTCTCAGAGTCCTAACTCTCAAACTCTTGATAAGATTTGGAAATATTTAATACGATTTTTTTTTGAGAATGCAAAAAATAAAAATGGTTTGCATCTACTCTTCTGGAGTTTTATTATGATTTTGTTTACTGGAACTGCTTAATCTTATTGGTTTTATTATATCATTTGTTACTGCTCTATGAGGTCCCAGTAAATTCTTTAATAAACATCAAAATGTGAGAGCTCATCACTCCCTGTTATCTTTCCATAAACCCTTGTTAACTCCATCCTGCCATCACTATTGTGCCAAACAGGTCACAGAGACATCAGTTTATGATGCATTTTTTTCTTTATGTAGGTAATAGACATTATTTGAGGAAACCAATTATAATGCAATTCAACACAGTACCACTAATCAAATTCCTCATTCCAAAGATGGCAGCTGGGAGTATTTACTATGGAAATATCTGTCTTTAGAATAATTTCTAAAATCAAATTGCTGTAAACATAACCAAGAAGTATAAAGACTGTGTCTGTCAGGAATACCTCTTGAGGTGGAAAAGACAAATTTCCAAATAAGCATTAGAATTCTAGCCCTTTCTAAGGGCTAAATTATACTTTAATAGTGTGCATGCAATATTTTCTGGTCACAAATTATACTTGCTAAACGTATCGCTGGTCAAATTAGGCATAATTTTTCCAACTTCAGACAGTTATAAATTCAGCTTGAGAACCTACTCTAAGGCACCCCAGTTCATTACGACAGTTTCCTGTGACAGAAAATAAATGTGAAACTTGGGAACAAATACAAAGGAAAAATGGACATCTTCAATTTCTTTCTTCCTTCTACTTCTCATATCCAAAAAATCACCAAGTCCTACTGAGTTTGCCTCCTGAATATAATCCCACCATTGCCTTCTTTGAGCCCATTATCATCTCTTGCCTGGGTAAATGTCATGTAGCTTCCCAAGTGGTTCCCCTCCTTCAGGTTTGTCCCTCTAGAAACCTGCCTTTATCCTGTCTTAGAATGATAAATCTGGAACTCAGCTCTGCTCATCTCATTCCTTTACTTGGAATGAGTGTCTCTGATGTCAAGGCTGAGCTCTGTAATATGTACTACAAAACCTTCAGCAAAGTGTCCCAGTTGAACCTTCTTGGCTCACGTCCCTGATCCAGACTTCATGCTCTCACAACAGTTCACTATCCACTCCAGGCTGCCTCTCACTTCCTGCTTTGTATTGACACAGAAAAGGTGCTCACTTAATATATGTTGCATGATTGAAAACCCAAAACAGAGGACCACTGGTAGTGAATGACCTTGGCCCAAGCAGGAGCTGGTGCAGTGGACAGAGCACTAGGCTTTGCTGTTGGGTTATACCTGTATCTCTATTTCTTATAGCCCTATGATTTTTTTCACCAGGGGCAAAGATCCTAGCTTTTCATTGGTTAAAATGAGGATGAAATACAGCTTGTATTGGGCACATATGCAACATTTGGGGAATGTTAGTTTCCTTTTTTTTTAAAAAAATGCCGTCAAATTCTGGGGTTTAAGAGAGCACCTAATTCTACCTACAAGTGCCTCGAATCAGTGGCAGCTGGTCATTTTTCTGGTGCCCCCCTCCCATGTCTGTATTAACGACAGAACACAAAAACATAAATCTTGAAATTTATTCCTTAGATAATCAAATATTTTATTTTTAATGCCCATGAATAATAATTCAATGGAATTTTCCTACTGGATTTCTCCTAGAAATGATGCAATGGGAAAAGTGCTATTGGATGCGGACAATTTGAAGGATGGGAGTTAAAGGGCAAGAAGGAGAAGGTCCACAGTGTGGGGTACCTCTATGGGAGGGTGGCAAACGTGAATGAGAAAGTACTAAAAGCGTGTGTGGTGGCACTCATATATCTGACCTATTTTACAACTTTGCCTGGGGCCAGCTCTTTCAGAGAGATTCAGAAAGGATGACTAACTTTGTGTCAGTGGTTCAAAAATGAAAAATCAGGAGTGCCTGGCCAATGTCCCAAACCTAGACAAAATAAAAAGGAAGGGAAGCAGATGGGAGAATCCAGAGCAGATGCAAGTTATTTAAAAGCAATACAGTCATTCAGCAGGACTGGAGTGGAAATTCAGCCACTTATTGGGTATGGCCTTTGGATAAATTAAACTGAACAGAACAGAACATCTAGGAAATACCAGATAGGGAAAGCAAAATGAGGGTGAAAGTTGGCTGACAAGGAAAAGAAAAGGAATAGATGAAAAAGAGTTTAAGGCAAAGATAAAAGGCATTTACCTTTGCTCTATACTTATTCCAGACTTTTATTTTTAAATAAAAGATTGAATTATACATATTTGCAAGTAACTGGACATTTGGTGCCAGGTAGATGAAAAAAAATAGTCCAATTTACTCATTTTCCTCCCCAATACCTCATCATGGCACATATTCAAATGCATACACACACTGAGATGCAGACACACAATCATTCACACATTCACATACACAAGCACTGTCACACCTACACACATTAGCACACTTACATGAAACACTTTTTCTCTGAATGTTTTTGTGATATGAAATTTTCAGGTTTTGTTTATTTCACTGCAATGGCAATAAATACTTTATAAGATCATTCAGTAGAGATTTATCTCATGTTTTAATCATTTTTTGATCTGTAGTTGGTGCAGGGATTATGGGACCCTTGGAGTAAAATTATAGATGGACTAGAGGCTCAGGTACGACTGGAGGGAAGGCAGACAGGAGAGAGAAATCAAACCAGGACGAGCTCCAGGAAAGAGGGTGAGTGAAGAGCTAGATCTGAAACGTGATTGCTACAACTACTTGCCAAAATTTCTAATATTGACTGTTGATCTTTCTGCCTGAGAATCATACTGTGGATATTCTTACTGTTTTATCAAATAGATAGCTCACTTTGGAGATCTTGAAGGAGCGTGGGCTCGCTTCATCTAAATCAACATTAACAGACTTCAAGCAGAATTCTCAATTTCACTTACTAGTGAGTTGATCGCAAGATAGAGACAGAGTTCATTTGTCAAGTTTGGCCTCCTACAGGGCGATACTCTCACTCATGTCCTCAAAGCAAATTTAACTTAGTCTACTGGCCATGGAACCGAGATTCTAATTAAAGGAAACTGTTTTCTCCAGCATTTCAGCTCTCTGCAAGTCACATTTTTATAAAGGTACCCGTGTAAATGTCATTATTTTTCATCTTCAAAGATATCACACCTTGGAGACCAAAAACACCCTATCAGGTCTTTGCCCAGACTTTCATTTTCTTTTTGCCCTCCTCTGCACCTCTTTGCCACTTTCACTGCAGCACGGCTGTGAGATTTTCCTTTCCATTTCCTCACTGTTGGGTCAGACCTCACTGTAGAAGCCTTAAAATAAAGGCTAATATGACAATAAAAGTGCCCATGGAAATAAAACAAAAGGGAGAAAACATGAAAAGGGCTAGAAAATAAAAGGATACAAAAAGCACACTGCACAAAGGATGAGGGAGTTGAAAAGATTATGGATTTTAAAAATATATATGTTTTATTGATTATGCTATTACAGTTGTCCCATTCCTCCCCCCCTTTATTCCCTTCCACCAGCACACCCCCTCCCACATGCATTCCCCTGCTTTAGTTCATGTCCATGGGTCGTTCATATAAGTTCTTTGGCTTCTACATTTCCTATACTATTCTTACCCTCCCCCTGTCTATTTTCTACCTACCATTTATGCTACTTATTCTCTGTACCTTTCCCCCTCTCTCCCCCTCTCCCACTGATAACCCTCCATGTGATCTCCATTTCTGTGATTCTGTACTTGTTCTAGTCATTTGCTTAGTTCGTTTTTTTAGGTTTGGTTGTTAATAGCTGTGAGTTTGTTGTCATTTTACTGTTCATCTTTTTTTCTTTAACATCATTTCTTTTCCCTTTAACATCTCATATAATAAGGGCTGGGTGATGATGAACTCCTTGAACTTGACCTTATCTGGGAAGCACTTTATCTGCCCTTCCATTCTAAATGATAGCTTTGCTGGATAGAGCAATCTGGGATGGAGGTCCTTGCCTTTCATGACTTTAAATACTTCTTTCCAGCCCCTTCTTGCCTGCAAGTTTTCTTTTGAGAAATCAGCTGATAGTCTAATGGGAACTCCTTCATAGGTAACTCTCTCCTTTCTCTTGCTGCTTTTAAGATTCTCTCCTTATCTTGGGTAATGTAATTCTGATGTGGCTTCGTGTGTTCCTCCTTGGGTCCAGTTTCTTTGGGACTCTTTGAGCTTCCTGGTCTTCCTGGAAGTCTATTTCCTTTGCTAGATTGGGGAAATTCTCCTTCATTATTTGTTCAAATAAGTTCTCAATTTCTTGGTCTTCTTCTTCTCCTTCTGGCACCCTTATGATTCGGGTGATGGAATGTTTAAAGATGTCCTGGAGGTTCCTAAGCCTCTCCTCGTTTTTTTGAATTCCTGTTTCTTCATTCTGTTCTGGTTGAATGTTTCTTTCTTCCTTCTGCTCCAAACTGTTGATTTGAGTCCTGGTTTCCTTCCTGTTGGTTCCCTGTAGATTTTTCTTTATTTCACATAATGCAACCTTCATTGCTGCCTGGGTCTTTTTTATGCTGTTGAAGTACCCAGTGAGTTCCTGGAGCATCTTGATAACCAGTGTTTTAAACTGCATCTGATAGGCTGGCTGTCTCTTCATTGCTTTGTTGTATTTTTTCTGAAGCTTTGAACTGTTTTTTCATTTGGGCCATTTTTTTAAGTCTCAGTGCTCCTGTTACGTATAAAGGGGTGGGAGCCTTAGGGGTTCACCAGTGTGGGGCAACCTATGTGGCTGCATTGTGATGCTGTATGTGGGGGAGGGGTCTAAGAGGGAACAGTGCCACTTGCTTCGTTCTCTGTCAGTTTTCAGACACCTCCCCAGCTACCCACAATCAAATTGGGTCCTTTTGGGGCTGATTCCCAGGTGGGTGGGTTTGTGTATGTTCTAGAACCCTGTGGGTCTCTCCAAAGAACTCTCCTGTGAGGCTGGGAGTTTCTCCCATTGCCACCTCAACCCCCACAGGAATTTTCAGTCAGAGGTTTTGAGGCTTTATTTTTCTGCACTGGAACCCGGGGTTGTGCAGTCTGTCTTGCTCCCCAGTTGTTCCTCCTGGTCTTTCTGCATGTGAATGTGGGACCGCCTGGTCTGCCATGGGACCACTGCCATGCCACTCGGCTACCCGTCTCCACCCCTCCTACTGGTCCGGATGATTGTTTCTTCTTTAACTCCTTGGTTGTTGGACTTCTATACAGTTCAGTTTTCTGTCAGGTCTGGTTGTTTTTTGTTTTTAAATTTGTTGTCCTTTTGGTTGTTGGAGGAGGCACAGTGTGTCTACCTACACCTCCATCTTGGCCGGAAGTCAAGTAGATTATGGAATTAAGAAACATGTAATAATGTAACCTTTAAAAAAGTGAAATGTTTTAAATAAAAAGTCCCAAGGAAGTGAATTAAAAAGAAAAAAGTAAAAAACTAAAAATGAGGAAAGTAGTTTTTTCCCCCCCAGAAAGTTTTGTTATCTAGGAGAAGAATTTTTAGGCAAACCTATTACATCTTATGCAATTATGTAACAAAATTTATTACTAAACATAAAACACTGCAAAAATAAACAACAGAGGAGACAAAATAAATTTTCTATTTCTCTTCATAAAGTGTGACTTTGGAACCGGTACAAAACCAGCTTGAGTGCAGCCTGTAACATTAATGGATGCCGTCCATGTGGAGAAGTGAATCTGCTGTCTGTTCCATGGAACAAAGCTGTCTTTCCAGATCAATGTAAAGAATTGACTATGAATGTGTTTTTTTCAACAACCTTGTAGGCTATGGAAAGAGAATGGAAATGAGCAACAGTATGAACTTGGGCAGGCTTTTAATCTATAAATTAGAGAATAATGATGTTTTCTTCTGGTTACCTAGAATGAGCCACACTGTGAGCCATTGTGCCTGTGATAGAATGTGATTAACTATAAAGAACCAGACACATATAAATTATTGCTAAGTCACAATGAACCTAGCCACTAACAATTCAGAGTTCAGGACACTGAATAGATTTTATGGTTAAGAAAATCTGATGGTAATTTGTTTTGAGTTGATATTATCAGAACGACTTAGAATGTTAAAATTTATCAATCATTGGATTCACCCTCATGCTATCCCACCCCATGAAGTAGGGGAGCATATGTAAGGTTCAAAATTTAATATATACAAAAGGATCATTGGTGAAGTGCTCATCATCAGATTATCCCCCTTTTCATTGGTTCATTTATTCATTCAGTACAAGTATTTGTTGAGCATCTGCTATGTGTAGGACAACTCTTCTGGTTCAAGGGGCATGGAAGTGAATGAAATGCAGTCTTGACTCTCAAGGTTTTATTTTCCAGAGGCAACTGTTGCTACCATTTTTGTGTGTGTTTTATTCTAGAGGCCAGGCAGGTGCCCTCACCAAGAAATCAAGCCAGTGATGTTTTGCTTTGTGGGACAATGCCCAACCAACTGAGCCACATCAGTCAGGGTGATTTTTTTAAAAATAACCATTCAAATGAAAGGGCAAAAATAAAATTTCAGTGATTGACTACCAAAAACAAATAATGAAATATAGCTAAGTTTCTTGCCTATGTTTTCTGAAATTGAAATCTCATTTAATATTTTAATTACAAATATTAATAAAATAATGATTAGTAAAATATTTTCATTTAAATTAAACCTCATTTGATATAATAGTAAAGCTTCAGTTTTGGTGTTCAAAGTCCATACAGTGGACAAAGTATATGGAATCCATATCATGCCACAATTAAAAGTCATTGATTGTTTACATTGGACAGTGTTCATCAACCATCTGTTACTCAGCAACTACTGCGGGTACCATTATGATTTGAACATTGAAAAAACAGCCCTGGCTGGTGTGGCTCAGTGGATTGAGTGCCAGCCTGCGAACTGAAGGGTTGCTGGCTCCATTCCCTGTCCAGGGCACATGCTGGGTTGTGGGCCAAGTCCTTGGTGCATGGTGCGTAAGAGGCGACCACACGTTGGTGTTTCTCTTTCTCCCTCCCTTCCCTTCTCTAAAAATAAATAAATAAAATCTTAAATGAAAGCACACACACACAAAGCAAAATGTCTAATCAGCTTTATTATGAAAAAAGAACGCAAGAATGTACCTCATCCCTGATATCTGAGAGGAATGGTTGGTGAGTTAATTAGTCTTTGCTCTTAGGTAAATGCTTCCACAGTCCACATCTTCTCTGTTCTCCAAAGCAGTAGTCATTTCTAAAGCTGGCAGTGGCATGACCCACCGATTTTCACCGTATTTGGATAAAGTTGCCTTTCTCTTTGAAGATATAGGGCAAAAAACGTGGAGAAGGTTTTCCCTGGGACCGGACACTATCAAGCCTATGAGCGGATTATTAGTGTTACAGTTCGCATTAGGCTGTGCTTGTGCCAGATCCCGCGTGGCAAAGGTGCTCTGCACTCTGTAATAAATCCATTGTGCTGATGTGATAAATGGAGACTTCTCGAACAGTCAAAAGAGGCCCCTTTTGCTCACATCAAAGACTTTGTACTGTAGTGAATATCTCTGAACATATGGCATTTTATTCATAGTGTTTATAGGACTAATTCCTTAGGAAGCTAATTGTATCAAAGGGTATAGAATTTTCATTTTTTGATGGATATTGCCAAATTGCTCTCTTTTGTGATTGTGGCAACTTACAGTCTCATCAGAAGTACAGGAAAGTGGCTGTTCCCCATATTCTCGTTATCAGAGTGTTTGCCAGACAGTACTGGTCTTTGCCAATCTGTTAGGTGAAAAATATTTAATTGTGGTTTGAACTTATACTTCTCTTATTATGGGTCAGGTGAACGGCTTTTCATATACTTACATTGCTATTTATATTTTCTGTCTAGTGAACTGTTCATCTCTTTTGCCCATTTTTCTATTAGCTTAGTAATCTTTTGCTTATTGACTTGTAAATGTTCTTCATATATTAGAAAAATTATAGTTTTGTCTTATTATGAGTTGCTAAAGTTTTTCTCAGGTTATTTTTTTTTTTTACCTTTTGTGTGTGTGTGTGTGTGCGCTGTCCCATACAGAGATTTTAAGTATTCTTATTTAAAATTTAGTCAAATTAATTAATTATTTATTTATGACTCCTGGAATTTAAAAATAACACTAAAAAGGTCTTCCCCACTTGAAGGTAATAAAAATTAAAAAAATAACCTTACCATCACTTCTTCTAATTCTTTTCAGGCTTTATTTTCACCTTGAAATGTTTGATGTATTTGGGATCCATTTTTGTGGGTATTATGAGATGAGGATTCAATATTTTTTTCTTAGGAATAGTCTGGTATTCCAACAATATTTATTTAATATTTTATCTTTTTTCTGCTTTGAAATATGAACTTACATGTATATAAATATCAATATGCATTTGAGTCTTTTTCAGGGATTTCTTGTCTGTTTTATTTTTTCTATCTGTATATTTACATATGTGTTTATACCACATTGTTTAATTATTATAGCCTTGTTCTACATTTTAATATTTGGGAGAGCTAACCTTACGTGGTAAATCTCCCCTCCTCCTCCCAGAATATTTTTACTGTTAATGCTTTTTTCCCATTAGGAACTTTAGACTCAGTTATTTTGTTCCAAAACAAATTCCCTTGGTAGATGATTAGGTTTGTGTAAATTTTTAAGATAACTTGAAAATGAACATTTTTATGATAAAACATTTTTTTAATAAGGTAGAATGCCTTTCCATTAACTTAAATCATTTTTGTGAGACTTTTTAAAAAAGTACTTTGAAATTGTTTTGTATAGATCCTGCACATTTCTTGTTAAGTTTATCTATAGGTATTTTACCTTTTTTTGTTACTTTTGAGAATAAGGTCGTTCCTTCTAGTATTTCTTCTAACTGTATGTGTATACATGATGGTTATTGATTCCCATATAGTACTGTTTTTGAGCACTACTGTATTGAATTTCTTTAAATTACAAAAATGAATAGTTTCTTAGTTAATTTTCTTGGGTTTCTAGGTAATCAACTTATTTGCAAATCATGATAATTTTACTTTCTCTTTTATACTTTTTCTCTTTTCCTTCTTTCAATTACTTAATTTCATTGACTAGCTAGATCCTCTAGGGTAATATGAAATAGTAATAGCACAAGGGAATTTGTTCTAGACTTGAATGGGAATCTTCTAGTATTTCTCCGTTAATTGTGATATTAACATTTAGGTTGATTTATATATTCATGTATTTATCATATAAATGAAGTACCTATGCTTTATCATTAAAAAATTAGAAATAGATATTATATTATATTAAGTGGCTTTAGCAGCCATGATGATAATGTGTTTCTCTTTTTATCCTTTTAAATAATTTTAGATGGAGATTTCCAAGTTAATCTCTAATATTCCTGGTAATTCCAGAGTAAACTCCACTGGACTTGGTATTTTATTCCTTTATCATGCTTCTGAATTCTTTTTCCCAATGTGTTTTAACATTTTACTTCAATATTTATAGGAAGGATTGTTTTTTTGTTTCAAAATAAAAAGTGTATGTAAACATGCTAGCTTTTTGAAGCTTCCCTTTTTCTATGTTCTGGAAGAATTATCCTTCTTTGTCATGTGTAGTGCCCTTTGACCTTGGGACGATGGAGTTTTGACTACATGGTGTATTTGGGGGGCTCTATGTGCTAAAATACTTGTTTGCCTAGTATGAATCCATCAATCAAATATTTTCACATGCATAATTTTTAGCCTCCTAAAAATCCAATATTATGCCTCAGTCCAACCCTGCTCACCCCACTGCCACTAGCCACAGTGGACCAGATACAGACAAATCCCTACCTGTGACTCAAGGTCCTGTTCAAATGATACCTCTTCATGAAGACTTCCTGGTCCCTCCAACTCCCAGATGAGCTCTTTCTTTGAAGATAATTATGTTTTTCTTTATAACTACTTTCTGGCTGGTTTTCTGACTCACATTATTCAACAGATACATTAGACATTATAGGCATTCAACAAAATGCTTTCATGATATTATGCTATTTGATCTTTACCACAGCCCTATGATTTGAACAGTTTACAGACGCTGTAATGTTACTCTAGACAGAGAGCCAGTAATTCTTTTTTAGGTCACAGAGCTTGTAGACGGCAGAATAGGAATTCAGCTTAAGTCTGTCTGATTTGAAAGTTTATACTCTTTCCACCAGATCATGTTGATAAAACAGCAGATCATCTTTATAATTATTTTGTATGTCTCCCTTTCCTATATGGGATTCCAAGCCACTGCAGAGTCTAGCCTGTATCTTATTTCTCTTAGAATCCCCTGCGTCTCCTTGCACATGGGAAAAACAAAACAAAACAAAAGCCGATCAAATTGGTAGAAGGAAACAGTGAATATCTCACATTCAGTTGCAATAAAGTTCAAAATGAATTATGGAGTTTGACTCATGCATGTAATCCATATTTATAGTTAATTAATCCACACATTTATAAATTCTTGGCAAAAGACTTTTCAGAAGGATTTCTGGAGCCATGGACTGTGAGGTTTGCTCTCATGGTCATCCAGCTGTGGAACATTCTGGTGGCTATTCTCTGGGGCCAGGTCAGTGGGCAAACTTTCCAGTGTTAATTGGCTGCAGTTTATCTTAATGCTGGAAAACTGTGGCCCTGCTTACCCATCACCTCCTGAGTGTCTGATTGCTTTCTGGGTAGGCCACAGCTTCAGCGTAGCTTCATCTAGAAGTGATAGCTTCCTCTTTTCACTCCTTATAGAACTCCATCTGTACCTCTCTTTTATCATTCTCACTTCCTACCTGGCATTACAATGGTTTATGTAATTTATGCCATATTTCCTTTAAGGTTGGGGGCCATGTTGGGTTCATTCCCCATTGTGTTCACATGGTGCCTGACACATAGTAGGAGCTCAATACATTTTAAAAAAACTGATTACAGTAGGTTCTAAATTCAGCAAATATTACTTTCTCTATTTTACTAGCAACATTTCAGCATTTTTGCTGCTGCCCACTATTCACGTGGGTGGTATGAGCTGAAATTGCTGAAAAGGGATGTAATTTCCCTTGTTAATATAATTACTACCATATATTATCACAGCACTAAAGTCATAATATTCTCATTTTCAGTGGCCTATACACATCACCAAAATTATCTCCGGAGGAGAAATTTATCATGTTTGTTTTTGGTCTCAGAGTAAAATGCTGCCAAGTTTGTTAAATATATGCTTATCCCCGTTTGAGTGACAAGGGTGTGAATAAATGGAGCCATTTTGCCTCTTGGGGAAAAAAGTAAGGCTCTTATTTGCATCCAGATATAATTTAACTGCTTGGATTCTCAATTCAGGTCAGGGAGTGGGTAGTGAGCATCTTTTCTTCTGTGGGTCTTTTGTAGCTTGGGAAAGTAATGAATGAGGATCTGAAGAAACTGGAGAAGAAGCTGGTGAGGAAATCCTTGAATCCTGCATGATGATGGCAGCAGGTGCACCTGGGGTGGGCTAATGGGCATGTCAGCGGAACTCAGGGTAGACAAGGACAGGAGTTTGAATTGTGAGTGTGTGATCAGCCTGTAACTGTCATCAACAAAGTCTAATGCTTGTTTATTTTTGCTTTTAGGGAAAGAGGACCTGCTTCTAGGAGCCCGGGATTTAAACAGGACTTTCTTGAAGCAAGGCAGAGCTGGTCCTTGTCATGCTTGTGGGGTAGATAAAAGGGGGATATCTGTCATGCATGCTGGGGCTGATGCTGGAAGGCCAGCCATGGGGTAAAGGCCTGGCTCTGAGGACTGCCTCAGCTCCGAACCAGGGCTAGCTGAAGACAGAACCAGGGACAGGGACATGCCCCGGCAGTCATCAGAGCCTAATGTCAAGGCATCTAGATGGTCACAAGGTGCCACTGGGGGCAGAGTCAAACTGAGACCCTAGGGCCTGAGTATGGTGAGGATTCTCATTAATAAGCCAAGAGTGAGCTCCCATAAAGACTGAGAATTGAAAATGGAGGGTCCCAAAACCAGATTCCCAACCCAGAAACTTGTTACTTGGGCACTAGAACTTTTAACTACTTCTCACTCAGAAATATCCATTTCCTAGCTGCTTTAACTATAAAAGGTCCTTGGCCTTGGCTCTTACTAGCAGGTCTTCCTTTGCTGTGTTTTTTGACCTTGTTGTACATTTGAGTCACTAACATTACTCTAAAAAATAGGTGTCTAGGCCCCACCCCTGGACATGTGTGTATACATAGGGGTGGCCTAAAAGTAGGTTTAAAATTGTAATACAGCTAAATAGTACAATAATTAATAAATAATAATACAAAAATATACTTTGTGATTCACGTACTCACAGCTGTAAACCTACTTTGGCCAACCCCTGCAAACAGAGATATATTGGGAAGGCCAAAAAGTTCATTTGTTTTTTTTCCCATAAGATGGCTCTAGTAGCATTTTATTGTCTTTAACTACATTCAAAACAATTTTGTTAGATTGTATTGTGACAGCTGTCATATCAGCATGTGTTTAAAAAACTTATCAAAATTTTTGGTGAATTTTTGTGTAGCTGCTTTAATATTGAAGATGGAAGAAAATACGCAACATTTTCCACATATTATGCTTATTATTTCAAGAAAGGTAAAAACAGGTGAAGTGCAAAAAAAAAGATTTGTGCAGTGTATGGAGAAGGTGCTGTGACTGCTCGAAAGTGTCAAAAGTGTTTTGTGAAGTTTTATGCTGGAGATTTCTCACTGGATGATGCTCCATGGTCAGGTAGACCAGTTGAAGTTGATAGTGATCAAATTCAGACATTAACTGAGAACAATCAACATTATACCACTTGGGAGATAGCCAACATACTCAAAATATTCAAATCAATAAGGTTACTGGTAAAAATAAAAAAATGGAAAATGTGTCTTTTATTTTATGGAAAAAAACTAAATGGACTTTTTGGCCAACCATGCACACACACACACACACACACACGCACGCATCTCACACACATATGTATGTGTTGTATGTACGTTTCCTAATGACATTTGAACGCACACTGAGGACACTGACAAGTAGATTGTGTAAGAGGAAGAGAATGAGGGCTTGAGCGTCCTCTAGAGGGCAATAGGAACATTACCAGAACAAAGTTGCATAGGCAGGGAGTTTATACCTTATAGCCTAAGTATTCTTTATGGAATACTTAGCCTGGGCCAAACATTTTCTTCATGAACTAATCTGATCTTCAGATAACATCACACGGGATTTTATTAACTCTGTTTAATAGATGAAGACACTAAGATCCAAGGTCCTACAGTTGAACTACTTGAACCAGGTTAAGATGGCACCATTGCTTCTTAGGTCTGTCTAATAGGGCTATTGTCATGATTTCAGCCTAAGTTATAGGGAATTATAATATTGAGATTAAGAATTTAGCTCTAAAGTTGGAATTAAATAAATTTAAATCCTGGTTTTGCAATTTACAACTAAGTAATGGGAATAAGTTACTTAACTCTTCCGAACCTCAGTTTTGTTACTTCTGCAATGAGGCTAGAATGGTAGTAAGACTTAAATGAGATTATTCCTGTAAAGCTCTCTGGATACTGGCTGGGGCAGACTAAACACCCAGTGAGCATGCCCTGTTATTATTAGAACTGGCTGAGGATAGATGATGCAGGTGCTGAGCCTAGAAACCCAGTGAAGAGGATCCGGGGAAGGAATTTTGGAGGATGTGCGCTGATCAGTCTGTCATAAATTTTCATGATTGATTGGTCAGAACATGGAGACATTGAAGAAAATTGGAAATAAAGTGAATCAGTGATGCTCCTGGTGCCTCCTTTCTCCACCTCTTCTGTCCTGGAACCCCTCCCTCCCTGCCCCTCCATCCTCTCTGCCCAGCATGCTCTCTGCTAGCTGTGATCTATCGCTTGGGTCCAATCTCAGGTGATAATGGATTAAGAAGGTATTCATCCCAGGAGTGTTTAACCTTTGCTAAGAGACTCAATTAACCTTCAAGACCTGAAGGAATTCATCTTTAATGGTGTAATTTAAGGCTCTGTGAGTGGTAATGGGCATATAATGTTGGGTGGGGGCTGTTCCTTTGGTCACCAAGAGAGATTGCTGTCATGCCTGCATGAGGGGCCATCAGCAGATGGTCACCTGGATGGGAGGAACCTCTTCCAGTGCACCTTTGTTTTTTTCAGAGTCTTGTGTACAGCTCTGGGGACATAGTAAATTCTCAAAAGCCTTTTGTTGAGCAGGATTTAAAGAACATATTTAGATCTCATGTTAAGGTTGCCTCTGTTAGCTGTTTCTGAATGCTTAAAAAACTTCATCACAAGATTTTGAAAAATATTACTGAAGTAACTGTTTACATTTTGTATACTTAATGATTTTAATTTTTTTTACTCTAAATTTGTTCATTCAGCGAACATACACTGAGTGTCTATCTACCCTGTGCCACTTGCTGGAGAAAACATTTAGGGTTGAGGACATTCTTTCTAGATTTCCTGGGCTGATTTTCTTCCTAGTCTACTTGAAGTTGACCCATCTCTCCTTGAGGCACCTTCATGGCCAAGCGAATGCTCGATCATTTGGATCTAGCTATTTGGAAGTCCTCATTTTTCAGCTCTTGACTCTTTCCCACTCACATTCTAAGTGCTTTTTTGGATGGGTGTTTAAATTTAATGTATTCCAAAAAAGCAGTTGATTAAAAAACAAAAATAATCCATCACCTCTTAGTTAATGGTCTAGACCGTTGGAGATTTCACCAAATGAATCATGAAGTACATCTCTTACTTTATTACTTGGGACCTAGTCTTGTTGTGACTATTGATGAATTTGAAGCTCTGATGCTAATATTAACATCTCCTCAGTCACTTAGCTGGCTTCCAAGGGAGACTGCAGAATGTCGCTGCCAATTTTAGTGTGTGTTGAGGCCAGTTCCACATTTAGAGTTAAGACAAAGAAATTTAGTCATAGCATCTTCAACGATAACAGACCTGAGAACAGGAATTTTGCATTTCTGACTATTCTCACATATAGCATTTTTACTATTTGGTTGCAATTATTTTGGTTTATTGTTTCAGTTTTGCATCTTGGGTGATTTTGACAGTTTTTGAGGGCAGTTTTGACTCTGGGAACTGGCGTGTGAGCTTTGAAATGTGCAGGGGGAAAGAGACGATTTCATGATAACAAAGTGCAGAATGAGAGTAGTGAGGCCATCATGGGAAGGTGGAGGAGTCTGAAACACAGGGAATGGGAGAGTGCAGGGGAAAACGTCAGGTATGAAAGCAGGTGTCACTGCTCCTGGAGTCCAGCCCGGCCTTCTGTGAACCTCTGTTACTGCTTTTCTGAAGCAACAATGTCCATTCACCATTTATTTATGGTGGTTGGACTTAAACATCTCCACACACAGCCCTGTGAGAAGTTGGCTACATGGCAAGGAACAGCCCCTCTCTTACCTATTTTCCTTGTTCTTCCTTTGGACTGCTTTGTGAAGTGAGGTAGTAGGGGCAGCCTGTTCTTGCTAAGAGTTAGTAGGTGAAATGGGAGATGCATAGACGTTGGAGCCATCCAGGCTGAGGTTTGAGTTCCTTACCTACCTGTACCAATCACGAGCTATGCAGCTTAAGTCAAGTGGCTTTCCCTTTCTGATTCTTTTTTTTTTAAGATTTTATTTATTTATTTTTAGAAAGAGGGGAAGGGAAGGAGAAAGAGAGGGAGAGAAACATCAGTGTGTGGTTGCCTGTCATGCTCCCCGAACCGGGGACCTGGCCTGCGACCCAGGCATGTGCCCCAACTGGGAATCGAACTGGTGATCCTTTGGTTCGCAGGACTGCACTCTATCCACTGAGCTACACCAGCTGGGACATGATTCTTCAGTTCATCATCTGTAAAGTGGAAACAACAACAATAATAATAATACACACGTAGAATTGTTGGTGAGGATTAGCACTGACCTATATCAAACATTTGCTGTGATAATTAACTTTATGTGTCAACTTGACTGGATCATGGGATGCCCAGTTTAGTTGGCTAAACATGATTTCTGGGTGTATCTGTGAGGGTGTTTCTGGATGAAATTAGCATTCAAATGTGCAGACTGAGTAAAGAGATACCCTTCCCCATGGGGGCAGCATCATTTAATTCATTAAGGTCCTGCATAGAGCAAAAATGTGGAGGAAGGGCAAATTCACCCTCTCTGTCTGATGGCTTGAGCTGGACATGGGTGTCCTGCTCTTGGACTTAGACTTACACTATTGGTGCTCCTGGTTTTTAGACCTTCAGACTTGGATTGGAATTTACACCACCATCTTTTCAACCCTCAGGCCTTTGGACTTGAACTGGAACTACATCACTGGTTTTCCTGGGTCTCTAGCCTACAGACAGCAGATCATGGAACTTCTCACCCTCCATAACTATGGGAGCCAATTTCTTATAATAAATCTCTTTCTAGATATCTACATACATATATTGGTTATCTACATAAATCCTATTGGTTTTTTTTCTCTGGAGCCCCTAAATAATATACTTGCTAATCCATGTGAATAGTAAGTGATCAGTAAACAGGAGTCATTTTCTGGATGGAAAGCTGCAGAATAGGGGCAAACATGACTTAGTTTTACCTGAGAAAACTCTAATTATGAGTGTATATGACTTTACAAAATTTATGAGCACCTATTTTTAACGTATCCATGTGTAGGCACACTTTGTAAATTCTGTTCAATAAGGATTTATTGAGTTTTGCAATGTTAAGATCATAGCCCATATAAAGATGAGTAAAACCCATTCTCATGCATTCTAAGAGTCACGAACAAAGGAAATAGATCTGCATGTAATCAACCAACTGCCCAATCAACTGATCCACTAACACCCCCCAACAAGACAACTGCTAAGGTGATGAGTATGGACAAAAACTGGGGAGAGTTTGAAAATGGAGATGATTAACTTTGTCTTGGGATTAGAAAGGGATGAAAAGTAAAATTTTATGAGGATAGAAGGGGGTGAGCTATCTAGCCGGAGGTGGAAGGTTGAGTAAAAACTTCAGAGTGACCTGGCATGGTTTATTTGGGGCAGTGGCAAGGCAGACTCCTGTGGTGGGATTGTAGGGCACTTGCAAAGGAGATGTGGAAAGCAAGGTTAGAGAGACAAGTTGGGGCTAGAATATGGAGGTAAAGAGGATGGATTGCAAAGGTGAAAGAATGCAAAGTTGGATAATCATTCTGAGGGTAAGCCTCTAAAATGCAAGGGGTCCACAGTGGTCCAGCCACATTGCCTTTCCGGAAATAGCATGGACACTGCATCCTGTCTCACTGGGACTTGAGAGGCATGGATGAGGGGGAAGGAGAAGCAGTTGGTACCCTGTCTGACTGGGGCTATAGAAATGCCCAGGTTATTAGCTAGTCTAGGACATATGAACTGGGCCATCACAAAGGTGTGTCAAGGACCATAAAAGTCTTAGAGGAAAACATAGACAGTAAAATTTCAGATATCCCATTCAGCAATATTTTCACTGATACATCCTCTAGGGCAAGGAAAATAAAGGAAAGAATAAACAAATGGGACTACATCAAATTAAAAAGCTTCTGGTCAGCTAAAGAAAGCCTCAGCAAAATAAAGAGGGAACCAACTGTATGGGAAAACATATTCATCAACAATACCTCAGACAAGGGTTTGATCTCCAAAATATATAAAGAACTCATACAACTCAATACTAGGAAGACAAACAAACCAATTAAAAAATGGGCAAAGGACTTGAACAGACATTTCTCCAAGGAGGACATACAGAGGGCATATGAAAGGATGCTCAACATCACTAACCATCAGAGAGATGCAAATTAAAACCACAATGAGATACCACTTCACACCGATCAGAATGGCCATCATAAACAAATCAACAAATAACAAGTGTTAGAGACGTTGTGGAGAAAAGGGAACTCTAGTGCACTGTTGGTGGGAATGCAGACTGGTGCAGCCACTATGGAAAACAGTATGGAATTTCCTCAGAAAACTAAAAATGGAACTGCCTTTTGATTCAGCAATTCCACTACTAGGATTATGCCCTAAGAATACACCAATCCAAAAGAACCTATGCACCCCAATGTTCATAGCAGCTAAATTTACAATAGTCAAATGCTGGAAAAAGCCTAAGTGCCCACGGATCAAAAAACTACGGTACATTTACACAATGGAATGCAGCAGAAGGAAAAAAGGAGCTCCTACTCTTCATGACAGCATGGATGAAACTGGAGAGTATTATGCTAAGTGAAATAAGCCAGGAGGTATAAGACAAATACCTTATAATTTCACCTATAAGTGGAACCTAATGAACAAAAAAACCAAACAAGCCAAATAGAACCAGAGGTTTGGAAACAAGGAACAAACTGACAGTGACCAGAGGGGAGAAGGGAGGGAGATAAGGTAGGAAAGAAGGGGAAGGGCCTAGTTAAAGAACAAGTATAAATGACCCATGGACATGGACAACAGGGTGGGAATTGACTATAGGAGTGGGGGAGGGGGCGAGGGAAGGGGAGAGTAATAGGGGAAAATTGGGACAACTGTAACAGAACAACAATAAAATAAAACAAAAGTAAAAAACAAAGGTGTGTAGAGGAAAGATGCAACTTGGTGTATGAGCCCACAGTTCACTCCAGCTGCGCTGGCCCTGGATGCGGGGCAGCATGTTCAGTCCCAGACAAGTCTGTGAGTGGGATGTCAGCATTCCTAATATCATCCTTCTTTCAGCCTGGAATAACTTAGAAGTGGGTTAAGATGAGAATTTCTTTCTGGCAGACAGTCAGCAGACATCCTTCGCCCTTTAAAAATGCCTGTAGAATAGGGACGCTGTTATGGAAATTAGTTAGCAGCTGCTGTACACGGGTGTTTAGGAAATTAATATTACTCCCATTATGCAGCACAGAAGCAGAATCTTAATGAAGAACAGGAACTACAGGCACATTGACCCCTTCCCCTTATCAGAGAAATCTCAGAATGCATAAGTTTCTTTGAGAAAACTTCTCATTTCTACTAGGCTCCTATATGCCTATTAGTGACAAAAATAGCACATTCACAACCCAAAGGAGCAAATATTTCAGAGCATATTGTATTAAAATATGACAGTGTCAGCTAAACCATTATCTATACTTATTTCTCATTATTAATTCCTAACAACTAGCTGTTCTTTGTTGCATGGTAATGGGATTTACGGTACTATGAGAAATGCTTTTAAGTCATCAAGTGTCAGACTTGTTGATGCATATTCCGTTAGTGATGATTGGTATTTGCACTACAGACTGCTGGGGATGTGCCCTGCCCGGGTACAGGGCAACAGGGTGTGGGGTGGGATGGGAGTAAGAGGAGGGGTGTGCTGGGGAAGGAGGAAATGACCAAGGGATTCCATCCAGAGAAGCCTGGCTTTGCCAAGCTGAACGTAGAACCACCTACCAAAGTGGATGCAAATCCACTTTGAGTTTCAGGTAATTCTGGAAGGCAAGGAGGCTGTAGGCCTCAGGGCCTCAGGGATAAGATCTCAGATATGTGAGGCCCCTGGGGAAAGGATGCAGAGGCACATTTGGATAAAGAAGGTAGATAGCAGTCAAGGGGGGAGGGGCAGTGAGGGGATAAAATGAATCAGGCTTTCAGGTGGCAGGATAGTGTAATGAAAAGAAACTGGCAGAACCTTATTTTCCTCCTCCTCCTCCTTTCTTTTTTTGATTTAGAGCTAAGCCCCTAAAGGAAGGCAGCTGCCTCAGGTTCCCCCAGAGGTGGATCCTGGTTACACTGGTTAGGGAGTGGAAGATTGAGATACAAAAAGGAAGGACACATACAAAACATGTTGTCTGGCAAGTTACCAATAACAGAGCTTCACTGGGCCACACACTAGGAGCCAGTGTAGATCACATACCCCATAGTCATCCTACAGAGTGAGGGATTTGGGGTATTTATATACCAAGCCCCAGATCTGAGGGATATTCCCAAGGGTATAAGTTTCCTGACACTCTGGCCTGGGTTCTTAGACAAAAGAGGCTCAGGAGGCCAAAGCAACTTCTCAGTCAGAGGATGCAGCGTCTGGCCATTAGGAATCAGGCTGTCATGTTGAATGCGGTGTGACCCAGAAGGGAGTGGGTGGGCCCCTGCAAAGTCTACTTCGTTACCACCCAGTGAATTCTTGAAATCAGTGCTGAGACTCATGGGGTTAACCCTAGAGCACGGGTCCTGGAAGCAGTTCTAAATAATCAGTGAAGGTGTTTCTTCTTTAAAACATTCCAATGTAATTTTACCTCCTCGATCTTAGATACCAGTTTTTTTAAAAAAACCAGAATGTGTTTAGTTTATGTAAATTATTTTTTAACGTATTATATTAAATTTAAAATAGCCTATTCTTTTACCCATGACTTAACTAAAATTAATCTCACTCTCAAAACAGGAGTCTCCAGAAGGAAATTGTATTCATAGATCCAAGAGCAAATATGCTGACATTAAAAATTTTCCAAAATACCAGGGGTCCCACTTGGATTTAACTATCTCATAAAAAACCCTCACGTTTCCCTGATTGCTGTTTATGATGAAAGCTACTAAGTTGGACAAGAAGGAGAGATAGATACAGGCCCTCAGGACGAAAATAAACCAAAGCGCCACCCACAGAAGCAAAATATGACTTGAAACTTAATAATACAGTCAGAAAGCTTGAAGGAAACTTGAAGACGTATGACCTCACCCATCATTTTACCCATGACTACATTTAATTTTTATGGTATATAAGGTTAAAGCACTGTTCAATTTAATGACATTTATCTAAATAGTTGGTATTTTGGAAATCCAAAAAAGGAGCAAGAGATTGAGGGGATATGTAGCTTTTTAACAGGTTGGGCTACATTTGGGCAAAGGCGTTAGGATCTCCCGTTTAACAGAGCGACAGGCTTGCATGCCATCTTCTCCCTCTCTCCTCATTCATTCTGCTGCTCATTAAAATGTCATTTGGCTGAGTTATGAACCTTCTGGTTTTCAGTTTTCTTCAGCTACAGAATGGAATCATAACACTTCACCCCCCTTCTACTCTTCCAGCTTCCCCTAGCATTGATATAAGGATTAAATGACGTAATATACATAAAGCGCTTAGTTTGGTGCTTATCAGATTAGTGCTTGTTGTATCTTTTTACTATGTTCATGACTTTAGCGTGTCCATTCATTCATATGTTCAGCAAATGTTTACTGAGCATCTACTATATGTTAGTTACTGTTCAAGGCTCTTGGGCTACATCAATGAACAAAGTAGACAAAGATCCTTGTTCTTTTTGTCTTTACATTCTAGTGAGGAGGGGAGGCTGTGGACAGTAAGCAAATGACACAGCAGCTAAGTAAACTATGCAGAAAGTTAGAATATAAGTGTTAGGGAAGAAAGAAAAAGGAAAGCAAGGGAAATGGGATTAAAGTGGCCAAGGATGACACTTTGCAATTTTGCATGTGGTGGTCAGGGTGGGCTTTATTGAGAAGGTGGTATTAGAACAAAGATTTGAAGGATGTAAAGGTGTGAGCATGTGGGTATCTGGGAAAGAGTGTTCCAGGCAGAGGGAACAGCCAGTGCAAAGATCTGAGGACTCTGCGTGATTGAGGAATAGAAAGAAAGTCAGTTGGGCTAAAGCAGCATAAGCAAGGGTTGGAGGGAGGGAGGCAGGTGAGGAATGAGAAGCCAGAGAGATAATTTTTAGGGCGGAAAGAACAAGTTGATCATGCAGAGCCTTCTATGCCATTGTGAGGATTTGGCTTTTATGCTGAGTGACAAGGGAAGTCAGTATGAGGTTTTGATATCAAGAAGGGCGTGATCTGAATTACCTTTGAAAAAAATCCTTAGGCTGCTGTGTTCCGAATAGACTTTTTTGGAGAAAAGGTCGAAGTGGGAGACCTGTTAGTAGGTGATTGCAGGCATTTGGGTGACAGATGGTGGTGGTTGGAATCCGGGTGGAAGCACGGGAGGTAGTGAGAAGTGGTTGGATTCTGGTCATAATTTGAAAGGGGTCCGAGAAGATTTTCTGATAAAGGGATGCAGAGTGTCAACGGGATAGAACAAAGAACTTACCATGCCAGGACAATGATCAGTTCATTTTTTTAGTGGCTGCATCAGATACCATTATGCAGATGTACCAATTCATTCAATGTTTCTCTTTTAATGGAAATTTAGGTTAGTCACAGTTTTGATATAGTTGACATTACACACAATGCTGGGATGGACAGTTCTTTTGTGCCCATGTATAAATATTTCTATAGACTGGGTCTCTAGAAGTAGAATTGTTGAGTAGAAAGGGATACGCATTTACAATCTTGATGGATTTAGCCAATTGACACCCCCAATGTTGGTATCAATATATTTACCCACCAGGAGGGTCTGGCAGTGAGCAGGTCTCCCCATGGATGCAACGTTTATTATGATTCTATGAGTTTTTGACTCTCTCTAATATCTCTCATGCGGTAAATTATAATAGGATTATTTTGAAAATTGCTACCGACTGAGTTGCCTGGTACATCTGGGTCTTCTCTACCCCACTAGATTTGTTACCAGATATTAAACATTAGCAAACTTTGGAGACTGTTCTAAAATGAAGCAGTTAGGTATCATTTCTTTTAGAGAGGAGGCTGATGACATTCTAATGACAAAGCTGTGAAGTGTTACAACATTACTTAAAGGTCACCAGATGTGGGATTAAATTGTCACTAATCTATTTTTTTATGCCAATGTGTAATTGATAATTCAAGGGGAGCGGGTATCTTTATTAGTTAATGTCACAGTGTTCAATAATTGTTGTATTTATTATTTCCCCATCTGAAATTAAAATCCTGATTGGCAAGGAAGCACTTTATGAGTACGGGGAGCTCTTCTGACATTTAATATAATCTTCCAATAAGTCAGATGGGTAGATGAAAGCTCTGGACAAAGTGCTATTAAATCAAATGCAAGAAAGACATTACTTTGTAAATAACCGTGGCGATTAAAGCTTTGTTTCAGATCATTAAAAGTGTGTTATTCCATCCAGCATTGCCTTCTCCCTCACACTGTTCAGTAGGAGATACCTCAGTTCAAAGAAGCAAAGAGAAAGGAAAGATATACATTTAGAGGGACACCTAAATAGACTAGAAATCTGGTAAATACATTAGAGAAGGCTGAGCTACATCTGCCTGCAGGTCCTTTGGGAGTGAGATTGTGCCCACAGCTATCATGGTGCTTCTGGAACTTTCTCATGGAATCTGCTCTGTAGGCTGAAGATTTATGTAAAGGCCGTTTTAGCATTGCCTCTGCCTTTGGACCAGTCAGGTCTTATTGACCAAGGTGCAGGTTTAAGAACTCGGCGTGGTCTCATTTAGGCAACATCCAACTTCTGCCAAGCATCCGGCCCCTGCAGCGTCAGCATTATTGCTCCTACAATTAAGGATGGCTGCCTGTGAGAGGCTCCCTGCCGCAGCCACCTCCCCAGTCCATCCATTTCCCCTCACCCAGCACGCCAGCTCCTGGCTCATTTCAGCTTTCATTAGCCTCTGCGGCTCCTGGGTGTGAAGGTGCACTCACCTAATCTCTGCCATTCTGGAGTGCAAAATAAAACACTCCTCTGTTTGGGTCCTGGGTCTTGTCACTCAAGTATTTAACTGGAGCTTGAAAAACTGGGTTTCTTATATGCAGGTCAGTCCCATCAGGGAGGGAATCATCAAAAACCTGATGTTCTCTGTGTTGACATGTCTCTCTCTGAAAGGGGATGGGATCTACCCACCCCATCATCACATACTTAGGGATAATGAATGAGAAAATATGCAGTAGCCTGTTTTGGGGTCAGTTTGGACGGATCACTTGGGTGTATGCCCGACGGGTCTGATTGTGAAGACAGTGGCAATAGCTGATCTGGGCCAAGTTGTTGGATTATTATGGAAGTCACTACTTTCCGCCTGATTTAAATCATTGCTGGATGAGTGTATCATATATCACATATTGGCTTAAGTGAAAACAAATTGGTTTATGTGACCATAGAGTCCAACTGCTGGCACAGGTGGCTCCAGAAGTGCACATGAGGTGTGCAGGAGTCTTTCTTCCCCAGTTCCAGGTCCTTTCTGCAGGCGGGGTCTTCCCATATAAAGGCAAAGTGGTAACTTAGCAACTACCAGCTCCTAGTCATCCTGTGCAGAAAAGGACTGTCTTCTCTAATAATTCTAGCTAATAGTCTGAGTCTGCCTTCCATCATTCTGCCTTCAACTGCATTGCCCGCCCTTGGGCAATCACAAGGGCTAAGAAGATGTGGCACCATTCTGATTGGCCAGACCGAGGACCCATGCCCATCTCTGAAACCACAGAGGAGTCAGTCCTACCCAGTGCACACGGTCTGAGAGAGGGGGAGAAGTGGTTTCTAAAAGAAAATTGGGGAGGTATTTCCAGAAATGGGGATGCATGCTGGGTAGGGAAAATGGACAGGTATGAAGTCTAATATGTAAGTCAGTCAGGCCCCAGGCTCCTGAGAACATCGGTGACCTGGGTAGCACTGCAATGGGTGCCTGCAAATTTAAAGAAGATAATGGAAAACAGTTCACGCAGGGCATTTTATAGGAGATAAAACTGAGTTAATTAGTAGCAGGATAAAATGAAATAAGGTTTGGCATGTAGTGAACACACAATCAGTGACTGAGATTTTAGTGGTTTATCATTGTCTGGATGCTTTTGCGCATACAGGGTGGGACAAAAGGTTTACAGTTGTGAGTACATGAAGCAGTTTATTCTTATATTATTGTTTATTATTGTATCACTTTCCACATGAACAACTATAAACCCATGTTTGCCCCACCCTGTATGCATATTTTATTAAATTTATCATGTAAATTTATGAAAATTTCTCATGCACAGTCTTATCCTATAAACAAAGATCCATAGGCGCAGTTTGGAGTCCCAGACTAGATGGCTCGCTAAAATGAGAACTGGGAGGATGGATGAGGGCCTGTAGCTGGGAGGGGAGAGAGCTGATGGACTTGGAGAAGGGGGCTAGAATTGAATGAGGGGTTACAGTCAAAGGGAAATAAATTTTTTTTCCTACAGAAAGATGTTTATTTTACAAGAAATGGTCCTTGGGGACAGAACAGAATCCTACCAGAACACAGACCTGCTTGACTCTTTCTGGAAATTGTTAGAAGGAGCAAGAGGAAGCAGGCTTTGGAAATCAATAAATGGGGAGCCGAGACCTGGGACTTGATTTCTTTTAGTTATCTGCTTAGCCCTTTCCTGAAGGGCAGCAGATGTTTCTGGGTGGACTTGAGTTTTGCAATTAATTTTGAAGACCCAGTAACTCCATGAAGCTCAGAACTCTTTGCAGGTGAGACAAACCTGGGCCTGTTCAGATTTTTGTAAATGGCTATTTTTGTATTTATTGTTGGTAAAGCAACTTCCTAAAATCTTTCTTGTCTCAAAATCTTCCCATGCATATGCAGGCCTGCAAAGGAGCAGCAGCGCCTGCAGACCCAGGGCCGGGAGTTTGGATAAGAGAACAGTTGGGGGATCTTTTTCTTGCTTCTTTTATGTATTCGTGTCATCTTGATGAAGCATCTTTTCTAGGAGAGTCAGGACCTGAGTGACACAGCAAGGCTCACAGGGCACAAAATTTAAGGAGGTGTTCACTCTCAGGGTTGGTGCCTGAGAGTGATTGGCCCCTTAGATTTTATACCCAAGGAGCCTCTGTTGCTTTGCCCCAGTTCTGGCCCTGCTTTTACAGGCCAAGTTCTGAGTAAGGTGTTAGAGAGCCAAAGATAGGTCAGGCTGTGGTGAGCAAGGGAGCATCCCCGAAAGGAGTCACTCACACAGGCTTGTGTCTTTCCACAATGCCAGGGTTGTTAGGGAGACCTCCCCAGTAAGCCAGCAGAGTCACATGCCGGTTACACACAGGGAGGGGGAGCTCATGTGACAGAAGCCAGCAGAGTGATGGTGCTGTGAAAGTCCCAGTCACTGGTGGTGTCTGCAGGTGGAGAGGTGGGCGTGGGTCTCAAGCCAAGAGGCTGCAGTGGCACCACACAATCAGTGGGGTGGGTGTCTCCCAGGGCTCCCAGTGTGACTCGTGGTACAGCCAAGATTGAGCACTGAATGGTTGAAGGTCTGATTATTTCTTATAGCCCACCAGGGGTGGAGGTCCCACTCATATCATGTTTAGAGGGAGTGCTTATCCAACTGTCCAGACTTGTGGTTTTGGGCCTTCTGAGTGCCTCCTAAGGGCATTCCATTATACCCCATCACCTCAGTCTTGTCATCGCACTTGACATAGCTGTCATGGCTGACAGTGACTCTGTGCTGGATTATCAAAGGTGTTGAAAAAGTCCACCCTTGCTCTATACAGGCTTAATCTCTGATCACAGTGAGTTTCCTGCCTAGCAAGTCTATGGATGGTGAAGGTAATAAGCCCTGGGAAGTATTAGGTCCACCTGAAGCTCACATGGAAGAGGTGCAAAAGCGAGAAACTACAGGTTCTCGGATTCTTAAAGCCCCGGGGTGGGAGCTGCAGTTGGTAGAGAGAAGCACAGGCATCTAAAATGGCCTGGGGGCTGCTTTCTGGTACTTGCATCGGAGTCGTCCCGGCCACTTACTGCTTTTAAAGCAAAATATTCGAGGTCATGCTCCCACTGCTATTATTAGTATTATTAACATTATTGTCTAACAGGACAAACCATATCATAACAAGGGCCACAATAACCATTTGTAATAATACTGAAAAATATAGCTGATCTTTGCTGACTGTATAATAAATGCATTATCCCGTTTAGTCCTCACAGCAACCCTTTGAGGTAGGAGGAAGTAATATTTCTGTTCTACAGAAGGAGAAATTGAAGTTCGGAGATGTCAAGTCCTCTTGTTTCAAAAACTCGACTAAGGGCAAATCAAATTTCTTTACAAAGTCTCTTGGCTCTCTGAGGTGAAGACTGAAAGGAGAAACGCAGCCATCTGTAGTCTGAAAACCCCCATTTCCTTCACCACAGCCCACCTCTCACCCTTCCTCCCTCGCGCCTGCGCGGCAGAACTGACCTGGGAGAGAAAATAGAAAGGCAGTGGAAATTGCTGTCACTTCTGCACTATCCTCAGGGAACAGGAGAGCAGTGACTGCCACACTGGGTCAGCCAGACAGGCCCGGGGTTTCTGTTCTTCTATGTTAATTAGAAAGCAGACTCTTAAGAGCCAATTTTGACTAAGAACTCTATGTCCAATTTTCTCCTGGCCCTGATTGTGAACAGCCTGATCAATATTAAATCTAATTTACAATGATGGCCCCTGTGAAGCTGGCAAATGTTATGTCAACATACCGTAATGACTTCGGCTTCCTGAGCACACTTGTTAGCGCGGCCGCATCTGCCGCCACCACTCCTAACCGCTGCCACCTCTAAAGCCACGTCTGTGATAACGGCCCCCAAGTTCTCCTGCTTTCTTTCCACCCACAGAGGCCCCCGTCCTGTCAATCCTTGTTGCCTCGTTTCTATCTGATAAACTCCAGAAAGGAAGGAGAACACAATTAATTTTCCTCCCATAACTGATGAACCAAAGAAAAAAATAATTGCTACTCAGTTTTAATAATGGCAAATTTTATAAAATTTCCATAAAGACAATTTGGAAAGGAGCGTGGGGATTATTTCTCCACGGGGGGCCCAACTGGTTTGCATTGTTTCATAATGTTTATGTTATTACTATTCCATGTCGTCTGCATTTGCATCCCACTGTCTCCAGGGCAAGTTCTTGCAACTAATTTTTGAGGCACCGAATAAAGGAGCTGTAACAGGAGCAGGGCTCATCTTTCCTCATCTCAGGGGAGAGATGGTGCTGGAGAGAGGCGCGAGGTTCCAGAGGTTTCTGAAAGCCAGGACGCAGAGAGCGCTCATGTCGCCTGCCCTCCTGCCTGAAACACTTCTTGGGCGTTTGTTGTTTGTGACGAACGGTCAAAACTCCTTAGTTCTTACCTCTCAGGCTGCTTCAGACAGCACACCTCCACTGTCTGCTCCTACCAGCGGGCCTTCCACAGTCTCTTATATTTGCCACATCCCCCCTCCCTGTGACAGGGATTGGGTATTTGCTGGTTCCTTTGCCTGGAAGATTGTTCCCTTTCCTCCTTCCCAAAGAAAGGCTTCTTCACTGTCCAAATATCAGCCCTCCACCTGTCTTTTCCTCCAGGTCCCCCTACCAGGTCGAGTCTTCCCTTTATCCATCCTCATTGCCGCCTCTTCTTTGTCTCACTGGCAACTCCGTATCTGTTGGTGCGATTATGTGATTAGAGCCAGCCTCTTCACTCAGACGTAAACTATGTGAGTGGAGTGGCCTTGTCTGTCTCAGCGCACCCATTTACCCCTTTTTGGTGGAGCTCAGCCTGGAAGTTGAGCATGATGTGGTAGTGGGGCATCGTTTCACCTCTACTGAAAGAGAGAATTAATATATCTATATTAGTTCAGTGCTGGTTTGACTACTGTAACAAAACAACATAATAGTGAACTTAAAACAGTGATTTTATTCCTCTCTGAGTTTAAGGTGATATGGGTACTTTACAGTGTCAAGAATCTGGCCTGCTTTTCTCCATTTCATTCATTTAACTAACAGATTAGTCATCTGCTTTGCTTCAGGCCTGGAGAACGCAGTAGTGAAAGAAAGGGAAGACATCCCTGTCTTCATGGAGCTGATATTCTAGTGGGATCAACAAGGCAACTGGACATTATAAAAAGTAGCATGTTCAGCATGTTATAGGGGGTTAAGTGCTGTGGGGAAAAGTAAAGCAAGTGTAGGGGGAGGAAGAATTGGGGGAGAGGATACTGTTGATATTCTCAACCAGTGGTCAGAGGATATCTCACTGGAAAGGTGGTATTTAGTAAAGACCTAGAGAGAGTGAGGGAGTGAGGCACGAGGATTTGTGGGGAGAGTTTTCAGCAATACAAAGGCCCTCTGGCAAGAGAATGTCTGCCTTGCTGGGAACAGCAAAGAGGCCAGTGACCTCGTGTGGAGTGGTTAATGGGAGAGCAGTGGCAGCTGAGGCCAGAGAGTTTATGCAAGGCTGGATCACAGAGAGCCCCAAAGGTCATTGCTGGGACCTTGGCTTGCTGCTCTGTTCTCCTTCCTCGTAATTTGCATCTTATAGGCAAGACGGTTGCCCAAGATCCTGGCATTCTAGCTAATGGCAAGAAGGGAAGGGGATCAGGTGGGCCTTTCTTTCCAGGCTCAAGTTGGAAGCTGAACACATTGTTTCCTCTCATATCCCATTAGACAAACTAGTTACATACATGGTCATACAGTTGCAAGGAAGACTGTGGGGTAAGTCTCATTCTTCATGACGAGGAACCAGCTAAAGCTCAGGGATTCTTGTAGTTATGAAAGAAGGGGTGAAAGATCTTTGAAAACAGTTATAGACTCTGCCACACCTCCTTCTTTGAAAAATGAAAATATGAAGTTAGAAATCTGTTTATCCTTTTAATAATGAGATCTGCTTTCCTTCCATTAAAGGAAACATACAGTGCAAATCTTTTTTGCCATAAAAAGTTTGGGGGAAATGTACTGAAAATCCTTTTTTGTTTTGTTGTAGAAGCTACATTTATGGCCCAGTGAACTGAACAAGAAGCCTGGTTGGGCTAATCAGTTAATTAAGGAAAAATATCCAGGAAGGGTTAAGTGAAACTATTTTCTCCTCTATCATAAATGACATAAATTTTGTTTTTATGTCTCTTGCTATGTGATGTAAAAATATATGAATTCTCTCATTAAGCTGTATTGCTAAAGAATCTGGCTTTACCCACCTACAGATCTGTGTAGACACCAAGTTTTGTGAAGCTTGTCTGACTTAGATGATGATGGAAGGTCCAAAACAAGATTAATGTAAAAAATAATGTGGTTTATAAATTGAACTTACTGTCGATTCAGAAATAAATTAATCAACAAGGAACTTACTAGGTTTTACTTCCTTGGCCCAGAACAAAGGGGCCTTTTTTTCCCGTCTAAAACTACACAAATCATAATTTAATTTCTGGTGCTTAAGACAGAAATTCTCTCCATGGCTTCCCCGCTGCAGTGGCTTCAAAACAAGTGCTTGTCACATCCCAAATCAAACCACAACTTAGAGTCATGCTGTATTTATTCTTTGGTAGTTAATGTTGAACAAATGAAGGAACTCTGCAAGGCTGAGTTGTTTTCTAATCATTAGAATCTCAGGGTTGGCAAGAAGCTGAAGACTAGGCAGCCAGTTCTTAACACTCAGCATCTTTCTTGGCTTGAACACTTTCAGTGATATGGGACTCGTCATCTTATTCAGTGGTCTGTTCTGTTGTCACACAGCACAGACAATTAGAACATTTTTGTTTTCTTGAGCCACGCTTTTTGTTTTCCTCCAATAGATCCAAGTTTTTCTCAGTGTGACCAATACAAGGCAACGTTTATATACTCTTTCTATGACAACTTTTCTCCTGAGAAGGGGCAGGGAAACCAAGAGTTGGTCCCTCCAAACTCCCTGCTGTGCCTTAGTAAGCAGGGAGCTCCAGGACGGAGAGCCTTTGACTTTGGATAGCAGATCGAAGCCGTTGGGTCAGCTCTGAAAATGAAGCAGGGAGACTTCATGACTTAGGGTTTCATCACACACTTGCTGTCTGTCTTTGGCAAAGTCTCTACTAATAATAGTTAATTGCTACAGATTATAAATTCTTAGTATGATAGAAACTGTGCTCAGATATTTATGTACATTTTCTTATTTAATCCTCATATGACACTAATGGTAATTACTACTATTATCCTCATTTTACAGATGAAACTAAAGTTCAAAGAGATTAAAGAGCCTACCCCAGGTCACTGTGACAATATATATGTGCTTTCAACTGCTATACTGAGCTTCCTCCCTCCACTTGCTCCTGAAACAATGAATAATGAGGTACACCTACTTATGTATGGGAACCACAGAAAAAGTAGGTGGTTGTGGAAGAATGTTGCCAAAACAAACAAACAAACAAACAAACCCCAAGACAGGTTAGAGCTCAGTTACTATAATTAGGATGTAAAGATAGCTTGTATATGTTGGCAGTTTGGGGGATGAGTGGAACTTGATTGGCCACAAAACTGCAACTGAATTTACACAGTTGAGTGGCTTCATCATAGCGGCATGCAGGGCTTGAAAATCCTGGGACGCAGTCAGACTTTTTGGTTTGGGTCCACATGGCTCTGAAGTTAGCCAGAGGAAGGACCTGATTTCAGTGATTTTAGGATGACGTAGATTATAACAGCAGAACAGATTATAACAGATGCTGATTTAACAGCAGCATCTTAGAAAAGATGGAGATGCAACAATCAATGTTCACATTAATTTTTAGGTACTTTAATAATTCAGAAATGTTAAAATATAAAAATGAAAGTATAGAAAATGCTATAGTAAGTATAGTAAATAAGACCCTAACTCAGCTGCATGGTGAATGATTAAGACCAGAACTTTAAAAAAAGTGGGGTGGAAAAAGCCTATTTATTGAATACAATAGAAAAAAAGAAGCAGATGGTACTAACTCCCTACTTGTCATTATTCCACTTCTGTTTCTAATCAGAGCCTTCTTCTTCTTGGGGCAGGTGGTGCTGATGGTGGACGGGATGGAGGATTTCCTCTTGAACATCAAGATTAATGACCCTGGGTCTGGAATTGAGTCTCAAGACATCATCTGAGCCAGATGGATGGGTCCAGTTCAGGGGTCTTACAGAGCAGGACAGGCCCACATGATCTGGGGCTTCATTCAGAAGTGGCATTATCTCTTCATCTCTTGGAGGGCATCTAGGTTTTTGGCCCAGGACAGTAAGTTTGAAGTTTCCCCCAAATCTTGTAGCTTGCTGAGTGGAAATCACTGACACAGAGTCTTCATTTCTGAAGGTTCCAGAGGAGAGAGGGAGGGAAAGAGACCTGGGAACAGGCCACTGAACCGAGACAGTGAGGCTACACCTAGAGGGCACAGTTACGGCCCCTTCCCTGTCCCCTCAAACCTAAGACAAATAGTCCAATCGAATGGAAAGTGTGTCAGTGGAAATACAACGCTTTGACATTATCCTGTTGCTAAGGTTACTTCAGAGATAGAGAAGTTTCAAATAGATTATTGGTATGTGAGCCTGAGGACTTTAAGCTACCCATGGAAAACATAACCATTAGGATAATACTATAATATATTACATTTTCATTCCATGTGGTTCAATTTTCTTAATATCAATAACATAGATTTTAATTGTTATAAACTTAGTGTCTGAGTGGGCAAGAAATACATCTCTTTGCAAGAAAATGTTGATGCAATAATTGTTAACATAAGGGGGAGTGGGTTTTAAGCTCTTCTGTGTAGCCACAAGTTGCCTCCCCTCAGTGATATAAATGCTGAGCTAACTTCCTTATTTTCTAATGAGACGAGTTAAAATAGGGAAATTAAGCTTGGGCTCACGCCGTGGCTGAGACAGTGGGCATGTGTCAAGGGTGCCGAGGGGCAGGCTGCTTTTTTTACTGTAGAGGAGTCAGAGACTTGCTTGATGAAGTTGAATGTTTTAGTCTATCTGTAGTGTTTTCACGAACATTTTCATCAAATGGTCTCCAAATACTTGCAGCAAAGTTTACCTCAAAACCAGGACACCAAGGAAAGACACAGATTTATGGAGAGGCTACTTTGAACTCCTGGTATTACAATCATCACAAAAGAATGAGCAAGACTTTTAATAACAAACCAATAACCTTCTGGGACCTTTAACTTTTTAATTAAGAGAAAGAAATAAGAGGCGAAAGCTGCTGAGGGAAGAGAGAACAGAAAGAGAATAGGTTCATGAGTTGAGATATTAGGTTTTCCTCCTTTTAAGTTAGGAGCAAAATCTATAAAAATCACAAAGTCCTTGTTTCTTGTTCTTTTTGAAAGTGCAATCACATGTCTGTTTTTTGCCAATTAATATCACAAACATCTTACATTTCACAAGGTCCCTAAAAGTCTCCCTTAATTTAAGATAAGACATGAGAGACACACAAGCTATTCTTGATAGAAACTCAAATGACCTGTGCACCCATTCAAACGCACAATGAGCTTAGGCAGAACACTGTGCTACTGTGTCAATTATCCTCACTGAATAGCATTCCTGCCCCCCTTTTGTGTGTCTTTTTGGGATAAGAGTGTATATTGCCCTTATTAATCCTACAGAATTACTTTTTCCCTGCTCCTTAGGAAATCTAGCAAATGCAGACAGTTTCAGCGAGTTAACACACACAAAAAATCTAATTTCCACTTGAGCAGCTCTGAGGTTAGGTCAGCAGGAAAAAAAAACTGCAGTAGCTTGTTTTGATGAATATTTTATAAGCTGCACTATGTAATGAAAGATGCATTTAAAAATGGGCAAGATGCTAGTTAAGAAAATGTCTTATTATTTAATTATCATGCATATACGAGTTGAGTTTTGAGTATAATGAAAGAATGAACCAGACCACAGACGAGCTTGATTTTGGGGTCTTTAGACTCTTTTCATTCTTTTCACCATAGATCTTCCATCATGGCTCCAACTGCTGACTTGTACAATCGATGAGTCAATGGGGTGATTACAGAGCTTGACCCATGTGGCGATTATTTAGTGGCCTCAATGGACAAGAGAAATCTTTAAAAAGCTTCTCATTAGCACACCCAGTCAATGAAATTGCAAACCTCATTATTTGAGTCACAGTCAGAAAAGTACAGACCAATATAACCCCCAAATGACATCTTGGCAGTTTTTGGAGCTTCTTATACCCAGAGTTCAGAATTATATTCACCATGATCTACAACAACAACAACAACAACAACAACAATTATGGTGACAACAAAAACTACCCTAAAAATAGCAGAAGCATTTATTGAGCATTTACTGTGTTCCAGCATAGTACTAAGTGCCTTACATGCATTATTTCTCCCAGTTCTCAAATAACTCTATGAGACAGGTACTGTTATTATGTTTATTTTATAGCTAGGAAAAATGAGGTTTAAGGATGCTTAGCTAGCAAGTGATTGAATAGACTCCAAAGTGAGCAGGCTTTGCTGGAATGAAGACCCATAATCCCACCTCTTGTCTTTTCTAACAAAACTATAGTTTTTACAGATTTTTATTTACTCTTTTATTTTACTGTTGTTCTATTACAGTAGTCCCAATTTCCTCCCCATTACCCTCCCCTGCCTCACCTACCTCCCGTTCCCACAGTCAATCCCCACCCTGTTGTCCACGTCCATTGGTCATCCATACATGTTCCTTGACTAGACCCTTCCATGCTCTCCTCCCTTCCCCCCACCCTCTCCCCTCTGGCCACTGTCAGTCTGTTCCTTGTTTCCATGCCTGTGGTTCTATTTTGCTCATCTCTTTGTTTGAACAAAACCATTGTGTCCAATGGAAAGATAACACATGTTTATAAGAGAAATTATAACACTAATTTTGCCATCAGCTGCACATTCCTTAGACCTTTAGGAGAGGTCACAATGGATCTTTCTAGCCAGTGGAATTATGGGAAGTGTGACAGAAAGAAAAGCAGATTAGTTCTGTGTCCTGAGTTCTAGCACTAGTTCCCTCCATAACAAGCTGTGTGACCTCGTCCATCACTTCACCTCTCTTATTCTTTGTGATTGATTCTTGAAAACAATGATTATAATATTTGTTCTCTCTCCTTGCAGGGTTGTGTTAAGGAAAAAATGTGATGAAGTACCTGAAAGCTCTTGGAAGAGCTTCAAGTGTTATGTAAATGAAAGGTGGTAATTAAAAACCTCCAGAGGGCAGCCTATCTCAGTCATCAATTATCATGTTTTCTTCCTTGTCAGGAAACCTGTATTTTTCACGCTTCTTATAGATAGCTCTGTGCAAAATTTTTGTTTAGAAATGTGTGAAGAAAGGATCATCCTGACAGCTCAAAACCTATTTATAATAAGAAATAACTACATATAAATTGATGAAACCAAAGGCAGATGCATTCTCATGTGAAATTGTGAAAATTCATACCTCTATTTATTGGTTTTTATATTTAGTTATAAGAGATGGAATATTTAACTGTCATAACATACTTAAAGCCCCGCTCTCTAAATAAGAAAGTGGTATAGGAATTGACTTATTATTAGCTGGAAAGCAGAAAAAGACTTTAGGGGAAGAAATATGAGCAATATAAACAGCAAAAAGCTTGGTATGTTCCCAAACTTTGGAAATGTGGGTGTGAGGATAAACTTGTGAAGTTTGAATTCGTCTTTGCTCACATTATATTTTTTATGAAATCTAGTTATATTCTTTTTTAAATGTATTTTATTGATTATGCCATTATAGTTGTCCCATTCCCCCCTGTATTCCCCTCCAACCTACACACCCCCTCCCACCCGCATACCCCCACCCCCACACTTTAGTTCATG
>CM052539.1:15709234-15728239 GCA_028533065.1 Trachops cirrhosus
ATTGATTGGCTTGTTGAGAAGTTGAGACTGGGTAAAGGCAAAATAACACCTGGACAGTCAGGATTTGATGGGGAAAAAAATTTGAATTCACCATTTTAAATATATCAAGGCATGTTGAATTACAGTCTAACATAACTGGGGAGGTTAAGTCTACCACAGATAGCATGCCACTGAAATCACAGCATGTGCATGTCCTTTATCAGCCGTAAGGAATTTTTGCATTCCAGGAAAGGGTCAGGAAGTATTTGATTCACAGTCATCCAAAACATCAAAATCTCAATGTAAGAAATAATATTTATGAAAAGTCTAAATTCTATGATTTATTGTCAGATTTAAGCAGGTCTATCAGGGAGCCTTAATTTAGACCAGCTGGTCCCTCATAAAGTTTACTTTCAGTGATTTAGGTTTAGCATCTGCCATAGAAGTGCATTGCTGTATTTGTGGTAGGGATCCTGTTTTTCTCAGAGCTCAGCCTGACCATATCCTTACAACTCTTAAATCTCTCCTTCGTACTGTGAGCAGAGATATATTTTTAATGATTGTGCATAACCGTGCTATTCCCCTACACAATAATCTTAACTGGGTCTAGATTAACTGCAGAAGCAAATCCAAGATTTTTTTCAAGCCATTCAAAGTCCTTCAGGCTTACCTGCCTGCCTCGCCTTTTGCCTCTAGCATCCTGAACCTCTCTCTGCTCCAGCAATGCTGAATGTGCAAACACAGTTCCTTCAGCTGGCAGTCTCCACCCAACAGGTCCTCCACATCATCCATCCTTGAAGCCTCAACTCAAAATACTGATCCTTTGTAAGATGACCTGCCTCCCCACAGCTTAGTGCTTCTTTGTTGTGCTTCAATCCCAAATGCAAGCAGCTTTTACTTTTTTGTAATTGCTTTTTTGTTGTTCTTTTATTTCCTTTTGTCAATGTCTCCCCTCTAAACTTCAAGCCCAAGGAAGGCAGGACTGGCTTCCCTTTCACATCCCAGATCCCAGAGCCCTGTGCAGCACCTGGGCTCTGGTTACTGGTCCTTTTCTCTCTGTTGCATGCAGGCTGGCACCTTCCCCTTGTTCTTTTTTCTTCTGGTCTTCATCTTTAAAAGGGCTTGTTAACACCACAGCCAAGTGCTAGGAACAGTTGGAAGACCAGCTCTGACACATTCTAAACTATTTTTTGGAAGAGTGTGCAGTCTTCTGATGGAAGTACTTGTCCAAGAATTCACCTCCGGTCTGATTTTGTGTGACATTTCCCATCATGTAGAACATGATTAGCTGTCTTTTCAAGTGCTCCTTTAGGCCAAGTCTGTTGCTGAGATTTAGTTTAGTCCAGTGTGAGTCAGAGCCAGGCATGTTTGCTCACACATGTGCATTCAAGGACCAGGGTTTGACTGGTAAGAGGCAGCCCAAGTTTTAGGGCTGAGGCAATTTTCCAAAGCTGATTTTCTTAGTGTTCAGCAAAGTGGAATGTAATTTTAATTTGCAAGGAGAACTTTGGCTTCCATGAAACGTAACTATCAGCTTTTTCTCAAAGCACTTCTTCACAAGGAAGCCAGAGAGGTCAGAATGGAATAGTTAGAGATACAAATTTAATCAAAAGGAGGCCCCAAACAAATGAGCAAGTCTGTCCTGAAATTTTATTTTATGAAAGGGGAAACAAAAAAAGTAGAGCAAGTGTGCTAATTTAATGACGTCCAAATACTCATTTAGTACAAATGTAAGAGCAAAACATCACAGGACTGTACATTTAAAGATATTACAAAGCCAATTTGAATAAAGTTTTAGCTCACCAAGCAGACAAAGGTGTCAAAGACATATATCTTCTTGCATAAGATTCTTTATATGGAAGATTCAAATTAGCAAAACTTTTTAATTGGTTCACTTCTATTGTGCAACATATAACAAGATTATGGATGCAACAATTCATTAGACACTGCAGCATCCGACCAGAGCATCAACTAGTTATAATTCAGCCTGCCATTCAGACATGTGGCCACATCAGAATGAGATATGAACATTTGCCAAGGGGTAAAGGTTCATTAGGTAGAAATGTTCAATGGGTAGATTTTCATTAACTATTCATTTCCTTTTGTAAAGCTGAGGACTATAGAAATACTTCTTTCACCTTGGTCTTCTTATGTAAAATAATAGATATAGGTAAGAATGCTATTCAGGTACCCATTGCGATAGAGAGGTAATTCCAATGCATACAACTGTACAATACAAAAGCTCATGGATGATGTGCTTCTCCATTCCCTACCTCCTCTCCGTCCTTCAATCTTCTGGTCCCTCTGAAATGTCTAGGGTAGGGCTCAGAGGGATAGAAGACAGTATATTGTTCTCATTTCTGATTCTTTCCTGGGACATGTGTTTGTAAGTACAGAGTTGGGAGGAATAGTTTAGGAATATTTAGCCATGTATATAAATGGGTCTGTGGAAGTAAAGGGCTTCATTGACACTTGGCAAATGGTAACAGAACCCAGATGAGGGAGACATTGTTTTGCTAAAGAGTAATCGTGGAAACATGAGTTTGTCGCGTTTTTTTCTACGGAGCAGAGAAACAAAATAAATAAGGCTGGCTAGAATATGAAAAGCTAGGCATTGTAAAAAAAATCAATAGACATTCCCTAGAATTTAGGAACAGTATTTCTTTTACTTAATCATTAGGACTACCTAATGGCAGCTACTGTTATGTCTTTTTTACCTCGCAGGAACAAAAGTCTAAGGTGTGTGACAAAGGTGGCTGGTATGATTAAGCCTGGTGGTACCATTAGCCCAAGAGGATCAAAGCTTTGCTGGAGGGATGGGGGCATGAGCGGGTCTCAGTGTGAAGGGTAATGGAAATCAGGGTCAGCACATCCCTTAGATAGCGTCAATATCCGCAGCCCAGACTTCATCACATGACTTTTTTCTTTGAAGGGATTGTGGTGAGTTTAGGTGAGGGTTCTTTTCTTTGTTGCACACCCTGCTCTGCAGCTTGGATTTCTCAGAGAATTGCTTAACTGTGTCAAGCACACAATGTCACGAAATGGGTTACGTCCAAGAAACGTGCTGGAGGTGATGCAGTGGGGGCTAAGAGATTCCTGCTGCTTCCTGTCCCAGCCCACCCTTCGTGGGCGCGAGGTGGTGCATGGGCAGGGCTGTCTGACTCCCCTTGGAGGTGTAGCAATTGGATACTATTTATTGTAATTAAATATTAAGATTATAATCATCAGAAGCAAAATAACTAGTGTTTATTGAACAACAACTGCATGCTGAGTCCAGTGTGGAGTTCACATAGAATATCATATCATTATATTGAATCCTCGTCATCACCCTGAGAGATCAGTATTATACACCTCATTCTATAGACAAGTGAGGTGCAGAGATCTTGGGTCATGTGCCTAAGTCACCCTGTGAGTAATGGGGAAGGAGGGATTCAATCCAAGCTGTCATCATCCTGCCTCAGGGTGCTGTAGCAGTTGCTAGCAGTCTCTGCTCACATGCCGTTGACCCTCCAGGAGCTCACCAGCATAGAAATTCCTTTACTATTGGCTTCCTGCATCTCTCTGACCTATGGTGTTCTCTGGCTATGCTGTTAGGTTACAACACAGGGCAGGTGCTAAGGAGTTAATGCCCCCAGGAGGAACCCTCAATCACTGAGAGTTAGAAACGAAGTGGCTAGCACCCTGTGTCCTTGCCTTTCAGCACTTCTGAGGTGTTTTCTACACAATCTGTCTGAGAGTCCCCAGTGGTATAGGATCCAGTCACCCAGAGGGTACTCCCTCATTAACTCACTTTTTCCTGGCCTTCCCTCTTTCCCTCTCTTGCTCAGTTTCCCATTTGCTCTTGGTGTTTCCTGAGATCACCTCCCAAATGGGCCTTCACCAAAGACTCAAATGAAGACAACTCCGTGCCCCTTCCTTCTGCTGTTTGATGACAGCATTATGCAGTATTTAGACAGAGGAGAAAGATCGATTGCATATATCTGAAGGTACTGGGGACTCTGAAACCCAGCAGTCACTTTTGGGTGCAGCCAGAACAGGGTGTTTTAGAACCACACAGACATTTCCCCCTTCTCAGTACGGTGGTGATGTGGCCAAACAGTATTTTCCCAAGTGTTTACATGGGCCTCTAAGCCAGTAGTTTCCAGAATTAGGCCTTCAAGTTGACTAATAATGTAGGAGCAGCTTAGGAGTAATAATACAAAGTTTAAACATGACCAAGTGCTACATAAATGCTCCCCCAAATCAGCGAGACTGAGTTAGAAGTGGCATGAAGAAAAATGAGCTTGCTACATCTCATTAGGGAGGTACTGCTAGATTTGCATTTTCGTTTACTACTCAAATGCCGCCATATTATAGCTGAGTCATGACTTCAACTTCCTGTAATAAATTGAAATGGGATTAGGTAAACAGACATCTAGAATACCAGGGAATTAATGAGAGTCTGAAAATGGTGCTGGTAATCAGCCAGGTCTTGCCTATGGAGCAGAGTGCTGGTGAGCCTCCAATTTCCTTTTGATTCTTTGAACTTGTCTTATTGAATAAATAGAATAAATTCAGGTGGTATTTCATTAGTTGGGATAAATGGATATATCTGTGGGGAAAAAATTTGGTAAGAAAACAAAAGACCACAGGTATACAGAAATCACACCAGCATCCTGATGATAATGAAAACAGAAATAACTTCTCTGATTCCTAGTTTTATCAGAGAAGGAATATTGTCAATGTTCAGCTTCATATTCCAAATAGGATGCTCCTCCACTGATGAGATAATAGCTCATTTGCACTCAAGATGATAGTGCAGTTTAAAAGCATCCTTTCCCTTTCAATTTGCTTCCCTCTTTCAATATCATCAGATTCACAGTTAGTTATAAACGAGATTTATGGTTTTAAAACATCATCTCATTTTCTTCCTTTCTGCTAACAAGTTGTTTAAAATAAGTATGATTTTCCTAATATTAATTTTGAGTGTCAGAAATATACAATTTGGCAAGGAACATCAAAGAAATATACAATTTAGCAATTGCACCATTAATGCTGCAATTTAGTGACAGAACACCTCTCACTCCTCAAGTGCCTTTTGCTGTATTTCTTCATTTCAAAGGATTTATTGTATTATTTCCTTGGTTGTAATGGCCAGGTTCTAGTGTAATAGGCTTATTTTGATATTTTCTCCACAGTTTAAGTTATTTCAGTAACAGCTAACTCTACCTTTGTGTGATGCTCAGCAAACAAGAAAACAGTGGGTGCCCCATTTTGCCTTTTCCTTAGCACCTTCAAGGGGTCATTTCACTATTGACGCGTGTGTGTGGCACCTTCATGCTGACTTGGAAGAGAGTCCTTTCTCCCTTCATTTGAAGAAAATTGTGACTCCCTTGCCATCCACTCTAATTAAAATTTTTTTTTCAAACCACCATTACCACAAAAGCATGAACTTGTGGGATGTAAATTCAGTAATGACATGGATCAGAAACAAGTCATGGAAAAATGAGCCTGTGCTCAGGCTCAGGCAGTTAAGCAGACTAAGTGCTGTGGTAGCTCTCTAACTACTGGTTGAATTGGAGTTTGGGTGGAAGTGAACATTAAACACTGCTCGCTACAATTCCTACTTCTTCGTTGCTTTCCAAGCATCCTATTCCTGGCTCTGTGAATCTTATAGAATTTGACTAGCGTGTGATAACAACCACAGGCAGAGATACCATAAACTGGACTCGGCCGTTTGTAATTGGAAAACAGATGTAGTGTGTCCATGCAAGAGCCTGGTTTGGGGCTTACGTGAGGGACAGAACAGAGATGTTAATCCTGCTGCCGGGATCTATGGGCCTCTTGCTTATGCCCTGAGGAGTTTCAGAGGCAGGAGTGAAGTGTGTGTGTTGAGCGCAGGAAGGCCAGTGTAAATTTCTCCACTCCTGCTGTAGCTGGCAGACTCCTAAGGATCATTTCTATTTTTATACATCCCAAATTTAGAGCAGTTATAATTCTATGGGCAACACAATTAGATATTTAACTACCCTTTAAATAAATTGGAAAGCTGTAGGATTTCTTTTTAATGTAAATAAGACCTTATGAGAGATTTTAACAAAGAAAAATTTTAATGCTCTAATACATGTCATTTCTCCATATTCAATTTGGCTTTGAAATCAGTCATTGATCGTAAACAATAGTGTTCTCGGAACCAATGGGAGTAACTTTGTGTGGCATTATGGCTCAGAAACATGCGTTAGGAGAACCATGCATCACTGGGCTGTGGGAGGAGAGCCTTCATCCCAAGAATTCACTCTTCATGGCTAGTGGAAGCAGTCTCCTGACTGGTTGCCTTGTTTCTGCCCTTGACTCCCAGTGAATTCTGCACAAAGAAGCCGCAGTGATTCATCTAACAAGGTCAGATCACGTCCCTCTGCTACTCAAAACCTCTAATGGCTGTAGACATGTGAGCTGCCTTCCAAGTCATTGCAGGGACAATATTACCAAATGTTTTGTGGGTGCATATCACATGATCTACAGCTTTCCAATTGGAGTTGTTATTTTTCATCTACTCAAAACCCAACTACAAATCAATGACATATGTTTTAAGTTTTTGGTGACAGGACTCAACTTATTGTTATATTAGTTAATGTAACACTGTGTAACAATGTAACATAGTGACATAAATTTGAAATATTTGTGGCTTAAAACACTACAAGTTCATTTTTTTGCTGCTGCAATCCTTTAAGTCTGTTCCTGGTTGGGATACCTTCCACGTGGTCAATTGTGAACCCAGGCTCCTTCACTATTGTGCCCCTGCTCTGGGTTCTTGGATCCTCTCCATTAAGTCAGGTCGTGAAGAAAGAGAAAGGGGAAGTCAGGCTACAAGTTTTTCTTCCCACATTCCACAGGCCAAGACTTAGCCACTTGGTATTACATGTGACTGTAAGGGATCCTGAGATATGCAGTGTGTGCCTATGAGGAAGAGAAAATAGGTTTGTTGATCAGTTAGTAGGTTCTGTCATACCTATCTGCCCTTCTTTCCCTCACTTAGTAGACTTGTGGCCTTTTACATTATTTCTCATTTCCCAGTTGCTTAGCCATCATGGTTGGATGTTGTAATACATTCTTGGGTTGGTAGCAAAGGGAAAGAGCAAGTCTCTGGAGTCAGATACACTTGGGTTCACATCATAACTGGGGCACTTACTAGCTGGGCACCTTTGTGTAAGTTATTTAGGCTCTCTGACAATCAATTAGCTTCTTCATCTATTCAAACAGGTATACAAGGCCTTTCCTGTGAGGTGATTGGATGAGAGATGTGTTACAGGTCAGAACAGCGGAGGTTGGGAGCACAGATCCTGGAGCCAGCCTGCTTGAGTTTGAATCCGGGCTGTGTCCCTGCTTTGCTGATGGTCTTGGATGAGCTTCAGTTTCCTCAGCTTTAGAATGAAAATTATAATATTATCTATGTGGCAGAGGTTCTGGGAGAGTTAAATGAACTAATTCATGTCAGGCACTTAGGATAATGCCCAAAAACAGAGTGAGTGGTGCACATGTGTTATCTCTAATCTGATAGCATCTGGTGAATCTCATAGGATCTTGGTAAGGATAGTCTCTCCATGCTTTGCTTGACATGGCTTTCTCTTTTCAGCAACTGTCGAAGACTAAAAAACCCAATGAAACCGCACCCCCCAATAAAAGGGCACTTCAAGAGTAAGATTTCAGGCATATTAGTAGGATGTCAAGGAGCTTTGTGTGGAGATCCCTGCTGAATGACCACCTGCTTTGATTACTGCTGGGTCACTTTTGGGTCGTGGAGGAAATTTCTCAATAGACGACATTTATCCAGGGCTTTTTTAAAAAGTGATTTAAAAAAAATGGGTGATGAGAGGTTAAATAGCATAGGACTCGTTACCAATTTGGGTGCAAAGAGGAGAGGAGAGGCTATTTAGGGTGTCAGGCTTATCTAACTAGAAGATTACAGTCGGAAAAATTGTTTAAAGAGAAATATAATTAGAATAATGGGGCAACATAATGGGAAATCAATGCTATTAATGTTACTGCTAATTGCTGCATTAGAACATTTATCCAAATCCCTTCTCCTTTAAACTAAAAACATGAAATTAAGTCACCAGAGTAGACAGTTTGTGTAGAGGGACTCAGAGGACTTGGATTACGCTGGAAAATCTGCCCGGAACAATTCATCATTATACCGAACATGAAGCTGGACCCTCTCCATTTCAAGGAGAGAACATGCATGGGAGGACCACATTTTCACTCCATTTGTATCGGTCATTTTAGGTCTCGTGGGTTCTGGCCATTTGGCGTGCCCTAGTGCTATTCGAAATGGACTTTTTACCTCCTGTCTTTAAAAGTGGTGGCTTGCTGAATGTGGGTTTTGTTGATAATGCCACAAAAGCTAGTACTCTGAGTGTTGTGACTGCTTGCTTGGCCCCGCTGGGGGTTGTTTGGGGTGAAGTGGACAGGGCAGCACTCCTGGCAGAGGGAGTGGTGGAGATCCCACACGAAGTCTAAGGGCATGTGGCAATGCAAGCATCCTGCAGAGTGGGGTTAAAGGCCCAATGTGTTGATTTGAGGTGTCCAGGTCCCACACAGACTCTGTCACCTTGGTTCCACTGTGAGTTTTAGTTGAAGCCCAGGGAGCATCATCCGGGGGAGTGAGAGTAGTCCCAATGGAAGGCATAGAGGTGTAGAGCCAGGGACCAGGAGTAGGAGTAGTGATGGAGTTTGTTTTCTTTTTAATTGTGGGAAAACATACTTAACATAAAGTTTGCCATTTTAACCATTTTAACTGTATAGTTCAGTGGCATTACTCACATTCACAATGTTTTATAACTATCACCACTGTTTCCAAAGCTTTTTTTTTATCACCCTAAACAGAAACTCTAACCATTAAGCAATATCTCCCCATTTTCTCCTCCCTCCAGCCCTTGATAACCTCTAATTTACTTTCTGTCTCTATGAGTTTGTCCATGTTAGATGTTTCTTATAAATGGAATTATAAAATATCTTGTCTTTTTATGTGTGGGTTATTTCACTTAGCATAATGTTTCAAGGTTTATCATGTAGCATGTATTAGAATTTCTTTGCTTTTTAAGGATGAATAATATTCAATTATAGATTAATTATAAATGTAATATATTTACATGCCACATTTTATCCATTTCTCAATCAATGGACATTTGTGCGATGAACATTGGCAGGCAAGTGTCTGTGTCCCTGATTTTATTTTTTGGGGGGCATATCCCTAGGAGTGGAATTGCTGGTTCCTTCAGAAATTCTAAACTTAGCTTTTAAAGGAATGGCCAAACTGTTTTCCTGGAGTTGTTCTTGAGAATTGTGAAGCTGGTGACAGATGTGGAGAGGTAAGGATGAGGACTGACACTAGGAAGTGGCCCCTGGAACAGAGCAGAGGCCCCAGTGAGTGGCCTGCCAGGCACAGTTTGCATCTCTAACACAGTCTCAAGGGTAGTCTGTGAACCAGCACTGGCTTCATCTGGACACTGGTTAGACGAGTAGCATCTCAGGACTCACCCCACAAGCATTTGCTTGTGCTTCTCTAACTTACACGTGCATGGGCATACCACCTGGGCACCTTAATGTGCATGTTCTGAGTGGCATGGTCTGAGAGGCTGCATTTCCAACACTCTCCCAGGTGACGCTGTGTCTGCTGGTCCCTGGACTATACCTTGAAGAGGTGAGTGTCAGTAATGTCTGTGTATTGGAATCAGCCAATAAGGTTTTTAAACATCCCAATACCTGGGCCCCACTATAGCTATTCTAATTTAATTGGCTTGGGGTGGGACCTGGGATATTCAGTATTTTAATAGCATTACATACGAGATTCTCTTATGCAGCCAGGGTTGAGAACCTCTTCTCTGGATTTGGACATTGTCCTGCGTCTTGCACAGGTGTCCTCCTGCCCTCTTTCCTGTTCTCTTTTCAAACTCTTCTGCTTAAAACTGACTCAGATTCCCAATTAGTTAATTTCTCTGGCTCTTGCTTATCATTTACTTTGCCTGCAGATTAATCTCTCAAAAGCCAGTTCTGAACAGACTGCTCCCTTGCAAAGACCTTCAATGATTCCCATTGCCCTCCATGAATAAAAAAGAACTTGTACCCATTTTTTTAAGGCCCTCCTTGGGGTGGCTCCAAATTACTTTCCCAGCCATATGTCCCTCTTGACTAAGTCCTATATGTTAGGAAAACTAAACTGGTTTCGGTCCTCTGAATATGCCATGAGTTTTCCTATCTCTCTGATTTTGCTTGGGTTGACTCTTCATCTGGTTAATCTTTTCTACCTATCTGCCAGTCAAGGACTCTCCCTATTTTTACTTACTCTGTGAAAGCCCTCCCTTATTATTGCAACTGATATAATCCTTTTTTTCTTCTAGCATTTTATTCGTTGCTTTCTTACGTAATTTACTTTTTTCCTCTTCTATTTCTGGAATTTGTATTCTTCTTTTATGCTCCGTACTGAATTGTAAACTCTCTGGGGGCCAGAGCCTCTTCTTGTTCATCTGTCTTTCTTGCTGGGCTTTCTGCAGTGCCTTCACATAGTAGGGGATCCACACAGATTGGTTAAATTGTATTGACTTGGGCAATTTACCTCCATGTTATTAATTCTAGTTGGACCTCTCTGTCATTCACTGACATTTTAATTTCACTGCCTGACATGTTGTAAATCCTTAGGGATTTTATTTAAATAAATGCTTCTCAGAAAGCACCAAATGTTCTTCACGAACACATGATATAGCTTCCACAGTGTCTTCAAAAGTATTGATATATAATGTTTTTCATTGTTTACTCTTTGCTCGATTCTGTTAGCATTTTGGATGCTTCGTGTCCCGAGACAGTGTGGTATCTGGTAGGAAGTTGGGGGGCACATTCGTTTCACTTGCAAAGACTCATTATGTCCCTAAAAACTTTGGAGAACAGCAGCAATGAGCCCTGGTTTCAGGAAGCCGATCCAGCTCCAACTCCCTCTCACTGTTCTGGTGAAAACCTCCGTGGTCCTTAAGTGGGTGACTGGGCTTGGAAGGTAATGACGTTTCCTGCAATTAAATCATGTCCTGTAGGAACAATTATAAGGGATCCCCTCTCATTTAGCACAATGAGATATGAACATATTCTAATGGGCTAATTATTATAGTTATCATTTTTTAGCCAAAAAATGTCAATGTGTAGGATTTAATTAGTCTGTCCTAGAACTATCCGATAACTTCTTAGTTTAGTCAGCCTGTCAGCATTTTCAGAAGTTGGAAGGATGCCAGGAGCTATCACCTATAGACTTGCATACACTTTTAAAACATCCAGAACAATTACTGGAGCAGCAGGTAAAGTTTCCAGAAATAAAATCTTAGTTTGGCGGGTGGCATAGTTGTGACCAAAGGGATATTTAGTCAGTGGAAAGTGTAAAGAAAGCAGGCCTTGACATCCCACTGTTCTTATTTCTCCACTGCAGGTCTAAGGTGATTCAGGTTTGCAGTCTCTGATTTAGACTTTGGTTTGTAGTAGCAGAAACTGGTTAAGGTATAAGGGATACTAAGTGATGCATAGAGTGCAGGAAATTTTGAACGGATCAGCCATGCGAGTAGGGGCCCAGGGAGGTTTCTAGGGTAGAGCTGATAGGAACTAGTAGGCACCATTTTCAGAATCCTGCTGGTGGAATGAATGTGTGACAAATGGTTTTGGTTCTTTTGGTTTTTTTCAGGGAAACAGAATTGGGTCATGGAATGGGTTGAATAGTGTTTACTCAAAATTCATGTCCAGCCAGAACCTGAGAATGTGTGACTTTATTTGGAATAAAGGTCTTTGCAGATATACACAAGGTAAGGGTGGAGATGAGGTTATACTGGATTAGGGTGGGCCCTGCATCTGATGAGGGTGTTCTTATATAAGAAAAGAATGAGACAAAGACAAGAAGAAGGCGGTGCTGTGACATGGAGGCAGAGATTGGAGTGACGTGTCTACGAGCTAAGGAACACCGAGGATTGCCAGCAGCCACCATCAGCTGGACGTGAGGCACGGGTCAGTTTTAACCTGAGTCCCCAGAAAAATCCCACCCTACTGACACCTTGATTTTGGATTTAGGTCCTTCTAAACTATGAGAGAATATGTTTTTTTCTTGTTTTAAGCCACCACATTTGTGGTCATTTGTTTCAATACCCTTAGGAAACCAGTCCCAGGTCATATGCCCATTCTTTGTCTGAGAGAAGTAGACACCGTAATGAACAGCCTTATAGTAACCACATGCAATGGCCTAGAGGGACTTCCCAAAAGAAGTTCCAGTGGTTGTCCTCAGAGAAAAGAGAATGGGTGGGGGTAGAAACCACAGGGATGCCCGTTATATACCATGGGCCCTCAAAAACCTTTCCCAGCATTCCTATTTTCCCTGGGGAGGCTGGGGGACAAAGATGGGAATGCCTTGTGCCTCCAGTTAAAGTGGAGCCCACCCTCAGATTTTTACCAAGTTGCAGCTGGTAACGCTCCAAGTCCTTTGGAGGAGAATTGGTGGTATTGTAGGTGACCAAAGGTACAGGAAGGCAATGTGTAGGACAAAGGACTTGTGTCAATGATCAGGACCTGTGGGTCTGAAATGAATGAACATTTACTGCTATAAGAGCTGAAAGAAGCTTGGATACAATGGTGCCACCTCATTCCCTGACTGGTACAATGTGACAAATATGGGCTGAAAATAATCAAAACAATAAATTCCAGCCTGTGTGCAGAGAAGTCACACTGGGCTGAATGGAAATGGTCAATCTTGTTCGGGTAATTCTGTATTCTGTTCCCTTTAAGTTACTAGGTATTTGGTGGCCAGAGAGGTATCTTTGTATTTATTTCCTTTGCAGGTTTAACAATGACAACAACAACGGCAACTTATTGAGGGCTTCCTGTGAGCCAAAAACCATGTTAAATGTGTTACACATGCATCATTTTATTTACTCCTCGTATAACTCAGTGTCGTTGATACTGTTAGTGGCTCTGATTCTGGGGCATGCAAAGAGAGGTTTAGGCACGTTATGTAACTGGTAAGTGGTGCTGTCAGGATTCAAACCCTGCCATCTTGGCCTCGGAGCTTAAATTCTTGAGTAATTGTTTAGTTATTATGTATACCTTCATTGTGAGTATATATGCCATTTCATTAAAGAATTAAATTTTTTCCTTGTGTTTATAATCTTTCCTTCAAAAGCCCAGATGCCTGCTCATGTGGCATATTCCAGGGAAACTTTCAAATGTCAATGGAATGAATCAGAAGTTTCTTTGTGCCATGAAGTGTACTGTCTCCTAAACTAATCTCTTTCCTACTGGGGAATATGTATAATACAAACTGGTTTAGCCAGACTGAAAATCAATCATCAAGGCCACTGACGATGCTAAAAAAAAAATCAAAAGTAGTTAGCATACAAATGAAAGTGATTCCCTATACCTCTATGTGGGACAAATTTCCTGAACCACACCAATAAATCAAGGCTGCGAGGCTCAGTTATAAAGGAAGATAGATTGAACAATTTTCCTGTTACAAATAAGCTGTTTTGTACTATGTATCTATCAGTTAGTTATTCCGGTTTAATTTAGGAATGTGCAAATAAACACAGCCAAATATATTTAAATAGACTTGCGTTAAAAGTTGCCAAGTAATGCTCTGCATCAACACAACCAAATTAGTTCTGAAATCTTTCAAGTGCCTTTCGTATAACTGTAATTAGGAATTCTTCCTACTAAAAAATGTAGTCTGCAAAGGACCCCCTCCCTCTTTTTTTGTTCAGTCTTTAAAGTTAAATTTTTGCTGTTGTTTGTTAATTGGAGGCTTTTTGAATTTGTAGGACCCACTGATGGAGCACATTGTCTCAGCTGTGTTGAGTGACTTCCCAGCTGGCTGGGGTTTTAGAGACAGATGAAACCAGACAGATGCTGCTGCTTCCGGTTTCCCTCTTCCCGAGAAGCTGGTTGACTGATGGGCCTCTGGACCCTGTCAGGTACGGAGCTAATTTGTCTCAGGACTTTGGGGCTGTAAGTCAATAGAAAGGACACTTTTCTCGACTGGCTCTAGGTTCTTTTTTAATCCACTCAAAGCTGCACCAAAACACACAAGTGTCCTGGGAAGGCCAATAACATGGTGCTTAATTTTTGAGCATAGCTTCACACTGGTAATCTCAAGTAATTGTTCAACATCTTTTTAGAGACGTGGGGATGTTGGAAGCGGAGGACCACTGGTGGTAGCTTGGAACCTCTTCCCTGTTGTGCCACGAGAGCTAACCAAATGTGCTACATCTAGCAGGGGATGGGGCCCTGGGGCAGAGCCGAGAGCATGGGCTCTGAAATTGGAATGCCTGACTTCTAATGGTGGCTTTTTTGGTTTGTGACCTTGGGCAAGTTACTTAATTTCTGTTTTAATATCGCAGTTACCTCATCTATAGTATGCATATAATATATTAACTAGCTTATAAGGTTGTTTTGCAGCTTAAATGGGATAATCCATATAGAGACATTTATATAAGTCCTGGCATACAAGGGTCTGGCAAAAAAAATGTAATCTGTTATTATTAGCCTAACCAAAGTCCTGGAGTTAGTGAACATGATTGGTTTTACCTTCCTGGTATAATTCCCCTTCTTGCAAGTGTATGCCTTGCTTTTCTGTTGGGCTGTCATACCTTGCCCAAGCTTATGACTTGTTGTGGGTGGATGACTCTTCCTCTTCCTCACCCCTAATTTCAGAAGTGGCCTTCTGATGCGGATTTGAGTTCTCAGCCTGTTCCATTCCATCATGGCTTCAGTGACTGGGTTAAGAGTGGGCTTGTGACCCAAGTGGACCAATGAAGCTCTGTCCTGAGACTTTGGTTGAGTGTTGGAAGGAGAAACTGATGTTGTTAGGATGCAGGATACAAGCCTGGATGTGCCAGAGGCCACTAAGGGAGCCGAGTCTATCTGAGAGAGGGAAAAATGGAGCAGAGAGATGGAGTGAGAGAGAGATGGAATCTGGGAGACATGACTGGGTTCTGGAACCCTTGAAGCCAGACTTACCACTGGACTTTTCAAACATTGGCACCAGTCACTTACTACCTCTCTGGGCCTCCATTTGCTCACCTGTGATATGGATTTAAGAGTATCTTCTGTACCTATTCCATGAGGTTGTTGAATGTTGAAACACAACAATGCTTTCTATTACGGTTTATAAACTATAATATCAGTGTGGGGGAACTGAAAACTGTTGGTCAGTCACACTATGTGTCACACGTCACATGAGGTTTAATTTGTTATCACCAGGGTTTAACAGAAAAGTCAGCAAGGTCTTTTTACCACTTTGAGTCTTGGGCTTTGCAATCTATACACACATATGCAATATATTCTATATAAATGTATATCTATATATATGGTGAACGGGAGACTTAAGTTATATGGACAAAAATCTTCTTTAGGCAATATGTGTTAATTATAAGACCCATTGTTATTATTTATTGAATATTTAGTTTTTGTCAGGCCTAGGGCCAAGTACTTAATTGCATTTTATCACTTAATCCTCACAATGGCACAACAGAGTTTATACCTTTAGCTTATGCATTTTTTAGATGAAGAAATTAAAGCAAGTAATTGGCAGAATCAGGATTTAATCCCAAAGCCTTTGCTTCTAAAGGTGATGTTATTCTGCTCATTTTGTACATTGGAGCAGACATTCAACCTGAAGTCAGGAGCCCTGGTTTCCCTTGTCCTATCTGTCTTAAACCAGCCGGGTGACCTCGAACAAGTCAATTGACCAAATGGGCCTTTATTTCACTATCTGACGGAGGAGGGGCTAAAGTAGATGACTCCTGAGGTCCACTGGAGCGCAATGATTTTATGATTCTATGTATTTGGGCTTGGGGTCAGGAGTTCAAATTTTCTGTACCATGTTGAGGTCTAAATCTTCCCTTTGGGGGGATGTATTTTATCATGAACATCAGTCACCAAGGCTTCCAACTGCAAATCAAGAATAAAGTAGAGGGGGCAGTTTGCAGGTGGGGTGCAGGAGGAGAATGTCCTCTTGCCAGATATTTATAAAATGGCAAAATTTGCATTGAAGGTATATTATTAGTAGTAAAAAAATAATGATTAATGACATTTTATGTTTCTTTCACAAGTCATGGTAGATAATGAACAATGATAACACTATGCATGATTGCTGATCCTTGTGACATTCAAAAAGATTCAAAACTCCTATTCCACATACAGGACTCAGGGCACTATATTAAATTCAGATTTAGGTATCAGATTTAAAATTCAAATGCGTATCCTTTTTGCATATCTATTTTGACACAGCATCACAAATTACTGACTGTAATATGAATTAAAGATGGACTTTTGCACAATGGGGGGAAACATTAAAGGAAATCCTATTTAAATTTAAATCCCTTTTTCCCCTTTTGAGATATTTTCCCCCATATTTATTCCTCAGTATATCTGCTAATTATCAGAAGTATTACTGTTTAAACGATAATTTGCTTATTCCCACTTTATTATTTTCTACTGGTAGCAACTGCCAAGAAACAACGTTGGTATTTTGAATCACAATTAGTTCACTGTGATTTTCTTAAATGAGAGAATTTTTAAAGTATTTTGACCTATCTACATTATACTGTTTACCTAATGTACGCAGTGTAGCTGGAACTGATATTAAAAAGGGACAGAGTGGCAAATGTGCTTCTAAGTATATTACAATAGAGCCAATGAAATGTGCAAAATGACAAATTAAATTTAGCGTTCAGGTACACTGCCAATTTGTTTGGGGGGTAAAAAGCAGCACCCTCTGCTAACCCAATAATAACTAATCAGATTTTAATTACGCGATGTGCAGCCTGCACTGCTTAGCACATTTATGCAGAATAATCATTGGGGCATCTCAAGCCAAATGGTTGAAAATTTCCATCTTCTAAACCATGGGTATGGTTCTCTGTTAATCATTTTTAGACCCTCTAATTTTTTTTTGCAACCTCATTTCTTCTATGATACTAATAATTTCCTTTGGGTTTTTCTCTTTTAATGGAGGGGAACAATTTGCTATTTTGTATAAATGAAGGCAATGCCAGTATCTGTGCTCAGGCCCTAAAATTGTTTATCTAGGACTGTGGAAATATCCTCTCTGCTTGCATCTACCATGGAAGCTCCTTGAGGTTAGGGGGGCAGCTTGTCATTACAGAGATGGAGCCTGACATTTTGGCCTCATTAACGTGGTGCTGTAACAAATCAAGAGAACTTCAAACCTAATTTAGCAAAACAGCCAAGCCTGTAGAAAAGGGCAGGAAAAGAAAATCAGAGGTGCTCTCAATAAACTTTTATTATTGAACTTAAAAATCTTTCTTAAAATTGCCAGAAGCTTCTAGCTTTTGTGCTTGTACTTAGGAAGTTCCACTCATGAATTCCAGCAACGGACCACACGAGGCTCAGTAGAAACAATGAAATCCAGAATTGCATTCATTTATGTGCTTCTTCAATTCCTTGAGGTCCTTGTTTAGCCTTCAATAAAATCAACCCTGAACTAATCAATGAGAAATTGCAGAGAATATGAATCTTGCAAAATCGATAATTCGTATAATAATTACACAAGCATATTAGAGAACATGGTAATGCATCACCAAGCAAATCCCAGGGAGCATGCTCTTGAAATCTTTAAAACTCAGCCAGATATGAAATTTTACGTACTTTGCCCTGGTTTAGGATAATCCTGGAGTTTAGGAAAAAGGATATTTGTAAAGTTTTCTTCTAATTTATGAAAGTTAAGATATCAGCACTCACAACTCCATTTATTTATTTATTTATGTTGTTCAAGCATAGTTTTCTGCCTTTTCCCCCCAACCCTCCCCACCTCCCTCCCCTGTTTGAACCCCCCTTGTTATTGTCCATGGGTCCTTTATATTTGTTCCTGTAAACCCTTCATCCTTTTTCCCCATTATCCCCTCTCCTCTCCCTTCTGGTCACTGTCAGCCTGTTCTCAATTCCAATGTCTTTGGTTATATTTTGCTTGCTTGTTCATTTTGTTGATTATGTTCCATTTAAAGGTGAGATCATATGGTATTTGTCTTTCACCACCTGGCTTATTTCACTTAGCATAATGCTCTCCAGTTCCATCCATGCTGTTGCAAAGGGTAGGATGTCCTTCTTTCTTTCTGCTGCATAGAATTCCATTGTGTAAATGTACCATCATTTTTTGATCCATTCATTTGTTGATGGGCACTTAGGTTGCTTCCAGCACTTGGCTATTATAAATTGTGCTATGAACATTGGGGTGCATAGGTTCTTTTGGATTGGTGTTTCAGGGTTCTTAGGATATAATTCCAGCAGTGGAATTTCTGGGTCAAAAGGCAGTTCCATTTTTAGTTTTCTGAGGAAATTCCATACTGTTTTCCATAGTGGTTGTACCAGTCTGCATTCCCACCAACAGTTCACTAGGGTTTCCTTTTCTCCTCATCCTCTCCAACACTTGTGTGTTGATTTGTTTAGGATGGCCATTCTCACCTGTATGAAGTAGTATCTCATTGTGGTTTTGATTTGCATCTCTCTGATGGCTAGTGATGACGAGCATTCTTTCATATGTCTCTGGACCCTCTGTATGTCCTCCTTGGAAAAGTGTCTGTTCAAGTCTTTTGCCCATTTTTTAATTGGGTTTCTTGTCTTCTGAGAGTGGAGTCGTGTGAGTTCTTTATATATTTTGGAGATCAAACCCTTGTCTGAGGTATTATTGGCAAATATATTTTCCCATACGATTGGTTCCCTTTTCATTTTAATGCTGTTTTCTTTAGCCGTGCAGAAGATTTATATTTTGATGAGATCCCATTTGTTTATTCTTTCCTTTACATCTCTTGTTCTAGGGGACATATCAGTTAAAATATTGCTGAATGGAATATCTGAGGTTTTCCTGCCTATGTTCTCTTCTAGGACTTTTATGGTGTCATGACTTATATTTAAGTCTTTTATCCACCTTGAATTTATTTTTGTGTATGGTGTAAATTGATGCTCGAGTTTCATTTTTTTGCATGTAGCTGTCCAGATCTCCCAACGCCATTTGTT
>CM052539.1:15728739-15774528 GCA_028533065.1 Trachops cirrhosus
ACTCCCTTGTTGCTAACCCTCCATGTGATCTCTATTTCTGTGGTTCTGTTCCTGTTCTAGTTGTTTGCTTAGTTTGTTTTTATTTTTGTTTTAGGTGTGGTCATTAATAATTGTGAGTTTGCTGTCATTTTACCATACATGTTTTTTATCTTCTTTTTCTTAGATAAATCCCTTTAACAGTTCATATAATAAGGGCTTGGTGATGATGAACTCCTTTAACTTGACCTTATCTGGGAAGCACTTTATCTGCCCTTCCATTCTAAATGAAAACTTTAGTGGATAGAGCAATCTGGGATATAGGTCCTTGCCTTTCATGACTTGGAATACTTCTTTCCAGCCCCTTCTTGCCTGTAAGGTCTCTTTTGAGAAATCAGCTGACAGTCTGATGGGGATCCCTTTGTAGGTTACTGTCTCCTTATTTCTTGCCGCTTCTAGGATTCAACTAGCCACTTTTTATAAAAGGTGAAAGAGAGATAAGACTCTTGTTAGAGGGGAGGATGATTGTGAGCTGAATCCAGAAAACAGAGAGCTTGTGCAAGGTTAGATGATGGGATATAGTGAGATTAAAGGATAGAAAGTAGGAGTAGTGTGAGAGAATAGAGTTAACCACAACAACAATAATGCTCAGGATTAAAGTGAAGTGGGCTAAGATCAGGGAGGGTTGCTGTGTGGTATGTACAATTGTATGGTATGATAATTATTTACAATAGTGCTGGAACAACAGTTCCAGACAAGAAATATATGATTTAGATAACCAGAATAGAAAGTACCTGATGAAGAGTTGTGTGTTATTGGAACATGGGTGAAGTGAAAGAAGGAAAATTAAAATACAATAAAGAGAGAATAAGGAAAACCAATCAAACAATGCAATTAAACAGAGAAATAAAATGAGGGAAACTAAACATAAGGAAGAGAAGTAAAAATAATATAATAAAATAAAAGTGGTAAAAATAATGAAAAAAATAATACACATAAACAATAAAATGCCAGGTCTAGGGATAGCAAAGAGACATTTGTCTCAGTTTCTCAGTTTTTGGGGTTAGCCTTGTGCTCTCCATTTTCATCTGTCTCTGGACCCTTTGTAACCCCATGTCTTATTGTCTCACTTGGGGGAAGCGAAAAAAAGGAAAAAAAAAAAGAGAGAGAGGAACCAAAACCAAAAAAAATAATAAGCCTCCTGCTGACTTTAAACCTGTTCATTGAGTTCTGCTGGTCTTCCTAGATGCCACAGGTAGAGGGGGGCTGGGCTTCGCTTTTCTCCCTTCCTATGGTTTTGAGAGGATGGGGACCAGGTCTGGGCTGAAGTATTCACAGTTTCCGGTCTCCAGCCCAGGTCTCCCATGAGCTGCCAGGCTCAAATCAGCCACTTAGCTGCTCACAGTGTGAGACAAGCTGGGTGCACAGTTCCACGCTCGACCACTTAGTCTCTGGGTGCATGTAGCTGAAATCACCCCTGGGGTGAGCCAGCTGCTGCTGGAGAGTCCCTTACAAAGCAGCTGCCCGCTGTTCTTTACAAGCACACGGCTTTTCACACAGCCCAACTTTCCAACCAATCCGGAGACTATCGGAGTCAGGGTTTGACATGGCCCTTCGCCTCCCTTCTCCAGGTGTCACCTAGCACCTCAATTTCTCGGGTGCCAGAGTCCACAGTCCCAGCAGATGTGTACCGCCTCTGTGTGTCTCCCACTTCGTCTCTACTCCCCCCAGCAATGTCTAGCATCCAGGTTCCTCCTGGTGCCAGGTTGCCCTTGTTGCTCTAGTAGGGGAGGGAGCCTGTGATCTAACTCTCCTCCCTGTATCCTGTGGCAGGTGCCAGGCTGGGGACAGCAGCAGCTGTCCCAGATCCCAGTGCAGATCCCAGGGACCTTACTGTCCCAGCACAATCTCCTCACCGTCTATTTTTCAATGTCCTCTGCAATTTTTGGCTTCCAAACTTCATATAAGCTGGGATTCCATTGGCTGTTTACTTTGTTCCTCAGACGATTGGCCACGTGTTCCAGCCGGGCACAGGGAGAACTGGGCTCCACTCCCACCTACCTCGCCACCATCTTCTCCTACCTCATAACTCTTTAAGAAGCCAAATTGTTAGTGAGTAAAAAACTTAACTGAATTTTGAAAGAAAGGATTTTGTTGGTCCTAGATGCAGGGTCCTGTCGTGTAGCTGAAATATCACATCTATTCTCCTCCCAACACACTTCCTATAGATAGTCCCAGTAATTGCTCATGGCTGCATTTTAATGATCTGCTCCAAAATCCCTCTTCCTTTCACCAGCTCAGGTCACTAGACTCATTTTTTTTCTCATCTCAAAGCTGTGGTATCATGAAGAGAGAACTGAATTGGAACCACAAGACTGGAATTTTAATTATGACTGTACTAGAAGCCCTTCAGGTCTCTCTCAGACTAGTTTTCTCATGCCTAAATTGGGCACTTCAACCATGCCATGTATGTAAAATAAAATTTTGGTAAAAAGTGCTTTTTATGTAGTTTACCTCCATTCTGTACGTCTACAATAGTTTCTGCTGGAAGCTGTCCTGCCTGGTTTCAGTATTTACTACTTTAAAAAACAGTATTAAAGATAACAGGCTTCAGGTGCCCTACACTACAGGGCTCTTATCAGACATCACTGAGGGATATCAGATGGCCCTTTGTTACTGGTTTGCCTTAGCTCGAGCTGTGCTTATGCCCGCCCGATTTTCCGTATGGCATTCAGAATATATGGATCGCTGCCGCTGCCAAGCAGCTGAAAATAACAACAGTGGAAATCCAGTCCAGCTTAACAAGCTTCTTGGGACTGGTGAATATGAATCTGCTGAAGAGCAGGTGAAAATGGACCCTCAAGCTTTCTCCCAATGCTTCCAGACCGCTCATGCAGTTAATGCCCTCCTCACCCATACAACTCAAGAAATGATCCAACAAACATGTATTGACCAGGAGGTCCTTGTCAGGCTCTCAGCTGTAGACTCTGCACTAATAAGGCTTGGAGAATGGCAGGGTGCTCTTGTCACTTGCCAACAACTCACTTGTGATCCCGGCTTCTCTAATCTGTATGTCATGCTCCTGAAGTGGAACTCCAGGCTGCACTCATGGGAGGAGGTCCAACATCACCTGCAAGGGGCCCTTTCCTCCAATCTGAAGGGACAAATCAATCAGCTCCAGCTTGAGCTACATCAACAACTTGAGGACATTAAGTGACTCACTGAGAAGGAGGTGTTTCAGACCCTGCATGACAACTTACAATGGCTTAATTCAAAGACTTGGTTTGAAGGACTAAATTCGTGTGTCTGTGTCATGGGGGCTATGGGATGCCTCCTAAGCATTGTGGTCTTTTGTGCCTTGAAATGCATATGCAAGTTGTTTTCCTGGGATCGTATATGCGAAGAGCTAGTAGCAGGCTTCATTGGATTTACCATCAGGTCTGCTATAACAAACAAAAAAGGGGAGATGTTGGGAACCATCCTGCCTGGTTTCAGGGACTGTAGCCTCATTAATGGACAAAAGAGTCCCATGACGAGGGCTGAGTGAAAAGGTCTTGGGGCCATGAGCCACTAAGGAGACAGAACCTATCCTCTTGGCAGGAGCACAGCCCCTGCCTCCCTCACTTCCCTCTGCTTGGCCCAGGTGGATGACTGGGTAGCCAATGACAGATAAGATTCCTCAAGGGAGGGACAACTTAAGACAAGCACAGTTGCAAAGGGCCATTGGTGAAGGACTTAGGGGTCTACAGAGAAGGGGCAGAAAGACCCTCACCCCTCAGCTTTGTCATAGCCTGAATCCTCATTCTGTCTGTAAAAAGTCTCCTAATCTCTTGGCTGCTTTGCCACACCCTGACCTCCAGTCCCCACCTGACTCAGCCTGAAAGCAATGTCAGAGGCAGCTACAGCCTTGTATGGAATGAATGGCTCCCAGGGGCAAATCTGGCCTGAGAAAGAATGTACATTTTGTCCTTTGAAGCCTACTCTGCCTAGCATAACCCTGTTGATTACAGTGGCACCAGAGCTTTTGGTTATGCTACCATAACAAACAAAAAAAGGGGGAGACTGTGTGGTTTTGAGACTGTAGCCCCATGAGAGCAAGCCCTGAAAGGAGCTAGTAAGTCTCCCTGGAAAAGCAGGTAAAAACGCAGGTGGCAGACATGACTTGATGCTAACAGCGAGGGTTCCCATGGGAATCAGGCCTGATAAATACTTTGTATCCTTTGAAGCTTGCTTTGTTTTGTATAACTCTGTTGATATAAATCAGATGTTTAAGTTCAAGGTATAAGGAGTAAATTTCTTATCTCATGAAACATGTCTTATAGACCCTCTGGCATCAGCATGACTAACAGACCCTGACCTATGACAGATCTCTGTGTTCCTTCAATTTTTGTCTATAGGTAATACCTGTTTTTGTAAGATTATAGCCTTTTGACATTAATTGATGAGCTATGCATGTATACACCTACACATACTATTCCCAATAAAAGCCATATGAGAGAAGGGCTTGGGGCATTCTCCACTAGAGGGAATTGCCACCTCCTTTCCTGCTAGAACAGCAAGATTGTGTCTGGGATGACTTATTTCTCATCTGTGGCAGATGGGAATTTTCCGCGGGCTGGATTTCCTTTCACAAGTTTCCTGACCTGGAATAACTTATCTCAGAGTAGAGGATTCATGGTGGAGCCCTGTGATGGTTAGTCTTACGGGTCAGCTTGAATGGGCCAACGGATACCCAGGTAGCTGGCTAAACATTATCTCTGTTTGAATCCATGAAGGTGTTTCTGGAAGAAACTAGCATTTGTTTTCATCCATTGAGGGCCTGAAAGGAATAAAAAAGGCAAAAGCAGGTGAGTCCCTTCTCTCTCTTCAGAAGAGAGAAATCCATATTTTCTTGCCCTTGGACAGCAGAGCCCGTGGTTCTTGGGCCTTCAAGCTTGGATTGAATTTCCCCACCAAGTTTCCTGGTTCTCCAGCTCATAGGTGGCAGAGTGTGGCCTCTGGAGAACATGTGGGCCTGATAGCATTCATTCATTCTACCAATACCTATGGAGTACCTGCAATGCACAGGCATGTACTACCTGCTGGGACACAATGGTGAGAAAAATCAAACACAGAACTTATAGTCTAGTAAGTGAGAAAGACTTTATCATATAACCATGGATAAAGGTAAAATTGAAACTGTGATAAAAAGAACATGAGGGAGGGATATGGTGCCCTGAAGACATATAATGGCAAGTCTAAGAGATGCTGTTTTACTGGAGTATGTATTCCACCTTCCTGTAAGCTCTTGTTAGCGGACAAACTCAGGCAATTGGGGGCATATGAAGTACTTTCTTCTCCTTTAATTTAGAAATGGATAATATAAGTTTGACCATTTATATATTCTGCACAGAATAATAGTTTTAGACCTCACTGATTCTGTGAAATTTTATTTTGCCTAAACATCTTTAGAGGATCATTTTAGGTTTGATGGCACAATGATTTTGAGTGAAATGGATTAAAGAAGTCATCGAAACTTAATATATGAAAATTTAATCATAAAACAAATTTTATTATTGGAGTGAAGAGATGTGCTTGGTTAGTATGTCCATAAAGCCAGGCAGGGCCTGAAGTGGTCTGAGCCAGGACTTCAGGTCAAATGGCGTCTGCACTGCCATTGACTGATACAGGAGCTAGGTATTTGCCTCTGGGTTTTTGCAAGATTGAAGTTGAATTTTCACAATGTTAGGTGCCCAAATTCTGTATACCTCCAATTACATGTGAAGGCACTTTTGAATGTTCTATTTTGTGTATATAAGAGAAATTTTGGGCATACATTATTTTTTTAGGGAGGGAGTGGGATCTCTTGAACTGATTTCATAGTAGGAAGACAAGAGGAAGTTTATTCCTTTCCACCTTGCTGAAAATGTGCATGCTGAGGGAGATGGCTTTTTTCATTGCAATTACCTTGCAGAAGGTAATACCTCAACTTAATACCCCAAATAACTGCATTTCACAATGATGCAGGGTGGTTCTCTTAGTCTGCACACTGATTTATAGTAAGTTATATTTTATAAAGAGAAGTTTTTTTTTGCTAGATCTTAGAATACTGAAAGACGGTATCAAAGCAAAGTTTTTAAATACCCAGAAGGTCATTCTATTGTAACCATCCATAGTTTTAAAAAGACAACTGTAGGTACTAGGATAATAAAAAGAAGCTTTAAAAATAAAAACTAATTGAATCTTGGGATAGAAATAGGAAGAGGTCCAAAATGTATACAACTATAAAACTTGAGCTTCTTTTGTCTGTCAGTATGTTTTTAATCCATTTGGGACATTCTGACCCATTATTAGTTTGAATATTTTCCCCCTACACAGTTTGCTTTCTCTTCTCCATTGGGGACTCAAACTACATGTATGCTTGATATTGCTCCACAGGTAACTAAGTTTCTTTCATTTTCTCCCCCTCAATCTCTGTCCCTTAGACTGGAGACATTCTATTGATTTGATTTCAAAATCTCTTAAGTGTTTTTTCCCTGCTTGCTCCTATTTCCTGTTAAGCTCATCCAGTCAAATTTTTATTTCATATATTTTACTTTTCATGTCTAAAATTTATGTTTGAGATTTAAAAAATATAGTTTGCATTTACCACTTAAGATTACTCATCTTCCAACTCATTCTAGCATTTTTTTCCTTTAAGTCCTTTAACATTTTTATTGTGGCTGCTTTAAAGTTCTTGTTTGCTCATTTGAACATCGGTGTCATCTTGGGGTCTATTTCCACTGACTGCACTTATTTCTTGATTATGCATTGCATTTTTCTACTTGATCATATGTCTATTAAGTTTTGGTTTCATTCCTCACATTGAGGATGATACATTTTAGGAAATCTGGATTATAATGTCTTCCTTTAGTAGATGTTGAGTTTTGTTTTGGCAGGTAGTTAAAAGTATTGGCTAATTCTTTTGCTCTACTAGGTGTGGCTTTATTCTTTGTTATGTTGAGTCTATTTCAGTTTTGTGTATAGTCATAGGGTGTGGCATTTACTCCATGGTCTGATGCTTACTCCTAATGGGAGTTTGTAGGGTTTATACTGAGTGCCCAGGCTCACTCAGCAAAGAATTTCCATTTTGGCTGGGCTTGACCTCCATGACCTCTGTTATCTCCATTCAGATATCTTCTTAAAAATTTCCTTTCAAACATCTCTTTAAAAATCATGGCCAGCCTCAAAGCAGGAAATCATTTCTAGGTCTCATGAAGTTTTACCCTGTACAATCTAGACATTGGCCAAGAAGCTACAATGAAGCATTACTTTACTTCTGAGCCTCACATTATCTGTGCAGAGCCCTCTTTTCAGTACTCTGCCCCACCAGTTTCAATCGGTTTAGTCACCTGGAACTCCACTCCAATCATGGCTTCCTCAGCTCAGTAGAGCACTAATCTCCATTCGGCCTCACTTTGTCTTTGCTCTCAAAGAAGTTAGTCCTGTGCTATCAGCTGTTCAATGCTTTAAAACTGTTGCCATATATACTCTGTTCACTTTTAGAGTTGTCTTCAGCAGGAAGCAAATCTGCTACTAGTTATTCTGTAATAACTGATATAAAAATTATTTATCTAGATTCTTTTGCTTTAAATTACACACAAATTATTTATTCCTTATAGTTTTGATACATTGAGACTCTGTCTAATTGAGACACTGATTAAAACTATTCATCCAAACATGAATTTTATTTGAAAAATAAATTTTGAGAAAAATGAAAATGATGATTTCAACTTATAAGTTTAGACTACTATAAAGGAGGCTGTCCTAATCTAAGAATAAAGAGAAGTCAGACAGCATCTCCACTCAACAGGATTTTCAGGAATAATTAATAAATTAACCAACACCTCTAAGGTTTCAAATTAAATTCTCCAAATTTAACTTATGACTTCACACAAGTGGCTACATTTTGGGGATTCCATGTAATATAAACTTCAAAAGTAAACATTGAATAAATAGTGAATGAAGAGAAATCTCTCATCTATATCTATCTATCTATCTATCTATCTATCTATCTATCTATCTATCTACCTACCTCCTACCTCCCTCTCTTTGTGTCTCTTTGTAACATTTGTTGAGCCATCGAGACATTCAGTACTTTACATACCATCTCATAATTAATCTACACACAAAAAACTTAAGTAAACTTTCCAGGATTGGTAGTAATCTTGGCTAAATCAAGGATCAAATCTAGATCATCAGGCTCTACGATACTGCTGCTTTAAGTGCTCCAAGTAATAGGACAGAGGTGGATGCTTTTCAAGAAAGGCAGTGAATTCTGAAAAAATTTTCAGTGTCACAAGCTAAATTCTTGAGTCTTACCTTACCCCTTGTGACATGTTGTTTTGTGGATCCATTAGTAAGAGCACTCTCAATAGAATCAACTAAATTTATTCTCATCTTGTATAAAAATGACCTAAAGTGTAGGTAAGGAGGGATATTTGCCATATCACAGTTTATTGTTTTCTTGAGGTTCTAATATCCCATCTTCAACTACATCTTGCCTCTTAGGAGAATCTTTCGTGATGTAATATGTTGTAAGAACATCTAGTTCAAGTACAAACACCTGGCCCTAAAATTCATGGCTCGTTCCTTACTTCTCTTCTTATGCTTTCTCATCTTCCATGGTCCTACAGTCATATTTTGATTCATCCTTATCTATAATATCAATAATTTCCATAAAAAATAAAACAACACTACATTTCATGTATATACCAAGCACCATTATATAATAATTTTTTTCCCATCGAATGAGTCAATGAAGATTAGAACATGAATTTATTTAGGGAGTTTTGTGGCAGTATTTTTCTGAAAAAAGGATGGATTCATGGTTACCATTGGGTATCATAGCAAAAATTTTTCCATTGCTCATGTCATGTGGTGAAATGGTACCCAAGAGTTCATGTTTCAGAAGTCTCCCACATATTCAGTTTGTTTTCCTTTGTGTTACAGGTTGTTCACTTTCTTTGCCATTTCTCAAACTCAGCAGCAGAAAGAAAATGATGTTAGATGATGCCTGAAAGGTGATCTGAGTAAATACAAATAAAGATGAAAACAAGTGAATGAAGGAGAGTTCCTGGAACAGTTTGCTGTTAATTTAATAAATAATGTGGAGTTTATGAAAATATAAACTGTATGGTATATATTTTCCCTTAAATTAGTTAATGGAACTCTTTTTATTCAGAAGGAAGTTGGGGATTGATATCGTGTCAGCTGTAACTCTGTTGGTTTACTCAGATTTGTCTCAGTTGGGTCTCTGGAACTCTATTAACCTGTTTTCTATTGAGAATCAAAGATGTGATCTGATGTTGAAGCAACTTAAAAAGAATTTTGCCATTGCAGACCCTAAGAAGCAGAGGGTAGGTTTTATTCTTCCAATTGAACCTCTTCCAGGGCTGGGACCACGTCTTCTATTGCTTTTCTTATTTCCCCACAGTTCTCAAAACTGGCCCCAGTACGCATTTGGTACTTAATAAATATCTTTTTTATTGACTGACTTTCAGACTTGGAAATGTAGAATATTGAGAAATCAACAAGGGATTATGCACAATGGGAGAAACAGCTAAAAAATGAGAGTTTCTCCTTGTTCAGTTTTGTGTCTTTTATTTTTCAGTAAGTTCTTTGTTTCAGAAGAAACTTTTAACTTCAATATACTTTAATATATACTTTGAAGAGATATTTTATACTTCAGATAGCAAATTCTGTTAGTTATTTTCCTTTTAAATAACTTCCTACTTGTCCTTGGCCTGTGAAGATATCTAAATGCATTTAGATGCTGGACAAATTAAACTTTTCTTGGTAGATGAGATACTTTTTAGGTAGATATCTTTATAAGTACAATAGATATCTCATAATGAGATTATTTTTTGCTATTGAAAACTAAGGTCTGCAAAAAATTTTCTGTACACTTTCAATGGGATTTGAATATTCATCAGGATATGTTTTTTAATATTATTTTGTGAACCTTTATATACTAGGGGAAGGGGAATTTTTTTCTTTCAAGGAACATTAAATTATAGAAAAAATCAATTGAGGGTAACATCATTAAAAACTAACACAGTATTATACTCATTAACTCCACAAGATTAAAAAGCAAAAAACTTCACATTATCAGTATAGAGAGAGAAGTAGGGGGAGTAGGGGCTGAAGACTCTGGGTACTTCTCAGTGTTTTCAAAATTTTCCATTCAAGAAGCTTCAGTAGCAAAATAAAGCAATTAATGGTAGATCCTACGGTCTGCTGTCCCAACTCGAATTTTGCATTGTAGACCAAATAATAAAAATAACATTTATGACCAGTTAAATAACATGATTTTAGTCATCAAGTTTTCAAATACAATCAATATTGCAGGAGAGTGAACCATGTTTACTCTGTGAATTTGGGTATTCTCTGGCATCATATCTTGAACTGCTGTAGAATACTAATTCTCTATTGGAAAACACGATGCTTTATGCCTTATGTAAATATTATGGCAGTGAATTTTAACTTTTTTTACATTGTCTTCTCCCTTACATTCTGAGCTCCTTGAGGTCAGAGATTGGATCTGATTTTTTCCTCTGCATTACCAGAAATGAGTTTATTGCTCAGCAAACAACACCATGCGGTATTTGTTTGCTAAGTGGAATTAGTGCCTATTTTACACTCAGGCTGTGAAAGGTTGATTCAGACTGTGAGCATCTTTGAGGAAAATGACTCTGGTGATAATTATCAACTATTCCTCTTATTTGGTTTATAAGAGTTGCTGTGGTTTAAGTGAGAGTGAGGTTGGAACCGTTGTCAGGAGAAAGTCAGCATGACTGAACACGCATTCTTGGAGCAGTTGGCCAGGGCATGGTCGGAACCATCTGGAGGGCTGTGGGGGCCACGGCATGATCAAAAGAGGTTTGTTTTCTCATCAGTTTTATTAAGAATAACACACAAATCCTTAGACTGAAAAAATATTCCAAGAGTTTATTAATCTGCTAGGGCTGCCATAATACAATACCACTGACTAAATCGCCTCAAGAATAGAAAAATTTTTCTTGCAGTTCTGTGGACTAGAAGTCCAAGATCAAGGTGTGGGCAAGTTTTCTTTTTTCCTAATGTCTCTCTCCTTGTCTTGCAGATAGTAGTCTTCTCTCTATGTCCTTACATGGTCTTTGCTCTATGTATACACACATTCAGGTGCCTCTTTCTTTTCTTAGAAGGACACCAGTCCTTTTGGATTAGAGCGTTACCCCTATGATTTCATTAAACTTTAATCACCTTTAAAGGTGCTGTCTCCAAATACAGTCACATTGGGAGTAGAGCTTCATCATATAAATTATGAGGGGACACATTCAGTCCAGAACAAAGGGTCACTAAGAATTACTTACAAATCAGCTCTGAATTGAATTGTTAAAGGTGGTCATGTTACTTGAGGCTCCAGCAGAGTACAATTTGTGTTCTACTTTGAAGCTGGGAAGCCACTTATATTGGTGTGCCTGTGGCATCTATGTTTTTGCCAGCATAGACTCAATTCTCCCTTCATACTTGATGGTGTTGTCCATCATAGTGCTCGGCCCTCCCCTGGCTTAGTGGTAATCATGTGACCTGAGCTAGACCAGGTAGACAACACCTTCTTGAAATTGCATGCCTCAGTGTAGGGGCAGAAACGAAAATGGCTGCATCTTATTTCTCTTGATAGCACTTAGTCCTAAAGACTCTCTATTCTTTTCTGCTACTTATCTTGAATGTTTCCCAGCTCTTTCCAAACACATTAGCTTTTCTTTTACTTCCCTTTCCATAAATTTCCTCTCTCCCTCTCTATAATTTTTGTTGAAGTTACCTAGTATTTGTTTCTGTTTAAAATAATAATAATAATAATAATTCCAGCCAAGATGGAGGCATAGGTAGAAACCCTTCACTTCCTCTCACAACCAAAAGCAGGACAACAACCAATCTAAACTCAAGAAACAACCAGAAGCACCAGAAGATCAAACTGCACGGAACTCTGACAATCAAGGAATTAAAGAAAAAATCAACCAGAATAACCAGACCGATATGGTGGACCCCTCGGGGCAGGTGACTCCAAAAAACTGCAAGAGGTGGCTGAGGGGTGGGGCTGACTGCCGAGTTCAGCAGAGCTGCACTGGAGGGACTGACTTAAGGGGGAAACTGAGACTCAGAGCTCACTGTGGCCTACGGCTGGGGTTGCCGGGTTGGGAGATACTTTCAGTCTGACATGAGAGTCTGTTGGAAAATGCACTAGAGATGAGCAGGCGAGCTGCATCACTCCCTCTCTGGCCCCTCCCCCACAGGCAGCAAGGCAAAGAGGGTTGCCCTGCCTGGGTGAATACCGAAGGCCCCTCCCCTTACAACTTACCCAGTGTGCCAAGACAAAGAAATAGGGCCCAAATGAAAGAACACAGCAAAACCTCAGCACTAAGCTATGAGGACGTTGCCAACCTAACTGATGGAGAATTTGAAGCCCTGGTAATCAAAATGCTCACAGAACTGATAGAGCTTGGTCGAAAAATGAAAAATAAATTAAAGATACCCAAAATGAAATAAAGCAAAATATTCAGGGAACTAACAGTGACAAGAAGGAAACCAGGATTTAAAGCAATGATTTGGAACAAAAGGAAGAAATGAACATCCAACGGGATCAGAACAAAGAAACAAGAATCCAAAAAAATGAAGAGAGGCTGAGGATTCTCTGGGACAACCTGAAATGTTCCAATATCCAAATTATAGGAGTGCCAGAAGGAGAAGAGCAACAGCAAGAAGTTGAAAACTTATTTGAACAAATAATGAAAGAAAACTTCCCCAATCTTACAAAGGAAACAGTCTTCCAGGAAGTCCAGGAAGCTCAGAGAGTTCCAAGGGAGTTGGACCCAAAGTGGAACACACTAAGGCACATCATCATTAAGTTACCCAAGATTAAAGACAAAGAGAAAATCCTAAGAGCAGCAAGAGAAAAGGAGAGAGTTACTTACAAAGGAGTTCCCATAAGGCTATCAGCTGATTTCTCAAAATAAACCTTACAGGCAAGAAGGGGCTGGAAGGAAGTATTTGAAGTCATGAAAGGCAAGGACCTACATCCAAGATTACCCTATCCAGCAAAGCTTTCATTTAGAATGGAAGGGCAGATAAAGTGCTTCCCAGATAAGGTCAAGTTAAAGGAGTTCATCATCACCAAGCCCTTACTATATGAAACATTAAAGGGACTTATCTAAGAAAAAAGAAGATCAAACATATGAACAGTAAAATGACAACAAACTCATAACTATCAACAAATGAACCTAAAAGAAAAGGAAAACAACAAAAACAAAAACTAAGCAAACAGCCAGAGCAGGAACAGAATACAGAAATGGAGATCACACAGAAGGAGTTCGGTGGGGAGGAGGAAGGGAGGAATGGGGGGGAAAAGCACAGGGAAGAAGAAGCATAATTAGTAGGCATAGGATAGATGGGGAAAGATAAAAAAATGGTATAGGAAACAGAGGACTCAAAGAACTTATATGTACAACCCATGGATGTGAACTAAGGAGGGGGAATGCTGGAGGGTTGGGGAGCAGGGTGGATGGGGGATAAAGGGGGTAAATTGGGAAAACTGTAATGCAAAATCAATAAAAATACTTTAAAAATAAAATAAAATAATGATAATAATAAAAACTCTACTAGTTCCATGATGTTTACCATTGTTACAAAACCCCAATCTCACCTCTTTAGAGGCATTTGGGTGGAATTTCTGAAATTGTAGAGAAGATGCTTTGTTATCAGCACCTTGCCAGTGTAGTCTGGGATGACTCATGGTGTCTGGATGCTGATGTTACATAAATGAATAGATAGTTTTTAAAAAGGTTTTACTTTGGTCATTTTGGAAAATTCCTGCATTGTTATCATTTTTAATGTCATTTGGTTCTGATCTAATTCTTAATTTCTGTTGTTCTTTTGTGGAAATGCTCAGAATAGGAAGGTCATGGGGTCTTTTTCTTGGCCCGAGTAGGATCTGGATGAAACATCAGAGCGCCACTGTCCTAGGGGGATGGTTAGTACACTTCTGTCCTTTGGAACCTGATCCTAAATATGTTTAAGGAGGGAAGGAGGGCACCATGTTATATACAAATCTGACAAAGCAAGGAAAACAGAAAAACCGAGTGGCAGGTGTAAAATCATTCTACTTAATGAGTAAGCAATTCTTCTGGGGACAGTAAAGAGCTAAGGCAGTAAGATTCCTTCTTTATTTTGACACAGACAGTGTCAAAGCCCCCAAGGATGCTTTGCTTCAGCAGCTGAAGAGATGGCCACATCTTAGCCAGGCAGGGCCAAGCCCCACGTGGGGAGAGAGCAGGTTCTTTGTGTGGCTCTGAGAGCCAAGGCTGCCACAGGTGTTTGCAGTGATGGGGAATGCCAGTGTGGGCAGAGCTTCAAAGAGAATCGGGAACCACCAGTATTTATTACAAACAAAAATAGAGAAGTAAAGGGGCTTTGATGCTAGAAACATCTAAGTTCTAAACTGTTAGAACTTTTTATAGTTAATTTTCCCTTCAAAGTTTTATTTGGAAAATAATAGAGAGATTTTGCATGAAGTGCTTTATGGAATGATTTTGTTTCAAATTCTTGAATGTGTGAAGATAAGACTGTAGATCTAGTGCTGTTGTAATGATACCATTGCTAGCTGTGGTCTCTAAGCAAGGTACAGATTCCTAGGGCTTGGAAAAGCTAAGAAGAGAGAGTGCAGTTCCAAAGTATTTAAACCTACACACAATGGTAACAAAAAACAAAGGTTGGAATTAATTATTTTATTTTACTTTTTTTTTTAAAAGATTTTATTTATTTATCTTCAGAGGGGAAGGGAAGGAGAGAGGGAGAGAAATATCAATGTATGGTTGCTTCCTGTACATTCCCTGCTGGGAACTGGCCTGCAACCCAGGCATGTGCCCTGACTGGGAATCGAACTGTGGTCTCTTGGTTCACAAGCCCGCGCTTAATCCACTAAGCTACACCAGCCAGGTGGAATTAATTATTGTATTCTGTTTGACTTTGGGTTTCTTCTCCTTAAAACAGTCTTCTCAATGCCGAATATTAGCTTTACTTCTTTTGTTTTCAAATTCCAAATGACATTTTCACAGTAAATATTTATTTCCATGAAATTGCAAAGATTTTGCTCATGTACCAAGTGAAGCTTAAATTTTAGAAATTTGCTTTTGAAGGCAGAATCTCTTAAAATGGTGAAGAGATTTTTGAATAGACACTGGCAATTTCTGTTCTTTGAGAAAATAGGCCTACTTTGTCCAGGCTATGTTTGAAAATTAAATTTCTAAATCTGAACCTCCCCCACCTTCCCATTTTCTCCTAATTGAATTTATTGATTACCATTCCTCAAGCCCTTCCAATGATTTTGGAAACACCTAATTTTCAATTAAAATACAATCTACTTGAAATACCTAGAGTGGTTTCCATTTTCCTGCGCAAACCCTGGCCGACACCGTGAGTATGCGAGCATAATATAGCAGAGTGTAGTAAGAGGAAACTAGGTGTCTAAGACTGACTTGTCTTCATTTTCTATTTTTCCTAGGGATACTGTACTTCTCTATAATCAGATGGGGCCAAATTAAAATGATATGTGCAAAACATTTGCGTTGGGCCTGCATATGGCCAACCCAGAACAACATTCTTAAGTGAACCACTGCAGTTTTATATCTGTAGACTCAGATGACATTAGCGTTTAGGTTTTGCCTTGCAGGATAATTGAAGTTAAGTTTTGTCCGCAAGGACTCTCCAGCATTGTGTGAGAGACTAGGCAACATTCAGAAATTTCCTGGCTGTTTAGTAGTTGTTTTATTGGAGCTGGGTTGGTATAGGACATAGATTAATTAGAGGAATAGAATGAAAGTCTGGTCAAGGTAGGTCCCCAGGCTTGTGTTGACAGAATGGCTGGTGGGATGTACGCTTCTATTATACCATATTTATTCTTCTGGGAGTTGTTCATTTATATAAGAGGATGACTTTCAATGGTAAATATAAGGACTATTATTTTAATCAAGAGTGTACTAGTACCTATGTGAGAATAAAGTGTTTTTGATTGCAAAGACTTTATATGACTTTTTTTACTGCTCTATCCTTAGTAATTAATGTGCTTTTAGCTATACAAATCATCTTACAACTGAATATTGAATCGGTACTATGACCCAGACTTTAGGGTAGGCACTGCAGTTTAGTAGTGGAAAGACTTGGCTTCATAAGTTCATTGGTAGTAATAGGAAAAAAGAAAAAAAACAACACATCATTAGCAAGACAGCTTTCCTAGAGCTGTTAGGCTTAGAAAAATTTTTTAAAAGCCACCATCTTTTTATTGTATACTATGTATAATAACACTGTGGGAGGCTGGTAGTGTGCCAGCTATGGCTTTTATTTTACCTGTTAAAGCAGATTTATAGAGAGCTCAGAGAAGCTCAACAGCTAAACATTTTGATTTTAGTCTAATTGGAAAATAGAATTTAATTTTACTGAAAATTATAGGGGAATAAAGAGGGCATTTAAACTGAAATTAAAAAGTAAAATAGTAAACCACTTTAGTTTATTGTAATGTAGTTTTTCTCGATAATTTGCATTATGTAATCATATATATAATCTCCTAGAATACATTAAATTCTATGGATTATTATAATACAAATATTACATGATGTAAATTGATAAATAGATAGATTTAAAAGAAGAGCACTAAGTAGATTTAAAAGAAGAATACTTTAAAAAAAATTTTGTGTGTGAAAAGATTGAACTCTTTACCTTGAACGGGATTTAAAAATTAGGTCACCTTCTCCGTTTTCTTCATATTGATGGAATACAGGTCATTGAAGTCTAGCTTTGTTTAGCTCTTCTTGCTCCATTTTGACAAAGTGATAAAGAACCTCATTACTAAACTACTCAGCTAACAAAGATGGGGGAATCACCTTTTTAAAAATGGGAAAAGCACATTTTCAAGTGTATTGAGAGTCCGTCCAATTCTGGACTTGAAATTCATCCCACTTAGAGCCTGGCCAAGGAGGTGTGCTTTGAGGAGAGCGTGGCTCCTGATAGTTGGCCAGCCTGGGTGTTGGAGGATAAGGAGGGTAAAGTCTTCTGTACTTGGCTTCCTATTTCTTGGAAAAATGCTTTACAAGAGCAGGGACAATGTCTCTGAAGCACTTATTAAATATTTACTGAATAAATAAAGAAAGCTTGGCAGCATCATCTGGTGTGGGAATCCTGATCTCTCTGAGCCCGTGTTTCTGTCTGCCTGTACCTGAATATTGCATGTCATGTAGATGTGTGATTGGGACAACTTACTTAACTTCTCTCAGGTTCAGGTTCTCCATCTGCAAAATGGAGGTTTGATACTATCTCTCTCATGGGATTAAAAGGAATAGGGTTAAATACATGAGGTAATCTGTCAGAGAGATTTAGTGTCAGGTCTGGCACATTATGAGCACTCAGTGAATGTCACCCATTGTTGCTCTTATTGGAAGTGCATCTCCATGTTCAGAGACCTGGGAACTGACATGCAGAGAGACTAAGTGACTTTATCAAGGGCATTCAGGGCCAAAAACAGAACTTGGTTTTTTATGGCTTCTAGCCCAGTTCACCTTCCATTATATAGATGCCAACAGTTCTGGATGTGTTTCCTTGCAACCTTAATATTGTTTCTATTAATCCAATTGAGAGGTCCTAGACATTCTATTGTTCCAACCTCTAAACCACAAATCCCAGCACCCCTTTATTACCCAGAAGGAATAAAAGTTGTTCATCAGAATGAGCTAACATTCTTGGCTCTGTGAATACGGTCTTTTCACTATTCCCCAGTTTCATTTCAATGAATGCTATGTACATCTCTCTTAATTCCCAGCAGAAAATTCTTTATTTTACTTTCTGTGTTCCTCACCTTTTCTCTGGTGATTTCACACATTGGCCTTCCTTCTCAGTGTGTCTTCCTTCGCTGGCTCTTTAAATTTTGTCATTCCTCAGAATTCTGTTCTTTTCTTATGATTTATACTTTCCTTATGGTCTCATGGATTTTTTTAGGTTGAAGTTGTTGACCATGTCCAAATTTTATCTTCAGCTCTGAATCATGCTCTCCTTGCCTTATATACTAGACTGGCCTATTTAGCTACCTACTCTGTGGCCACTTGGATGTCTGTGGCAGAGACAGGCTATGTGCTCATCCAACCTGGTTCCTCTTCCTAGACACACAGGAGGACTACAGTTGCAAGCCTCTCTTGCATTTAGTTTGGAGTCCAGTGAATGAGCATGGGGTTGATGTGAGAGAAAATGATATGCACCGATTTCACACACTTTTCTCTTCTGTCCTTATGGCCGGAAGCAAAGTTCTCCAAGCTGTTAGGGTCACAATATGGGAGGAGCCTGGATTTCCAAATCATTCCTTCCCAGGAGAGCTCCCTAAACTACATTGAGCTGTAATATGAGCAAGGAATAAAAGTTTATTAAACCACTGAGATGTGGGGTCTATTTGTTGCCACAGGAGAGCTTGACCTTTTTCATTAAAATGTTGTCCCTTAGGCACCTTGAGCTCTGCAGGTAAGTCTATTTTCCACCTCAGTTGGTGGTACTACCTTCCGTCAAGGCACCTAAACAATAGCTCTCTAGTTCTCAACCAAGTCCAGTTAATAACCAACTCCTGTGGGTTTTAACTCCCATATTTTTTCTTGGATTTTTAAAAACCATTACCTTGATGGAGGCTTTTGTTATTTTTTACCTGCTTGTTGACTTGAATAAATGTAAAACAAACCAGGAAGCATCCTATTAGAATAGTTGGTTATCATTAAAAGGCATTCCCAGCAGGGAACATAAGAGAATGTAGTGACAGTGTAACAATACAGTGGATGTCTGAGTCAATCTCCCAAACACTGGTGGAAGAAGCAAGGACCTCCCTGGCCTTTGCTCTGTGCCGATGATGCCCATATTCAAAGAAGAAAGGGACCCCATGCAATGCACAGGTGGACAAGTGCGGTTTAATGCAATTAACCAGGGACACCTGGATACTTCCTACCTACCATCTTCCACTTTATCTTTTTATCCAGCCACACACGCTTTTGAAAAGGGGTCGAGATGCCAGCTGCTTACTGAGCGCAAATCAAAGCTGGAGCGATAGTCTGGCAGGGGTCTTCTGGCTCAGCTTAACCTTACCTGGGAGAGTCAGTTAGCTCAAAACACTTCTCATCCCCTGTGATACGTCCTCACGTCTCCTGCAGAGTGGGGGACTGTAGTTGACAGCTTCTGCGCTCTGCTGTCCGTTTAGTGATGCTCCCTTTACAAAAGCAGCCCTTGGTTTTATTAAGCTACATTCTGTCTCCCACAGAAAGGGAGCCCTTCTTCACTCATGCCCCTCTTGTTTAGAAGCATCTTCTCTGAGGACATTAAAAAGTGGTCCTGCATTTTTTAAATTTCTGTGGCAGCTCCCTTTTCTCCAAACCTCAGCATGCATCACCTTTGGATATTTTTAAAAAGAATTAGAGTAATCCATGTTTGAAAATGGGATTCTTCTTTAAATAATTGTTCAGTAGTTCATAGCTTTGGTCTTTCTTGAAAATAGAAAATATTTTTTTACTAAAATCTAAAATGGCAGCAAGGACCACAGATGAGATTTTTTTGGCTTCTGAACATGTTTATGCTCGGTTCTGTAGGAGAGCTCAGGATTGTTAGGGAGCTGCGTCTGTGCGCAGTGACCACATTTTCCCGCCCTGCATAGGCCTTTGGGGACGGCCTTTGCACCTAGAACTGTTTCCCATACAAGTATAAAGTTGGCGACATTAGTCATTCTTGCTACTGAGTTTCTGCTTCTGGACGTTTTTCTCCCTGCTTTTTTCCTAACTCAGACCTGGATCATAGCCTGGTCTCGGTTTCTGTATGTGGTCTCCTTCCTTCTCCAGCCAAACTGGCCAACTCTGACAGACAATGACGTCATCTACACTTCTGTGGGAATGATAGCCATTCTGTAACCTCTTCCAAGCATATTTGTCTGTAAAGCACTGTTACCAATCATGAAAGAGAACATTTTCTCCCATCAAAGAAAGTTAAGGCAAAAAAAAGTACAGGCATGTGAGGACCTTTCTAAGAAGACTATTCTCTCTGAAATCTCTTCATAACCCACAACTAGGCTGGCTCCATTAGCGTCTCATTATCTGTCACAGGGAAGGTAGGTCCAACGTTATCTTTCTTTCATCTCCTGAGAATTACCTGCATGTGAAAAGAGCAAAGACTTAAACAATGAGAACGTCAATGGTGAAGCATGTCTCTGTTTTTCTCTTTTCTGCAATCTGTATGCAATGTGCGAGGAGGGATGCCCCCAAGATGGGAATTACCTTTTGGAGGGCGAGCATCTTAGAGTACCTCTACGAGAGTGTTCTAGGAACCCATGAGTGTACCAGCTGGCATTATTGCAAGAGACTGCATGTGGCTTCTGCGAATTTTTTTAAAGAAACTTTCAGTGTGTTTGCCCATTTCATGGTGGGTGATTTACGAGTGCACCTGCCCACATCATGCTGAGTGTTCAGCAGTTTTTGACCAAAAAACGGCATGACCCCCATGCCCCATTCCCCACAATCACCCAATCTTGCCCCGAATGACTTTTTCATTTGTTTGTTTGTTTCCCTGGATGAAGAAAAGTCTTCCAAGGGAAACATTTTGCTGATGTAGAAGAGGTGAAAGAAAAAACGGCAGGAACACTGAAAGGCATCAAAATAGACGGGTTCAAAAACTGTTTTGAGCAGTGGGAAAAATGTCTCAATAAGCGTATTGCATCAAATGGAGAGTACTTTAAGGTAACTGAAATTTAAACATGTCAGAATAAATACACAATTTTTTGATAAATAAATTCCATTTTTTGCCCCCCCCCCCCATATGCAGCCAGGTAATCCCCCACTTGCATATCCTTGCACATGCCATTCTCCATCCATCCTGCAGGGGCTTCCCCCCGAGGCTCGCCCTGTTCTCTCCAGCTGGAATTCCTTTCTCCGTTTATGTCTTGGCTACAACGTTCAGCAACCCTTGCATTTTTTGTAATCTATAGGCACACAGGCACAACAAGGTCTCGAAACTTTGCAAAACTCAGTGCAGTGGGCTACTTGTGTGGTTTTACAAACTCTGGGGCATTAAAATCTTGATCACTGAAGGCAGGTGGCATCCACCTACTTTAAATTTCTACATATATGACAATGTCTAGAAGGGTCTCTTTATCTTAGAACTTTATAAAGATAATAGAAATGTTAGCTGGTTTGGAACAATATGGGGTACAAATAAGTAAATAATAACCGAACCCATATTATGCAATGAGAACTATGTGGAGTTAGCAGGCAAATTGTTTACAAATAAAGAATTACATATTATCTGTGGGATGATTCTGATGTTGGCCAGTATTGTCCTTACTAAAGAATTGACAAACTGCTCCGCAGTGCTGCCAACAGATTTCTATTCTGTGTGGATCATTATTTTTTCCTCTTTGTGCATCTGAGTTCTACCAGCTCTTGGATTCCTTCTGTGTGCCACTCATTGTTTTGATCCCACATCAGCACCAAATGTTGCTATCTTCTCTCAGAGCCCTTAATGCTATTTGCAGGAAACCCATGGTCCTTGATTCTTTGTTTGACTTATGTTTTGCAAAATCACCCTAACTTTTCCTTTCTGTACTTTGTTTTTTTGCAGAGGAGGGAAGACTTCCCTTCCATGCCCTTGTATTACAAGAGTAACTTCTTGACTGTGGGACCTGAGCTAAAACTAGATTCTCCTTTGGGGAGACACCCCCACCTCTCATCATCCCTCAGGAGACATTGAGGTACAGCTGCCAGGGATGTTATGACTTAGCCACCCCATACCCCACCTCCTGTGAGCCCATCTCACGATGGTACTGCGACAGTGTCTTATCTCCTCCCCTAGAATGTGACTTCTTGAAGATGTCAACAGCGTCTCATTCAATTTGTATCCTCCAGGGCTCCTAATAGTCTAACATAGGGTGGATGTTCATGAAATGTTTAGTGGATTGAATTACATTAGCTATTACTCTAAGTGCACAAAAAGGGGTGCTAGAGCTCTGAAGAGCCTTAATTCACCTCGTGGGGTTACATGGAGATGCTGTCAGACTTAGTTTATACACCCTGGCTCTCCACGGGTAAAGTCAATGCCAATTAACAGATGAGCTTCTCCAGTGAAGAGAAATCACATTTTCACCTTAAGGCTGATCAGTTTCTTATCAGCTGTATGTCTCAGTGATCATAAAGCAAGAAGACCCCTGGGACCCTGTTCTGTTTAGGCAAAGGCAGGTGTGCTGGGAAGCTGTATATTTGCACACAAACACAGAAAGTAGGGCTTATTTTTGCAATTACTTGCAAAGGCTGCCCATGTTTTCCAGCATGTAAGCATCTAATTGCATTTCGCTCCAACTAATTGCCAGCTCAAAATTTTAGATTAGTGTGCACACCATACTTAATTTTTTGGGTTGTTGTTATTAATAACTCACTTAGCTCAGTATGATGAAAAATACCAAGCTGAAATTTAAGACTTGAGGGCTTCTCCATGAAGAAAACATAGGGTGGTCAGGAAAGTGTGAGGACAGTGGCAAAGCCCAGGGCAAAATTCGAGACAAAGATTGCCTGGCTATTGTGCTCCTCTGTTGGTTTGCTGGTAAAGGTTAGATGGAGAGGATTAGAAATGGCCTTTGGAGTCACTGCCTGTGTTTTGCCACAAGGAGGGGCCATGGTTACAACCATAGTTGTGTCCTTGACTATGATACAGTAGCCTTTCCTGCATGAAAAACAAAACGTACTTAAAAGAGCTTTTTAAAAAATGTGCTACAAGTCCAGAAAGAATGGTACTGTCTTTTGTGAGTAATGTAAACATACTGTGATATCCTTATGTTATTAAATGAACATTATAAAGCATGACAGAATCACAGCCACACACACTCACACAAGGACAAGCTACAATGTTGGCTGGAAATAAAAAGGGAGTAGCTTTTTCACATGTTGTCACGAAAAGGTAACTGGTGGCCTCAGAATTCTCCTGTTTTTCTCAGCAAGACTTATTCTCCAAAGGACACAATGAACTTTTTGTCTTTCTAAACACAGAAGTCAAAAATATATCCTTGAAGCTCAATTTAGCCACAGCAGGCCTGCACATTATTTACCACCGGGGAGACTTTATTCAGAGATTGTCAGTTCCTGTGTTGCTAAGTGAAGGGTCAGAGGGAGACTGGATGGGTCTTTAAAAAAAACATTAATTAAATAACACGCTCCCATCACTGCATCGCTCTGCATTCAGCCTCTGCCATCGTCGAGTGGGTATCTCTCTGTGTCAGGCACAGTACTGGAGGCATTGGCTACCCCAGGGACGACGCTCAGCACGATTCCTGCTGCTGTGGAGTTTCTAGACAGGTAGAGAGCAGATATGAGAAAAGTAGAGATGTAAGTAAATAGATACATATAAGCTATGTTAAGTTCCATGAAGGAAAAGCACAGCAATTAAGACCACAAACGTTGCCTCTCATTGAAATGGGGGAAGCTCAGCAAAGCCTCTCCGAAGAAATGACATTTAAGCAGAGAATTATAGGATGAGTAGGATTTAGCCAAAGCAGGGGAATAGATATTTCCATACAGATGAAAGAACAGGTGGGTAGGTCCTGCAGTTTGATACATTAGAGGGACTGGAAGATAGCTTTTGGGTTGGAGCTTGGTGACCAAGGGGGAGAGTGGCTTGAAATGGGGCTGGGAAGATTGGCAGAGGCAGGACCACACAGGGCCCTGTAGAGCATGGCAGAGAGTTTAGGAGGTGTGCTGGAAGCAATGAGAAGCTGTTGAGAAGTGATGAAAATTAATTTATGGAGATCCCACTGTAGAGAAAGGATGGGAGAGAGGCAAGAATAATGGCCAGGAGAAAATTTCCATGGGGTTGGTGAGTGTGCTGGTCATTTGTCTGTTCATTGTCAAATCGATTCTCCACCGTTCCCATGTTGTCAGACAAAGTATATTTCCCAAACTATCTGGCCAACTCGCTTTTAGGTGGGCTGAACCAATGGGAGACAGAGGAGGGAGACTGCAGAGCTAGAGAAAAGGAGAAGTCAGGATGTTTTGTCTTGTCTGTCCCTGCCTGGTGGGGCATCCCTAGCCCAGCTGGTCTTTTGTGGTGTCCGTTGCTCCCGGACGGCCCTGTTGGACAGACACGTTGGACAGACATGTTGGACAGTCTCATTGGACAGTCCTATTGTCTGTGGGCCTGGATCCTGTAGGGTTCCCCTTCCCACCTGGCTTCCCCATCCTTAAACTTCAGCAGTGTTATCTCTTCCCTTGGTTCCTCCAGTCTTGGAGGTGATAGTGGCTCCTGTGATTGCTAATCTCCGGGTTGCATTATCATTCCCTGTTTCACTTTTCAGCTCTTCCAATACCTTTCTAATGAGCTCTCTCTATGAAATTTCTTCCAATCAGATCTTGGACTTTGTTTTCTTGACTGGATCCTGACCTATGCAATGAGCAGCAATTGTAGCTCATTGGACCCGGGGCAGCAGTGGAGGATGAGCAAATATATGGACTTGAGATGGTTCTTGCAATCCTGTGTGAGATGAGTAAGGACAGCAGAGAAGTAAGATAGATCAGAAGCTTTGTGTTGAGTTTCCCAGCACCTTAAGCAGGATTAATTTCTGCCTGAATTCAGCTGGTGTGGACTTGACTGAGGAAAACAAATGGACATTGGATCACCTCCTACACACGATGGACATGCCCTGAAGCCCTCATTAGTGGTGAAGAGCTGGTCAGCAATCACAGACTCCCACCTTTGCATTCTAATTTCTAGAGCTGTGGTCTGGATAATTTTCCCGGGACTGTAGAACAGTGTCTGACTACAGCCCATGAGAGACTCTGTCCCTTAAAATAAGGGAGGGATGATTTCCTTTTGTTAAGAAATGATTTCCCCCCACGTATTTCCTTGCTTCTCTATCCTTTTTCTTAAGAGATTGATAGCCTTTCTTGTTTCTTTTGCTTTTTAAAAGCAGGCTGTTCTATGGTTACCATCTGTTGTGCGGACCCCAGCTCCCCGTGGCTCCTGCTCTGGCTCCTCCTGACTGAAGGGGCTCTTGTCTGCGTCGTCACACTCCTCTGTCTCTCTTTTCCCTCTTGTCCAACTGAACCACTGCAGGCAGGACTCAGGACTCTGTGAAGTCACAAGGTGTGTGGGCAACAAAGTGCGAAAGAGCAGAGCAGCAGCGACATTCCTGCTGTGGCCTGTGGCAGCTGTGCACATCAGGATGGTGACAAGTCATGCTGCTTCTGTGGGCTTTCCTTGGATATTTCGGGCTGCAGAGGAGAGTATTTAGGAAGATTTGGGGAGTTTCTCTTAGACCAGATTTCTGTGGCCTAAGGAGTCTGGAAATAACTACAAGGAGATTAGTGCATGTGGGGCGGTATAGGCGTGGGTGGTGTTAAAAGACTGCAGTGGTTCCAAGGCCTGTGGGTCTGTGAGTGGCTCCTTCCCCCTCCCTCCCTCCCCCTTCTTCCCCTCCTTCCCTCTCTCCCTCCCTCCCTCTTCCTCCTTCCCTCTTCATTCCCTTCTTTCCCTCCTTCTCTCTTCCTCTCTCTCTTCCTCCTTTCCTTCCTCCCTCCTTTTTTCTTCTTCCTGTAGCCATTCATCCAACAAGAATTTTGAGCACCTATCATCTGATTATCAGGGGTGTGTGCCAGGTGCTCTGAAGTGTATGAAAGAAGTACAAGGCAGAGACTTGATCTCAGAGGTTGGGTACAACATAGACACACATTTGGAAAATGAAATGACAATAGTAGGGTAAATGTAGGATTAGGGGTCAGAAGGTCTGTCCTTTCATCTTAGTGGTACTTTTTATTACCTATGGTCTAGGGCGAGTCACATAGCCTCCCTAAGTGTCAATTCATGTATGACATGAAAGGGTTGAACTGAAAGATTTCTCAGTCACATGATTGTTCTGTGATTAACAGGCACAGTTATGAGTGATCCAGAGCAGTTGTTCTTGAACATTTTGGTCTCAGAATACCTTTATATTCTTAAAAATTATGGAGGGCCCCAGAGAGTTTTTGATTTTGTGGGTTATATCTATTGATGTTTATCACATGAAATTGACATTTAATACAAAAATTGGACAATTACAAAATATTAATTCATTTCACAGTAATAATAATAATAAACCCACTACATGTAAACATAAAATTATTTTAATGAAAAATCACGACCAAGCACTCACAATTGCCTATTAGCTACCCATTGAACTTGGCTTCACCAAATTTTAATCAGGCTTCTCTCTTCTCTAGAGGTTCCTGAATTTTAGCTTGCCTTCAAGTTTGAGCACAAACTGAAGCACTTGGGTGCAGACTGTTCCCCCTTAACAGCTCATTCTGAGAACTGGCCACCTTCTCAGCCCATCAGCTTGCTTTCCCCACCACAGTCCCTGCTAACCCTACTTCCCCCTCCCTAGGTAGGGAGCCTTTGTTTTTTCTGTTTGATTTTGAAACACTTGCAGGTCTCAAGGTCAAAGCATTTCCCTCATTATCATAGCCTTTTCAGATAATATCTCTCCATATCTAATCCAGTTTTGTTTTTATTTGGCATTTTAAAAACAGAAATATTTAATGAGAAGAGTGACATTGTTTTACATTTGTGCAAGTCTTTTAAATGTCTGGTTTACTATGCACTTCTGCAGTCCATCTGTTGTGACATGTTGCTTTGTGTGAAGTATGTGGAGAAAATCTGTCCTCACCTGCCTATGCAGTTGGAGAAGGGGGACCCCAAGGACTCCCTGTCAGTGTGTCAGGACCCCCGCAGTACATGTTGAAAACTTCTCTTCTGGGAGGGAGGGGGAGAAGAGCTGGATGTTCACCTGGATTCTGTAGAATAGATTTTAAACTTGTAAAGATGGGGCATTCCAAGCAAAAAGAGCAATGTGAGGAACCACCAGAAGGAGAGAGTGAGCAAGTTTGGGAGAGGGTAAAAATAGAGTATGGAGAGAGAAAGTCTGAATTCACATGAAGTTCAAATTATGGAGGGACTTAGAGCTTTAAATTTCCCCTCCTGTACCAAAAAGTTTGGTCTTAATCCTTGAAATCATAGGTGTCCCCTGGAAGGTTGTATGAATATGATGATCCAAGACAATAACCATGATGATCATGTTTGATGGGTGGGGAAAAGGAGAAATAAAAGTAAGAGGACCGGTTAGGATGCTGCTGCAATAGTGCAGGCGCGAGGCAGTGAAGGTCTGCTGCAGAGTGGTCATGTTGGGAAACTGAGGGGAGAATTGACAGAATTTATGGACAGTAAGGGATGAAGGGGCATAAGACATATAGTTAAATCCTATATGTTGAGCCAAGTGATATGCAGAATGGAGGTAAAATCTGTTTTGGTAGAGATGGGAAACAACAAAAATAGTTTGAGGGAAGATGATGCTTGAGGTAATTTTGATATAAATTATGAACTAAAATTCCAAATCTTTCTGTGGTCTATAAGATCCCTTATGATCTGGCTCCCACCTAGCTCTGTGACTTCCTTGCTGCACTCTGTCTCATGCGCTGTGCTACAGCCACAATGACGGCTTTCTTTTCCTCCGTGGCCAAGTTCACTGCAGCCCTCTCTTAGCTCTGTCAGGAACACTTTCCTATGCCCTGCCCTCCTTCTCCTCTCTTCCAGCTCTGTCCAGGAACTTCACAGCATCCAGGTTTATTTCAAATGTCATCTCCTCCAAGACACCTTGGCTCTCCTGTTGATATCTTTTCATGCTGCTGTATTTTCCTTCTAGCTCTTCCTATTATATAAATTGATCTTGATTATTTGTTGTATTTGTCTGTTTATTTTCTGTCTCTCCCCACCAGAGTGTAAGCTCCATACAGCAGGACCTGGTATATGTTGTTCACTTTTGTATGTCTAGGTGGTACATAGTAGGTGCTCAGCAAACATTTGTAGATTGTGGAAGGTACAGCAAGCTCTAGAAATTTCAGGGTTTGCTCTTAAGAGCGACACCTGAACATGTGATTTTGGAAGTCATGCAGAAAGGGTAGGACTTGGAGTGTAGCTGGGGCTAGAGGGACAGAGGACACCTGCTCTTTCTGACAAGGTGGCAGGATGCTCAGGGCCTGTGGAGTTGGTGTTGCCAGGAGACTGAGAGACACAAGAAGTGCTACCATCAAACATGGCACACAGGGATGGAGTCCTACCAATGAGGGGGAACTGATGTCCATTCCTGTAGTCTCCTCCCATCCTACAGAAGCTCCTTTGCAATTTCAATATTTTTGATAGAAAAAGTTGGTTAGCCCCACCAAGCACACATCTTGGCTCCTTACCTCCCACATCCTGTTTCAGGTTACCTTCTGTACACACTTTTCTGAACTTTCTAGTTCATTGTTTGCCACCTTTCCCTATCTCAGAACTCCTTAGATTTCCCAGGTGCCCCTCGGTGAGCAGATGGCTGTCTATACGTTTGCCATTCAGATCACCCGATCCGGGCCTGGAGCTGTGAGGAAGATGGATTGTTCCTTTTTACATGGAGGTGTGTTCTTGCTGCTTTATTGAAGGACAAACAGAAGTTAGAGAGTAGCAGTGTCTAGAAAAGAACCCAAGTTAGAAGACTATGGACTCCAAAAAAGCCCTGACAGAAAGCAACGTGGAAGGCTTCGAGATGCACTGAGAGCCACTGTGGACTAGCCGAGAAGCTGGCCCTTCTCAGGCATGACCGTTTTCAGATACATTGATTTTTCAACCAGCATACTCACTGTTCCTTTTTCTATTTTAACCTCCGTGATTTTCAAGTTACAGACTGTATTGTGGGGAATTGCATGCAAGAAATTGTGGCAATAGAAAGTCTTTACACAAGATTCAAAGATTCAGTGATCTTCTGTGGTTGGCAGAGTAAAACGACCCCTAATAACATTTGCCCTTGTATAAGTCTCTCCTGTTGAGCCTGGGTGGAACCTGTGACTACAATAAAATATCAATTCGGTGTTTATATTATGTAGCAAAAATATTTTTCACATGTAATCCAGATCACTCATTAGTTGAGTTATCAAGAGGGAGATTATTGGGTAGGCCTGACCTTACTGAGTGAGTCCTTAAGAGGGAGGCTGCAGATAGCTTCTAGGACATACAGGTGACTCCCAGAACTCCCAGCTGGCAACCAGCAAAACAACAGGGCCCTCATTCTATCAGGAATTGAATTCTGCCAGTAACTCTGTGAATTTGAAGTAGAATCCTGAGCCTGAGAAAGGAACGCAAGTCCAGCTGACCCTTGGTTTCAGGCTTACGAGACTCTAACAAAGGACCCAGCTGAGCCATCCACAAAAATGGTGAGATAATAAATGCATGTTGTTTTAAGCTGCTACTTTTGTGGAAATTTATTATGAAGCAATAGGAACCTAATACCTATTCCGATAAACATTTGTATGTTTAATTGCCTATCTTAACTGAACCTTGCAACCTTCCTGGATTTCCCCATGACTATGAATCACAATGGCAATACATAAAAGCAGGCTAATGATCAATACAATTCTCCAGCATTCCCATGTGGGAACCCACACTGGTTGTCTCTTTCCTTAAATTACTTAAATGATATTGTTTTTAAAAATCACTTAGATGTGGATAATTTATCTTCTGCTCCAATGTTATTTCTTTAATGCACCAAATCTTAATAGTTTTTTAGAAAATGTTATGCAATTTTTTTTGATATCCACTTACCCCCAATTCTTTCCCCATGGTTATTCTATATAATACCCCATCCACCTTGGTCAAAGTCATTGTTCTCTCTGCTCAGGACTCCTCGTTGCTCTGCTTCTTCTCTGTTTCCTAATGAGCCACGCTCTGCATAGTAGTCAAAGTGATCTTGAAAAAATGTAATTAGATGATCAGATGATGTTATTTCTTACTTTAAACCTGTTAGAAACTGAATGTTTGTGTTTTTTCTAAATTCAAGGCCTAACCCCCAATGTGACTTGAAGAGAGGGTCTTTATGAAAATAATTAAGGTTAAAAGAGATCATAAGGGTGGGGGCTGTCCTTATAAGGTTAGTGTGCTTATAAGAAGAGACCTCAGAGACCTTGAGCGCGCTCTCTCTCTCCCTCTCTCCATGAGCACACGACACAGAAAGGCCAAGTGTGCACACAGTGGGAGGGTGGTGGTTTATAAACCAGACAGAGGGCCCTCACCAGGAATCAAGTTAGGTGGCACCTTGATCTTGAACTTTGCAGCCCTTCAGAACTGGGAGAAATCCATTTCTGTTTTATGAGCCACCCAGTCTGGGTATTTTGTTGTGGCAGCCTGAGATCACTACCACAGAGCCTTTTGGTGGCTTCTCATTGCTCCCAGGGTGAAGTCAGGGCTCTTCATCACGGACCTTCTCTCTAGTCCCATCATCAACCTTTCTTATTGTCTTCACTCACATTTCTTATCTACTTCGAGAACATGCCAAACTCTTTCCCACTGCGGTGCCTTTGCCTAACATTTGCCTCTTGGCAAATATTAGTTCCTTGGAGAGGCTGTACCTATAAACTTTTCTTAGTAGAATTCTGTCTTCCTCCATTGTTTGCCAACACCTAAAATGATGTGTTCATTTGACTGTTGACTTCTTGTCTCACTTCCCCTGGAGACTGTGAACTACATGATGATGGGGACGCATCTCTTGTAGACATAATGGCGTCCTAGTGCCTATCTTGGTGCTTGGTGCATAGCAGGTACTCAGCAAATATTTATGGAATGAACAAACAGTTGACATCTGAGGGGTGTCGGTTTTGGTATATTTCACATACCCATATTTTTTGGACTATAAGACACACCCCCCAATGTAGGAGGGAAAGAGGGGTGTGTCTCATAGTCCGAATGTAGCTTACTTGGCTCGCTGGTGGGGAGGGGGGCGGCAGCCTATGTTACTTATATTATTTAATATTTTACCACATTTTTTGCTTCAGAAAATTTTTTTCCTATTTTCCTCCTCTAAAACCTAGGTGTGTCTTATGGTCTAGTGCATTTTACAGTCCAAAAAATTTGGTAATCCCAGAAAGCCAGAGCGCTACAACCTGCCGAGTGCAGTGGGGGATATCTTTTGCTGTTGACATGCATGCATGGTGCTACATGAGGAAAAGCAGTGTGGTCCAGCTTCAGGACATTGGTGATAAGTAAAATGTGTATATATTTCAGAATACTCAGCAACTCTATTTTGAAGACAAGAATGGCACGGTTGGTTTTCAAACAGTTCAGTCACCTCACCAGTGATATTTATGGTCTAAAACCAGCTAGGTAACGCACTGAGTAGTTTCTTTTTTCACTGTGATATCCTTGAAAATAATTTTAACAGCATGGTATGATAAGATTGTATGAAAAGGTGATTTCCATTCATCCCAATTTCTCTTCAGTTTCCCAAAGCCAGGTTTTATGGCCCTGAGTAATGCTACTGTCTTTGAAACATCTTCATTTTTATGTTTCCTAATGAATGCTCCTTAAGAATTTTTAAAAGGCCCCTTATAAGTGCATTTATCTTTGAAAGTATTAAAAAAAACAGAATGCAAGTATTAGGTTTCTTCAATACAGTGTAAGAAAGTAGGGGTGGGGTGAGGTGAGGGAAGAAAAAACCTCCCAAATTGTTATAGGATAAGATTTCCAAATTTGGATGTATGGAAAATTATATTTTAAGTATTACACTTAAGTTACTTCTGCAGAAAAGATTGCTTTTTTTCATAGTGGGAACCCCACTAGAACGAGATGCAGTTACCATTATATATCACGTGTTTTCTTTCTCTCTGATGAATGAGAAGGGGCATGCTGGGCTCCCCTTTTAAACTTTCTTTGCTTTAGGGGAAGATGTGCTCTCTCTCCTACATTACAGTTGAGAACTGCCTCATATATTCTTTTTCTCATTGAAAATTTCTCCACTATAAGGGGTTATGTTTCCAGAGCACCCAGCGAAGACTCAATACAGCTACTCAATACAGTAACTGTACTGAGGTTTCCCTTTAACCATATCCTGCTCACTAATATAGGGAACACGAATGTTCTCCCAGAAGTCTGGGAGAGATACTGCTAAGGATGCTGTCCCACTTAGCCTTTAAGGCTTAGTTCAAATTGTACCCTTTCCATAAAGTCTTCTCACGTCCATGTGTCCACCTCTGTGCATCAAATTCAAATGGCTACAGGTCCCAGGAAGAAACATAATGTGGTGATCTGGGCAGGTATGAGACAATAGAGTGGTGGGGCAGGTCGACAGAGGGTGCTTGGCTCACCCAGCAATACTCAGTTGTTTTAAAAAGCCCTGATTGCTGGCTGGATTGGACCCTTGATGATGGATGATTATTTCTATTCTACAGCAGTTACTAGTCTTAACTCACTTCCCACTTAGTATTAATTCTATACCTTAAATTTCTATGGTCTATACATAGAGGTGGTTTTTTCAACTGCACTGTAATTACTCCAGGGGAAGGCATTTTGGCTCATATGTTTGTTGTGTCGACTGGAATTGGCCTAGGAGCTGCCCCAATGTCCACCATAGTTCCTGCAGCAGGTGCTCACTGCTATTGTTTGTCAATTGCTTGATTGACATATTGGTGCCCATGAGTTTATGCTGCACGTGGCTGCCCCCAGCTTGCCGCAGTGCACAATTTCCCTGAGTGTGTTCTGCTTAATGAAGGGCTGCAGAGTTTTATGGTCAAATAATTTTGGGAAAAGCTGAGTTCAGCAAGGTTAAAGTTTAATAGTTTTCTTTACTGCAGGTTTTTTTTTAATAGCCTTAAAATGTTAATAAGCACCATGCATTTTTAAAAGGGGTATGATTGAGACTGTAATTGGTGCTCTCAACCCCATTCTAAGAACTGCATTTCCTAGACTCCTTTCTCCTTTGCAACTAAAGTTCTGGATGAGAATTCAGTTCTGCCAATCATGTCCATTCCTGTGAAATTTGGAAAGGGAAAGCGACATGCAGGCAATTTTCCTTCTGTGGTTGTTGCTAAACCAGAAACTTTATTTAGATGTCATCATATTTTCCACAAATGTCCTTTATCTGTCTCAGGATCTCATCCAGAAAACCATATTGCATTTAGTTGTCATCTAACCTTGACAGATTTTCAGTCTCCCTTCACTCTTATGTTCTTGATAATTTTGTACATTATTGGTCAGATATTTCGTGGTGCATCCCTTCATGTGAGTTTGTCTGATTTTTAAAATAATTTATTTGAAAATTATTTTTGGAAAGAATACTGTAGAGGTGATATGCACAATATCAGAAATTACACAACACTGTTATGTCTTATTACTAGTGCTGCTCAGCTTAATCATTTGGATAAGATAGTGTTTGCCAGGTTTTGCTTTTTACTGTAAATTACTATTTGCCTTTTGCTATTTGCTAATATATTTAGAGAAAAATATTTTAAAATGATTTTATTAGGCTATTTATTATAATCAAATGTGTGATAAGACAAAACTTTCAAGGTCTTTGCAATTTTAGAGAAAAATATTTTAAAACTAGGCAAATATATTACTCTCCTTCATCTTTAGCCCACTAATTTTAGCATGCATTGGAGCAATTGCCTGCAGAAATTATTGCGGTGTTTGCCGAAGGCTGATTTCATATTTTGTTCATTTCTTCTATAGTTCTAAGTAGATTTTTGACATGCAATATTATTTTATATTATGTGTACAGCATAGTTGTGGGAAGTGACTGTTTACAGATAGTTTTGGCTTTTTCTTGTGACAATAGCAGCTTTCGGACTTCTGTACTGTGGCGACAGTGATGGGCTCTTGAGCTGACTAACCTGGGGCAGTATCCAACCTCGGCTGCTCTGTTAGATTCTTTTTTTGCAACACTTAGAGTGGTTCTGCCTCCTGCACAGACCTCAGCTGATATAAGGGACATGTGTCTATGTCTATATCTATATCTACATCATCTATATCCATATCCATCTATATATCTATTGATATCTATATCTATCTATCTATATCTGTATCTGTCCATATCTATATCATCTAGATCTATATCCATATCTATATCCATATCCATCTATATTCATATCCATATCCATATCATCTATATCTATCTATATACTATATCTGTAAATATTTCAGAAGGCCCATGTTGACTCATGACTTTACCATTTACTAGGTTGGGGAGGTAACATCCCCTCTGAGCCTTGAGTTGCTCTTCCTCATATGAAGTATAAGACCAATAATTCCTGCCCTCAGACCTCACAGGGTTGTCATGAGAATCAAATAAGATGATAAATGTGGAAGTGGTCCAGAAAGTGTAAATTGTTATAGAAATGCAAAGCACTATCATTAGTCACACTGCCATCTATGAGAATGAATGTTAGATTCATAATGCGGGAACATCTCATAAGGATTGCCTGAGTAGTCTATGGTTCCTTGAAAACATTGGGGGTTTGATAGATTAATCAGTTGGGAGCAAATACACCACCAGCCTTGCAAAATAGACAACAAACCAAGGGGAACATTCCCCAGCTCCCAAGGTAGCCTCTTTAACAATGGATGAACACAGACTTCTCTCTTTCCCCTGTCTCTTCCAAATGAAAGCCTTGGAGGGAAATATTCTTAACAGAATATTTTACAACTTCAAAATAGACCCAAGGAAGTACAGCAAAATATTTTCTTCATTTGATTTTTCTGTTGGTAAGATGGGTCCTTTCATTAGCAGATTGAGTACAAACAGCCCCCACAGTCTGCTCCAGTAATTTGCAAAACATGATTTACATAAATTTAACTTTGTAATCTCGTGGTTATATTACTGCATTAAAATGACAAATAATGTGACACATGATGAAGTTTCATATGTTGATATGGTGGCTGACTGTTACCAACAGCTGCTCAATTGGAGGTGTCTCTCACATATATTTTTTCTTCTCTCAGGATTTGGATATTCACGAAGTCTCCCAAATTCTGATTTTTTAAAAACAAATATATCCCTTTGCCTCAGAAACAGAAAATTTTAAGTCAGGAAGTGGCTACAAATCATCTGTTTCACTTATGACTCTGAAAAAAACATATCTTAATGTAAGCAGTTCAACTCAAGCAACGCCTGCACACAAAGGATGTGTGTGGGACCCTGTTAAATTGAGTTGATGAACGAGGTCCAGGGTTTTAGAGAAGCAAGCGAGAGATTCTAGAAGTCATCTGGTTCAAAGCTTCCTTTTGATTTCACCACAATCTATACTCTTATTCAGTCAGATGTCTCACCCATAATAAAAAACAACTCCGTCTTGGGACATCACATACAGTAAGTTCTTAATAAATACCTGCTTTGTGAATGAATGAGCTTGACCTTTTTTAAAACTTTGCATTTTTATCCATACCATCAGTACCATATGAGGTATTCGGATTCATAATGAATGTCCCTTCTCCTTTCTCCTTCTCTCCCTTTCACCTTTCTTCCTCTCTTCTTTCCCTCCCTCTTTCCTTTCCTCTTCCTCTCCATCTTTTTAGACAGGGGTGCCTACAGTGTGCCTATCAGGTGCCTATCAGGCTGTGCTCAAGTCAACAGGAATAGATAGGATATAATACTCTCTCACTGTACTCTTTTTTTTCTTCCATTTGCTACATTTGAAATTACATGCTTAATGTCCATCTGCTATTCTGAACTATAAGCTCCATGAGGGCAGAGAAATGTTCTATTTTGTTCACTGCTATGTCTTTCATATCTAAGACAGTGCTGTGTTCATAATAGTTGCTCGTTAAATATTCATTGAATGACTTGGACCCTTCTAGGATTGTGCACTAACCTTCACTGTCCTACCTGCCTTATGCCTCATTTAGCTCCTGATGCTCCCTACTGTACCTGTCAATTGCTCTCACAAGGTCACCACTGACTTTCACAGAGTGAATTTCAATCTTTTCCCAAGTTTAAAGGACTGTTCTATTGCAGTTGACCCTATTACAAGGGCCCCAGATGGTAGAACCTGGAGATTCTGCCAGTTGTTGGAGGGGGGAAAACCTTCATGTCCTTACAACTGGCTTAGGAAGCAGGAACATATACATGACTGTGTGAATAATTATACAAGAGAGGAAAAATAAAGACGCATATACACATTGCAGAAGTGCTATAAAGGGAGTAATTGCTATGAACTGAGGTAGCTGGGGAAACATTAAGAAGACATTGAACAAGGTCTTGAGAAATGGATAGATTTAATAAAAAAAGCAGAAAGAAGTGAAAGAGGTAAGGAAAGGCACCCAGAATCATTTTGGGTATGACTTGTGGGATGTAACATGGGAGAGATGAATTCAGAACCTGAGATCATTTACGGTATATGCAAGGTTTAGGATTAAATTTTAACCTGTGCCCCACAAAGAATTGTTGAAGGTATTAGAAGTGAAGGTGGAAAACACATGCCGTGTGTTTTTGATAGAACACAATGGTTGTGAAGGGACATTTACCCACCATTAACATCCCCTCACCCCTCTCCAGTTCCTGAATTTCTATTTCAAATTTCATATTGTTTTATTCCCCTTTAGTAAACAGCCTCAACTTTCTCCCAGCTTAAAAACTGCCACCCATTCAAACAATCAAATAAACAAGCCCTTCCTTACTCCTTATCTCCATTTAGCTATTTCTACCTTTGGCCAAGTTCTTAAAAGAATAACTCATGTACTCTGTATCCATTTTCTTACCTCTTAATGATTCCTTAGCCCACTGCAATCTGCCTTCTGTCCTAACCCTTGAAAATTCTCTTGTCAAGATCACTAAGGATCTTCTAGCTGTTCTCTTAAAGGGTCAGTTTTCAGTCCTCATGTCACTTTCTATTGCATGTAATACTTCTGTGCCCTTTTTCTTTCACAAAACCTTTCTTGCCTTGGCTGCCAGGACATCCTTCACTTCTGGTTTCATTATACATCTCAGCGCAGCCTCAGTGTTCTTCTTCCTCCATATGTCTTCTAGATATTGCTGTTTCCCAGGCCTCTTTTCCTAGTCCTCTTTCCTTTTTTAAAAAAATGGTCTACGGAAGTGTAGGACCATCCAGTGGAGAAGTCCAGTGGCAGTTTGATAGAAAGGTCTGGGCTTTAGATAAAGATTTGGGGCCATGAGCATATAAGGTGCGAGTGAAGACATAGGACTGGGGAGAAGATGTAGAGCAAGAAGCAACCCACAGGAACCCTGTTTAAGAGGTAGGGGGAGGAAAGAGGGCTGTGAAGGAGACTGAAACGGAACACCTGAAGAAGTAGAGGGAAAACCAGCAGACACTGGTGAAGTGGAAATGAAGGAAGGAGAGTTGTCAGAAGCAGAGACAGTTACAGACACATTAAATAAGGACTGGAAAGTATCTGTTAAACTTGGGAAAAGCTCATTGGTGAGGGAAGTTCCTATGTGGTAGAGACAGGGGCTTGTGTGTGAATGGGTGTGGGGGTAGAAAAGAAGAAACAGCTAGTGTAGACTGCCTCTTCTAGAGCTGTGGCTGTGAAGAAAGGGAGGCATTGGGTGGCGGACAGAGAAAGATGTTTTGTTTAAGATGGCAGAGAATTGCATTATGAAGTTCTTTCTTTCCAGGCAAAGTGAAAGCTAAAAAGCTATTAATTTTATACATCACCAAGTTCACACAACTAGTCAATAGAAACAGACCGGGAAACGCAGAGATCCATATTAAGGAAAGCAGAGTATGTGAGATTCCAAATTTTCTTGTGTTGTGGGTTCATTTCTATTCTTTAGGTTTAATATATGTGTGGTGTTTCATTTCATTTCTTCACAGCCGTATATCATAATTTAATTTTTTCCTTGATATAGCTATAAATGGAAAAGCTAAGGCATATTTATGCATACAGGGTCATTTCTAGGTGCATGCACTAAATATTAATATTCCAATATCTTCCTAGTTTGTGAGCCAAGCAAGAAATGCATTTTTCATAGGAATGAATCTTTTTTTTCTGAAGCAGCAGGTTATTTGAGTGGACTCTTTATGCTCAGAGAAAGCATTATTATTATTACATTTCCCTGAAGAAGAGACATTATTTAGAAAACACGAATAGCACAGGAACTGAGTTCTATATTCTATTTCTGATCCATTCACAGAGATGGTATCCAAGTCCAACAGATCTAGATGCAACAAATACTAATGGGATGAGTGAATTTAGTTTGCTTTTGTCATTTTATATTCTTCTCACAATAGCATTCTGGGTTTCCTCTGGGACATTATCCTTTTCTTCCTTAGTGCTTGTAGATCAGTTGGGGCTGACATTATCTCTGTCTCCAAAGCAAGGCAGGTGGCCCAAACCAGGCAAATCAGAGTGCAAAATTACCTGTTCATAATGACTGATTTAGAGGTGGCCTCATGACCCAATCCAGGCCAAGGAGGGTCATATTAGAGTTTTGGGTGGGATTATGGTGAAGTTGCTCTGTAACTGTGAAGATTTGAGTGTGGAACTGCCAGCTGCCACTTTGTTTTCTCAAGGGAAGGGCCCATCTGAGGATAAAATTAGCCAAGAGATGGAGAGACTGGGCTCCTGGTGACATCAGTTGAGTCTTTGCTTCCAGACATACCTAAAGCACTAGCACTGTGCTTCTTTTTTATTCATGCAAGTCCGTAAATAACCTTTGGAGTTGGAGATCTGTCCCCTGCAGTTGCAAGAGCCCTGACAAAAATGCTCACTTGGTGCCCCATTCACATGTGACCTTATTTAGTTCCAACCCCGCTGGGTAAGGATTATTAACTTCATTTTATAGATAAAGGTCACAAAACCGCTGAATGACAGAATCTGGATTGGACAGTTTTAAGTTTTATGCTTCATCTGTTATACCATAGCTCTTTTTCACACTGTCTCTCTTTAAGGTTTTTTAGGAGGAATTTATAGTGATTAATGCTATTGCCTTAATTCACCCTACTGAACTCACTATTAATGTAATGGTGAACACTCTCTGATTTAACACTTAATTCTGTCCTTGATTCTACATTTAGTTTATTTGCACTTCCTATGTCCTTTATTTATTTTTCTTTTCCATATGTCAGAAACTATTTTCTAGACCCCTATGAAAGTTAATAGGCCCAAAAGGCAATTATTAATATGATATCCTATTTTCATTTAAAACATGTATTCCTTAAGTTGGGTGGGATGGAGACTCAGGGGATCTCCAGGGCAGGGCAAACAGTGTTAGCCAGGTTGATGGAGTCTTAGATATGGCATCTATCTGCCAGCTCTGTGGCTCTGTGGAGGGAGGGTTCAGAAAAAGGACAGTGGACTTTCTGTCTGGAAGAAAGCTGTCCCCAGCTCTCACCTTGATGCCAGACTCTTCACTTCCTTCCTGTATACCACTGGTGTCTTTCAAGCTGCTATCCTGGTATTGGAACTCAGAGAGAGTGAGTCTCAGTAGTGAGTCTGTGTATGGGTTCTTTAAGAGAAACTGCTTGGGACTCCAGAAGTTTCTTCCACCAACTGCATCATCACTGGATTTTCACAGCTGGAAGTTATGGAGACTTATCTTCCATCACTGGAACCCTGAGCTAGGGGGCCTAGTGTGGGGCTAGGACTCCTCATTCCCGAAATATCCCTCCTGTTATCTACCACATGTGGTTGTGGGATCAGCCTGTTCTATGTCTCTGCCCCTCCTACCAGTCTGGATGGATGTGGTTTTTTTAATTCCATAGTTGTCAGACTTCCATTCAACTCAATTCTGAGTGATGGTTGTTCTATAATTTAGTTGTAATTTTTATGTGGTTGTACAAAGAGGTGATCTGTGTTCACCTATACCACCATCTTGACCAGCAGCCCACCTAAGTTGTTAACAGAGACTTTTCCATATGAATGGTTGATCTTGGCTTATGACTCATAACTTCCTAAATCCTCTCAAACAAGCAGCAGTCAGTCTCGGTGAACCGCCCCCCCCATATCTCTTGCTAAGTGTCCCCAGGTACAACACTAGCCGCAGTCAGCCTAGATTCACACTTTGGCTTTGCCTGGAAATCTCCAAGCTCAGAACAAGCAGAAGCCATCTCAGATTGCTCTGTAGCCCAGGCAGGGTGGTCCTGGGCAAAACACATATTGGGGCTGACCTTGGCCTGCACCAACCTGGGAAACCCCAGAGCCTGCACACCTAGTGGACAGCTACAGATCACATCAGAGCACCATTACTCTGCCCCTGGACAGCTGATGCTCCATGGAGGGTGGAGATTGGTGGTCAATGGTCACAGCCAGTCCTTGAAGCTTACTGGTCTGGGTGAATCCCTCCCATTGATCTGCCAACAGCAATCAAGACTCATCTACAAGTAGTGGGGGCGGGGTGGGGGCAGTATACTCAGCCCACACAAAGCATGCATCTCGAGTACCCAGCTTGGGTGATAGGGGAGGTTGTGCCACTGGACCCTACAGGACACCTACTACATTAGGCCACACTATCAAGACAGGAGTCAAAGAGGCTTTACCTAATACATAGAAACAAACACAGGGAGGCTGCCAAAATGAGGAGACAAAGAAACATGGCACAGATGAAAGAACAGATCAAACTCTAGAAAAAGAGCTAAATTAAATATAGATAAGCAATGTATCAGATGCAGAGTTCAAAACATTGGTTATAACAATGCTCAAGGAACTTAGTGAGGACCTCAACAGAATAAAAAAGATCTAGTCAGAAATGAAGGACTCACTATTTGAAATAAAGAAGAATTTACGGGGAAACAATAGTAGAGTGAATGAAGTCAAGAATCATATCAATGATTTGGAACATAAGGAAGCAAAAAACAACCAATCAAAACAATAGGAAGAAAAATGAATTAAAAAAATGAGGATAGTGTAAGCAGCCTATGGGACAACTTTAAGCATTGCAACATTCTCATCATAGGGGTACCAGAAGGAGAGAAGAAAGAGCAAGAAATTGGAAATCTATTTGAAAAAAAAAGAAAGAAAACTTTCCTAATTTGGTGAAGGCAATAGACATGAAAGTCCAAGAAGCAAAGAGTCCCAAACAGATGGATGCAAAGAGGCCCACTCCAAGACACATCATAATTAAAATGCCAAGGGTTAAAGATAAAGAGAGATCTTAAAGCAGTAAGAGTAAAGAAGTCACCTACAGGGGAGTTCCCATAAGACTGTCAGCTGATTTTTCAAAAGAAACTTTGCAGGTTAGACGGGATTGGCAAGAAATATTCAAAGTCATAAAAGGTGGAGACCTAATGCCATGATTGCTTTACAAGGCAAAGATATCAGTTAGAATTGAGGGGCAGATAAAGAGCTTCCCAGGCAAGAAAAAACTAAAGAAGTTCATCATCACCAAACCACTATTATATGAAATATTAAAGAGACTTATTTAAGAAAAAGAAGATCAAAACTATGAACAATAAAATGGTAATAAATACACATCTATCAATAATTGAATCTAAAAAACTAATCAAACAAGAAGAACAGAGATAGAATCATGGGTATGAAGAAGGTTTTGATGGTTGCCAGATGGGAAGAGATGAGGAGATTAAGAAGCACAAATAGGTAGTTATAGAATAGCCATGAGGATGTAAATTATAGTATAGAAAATGGAGTAGCCAAAGAACTCATATGCATGACCCATTCACATGAACAGTGGTGTGGGGATTGCCTGATGGAGTGAGGGTGTTGGGTGGATGGAGGTAAAGGGGGGAAATTGAGACAACTGTAAGTAATAGTGTAATCAATAAAATATAATTAAAAAATGTATTCCTCAGCTGGCCACTGTATATTGAGTTGAATCTAATATAATCTTATTTTCAGGAAAAGTAGATGATGACTCTTAGTACTTAACACATAATAGATACTCAATAAACATTTATTGAATGTTGCTGGAGCACCCATAACATGTACCAAGACAGTTTACCTGTTGTCTTCTTGAATGATTGTTTTGCCATTTCACCCAAGGCATTTTTCTCCTCCACCTGACCTGATAGTCATGCCTTTAGTTTTTCTTTTGGGTGTCCAACATTGGGAGTGATCATGGGTACAAAATCCAGGGAGCTCAGTTTCAGAGAACACTGATTTGAGATTTCTGTTCTGTTAATTTAGTAGCGATTTAACCTTGACCAAGTTATTCATATTTCTGAGCCTTGTTTTCTTCATACAGGTTGTTATGAGGATTAAAATAAATAATTCAAATATTAGTTATTATTGGCACATTGTACACACTAGCAAGAAGATAAGGAAGAAAGAAAAAGGATTTGCTTTTTCCCAGCAATGAATCAAACTGAGCCAGCACACTAGGGACAGCTGAGAAATACAAAGGAAAGCAGAAGGAACACAGGGAAGTTTTGGTTCAACCCTCTGGCACTTCCTCTTCCCTTTCACCTTGTTTTATTTTTCTCTAGAGCACCTTCTAATATACTTAGTTTGCATGTGCATTATGTTAATGATCTGTTTTGTCCCATTTAAGCTCCAAGGGGGAAGGGATTGAATGAATGGGTACTAAAAGCTGTTTGTCAAGGGAATGAAAACGTGGAGAAGTATGATGAAAAATCAGGTTTAGATTGTAAAGCAGGGAGAAGAGCAAGAATCTAGGGCATGGATGTTACAAAGAAGGAGGCTAAGGACTATATAAAGAGAGTATCTTTAAGCATATGCAGGGTTTGGAATGGGGGACATCTTTGCCATATTGATTTTGCAAATGATCATATATATGTTTTTGCTCTCCTCAGTGCTTGTTACAAAAGCCACATTAAACATTCCTCTCCATTAGCATTGCATTCCCAGTGCAGAAGGATGGCAATACGATCACCATCCTATTCCACAAGTTGGGACACAGCAACTCTTGTGCCTCTTCTGCTGAGCTCTGCACTCCTTCACATTAGGCATACCATGACACCCCGGTCATGTCATCTTATCGTGTCCTTTTCTTTTTTCTACTTAAAACCATAAGGTCTAATGGGGTACAAGCTTAGCAGTTTAAGTAGTTCTTTGCTGGCAAATAAACAAATACTTGAAGTTCATAACAGATGCACAAGTCCACTTTGGGAGAAATGCATTCTGGGCTCAGGTACATCCTGAGGGTTCTTATGACCACATTTGCTCATCTGTTCATGTGGTGTACACCTGTACGAATTTGGAATGGGCTTGAGTACAGTGTGGAAGAGCCCCAGGTTCAAAGCAAACTTCCAGTTTTTGTTTAGTTCTGTGAATGTTGCAGATTCTTTCTTCTCAACCTGTAAAAAACATAGAATTCTTAGCATGTCTCAAAGCTTCTGGTGCCCACTGGTGAAAGTATTAAAAACAGATGCAAAGAAATCAACCTTGATCAAAGAGCACAGATCTAATTTGCAAGTACATTAAAGTAGGCAGCAAAAGGTGGGTAAAAGTCTTCAGCATTTTTTGTTAAAAACTGAATATTTCTAGAAAATATATGTTTAAAAAAATACCTGATCATCAAGTATATGAAAGAAGGAAAGAAAATACTGGTGGCTAAAGACTATTTGAAGGCTAAGGGTTATTTCTTGACTTTCCAAAGTGTTTAGCAGAAAACTGGTTAAGTAGTATAGAAAATGTGGAAAGACTTGGGTTTTCAGTGTTGTTTTTCAGCATATATGTATGCTCTTCTTTTATAAGGGGGGGTAGATGGCAAGGTGTTATGCATTATGGACATATATTTGAGAGCTCAAAGATATGTATGATTGGACTTCAGTTTTGGCTTTCACTGTAAGAACAATGAATGTGGGGTTTCCAGAGCAGTGCTCCCTTTCCTTCATGGGAAGACAAACAGAATTTTCAATGAATATCCCCAGGAGTGTATCTGAATTGCTTCTCCGTGGTGCTGTAAAGGTTTGACGCAGCAGGCCTGGGGTGTTCAAACCCTGCCCATTCCAAAGAGAGGTCTTGCTCTCAAGACCTGGCTCCTGAGAGACAACCTCTAAGACCTTGCAATATCCTATTTGACAAGAGTGTCAATGTTTACCTGTGGCCTTGAACCCCACCAGATGGTTTATACTAACAATGTGATTTATGGTTGAAGTCTTGGTCCCTCTCTATCAGTTTGACCTCTTGAGGTCCTGGAGGCTGAGAAATGAAGGTCATCCACAAGGGTGCACCATGCCTGCGTGACTGATCCCAATAAAACCCTGAACACTAAGGCTCTGTGGACTTCCCTGGTCAACAGTACTCTATATGTGTTGTCACACCTTTTTGCTTTTCCTGGCAGAATTAAGTGCTGTCCATATAATTCCACTGGGAGAGGACAAGTGGAAGCTTGTGTCTGGTCTCTGCTGACTTTAATTTGTTTTATTTTACTCTAGTTAACCATAATATTGAGTTACTGGTATGATTATTGCTTTTGTGAGTCCTGTGAGTCCTTCTAATGAATCAGCAAACCTAAGGATAGACCCTTGACAACACCTTTCTTCCAGTGGGAGGGTCTGCTCTTACACTCACCTTCGCAGCTTGTCTTTTTAACAACTCCTCAAACAGTGGGCACCTACATGCTGACTATTTGGCAACCAAACTTGGGCTGGTTTACCCTGCTTACAAGGCTCTTCTCATGCTGGCCCCTTCAAAAGGGAGAACAACAGAGACCCGAAGTGCCTTTTTTAGAGTGTGGCCCCACAGTGAATGTAACTGAGCTACAGACCAACCAAGGCTTTCTGCAAGATGCTGAAATATTGGGAGAGAATCCCTGGCTTTTATTCTTATGCAGCCTCTCACTATGATACGTCTCATAGCCTCTTGAAGATGGCAGCTTTCAAAAAGTCATTAATCTGCCACCAGGAAGAGATGTGCGTGTCTCTTTTTGTGACCTATGCATCATGTTTCTGTAGGGAGGTGTCAATCATTATCAGACTCATTAAAATCACCTTCAAAACAAATGTCAATTTTCTTCATTGTCTCCACAAACTTTCATTAGACCTAGACTCTGATGCCGAGAAATTTAATATATCTGTCCTCTTTCTTTGGGAAAGGGAGGACAGTTATATTAAAAACAAATAACAAAGCTGACAAAGCTTCACAGGTGACACCTACGCACCATCAGCTTTGAGACCCATGCTCTCTCTATCGTAGGTGGATGCCAACCCTAGTTCTGAAGTGTGGTGGGCTGGTAGGATATTGAGGTGGGCCCATCTAGCCAGAGTAGGAAGACAGAAACTTAAAGAGGAAAGGGAAAGATCTAGGAAGCCCATTGTAATAGGCCAAGATAATGAGTTGGATCTTATACACAGGTTCAGGAATTTTCAATGGTCTCAGGATTCTGTGTTTCACTCAACTTTTCATACCACTTGCAAATGCTTGCTGGTTATACAGCACATAATGGACCATCTCCCTTGCAAGTTTTCTGCACCGTCTTCTCTCTCTCTCATTCTACCCACAGCTCTCTCGTTCCTCAAACCCAGCTCAAGTTTAGTGCCACCCAGGAATATGCTTGGCCTGACTAGATTTGGTTATTCCAAAGACCCCTTAGTAACTCTGTGCTCTCTTCACCCCAAAGTTAACCAGGATTTTTGTAGTAAATGTAGTTCTGTTCTTGAAGGTGGTCTGTGGAGTCAGTTTTGGTACAATGACCCTCTGGTTTCCTATATACTTTCAACATGAAATTGCACATATGTATTTCTGGAAAAGTTTTTAGTATCCAAATCCATTCAAATCATGTTTACAAACTCAATAACCTTTCTGAAGTCATATGTAAAAGTTATTTGAGTCAAGATTTTCCTTGATGCAAAAATGTCTTCATATAAATGCAAAACAGCTAAGATTATTTTTAAAATTACAATAACTTAAAGGTTTAAAAAATTACAGCGGTAGCTTATCTGAACAGAACTCACTGATATTTAAAAAATCCCAGATGGTTTATGAAAACTGTAGGTGAAATGAATGTCTCTCTGGATACACAGATCTTTTTTTTTCCTAGTAGAATTTTGTAGGCATGACTGGTTTTATTTT
>CM052539.1:15775028-15803904 GCA_028533065.1 Trachops cirrhosus
AATAAAACAACAGACAACAAGTGTTGGAGAGGTTGTGGAGAAAAAGGGACCCTAGTGCCCTGGTGGTGGGATTGCAGGCTGGTAAGACCACTGTGGAAAACAGTATGGAACTTCCTCAGAAAATTAAAAATAGACTTGCCCTTTGATCCAGCAATTCCACTGCTGGGACTATATCCTAAGAACCCTGAAACACCCATCCAAAAGAACCTATGCACCCCAATGTTCATAGCAGCACAATTTACAATAGCTAAGTGCTGGAAACAACCTAGGTGCCCATCAGTAAATGAATGGATCAAAAAACATTTACACAATGGAATACTACGCAGCTGAAAGAAAGAAAGAGCTCCTACCCTTTGCAACAGCATGGATGGAGCTGGAAAGCATTATGCTAAGCAAAATAAGCCAGGCATTGAAAGGCAAATACCATATGATCTCGCCTTTAACAGGAACATAAACAACAAAACAAAGAAACAAGTAAAATATAACAAAAGACACTGAAATAGAGGACAGGTTGTCAGTGACCAGAGGGGAGAGTGGAGGGAATTTCAGGGGAATTTCAGGGGAGAAGGGAAGGGTTCACAGGAACAAATATAGAGGACACGTGGACAAAACTAGGGGGGTTGGAAATGGGAGGGAGGAGGGGAGGAATGGGTGGGTGGGCTGGAATGGGAATAAAGGATAGAAACTGTACTGAATAAACTAAAATAAAAAAATTTAAAAAATGTTTGAAAAAAATGTAGTGAATATTTTCTCTCATTCAGTAGGTTGTGTTTTCATTTTGTTGATGGTTTTCTTTGCTGCGCAAAAACTTTTTAGTTTGATGTGTCCTATTTGTTTGTTCTTTCTTTTGTTTCCCTTGCCCAAGGAGATATGTTTAAAAAAATACTGCTAAGAGCAATGTCAAAGAGTTTACTGCCTATGTTTTTTTTTCTTCTAGAAGCTTTATGGTTTCAGGTCTTACATTTAACTTTTTAATCCATTTTGAATTTATTTTTTCATATGGTGTAAGGAAGTGATCTAGTTTCATTTTTTTTCACGTATCTGTTCAGTTTCCTCAACACCATTTATTGAAGAGATTATCTTTACCCCATTGTATATTCTTGCCTCCTTTGTCATAGATTAATTGACCAGATAGGCATGGGTTTATTTCTGGGTCAAGCCTTATATTTGGAGATTAAGTGCCTTTTGTACAAGAGAAGAAGCAGTTGGCCATTCAGCTCTAGTTCATGGCTTGTGACTTACTGGTGGGAGGACATGTGCTGGACCTTAGCTTTGGAGAGGAGGACCTGTACATTCTGTAGAAGGTACAGATATTTAGAGAAAAGAAAGAGGGAGGCGATAGCATGTGAATGATTTTTACAATGTCTTTTCTTTCCCTTCATTGTACACGGTGGTAAAATATGTATGGCTTCTGAATTTAACCATCTTTTCCCTTTTGGCAAATCCAACTCAGGTTTCATAGAGAAAACTCTATAGGCCATACTGGTTCTTTCCAGGCAGAGAGGTAAAATGACTATATTTTTTAAACCTTTTCAGCATGTTTGTGCATACATTTGACAATGTATCAATGTTCTGTAAAGGGAGTCTTTACATGACATGGTGAATTTGTTTTTCTTATTTAAAAAATAGTTAAGTTGTAAAAGAAGTCATACTTGTACCTTAAATACCAGTCATTGATTTACAAATATATTCTACAGTTATATATATTCTACAGTTATTTCCTAATCAGTGGCAACTATGTCATATATAAAACTATACATATATTCATATTTATATGTAATATATACTCTATGCAATTTTTTGTTCATTCTCTCAATCTTTACTCCTTCCCCCAGTCCCACAACCTGCCTACTAGATGTTGTGTGCTCAGTAGACATTAAGTACATTCATTTACCATTTCTCTGCCATCCCCACTTCTGCCTCTGTTTTCTGAAACATTAGACATTCCTATCTCCAATCTCCTTGGTATCAGAATTGGCACAATATTTGCTACACATAGACACTTGGACACTGACTAATGGCATCATTTAGAGAAGAACAAGTAGCAGATTTGTGAATTCAATTTCTTTTCAGCCTTTTATTGTCAGGGCTAATTGCTTGTTTAAGTAAATGCATCTGAATTGAATAGCAGTTGAAGATGTTTTGGGATAGTATGAGTATTGAATTTCACGTGCAAAGAGCAGGACTAAGAAAATTCATGTTAATTTCTTGAAAACTTTTAATCAATATAGGGGTCTTTCCTTACAGAAAGGAATTGGCTTTGGCAATAGACAGACAAAATTAAGGGTCAAAAACTGCAAAGCCTGCAGCAATTAGTCAGGTAACCTAAATGAGTCCAGTAGGTGGCGATGGTGGTGAACTTACGATGGCCATGGGGCCAGCCCTCCTTACTCTGATGGCTGTAAATTATGTATTGTAACATGGTGGCTAGATGATCCACCTTTTAAAGCCAATCTGGACATCCACATTTTATTTAAATGTGAAATTTGTGCTTTAATTGTTGACAACTAATTCCAGAATATGGATTATTCTCGTGGCTATCATTTTGCTACTTTTCAGCTCAACAGAAGAGAAGGTTTTTCAATTGTTCTTTCCTCACTATAGGAATTAACCATTCCATTTTGACCTGACAGCTACATCACAGAGTGTGATGGGAAATTATCTAGGGAACATCTGAAGCTACATTCCCAGTGAGCAGCATCTATTGAGCAGAAAAATCTCTTCGTAGGACTGTCTTTGAATCTATTTGTTTCCTGTAAAAAAAAAGTACTTCCTGTAAAAAATGCTGTAACCCGTATTGGAAATGTCTGGGAAAACGCCAACTTTTGTGAAAGGGGGCTAACTATCTAGTGACATAGGGACTCCCCTGACTCAGTGAGACCTTCTTCACGGGAATAGCTAAGGCCCCGGTAAAACAATGCCATAGCTCAGTGGCTTCATAGAACCTTGAGGAGCCATAGCAAGGGACAGTTGAGTGAAGTCACATCTTACCCCAAAGAAAATACCTACCCAGATCCTTTTTGGTGAAGTGTGTCTACAGATTGGTACATTCAAGATGAGCTTTGGGGCATAAATTTGCACAATGTTGGTCTATCAGTTCACACTCACGCAATTTACCAGCTGGCAAATAATCATGACCCTGTGTTCCCTGAGTGCTCCTTGTCAGAACTGTCACCCCCATCCTTCTTCTGGACCCCTCAGACCTCCTTCAAGATCTAGGCACGAAGGCTTAATGCCTGTCCCTGTACTGCAAAGGGCAGAGTCTGTTCTCTTTGCCCATGCCCAAGCCACAGCAGTTTTAAATATCTTATTATTATTTTGGAACACTTGAACCAGAATGCCAAGCTTTCATAAACAGCAGTATGGCTCAATATTGGAATATTGTATTCTTACTGCTTTCTTTCCGAAAGCCATGGACTGGAGGGGAGCTCAAGGTAAGTGGGAACAAACAGCTCAAGAAACAACACGGATTTTACTAAAAGCTAGAAATCCTTTGTTGCGGTCCCAATATATACTGGGTGTCCTAAAGCACATTTCATGGGTTTTATCTTATATTTTTCTATTATTGGAAAATTTTGACTGTCTAATTTTAAAACAGATTTTTTTTCTTCTGCAAATATGCGGGCTCCACACGTATGACCTGTGGTAGCTGTGAAGCAGTGGGAGCATTCCTCATGTTTGGTGACCTCGAACTCACACTTCAAGCGGTGCAGTGGTCTCTTGTTAGCACAATAAAACATACATGAGTCGTGACTCGCTGCAGAGCCAGGAGTGGGTATTTTAGTGTTTTAATAATCTGGCTCCATTAATTTTGGTCTGCTGTACACGTTTCTATTTTTGTCTCCAGTGAAACCACCAAGAAAGGTGTCAACTAGAATACTGCAGATGTTTTTGTAAAGCTGTCATTTGCAAAATTAAATGTCCAAGACAGTGATCACACTTTTACAGTCATACAGGCCGGTCATGTGCTTTCCCACAAATGACCACGCAGGAGCCTGGGCAGAGAGAAAGGATGAAGCAGGCAGTGAAAGAGAAAGGAATGAGGAGACAGAGCTTGGCTTTCACAAACAAGCCTTTTCTCTAACTGCCCACTCCGCTTGCAGCCAACAGGGCAGCAGTGGCAGGCTCTGACCTCAGCCCCTGTGGTTTTCCTGGGATGGAGAAGCCACATCAGCAGAGAGAGAGGAGCAAGACCAAACGGACACTCCTCATTCTGATCAATATCAAGATCACATAATGCAGTTTGGAGATTGTCAGCAGTTAAATTGTGTTCTCCAAAGCCATAGGTTGGGATCGCATCCCCCAGCACCTGAGAATGTGACCTTATTTGGAAGTAAGGTCATTGCAGATGTAATCAGTTAGTAAAGGTGAGGTCATACTGGGGGAAGGTGGGCCTTTCATCTAATATGACTGGTCTCTTTATAGAAAGGGGAAATTTGGACTGACACGCAGGGGAACACGCCCTGTGACAGTGGAGGCAGAGACTAGAGTGATGTATCCACAGGCCAAGGAACACCAAAGATTGCAGCCAACCACCTAAGAAGAGGCAAGGAAGGATTCCCTCCTACAGGTTTCAGAGGGGGCATGGCCCGGCCTACACCTCGATTGCAGACTTCTGGCCTCCAGATCTGCGAGAGAACACATTGCTGCTGTTGTAAGTCGCTGACTCTGCTTCAGCAGCCCTAGAACACTAACAGAGAGACCATGCCTTTAGCCCTGGGGCATGAGGCAGAAATTTCAATTCAAGGCTCTGTTACATCTTACAGTTACATCTGGATTTGGGGGAATAAAATCTGTTGGCTCACTCTGATGTTTTTTCCTACCTGTAGAATTTACATCAAAGGGGCATGGAAGCTCAGAGATTAAGGATAGGAACCTTAGGATCATTCTCGGCTTCAGTCACTTAGGGACTGTGTGGTCTTGGGACTGGTACTTAACCTCTTTACTTTTCAGGTTCCTCATCTGTAAAATGGGGATAATCATAGTGTCTATCTCATGGAAGTAGATACAATTCATAATGATTGAGTGAAGTAAAGCATTGATCTATGTGTATTCAACAATCGTTTACTGAGTTCATGGTGTATGGTGCATATACAGTCAAGTAGGAAAATATGTTAAACAAGAAAAAAAGACAAGATAATTACAAACTCTGACAAAAACTCAGGAAGAAACCAGGGGATCTTGAGAGAGGGAGTAGAAATGGGTGAGACCCACTTTAGATAAGAAATTCAAAGACTCCTATGAAGAGGTAAAATTTAAGTGGACACCAAAAAGATGAATGAACAGTATTAGCTGGGTGAAGAGTTGGGGGAAAAGATCATAGGCAGAGGGATCAGCCTGTGCAAAGGCCCTGAGGTAGGAAGACCGTGGTATGTTAAAACACTGTCTGCTTTGTAATGGGTGGATGGCTGTGGTAGTTTTCTATTGCGGCAGTTGCCAATCACCACAAACATAGGCTCAAAACAACATGCATTTATTATCTCACAGTTCCTGAAGGTCAGAGGTCTGGCACAGCTGACTTCTCTGCTTAGGGTCTCCCAGCGGAAATCAAGATGTCACTGTAGTTCTCATCTGGGGCTCAGGGTCCTCCCTGGTGGTTGGCTGAATTCACTTCTTTATCACACTCTCCATGTGGCTCCTTCCATCTTCAAGCCAGCACCAGCAGGTTGAGTCCTTCTCAGGTTTGGAATCTCTCTGCTCTGCCTGCCTTTGCTTTTAAGGGCTCGTGTGATTTTATTGGACTCACTTGGATAACCCATGAAACTCTTTCCATTTTAAAATCAGGGGATTGGCCCTTTACATCTTCACCGCAACGTATTCCTGAGTGTGCTGTCTCATCAGATTCACAGTCTTAGGGATAGGGGTGTGGAATCTTCTTGATGGTTGCAACTCTGCTTACCACATGGTATACCTGTGGAGAGGATCTGATGATGGAGGGCCTTATGGGTCATGACAGAGATTTTGGAATTTAATTTAATGGCAATAATTATAGCAATTACTAATATCATATAATTACTAGGTATGGCACCTGTTTATTAGCATTAAGCATAGTGCCAAACATTATAAGCATAATCTCAGTTGATCCTCCTGATAGCCCTTTTTTGGAGGTATACCACTGTACTCAATTTGCAGATGAGGAACTGAGGCTTATGACTTACCTAAGATGGAACATCTCTCAGTGAGTCCATATTTAAACCCAGATCTGTCTAGTTCCAAATTCCATTAGCATTTTTATTTTAAATCCTCCTTATTTAGCATGCTTTTAAGATATATTGTTTTAGTGTTTCAGTAGGAATTTTTCCGTTCTTGTGAAAAAAAGCATAATTGCATCTAACTGGACGTTTTCTTATTTGAGTCTCTTTCTCCCTCTCTCTTTTAAATTGATTTTAGAGAGAGAGAGAAAATAAATTTGTTCTACTTATTTATGCATTTATTGGTTGATTCTTGTATGTGCCCTGGCTGGGGATTGAACATATAACCTTGGCATATTGGGCTACCTGGCTAGAGCCCCATTTGAGTCTCTTAACCATGTCTAAGGGAAGCTTAGTAATTCCAGTCAGTAGGTTGTAACCCAGGACTCATGCAGTTATGGCTTCTTCTACAATGTCTGTCCTGAAGGTATCTTGCCATGTGAAAAATAGGGGCATTTATTGAAGAAGATACAAGATACAAGAAACATTGTACATAGGACAATGATGCCCCTTCAAAGTAGGCACTTTGGGACCTCACACAGTTCTCCCAATTGCCATCAGCTTCCCCTGTGGTATTTTCCTTAATCTCATCAACGATCTGAAATCTCTTCCCTTTCAAAGGTGATTTTAGTTTTGGGAAAAGCCAGAAGTTACAGAGCACCAAATCTGGGCTATAGGGTGGTTGAGTCACCTGGGTGATTTGATGTTTCACCAAAAAACTGCACCAGATGTGATGCATTAGCAGGTGCATCATCATGATGAAGCTGCCAATCACTAGTTACCCATGGCTGTAGCCTTTTGAATCATCCAAATAGTTTCTGTGGAGGAATATGCAAGCTTAACACAAAATTTGATGCAGATTTGTTGCTCTACTTGCTCAGTCAGTTTAAATGCAATGGCCACACAGTACACATGCTCACTCAATGGCATCTACCTGCCCCCTGACTAGTACAGTGAAGTCGTCATTGTTCACTCGAGTATTCCAGTTCACTCTCCTTGGCTGCTGGGTTACATCATGTTGCACAAACCTGTATTAACTCTGGGTGAACTTTTTCTGAACAGACCTTGTATATGAATGAAAGATTTTTAAAGAATCCCTAGAGTTCAAAGAAAAGAACCAAAGCTCAGTTTTTCTAATTTTTCTCAATATTTAGCTGGTAGATTTTTAATTTGCATGGGACCACTATGTCCCTTAATATTATCTCTTGGTTTGCCTTTGGATATACCTTGATTTTTGTTGAGGACATTGAACTTTGAAAATGTTCTTTTTTTTTCTTCTCTCTCTCTCTCCCTCTCCCTCTCCCTCTCTTTCTTTTTATTGTTGTTCAAGTACAGTTGTCTCCATTCCCTCCCATCACTTCCCCCACTGCAGCCATCCCCACCTCCTACCCTTGATCCTACCCTCCCCTTGGCCCTGTCCATGTGTCCCCCATACATACTCCTTGATAAAGGAGGCAGGAAGCACATACTAGTAATCAGTGTTTAATAATAAGGCCATTGCATCCACATTATAATTTTTTTCAGGGATGTTATTTATTACCTGTATGTAAAAAAATTATTTATTGATTTGAGAGAGAAAGAAACATTGATTTGTTGCTCAAATTCTTTATGTATTCATTGGTTGATTCTTGTGTCCTGACCAAGGATCAAACCCACAACCTTGGTATATCAGGATGATGCGCTAATGAATTGAACTACCTGGCTAGGGCCCATTATCTCTATTTTGATGACAGTTAGAAACGGCCATTTTTATGGATTGTTTAGAACTAGCAGAATCTCTAGTCCAGGGGATTAGTTGAGGCTAGAGAACACACCCAGCTCTTATCTCATGGGCCTCCTTGTTCACCTCTTGGTCCACTCTGCCAAGGATGAAGTTCTAGAGATCTGACTCCATGCTGGCGACAAGAAGTGCCTGTTCACATATTCACCCCTACACCCCATCAGTTGCCTTCACATAGTGGTCCCTCTATTTAAGGGTCTCGTAGGCAGGAGCTATAGAGGATTATAATTGCAGAGTCTACCTCCAGAGGCTAGATGAATCTTTTCCAAGGGCTGGGGAGACGGTGAACTCTGCCCTTCTCTAGGAAAGCAGGTAAAAGTGTTATATGGGAGGAGAGAATCAGGGAAGTGCATGGCCCACTGAACGGAGCAGCCTGGGACCTGGGAGATTGCCTGGGGATGTATTTTGCAGAAATCATCTGGCCCCAATCCCCAGGTACCTGCTGATTCAGGATAACTTGTTGTTAGTTAATATTTCAGTGTCCTTTGGGTACCGCTCCCCTATAGCTCTAGAAACACTTGCTCAGGGATAAGCTGATAGAACCCAGGGCTCCAGGAGAGAATAAGAAACGCATGTGCATTTGAATTGCCAAAAACGATTTCTTTGCAGCTGCAGTACAGAAACAGATATCAACACATTTAAGCCATGCAGGAGGGGGTAGAATTCCACTCAGAATGCAACTTTGTTTGCCAAGTTTCTTGCTAGTCTTTCCTATACAGGGGGTAGGAAGCATTCCCAGAAAGAGAATGCCGAATGAAGTTATAACAAACTAAAAAAGGCAATTCGCGAGGGAGCAAGATCTTCAACAAATGAAAAAGTGTAAATGGTAGCATTCCAGCAAATTAGCTCCTAGAGAAGCCCTGAGGCAGAACTGTAAGCCATTATAATTAAGGATTTGGAAAATATCAGTATTTAATTAGAGCCTCCTTTCTTGGTGAAATGCTGTTGTTTTGCTGTACCTTCAGGTGTAAACAACTAAACATACCCAGTTCAAAAATGTGTTTTGTTGCAAGCCTAGAATCTGTGCTAATGTTAATTTGCTTATCATGGCTTCCTGGACTGTTTTTACTTTCTTGTTTGTTTCTTATCAGAGCTGAATTTTAAGAGCAGTTTTATCTTTAGTTCCCCAAAGCAGCCACCTCCAGTTCCCAGGCTGTTATGGATACTTATTCACAAACATTCGGGAACATCCTAATAATTCAGTCCAACTCCATAAACCTATCAACTTCTCCATAATCTAATAAGCACAGTCCCTCTAATCTTTAATGCATATGGTGGCTGCTGTTTTAGGCAAGGACTTTTAAATCCATTTCCAGTGTAATCAAATATCTTGACAATAGCAAAACATTTCAGCTTTATCCCTTAACAATAGCAAACGGTTTAGAAATTGGTTTGTACCACTTGAAATGATGATTTAAAAAACCAAACCACAGCAATCACATAGGGAGTACCTAGTGCCTGACTCACAAGCAGCCTTAGCCCTCTCTTTTGTACCTGTAATTCCTGACAACAGATAAACCTTTATTCTGTTGCCTATACAGGGATGCATGTAACTCAAAATGTTTTCCAGCCGTGATGGAGAAGATGAGGCATTATCAAGACTAACACTACAATTTAACGCTTCAGAGGAGCAGTGTATATCATTACTCCCTCTGTAGCCAAGCACACTAATTAATATTTATTGCTCCTGTCAAGCCAGTAGCCACGGCCAATCCATTCCCGTGGCAGTTCAATGGGAGACTGGACACCATATATCTCCTTGGCAGACATGTTTGGGTCATCAGCAAAGACAGGAGCCCCGTTCCCCAGTGAGACATCGTAAACTCTCTCCATTCTCTTGCAAAATTAAACCATTAATTTATTCGTGTTAATTTTTATCCTTGTTGGGGATGGCTGTAAAATAATGAGTGAGGGGAGGGTGGAGAAAGGATAAGAAACAGCTGCACATTCAGGATCAGCTGCCTAACATATTTATTAGAACAAGGGCTTTTAGAACCCACGACCTTTGTTTTTTTTTTATCAGATGTCCCTTAAAGGTTACAGATGTGTGGGGGAAAAGATGATTATACATCCTCATGAAGTTTAATCAAAAGTGGCGGACCACCCAGCGGTAAACAAGTTATTAAAACTATTTGGTATAAAACTTTGCTCAGCCTTGTCAACAGAAGTCCATCATCAACAGGTCGCTGGCAGTGGAATTAATTAAGTGAGGGTGAAATAATAAATTAATTCTGGTATCGCACCTACAGCAAGGAATTTGGCACCCAGAGCAAAGAAGTTTCTACTGAGGCTGTAAATCATTCTATAGCGCATCTGAGTAAACTCAGCACGCTGTGGAACAGAGTTTACTCAAAAACTTAATTAGGAGAACATGGAGACCGCACCGGAGAAAAGTAGGGCACCAAATGCTGCTTTATTTATTTTATTTTACCCTTTTGCTAATTCTACCAGGGGCACCTGTGTCATTAGAAACCACATGACCCAAGCTGCTAAGCTTTTGATTAACAGGAGGAATACCTGTGAACTTTTCGCTGAAGATTATCTAGGCCATTATATTTTTTCCTTTGAAATAACCGCTCTTCCCTTGAGGACAATAATATTCATGATGATAATGACAAAGCAACAATAGCAATAATGATAAAAGAGCCAGCATATATGGGGCCAGTATGATGCCCCGGGTACTAAGTGCTTTACATACATTATCTCATTTAATTCTCACAACCCTTTGAGGTAGGAATTATTAGTTGCATTAAACAGATGAGGAATTGAGGTGCAGAGTTCTGTAACCAAGGTTACTCCTGCACAGTCTCTTACACTCCAAAGCTGTTCTCCTGCCTACTGCCCTTTCTCTTGGATGCTCTTTGGAGGGCAGTGGGGATGCTGTACGAAGAAGTAATTTACATGAAATAGAACCTTTACTGACGCCTCACTGCCCGTCCCTGGCTCCTGCTGGGTTCATGTTTCACCTTGGCAGTGTTCTTCATGTCCTGATCTCCGACCTCTGCCTCCTTTCTCTTTTGACGGTCAGCATCTTCTCTCCAGGGCCCTTGATGCCTCAAGGTTGTCTTCACTGTAATTCACTCATGGTGAGTCCTCTCTTCTCTGCCCCTAATGTGATGCCATTGGAGCCTTCCATTCTCTTATTCCATTTCTCACTCACTCAGGGCCGGTCACATATATTAAGTGGTGTCTGCAACATTGTTAATTATCGTTTTTCACAGTGTGGTTATTGCAGCACCGATAATCATAACCATCTTACGGTGTGCATGAGGGCTTACCTCTGCTATATGCTTTCCAAATCAATTTAGTGATTTAAAAACATTTTTTTGGTGGTGGGAATCCGTGATGACTTTTACAATTGATAATACCCTAGTATGAAGGGAGGTTCTTAAACCTGGGTCAATGCTTCGAAGATTGGACAGGGTAGCAGTTCAGGTCACTGCACTTTAGAATTACACAGAACTTTCCACTCACTGGGCTGGTCAGCCACCTAATGCCTCAGCCTCTGTTTCCTTATTGTAAGATGAGGATGTTTATTGCCCCACTCACAGCATTGCCATAAAGATGAAATGAGATGACACAGGTAAAATGCTCAGCACTGTGTAAGCACTCATTATTATTAGATGTTTTGCATGTGGTTTTCAAAGGGTGGTCCCCAGAGCAGCAGCACCTAGGGAGGCAAATCTCTGGGCCTTTAAACAAGCCCTCTCGTGATGGTGATGCTCTAATGTTTGGGGACCACTGCTCTACATACCAATGTTTCTCCCTGGTGAGAGTTATTTTTGACTCCCATATAGCTGTTTTTCTAATAAATGTCTCCTGCTTCCCCATGCTGTTCTGGTGAAAATTGTAGGATCCTCTGGGTAGGGGCTAATTCTATGCTCTGTGGATTGTCTGCCTCACTTTTTACTCCGAATAATTACTGCTAATAATAATAATTAGCGAACACTTTTCTTTGACTTGATTACTGCTTTATGCTGAAGAAAAAAATCCTTTCAATTTTTCTTTCCTTTTTTGAAGTCTGACAAATGACTATTACCATGTTTAATCATTCACCTGTGTGAAGCAGATTTTTGTTTACATCTCTGATGTTTGTTCTTTAATATCCTAAGAGAAACATAAAGTTTGCATTAAATTTTAAATAGGGACTCTCACTCTAAGCAAGGGTCAGCGGCTTTTTTCTTTTCCTTGTTCGCCATATTTAATTCAACCTCGGAAGACTGGTGCACGCGCCGTTTCCTCCTCGTCCCTGCTTGAATGCTGAGTGAAGTGTTTTGAATTAATTTCGTTAAATTATTAATAGCTCATGATTGGAAAACATTCCAGGTTGAAGTTTATGTTTCATCGTGCGCTGTGCACTGATGTGGTTGATTTCATGCACACGAATGGATACGCTACCACCGGCTAGGTGAGGTGCTGGCTCTGGCCTGCTCACGACGAATCCTCGCGGAGTCAAAATTTAATAACGAAGTGGATAGTTTAGTTTTTATTAAGTCAGGACCATTTTCTGGACATCAGATGATTAGAATTAGATCATTTATTCAACGGAAATGTGCTAGGCACTCAGAATCACCAGAATAAATATAAAATGACAAAGGAGAAAGCCTTGTAAGTGGAGCCTATGACAAGAAAATTGACCTAGTCTTCCCTGGGAAGTAGTGTTTGCCCCGAGGTGAGGCATGCCTATGGTTTGTCTCAGGAAGGAGGGGGGATGGTCACGGGAAGGTGTATTTCAGGCAGAAGGAACCACGTGTGTAAATGTCCCGTGGCAGGAGGGAACATGGCATCTAAGGGGGTGCTGAGAAGAGGACCGTATGGCTAGGGGTCAGAGGACAATGGCGAGCCATAAGGAATTTAAAGCAGAGGAGGATGTGATTACAAATTTAGGGTTTAGTGAGATCACTCTGGTTGCAGTGTGGGGTGTGGGTTGCCAGGAGACCAGGATGGATGTGGTCAGAGCAGCCAGTAGGCTATTTCAGAAGAGAGAGCATAGTAGGACTGGATTGAGGTGGAAGTGGCAGAAATGGAGAGAATGAATGAATATGCAGATAATTATGAAGTAAAAATGACAGGATGGTGATGGGTAGGGGCAGAGAGGTGATTCTCATAGTGGTGCTGTTAGGTGAGCTAAGAGAATCCTGGAAGAAAACTAGGTTTGCCAGGCATTCTCATGTCCATCCTTGGTTTGGTGCGTGTGATGAGTCAAGGAACTATGGGGTCTGGATATTTGGGTCTGGAGCTCAGATGAAAGTCTAAAATGGCATATGTGCATTTGGTCTTATTTGCTTTATGTGGTGACACAGCCACAGACATGGATGAAAAGACGGGTGTTAGATCCCACCTTTAAGGAAAAACAACATGTAATGCTAAATAGAGAAGACAAGAAGGGATGGCCAGAGGGAGAGAAGGAAATCAGGAGAGTGAGGTATCACTGAAACTGAGGAAAGAAAGTATTTCAAGAGGGCAGCAGGGGCCAACAGAGTTAAAGAACACCGTGGGGAAAGGCCAGCAAAAAGTTCTACGGTATATGGAGAAATCCATGATTTGGTATATTTGACATTGGATATTGGGAAAATAATAAGTGGCAGTGAACATAACAATAGTCTCTGGAGAATAATTAAGATATGTTTGTTGAGGTTATCCCTTTCCCCTGACCCCATGCCCTTTGGGTCCCAAGACAGAGGAAAACAGAGAAGAGGACCCACTGAGGTACAAGGTAGTGAAGTCCATGAAAAAGCAGGCTTTGGAGGCAGGCACCAGGGTTTCAATTCTGACTCTAAACTACCTAGCTTTAGAGGACTCCTTTATCTCCCTAAGTTTTAGTTTCTTTATCTATAAGGTGAGTATAACTACTTAACAGGTTTTTGTGAGGATTAAAGAGAAATATATCAAAAGCTTAGCAAGGTACCTGGCCTACAGTAAAGGTTAAAAAAATATTCATTCAATATATGAATGATGGCTTTCAAATAAGTGAATGATGAAGAGATAGGCATTTCACATATTTCAGAGAGTGGGATGACTCTGTGTGTACAGCTTCATAATCTGAAGAATGACTACATACAAAGGATGTTCATTTCCATTGCCTTTAAGGGAGATTTTTAATAGTGTACCATAGCGCTCTGTCCTCTGCCCCAGATAGTTTAACTTTTTAATTAATGTCTCCGATGAGGCTGTAACAACAATTTTATAAAAAGTACAGATGATAGGTTGATATGAACAAGGAAGTTATAGTATATGTTATATGTGACAATAAAGATTGAAATAAAAAGAAAACAAATGGTCTGAATAGATTCAAAAATTAACAAATACATCTACTCTTAAAATTTTTTATTTTTATTTTTCAATTACAATAAACATTCAATATTATTTTATGTTCAAATATATCTGCTCTTGAGTCTACTAAACCAACTCTTGAGTCTAGTGTTCACATTCAGGACACTATCATTCATATCACCTTTTGTAGGAGATTGAGGCTTAAATGGACAGTGAGTTTTATATAAGGCCGCAGTTGAAGACAGCTGCCAAAACAGCTGTGTGGACACTGCTGTAATCAACGCAAGTCAGTTTCTCTCTTCTTTCTGGCACCTGTCTAGTCTGCATTTCCCAGTCGCCCTTGGGATACGTTTTTGCCAGTGGAACATGAGAAGTAATGTACTTCCCTTTTGGCCAAGGTTGTTAAGAGTGTTAATTAAGCCATCCCCATAATTTCAGTTTTCCCTTGATGTAGGGCTGGATCAGTGAGGTGCCCTCAGGCCCTAGGAGGTGCCAAAGTCTGGGTCTATGAAAGACCAAGGAGTAGAGCTTCACCCCTGCCCTTACCTCCCAACCTCATGCTACCTGCCAAGCAGCAAAAACCAAACCATTCATAAATTAAGCCATGAATATTTTGGAAATGTTACCATGAACACCACTATTATTCCTGACTAAAAACAAGAACCCAAAATATAAACAAAACTGCTACAGTCTTCAGTTATAGTAATAGGAATATGGCTTCCAGATTAATGGGAAGTGATATTCTGAAAGAAATTTATGCAAGAAGATACTATATGACTTAATTAAGTTTTTTCATAGTCTCGTAGTAGAGTTTTAGACCACATCTATAGCCTAATTTTTGGTTTGTGCCTTCACATGGCAAGACATGGACATATTGGGCAAGTTCTTGATGTGTAGTAGGCACTCAATAAATTTCTGTCAAATGAATAAATGTTGAACTGTACACATTCAGTGACATGACCACCATGGAAAAGTGGTAACCCCAATCCATGACCTATTAAAAGTGTTTGGGGAAGCTGGGATTGTTTGTCTGGGAGAAAAGGAGACAGGATTGGCATCACCAACTGTTAAAGGTATTATTTTGTATAAGAAAGATCAGTTCTCTGGGACCCCGTTAGGATCTCGAATGAACAAGTTGGTGTTAGAGTAGGCACTTCTGTTTAGTGTACAAAAATGAAAAATAGTGGAATTTCCTCCTAAGTCAGAGATGTTCAAAGGAGAAATGACCCCTTACTATTTTGGGAATGTTTAAGCAAAGAGTGAGTGATCATCTGTTGGGGGATATTATGGAAGAAATTCAAGCATGAATAAAATGTTGGATGAAAAGCTCCTTGCGACCCCTTGCAACCATGCTTACCTGGTTCTAACTTAAACTTCATCCAGGAATGGTATTAACAAAGGCACTGAACACAGAGTCCTCAGGTTGGCCACCCATACCTTGTCTACAGTGAGAGAAAAAGTCCCTTCCATCTTTTCAGGAGTAGCCACTGTTCAGTTCCTCATAGAGCAGAGATTGACAACTTTCAACTGCCATCTCCAGGTTGCTAACTGTGGCTCTGCCTGATAATCTTCTCTTGTGAAAACAAAATTCAGAGGAGGGCTTTGTTTTTTATAAGTGGTCCTGAACCACTGTGGAGAATTTTTAATTGAAGCTTGGTTGATTTGAAATCTATCACCACATTAAGTCATATTGTACTGAGTACGCACAGAATGCCAGGAGCTGTTTCAATTATAGGTGTCTTCCGGAAGGTTCCCTCGTAAGCTGTTCAAGTCAGCTCTGCCACTGAAGTTGACAAAGAATGTAGCCAACTTCATGTGCATGCCATAGCTTGTAGGGAAACATTCACAAAACAGGGTCACTGCAATTGGAATATTTGAGGGGGATATTGTAAAGATAAAAGGGAATGTGTGTGAAATTGCTTTGAGTTTTAGAAGAAATAAAAGAAACCTTGGACAGTAGAATCAACATTTACTCCACCTATTGTTTTAAGAAAATACTTGGAGTGTGAAGAATGGACCTGATACTTTCATGAACTTACCAGATAAGTCTTCAACTAAAAAGTTAATAGAGTAGACATAAAACATCTAAGATTCCCTATAGTGCCATGCTAATATGTGAAAATCAGTGTTCATTGCTAAAAAATAATCATTTGTCTGAGGGTGAGTTGACTCAATAGTTGGTATTTAACAGAACTCATAAGGGGTAAAATTAGGAGCTTAGTTGACATTTCCATCTGGTACAGTTGTAAGGAGATATAGAAGTAGGAGAATACAGAGCATGTCATATATTTCTCTAAGAATGGGTATGAATTTAAAAGAATGTATGTGTTGAAGTTTAATGAGAATTTATGGGAAATATTTAGATCATTTCCATAGGGCCCCTGACATTCCGAGGGGGCTGTTAATCTCTCTGAAACTTTTAATGCCTTAGTAGGTTCTGCAAATACTTTCTGAGTAAACACTAGGAACAAATGAGTCGAAGTTTAAAGCAAATTCTTCATTTTATTTGCAGTTGCCATGCATTCTATTTCAAATACCTGGAAGGAAAAGCTCTAATTTGAGAGAAACACCAGATAGTTAGACCTAATGTGATGGAAACAGCAGGGCTAGAGGCTCTCCACAGTCTCCTCATTTGCTCTGCTGACACAGGCTTTGCTTCCGTTCAGGAAACACACCCCGCTGAATGTGTCACGTCCTTTGCTGGGCATGAAGGACACAAGGGGTGTATGACACAGAGTCCATGCTTCGGAGAGGAACTCACAGTCCAGAAATACTGTGGCAGATTTATCTGATGCCTTAATACTGTGCTTAGAGTAAATTGGAGTCTAGATTAACCAGGAACATCCTGTGAACAGTTGCTTAGCATTGATTATCCATTTCTTGAATCTTTCTTCTTCTCAAAAATATTCCCTTGGGCTGTGAATCCCGAAGTTCTCATGAAGCCCTTTTAGGTACAAAAATAAAATACTTCAAAAGATGCTCTTTATTCATGCTGCCCAGTGGAGGGCTCTGCATTTTGGGCTGATTTAAATAATTTTTTCCTCAGTGGTTGCTTTCTCCACACTAAAGAGCATTTTCAGCTGTATAAACTGAATTGTGTCCTCTCAAAATTCATATATTGAATATTTAACTCACAGTACCTTAAATATTACTGTATTTGAAGATAAGATGCTTAAAGAGGTAATCATGGTTAAATGAGGTCATGTGAGTGGGCCCCAACCCAATATGACTGGTGTCCTCATAAGAAGACAGAAAGGCACCAGGGATGGGCAAACTCCATGGAAAGGCCACGTGAGGACAGAGCAAGAAGGTGGTCATCTGCAAGCCAAAGAGAGAGATCTCAGGAGAAACCAAACCTGCCAACACTTTGATCTTGGACTTCTAGCCTCCAGAACTGTAAGGAAATAAGTTTTTATTATTTAAGCTGCCCATGTCTGATTAGAAATTGGTGCAGCCCCTGTGAAAAACAGTTTGGAGATTCCTCAAAAAACTGAAACTACATCTAGCATATGATCCAGCAGTTCTACTTCTGGGTTTTTATCTGAAGAAAATGAAAACACTAATTTGAAAAGATATATGGATAAATAAGATGTGATACACACACACACAATGGGATATTATGCAGCAATAGCAAAGAATGAAATCTTGCCATTTATGACAACATGGATGGATCTAGAGGGTACTGTGCTAAGTGAAATAAGTCAGACAGAGAAAGACAAATATGGTTTCTCTTATATGTGGAATCTAAAAACAACAAAACTAACGAACAAAAATAAAAATAAAAACAGAGACCAAAGGAATGGTTGTCAGCGGGAAGGGTGTGAGAGGATGGGTGGAAAAGATTAAGGGAAATATAGTCATACTGTGGTAAGTGTACATGGTGACAGATGATTACTAGAATTAGTGGGGTCATCACCTTGTAAGGTGTAAACATGTCAAATCACCATCTTGTGCACCTGAAATTCATATAACCAATATAGGGTTGTATACCAACTATATTTAAATTAAAAAAAGAGACTTGAATCATTAAACAAAAAAGGCCACCCAGTCTGTGGTATTTTTCTATGGCAGCCTGAGCTGGATAAGAGAGCAGCTGTTTCTGATACTTCGTCTTTTTAGGTCAAATTAGCAATTATTCCCAAATTCCGGGTTCTGCACATGGCCCCTCTGAGTCCCAACCATTCTTTTGTGCCACTATGATCAAAATTCTTTAATTTTTTCCCCAGACTTGCCATAAGATTTGAAAAATTTCAAAGCTTAAGAAGAGGAGAGAAAATCCATTTTTCTGTCTGAACGCTGCAAATGTCAACTGTAAGAAAAGGCTTGATTGTCACATTGTTCTCTCCCCAGGAGACAGGGATGGAGAACTTGACTGAGATATAATGCTGAATCCCCACAGTGATTTTCCAGTCTCAAAATGTGGCAAAGAAAGTGCACTAGTGGGAGCAGTGATGGGGCAATATTGGGTTAACTTAAAGACTGGCGTTAGAGATGTCCCTGCAGGAACTTCATAATGACAGGTCTAGTCTAAGGCAGAAACACCGATAGGAGTTCAAATGAAAGAAATGACATGAAATTGCATTTCTTAAGGAGGAAGATAACACTTAGGAACATTAAATGATTTAATTATGCTTGAAAGAGCTTTTCGAGCTAAAAATGTAGAAAAGCAAAGTGTGTCGGGATATAAGTTGGAGAAAGCAGCCGTAGGAAAAATTCTGAAAGCAAAGTATGCAAAGTCTGTAATCATCCACGGCCTTAGTGAGGGCAAAGAGGACCGTTCGTTTTGCTTTCTCTAGGGCAAGGGCCTGGGAAAAGAGAATGGTAACTTTGTGTACGATTGAGGCTTAACTCTCCTTATGGAAAGAAATACTGCGAGTCCTAAAGATTACTCAGCTTAAGAATTCTGAAATATATTAATACATAGCATTAACATATAGCATTAAAGTTAATCAATACTTATTCTAGTTTCCCTGAAGAGACACATATAAAAAATTACCACTCTCAGAACCCAGACATTGATATGGTAGCAAATACTCTCTGTCATTAACACCTGAAAGATTTATATAATACATAACATGTCCCTCACATATATATGGACATTCTATATATACCAGTTAGTTACTGTATTTTGACTTTGTTTGGATAAAGGTCATGGGCATATTCACCTCCAAAGTTTTTCTAGCAGTGAACTAACATTATGAACAGAATCCGTGATGTAAATAGATTCTTAAACCATGTCTACATCCTGCAGTTTCAGTTCAAAACTTTAAACAGAATACAAAATTGTCTGTGCGGAGGGGATGCAGAGTCCCCCCGCCTGAACAGTTCCTGGTACGGTGCACATTTTCTTTTATGGTGCCAATCAGCGTCTGACTTGTCTTTTTGCCATGTGATGAATTAAAAATGCATGATCGGGATGCTGGAAAGCTCACTGGCTTCTGGAAAGAATCCCCTGGACACTGCCATTCTTCCAGTTGATCCTTTTGCCTTCCCTGGGTTGGCAAGTTCCAGCTCTGTCGCCCACTGCTTCCATCTCTCCCTAACAGATGGTTCTTTTTCCTAGTCAAGATCCAATCTGGTGATTTACTTTAATATGCTTTGGCCTAAAGAATACCCTTGACAGACGAGCTAGCACTGCCTCCTGAAGCAAAATTTTGCGAAGAAGTTAAGTAGACAAGTACCATCTAGACTGTGTTCCATTTTATGCTCCCCATAAATCAGAATATTTGTCAACAACAATTAAAATGTAGTTTCCCTGGTAATAAACATTGCAGGGAGGGACAAATCAGGTTTCATTTATTCTGTCAGAAACTGAAGGCGAGCGCTTCATATTATTTTGTGGATAATCTCAGAGGACTTAACTAAGCACAATTACAGTCTTGATTTTAATTAAAACTCTGGGTACCTTTCAAGTTCCGTTAGGGAGATGTCCTGGGTCTGCTTAGCTGAGGTCTGCACTGCGAAGTTAATTTGACACATAACATATTTTTTTCAGGAGGTAACTGTCGCAGGAAGCTGTTTGTAAGAGCAGCCTCTCCAGGGCCTGTGGGCCCCACAAAAAGTAATGACTTCTTCTGAAGCAGCAGCTTCGCCAGGAAGTACATCTGCATAACCGTCCCCGAAGCCCTCCGAATAATGTCATTAAGATGGAAAAATCAAAGGAGAAGGCGCCCAAAAGGTGCCATTAAATATGTTTCATTACTCAGTGTACACAGAACAACAATAGAACGGAGCCATGAAATCATTTCAAATCACAATAAAAAGCAAAACCACCCCCAAATATCTGAAAGGGTGGCAGAGGCAGAAGTTCGGAGCTGTGAGCGGGTGCCCCAACTCAGGGAGGCTGCCGTGGAAGGGCCGCGTTCTCACTTCTGCCCGTGACCCTGTGCTTCACGGGTGGGCCTGAGTCTCCACTGTGAGCTGTTTGTTTTTATGTTACTTGACCAGGGGTTGGCTTCTAAGCCGCTGCTTTCTACTTGGCCTGTTTCTCTTGCTGAATCGTGACTACAAACCAGGCCAGAATTTGGCCACACTTCAGTTTACAGAGTGATACATTGCTTGCTTTTCTAGAAGGTCTATATTTTGGCTGAGAGGTGTTTCAACTTATTTCTGCAAAGTAATGAGCAGGACAGCCGCAGGGGTGCTGATTTGTGTGGGACACGTGCGCGTGTGCTTGTGTGTGCACGTTTGTATGCCTGTGTGTGCGTGTGTGTGGTGGGTTTCATAGGGGAAATGTCACACCTGTGGCCCCTCTTTTTGATCTGCACTGTACCTCTCTCCCATGCACCCTAACCCGGATTTTCCCCCACTTGAGTCTGAAAGGCAGACAGGCATTTTTAAAAATCATAGCAAACCTGAGCTGCTGTTGACCTTTGGAGACCATCTGGTCCAGCTGGTCTGTTAACTCACAGATGGCGAGGCTAAAGAGGAAAAGAGAAATCACCAAGCCTCTCTGGACCCTGTAGCCACACATACTCAGTGCCACCTTTGACTCTGATGGGCGCTGGACTTAGACGTCCATGTTGGAGCTTTTCACTTCTAAGCAAGTGTTTGTCCATTCAGCACGAGTTTGTAAAGTTTGCACGTTTGCTGGGTGCTGGGTGCTGAGCCCTTTGCATGGCGGTGCTACTTTATCCCCATGGTGCTCCTATGAGATAAGCCCTGTTATTAATTACATTCCAGCTGAGGAAACTGAGGATGGGAGATGTTCTGGGACGTGTTCAATGCCCTCCAGTGTCTGCGTGGAGCAGCAGGGGTTCAAATCCAGGCAGCCTGACCCTGGCCCAGAGCTCGCAACCGCCCTGCACGCTGCCCTTAGTGCACCAAGCCGCTTGTGTGAAGGCAGTGCTGAGCCTGGAGCCGACAGGAGCGTGGGAACGGGTGCAGCTGTGACCCCCAAGTAAAGCCTTGTTTCCTTAAGGTGGACAGAGTGTTTTGCAATAAATAACAATGATATTTGTTTAAAATTTTTATTGAATCAATCTGACATGTAACCTTGTGTAAGTTTAAGGTATACAGCTTGTTACCTAGATACATTTATGTATTGTAATTGCTGTTGCAGCAATATTTATCACATTGCATGATTATAGTACATTGTTATTGTTTATATTCACTATACTGTGCATTAGATTTCTATGGCTTATTCACTACTCATTACAAGTCTGCACCCTTCAACACCAGCACTCTCAGTCCCCTCCCATCCCCTGGTCACCACCCTTCTACTCTCTGCTTTTGACCTTTTCAGAGTCTACATGTAAGTGCTTCCATATAGTACTTATCTTTTTCTGTCCAACTTAGCTCACTTAGCATGGTGTGCTCAGGGTGTACCCATGTTGTCACGGATGGCAGGATGTCCTTTCTCATGGCCGAATAATATTCCAAGTAATGGTATTTGTTGTTAATAACCCAAAAGTTGGCTCCAATGGACATCTTAATGAGTGTACCTACTGTGCATTGACCATTTAGTGCATATACCTGATACTGTTCTAAACTCTTGCCATAAACCATCCTGAGTGCTCATAAAAATTTTCTGAAGAAGTGAGTGTTATAAACCCTGCTTTTCAGATGAGGAAATGGAAATGGAGTGAGTGTAAGCAGGTTGCCCAAAGTCACACAACTACTGAATGGCAAAATTGGCACTGCACCCCAGGTCATGCCCAAGTCAGTGTGACATCATGGAGGAGAGCAAGGGGCGTGGTTTGTATGGGTAAAGCCTAGGGAGGAATTGAGAACCAGTGGGTTAGTACGGGGTTATAAACTGGGCGGGTAGGACTCTGTGTAACCGGTCTCCCCTCAAGGAGACCCATTCTCCTCCTTCAGCTTCCTGTTCATTCCAGTCTTTGTGATACCCTCATGGCACAGGGTCTCAGAGCGTAGGAGCTCAATAATCATCTGTTTAATTAAAAAACCAAACCACACAAATCTGGACTACAGATTGGCAGCCCAATGTGTATCTTATCCCTCCAAGCCTTGACATTGGTCCCTCATTGCTAACCTTACCTCTCACCTTGTTGCCAACATTCCAAGGGGGACTTTTTTTAAAGCCACAAATAATGTGTTTTTCCTAGCTTTCCCAAGCTTCCACAGATTTATTTATGTTGCTATCTATCCAAGACTTACTTGGAAATGGTGGACTTCTTTTGCAAATGTGGAAATGCCCAGTAAAGCTGGCACTTACCCTCTGAGTTGTTACTGAGCAAAGGTAAAGAAAATACAATATAAAAAACACAGCTGAGACAGACCAGGCCCAATTCAGGCCACACACAATACAATCACTGCCATACATTTTAGGTTTTCCCTGGTTGATTTGATCATCAGAGAACATGGGGCCAGATATCAAGATGGGAAGGTGAAAAAAATAGATCTTAAATGTTATCAACACACACACATATACACATGCACACACAGTGGTAATTCTGTAAGGAAATGGAGGCGTGAATAACCTTACTGCTGTAATCATTTTGCAATCTATCCATGTATCAAATCATCATTGGCACACCTTAAACTTACACATGTCATATGGCAATGCTCTCTCAATAAAGCTGGAAAAAATGTACCATAACAGGTATACACTACCACCTTTTGAGAGACATTTAAGCTATTTCTTAGTATCTATGTTTTTGTTTTTATTATTAGAATGCTACAAGGGATATCCTGTATACATACCTTTGCAAATTTATGTGACTTTATCTATGAAATAAATTCATACAAGTAAAAAAAAAAGAAAGAGACAGGTAGGTCCTACTCCAGGTATTAACACGCAAGAGTTTTCTTTAACTTGTTACATTCATCAAATTAACCAAGCCTTAGTGAGTAGCAGAAACTGCACATAGCCAATGGAAGGAAAGTTTTACAGAACATCAGCTAAGCAGAGATTCTGGAATATTCAACAACCTTTGGCCTTTTGGCAAAGTCATTCATTCCTTTGAAAGCCTCTTTTTGTCCTTTGCACTTACAACAAATGGCTTGAAAGAGTTAATGCAAATCCCTGTCAACCTCTCCCTCTGGGGCTCAGTTTTCTCACTCGTAAAAGGGGCTGCTATGGTCTGAATGCTTGTACTCTCCCTGGGGCCCAGACTTACATGTTGAAATCCTGACAACCAATGTGATGGTATTAGGAGGGGGTGCCTCTGGGAGGTGCTGAAATCATGAGGGTGGAGCCCTCATGGAGGGGACTGGAGCCTTTGTAAAAGAGACCTCAGAGAGCTCCCTCCTCACTTTCGTCATGTAAGGCTACCATGAGATGATAAACCACTAGGAAGCAGGTCTTTACCAGACACCAGTTCTGCTAGCAACTTGATCTTGGACTTCCTAACTTCTGGATCTGTGAACAGTAAATCTCTGTTGTTTATAACCCACCAAGTCTGTGGTATTTTGTTATAGCACTTTGAACAGATTAGGACATGAGCATAACAAAGCCTGTCTTCAATGTTGCACGAATTAAATGCAACAGCCATAATAATAAGAACTCATGTTACTATTCTGATATATATATATATATATATTTAATAAAGATTTTATTTACTTATTTTTAGAGAGAGGGTAAGTGAGGGAGAAAGAGAGGGAGAGAAGCATCAAGGTGTGGTTGCCTCTTGTGTAGCCCTTACTGGATTGCAGGACACATGCCCGCAACCTAGGCATGTGCCCTGACTGGGAATCAAACCTGTGACCCTTTGGTTCACAGGCCTGTGCTCAACCCAATGAGCTATACCAGCCAGGACAATATATTTTTATCTATTTATATCAGTGTTTATTATCTATCTGTCTACCTAATCATTTAATCCTTATAATAAACCTGTGAGGTAGAAATAATTTTCCCTCTCACAGATAAGGGAACCCAGTTGATTAATTCCCAACCATCATACTCTAAGGCAGATCTGTGAACCCCTGGGCACCAACCATCGCTGCAGCCCATAAGGCCTTCAGAGTCCAGGCTCGTGCTCAGGACAGAGTGGCCCCAGCAGACATTCCTTGACTCTGACTCTGGATGCCAGTGTTATTTTCCCTGAGAAGTTGGGATCTGAAAAATCAATATGTTTAAGAAGAGCATGCGATTAGTAGTGTTATGTTGTGGCTTTATGTTCTTCAGCTTGGTTTATGATTACCTAGTCACAGTGATGAAAATGTCTATGGGCAGCCTGTTTACCCTTGCTCCACTTCTTTTCTAAAACTGATTTTAGGAGAGGAAAGCAGAGAGAGAGAGAGAGAGAGAGAGAGAGAGAGAGAGAGAGAGAGAGAGAGAGACGTGGCTTTGTCGTTCCACTTATTTATGCATTCATTTGTTGATTCTTGTATGTGCCCTGAGGGGGGATTGAACCCACAACCTTGGAGTATTGTGACAGTGCTCTAACCAACTTAATCAACTTTACCAACTGATATACCCAGCTAGGGGCTACCCTTCTTCAACTTCTGGCGTTCCATGGCTTCTCATCTGGTAAAATAATGTCCCACCCTGGTATTTGTATAAGTCCAGTGTGGTCTGTAGGGCAGAGTATGTAAAATGAAGAAAAATAATCCAGACTGACATGGTGTGCCAGGCAACCATGATAGATGATATCATTGTCATCAACATAGTACTTGGTTAGACTTGAAAAATCCCCTAGTTTCCTGCTACATACAATTGAGATTTGCCATTTCACCTCTGCAATGTTTATCTGTATAGCCACAGGATAGCTTCAGTCACAAGAGTATAAATCTCTGGCCTCGAAGGTCAAAAACCACCTCACCATCACTTTAGATCCCTCCTCCAGCATTCCTCTCCCTCCCCATGAGCTCCTTGGCCCTCATCATTTCAAATCCCCTGAAGAAATGGAACATGCAGTCATTCCAAAAAAAATATGTATCGTTGCAAAGGTCAAAGCAGTAAACTCCAATTCAAGAGAATCTAAGAAGGATTACAATTCTGATCCCCCTGTCTGGTGACAAACCTCATCTCCGGAGGAGAAAAAAGCAGCGTGCCATCAATCCACTCTAGTAGAGAGGGCAGGAGGAGTCGTGAACTTAACTATTTTGGTCCCAGGAGGACTCCGGGAAATCTCCGAAGGATGCGCTGTGAGCTGACATGGCCGCAGCTCTGCAGAATTTTTCTTTTTGTCTCAGTCCGTTGGTATAGCACAGAGCCTGGCAGTAGCTAATGAGCCTCTTTGAAACGACTTCTTTGCATTGTGGAAAGAAGCTCACTGTGGATGGAATGCCATCTCCATTTCTGAACAGAGATGAGAAAGTACCGCTGAATAATAGTGAGTTGTAAGAGATGGGAGAACTAAAAGTAAAGCATAGATTCTATTGCCCTCAGTGGGTGTGGATTGAAATTTTAAAATGGAACTAACCATCATGGCTCTTCTTATGGGGCAGGTTGATTATTCTTGCCTTTAAATAATACCCTACGTACAATATATCTGAAAGTGCCCCTTTATTCTTCTTATAAGAAGTGAAGAGAACTTTGTTAGGAAAGCAATGATGAAAAGAATGAAGTATCACTACACTTTCAGGAAGAATTGCAAACTTGTATTGAATTTGAGTATGAGGCAAATTAGAATATGTAATATAATGTGAGGTTCATAGCCTATGCAACATGAAGTTGGAATTTGAAACTCAGGAACAAAAAACGTGGGGATGCTGGATTGAGGAGGACATTCTTTGTAACTGCTAATTTTCACAGTCTGAAGTCTGAAAAAAATTGGGGTGTGAGGAATGTGTGTCAAAAGTTTTAGAAAAGAGAAAATGCTCTAAGCTGAACATTTTATAATGCATTGGGTGGATCAGAACTCATTACTTAGGTTCTTGATACTTGTAGCAGCTCTACGTGAGAGCTTGTTAAAAGTGTGGACTCTCAGACCTACTCCTGAATCAGAATCTGAATTTTTAGCAAACTCTCCTAGTGACTTGTATGCCCATTAAAGTTTGTGAAGTACTGATATAGTCAGTACTTTGTACTAGTACTTTGGAGTTGTTATCATCTCTTCCTCCAACTACTTATTTACCAAATCCATCATGCAGCAAAATTACAAAGAGAATTAAGGACCAAATTATCTGCAAACATTTTTCTTCGAAAGAAGAAAGACAAAGGCTGAGGCTATCTAATAAAGCTTTCCCTTGATCTTTCACCTAAGACTTCACCCTGTGTTAGCAAGTCTAGTCATAAATAGAAACTGCATTGTCAAAACACAGGGGCCATGCCAAAGCAGCAGTGGTGACATCCATCGAGAGCTGTTAATTGTACAAAAGGCTAGTTGGGTTCATTGTGACCTGAAGGCCAGCTGTTGGCTATGTCAAGGCAGTGTTCCTTGGGAACGTATCTTTCCAAATGACAAAATATAATTAAAATTTAAACTATTAAATGAACTGTCAAGAACACAGTTATTATTATTACCATCTCTCTCTAATATATATTTATATCTTTTAAGAACAAAGTTGGGCTACTTTAAAGGCCAAATTCAGATATTCGATCTCTATGGTGTTTCTGACTTGGGGCTTTTCCAGTAAAAGGGCTTTTCAAGTTTCTGTTTCCTAGAACACGTTAGAAGCATATGGAGAATATGGTCTGTCTGTGGTGAATTGCTGAGAGCAAATTTTTGTTAAGAGTTTCCAATTTGCACCCTGACTGCACCCAGTGTGGTTCAGTTGGCTGGGGTCGTTCCATGAAGCGAAAGGTCACTGGTTTGATTCCCAGGGAATATGCCAGGGAATATGCTAGAGATGCAGGTTCGGTCCCTGGTAGGGGCACCTATGAGAGGCAGCTGATAGATTTCTTACTCACATTGATGTTTCTCTTTCTCTTTCTCCCTCCCTCTCTCTCTAAAAATAAATAAAAACTTTTTTTTAAAAAAGTTGCCAATTTGCTTACAAGTTCAATTTTTAGACATGTATTTTTCCAGATTCTCATGCTCAGATAATAAGAAATATAAAGGAAGAATCCATAGCGCCATCATCACAATGTACATGAAAAGCTGTTTAACCTTGTGGATTATCTTGTTTCTAAAATTTTGATACTTGAGTGTTTATGTCTCTGATATAAAACTGGGCCAGGCTAAAGCTAAGGAGAACAAAATGAGAATAAAGGAGAAAAATGAACAGGGAGAGGTGAAAACAGTTGCAAAGAGGAAGGAATGAATTGATCTAAAAACTTGAGATAGTTTAAAAAATGTATGTATTCATTTTTTGAAATATTTATTGAGGACCCTCTATCCTAGATAGTCTGCTAGCCATTGAGGGTATTGTAGTACATAAAAGATATGGTTCCCCCTGTCATAGACGTAACAGTCTAGTGAGCAGTGACGGAAGTGCATTCATAAAATATGTACTGAGTTCTTACTCTGTGTTCTGTACTTTGTGCCTAGGTACTCAGGAGGAATGCCAGAGAACTAAGACACAGTAAGGCTTCTTAAGAATTCTTGTCATTTACCCTTTTTCTCTTTTTGTTCCTCAGCATCTGTTTTCCTTTTTTCTAGTAGCAGCACATCCCTTTTAAGTTTTGAGTAAATTTTACCCACTGGGTATAGGATGGAGGGATTGTGAACTAAGACTCTGATTTCCTTTATAAAGAGTAGGTGCTGGTTAAAGCATGGCCAGTTGGATGTTTTCTGTCTGGAATTTCATTCATGAGCAAAATTGGAAAAAGCCTGGTTTGCTGATTCCTTCTCACTGATGGTAGCTGAAGAGCTAGTTGTCAGGGTGCTGGCTTTATGTTCTTAGAGTGTTCCTGGTTTCTGGCCTTTCCAAGCCAAGTCCTCCATCTGGGCGTTCCTGCATATATTTCAAACACAATCTCTTTTGCTTAAGTTAGCAGAGTTGGTTTCTGTTTCTTGCAATCAAAGAAGCTTATCAGATAAAGAAATTAGTATCAGAGCAGGGAAATGGATGTTGGGTAGCAAAGAAAAGTGTGTCTTGAACATACTTTTTGAACATAGCCCTGAGAACTTTTGATTTACCAAAATTAACTCTACAAGTGCTAATATTGATACACCACTCTTATTTTCCTTATTTCCATAGGAAGTTTCCATAGGATTTCAGGGGTCAATAAACTTGAAAGGAGAAAGATATAGGAAAGAGAAGGAGAGAGAGAGGGAGAGAGAGAGAGAGAGAGAGAGAGAGAGAGAGAGAGAGAGAGAGAGAGAGAGAGAGAGAGAGAGAG
>CM052539.1:15804004-15855929 GCA_028533065.1 Trachops cirrhosus
ATGAAAAAAAGCACCCCTGGCCCCTCCCAGTTCTTAGCCTGTGGCTTCTGGGTGATGGCTCACCTATGAGAGACTTAAAAAATAGAATCAGTCTCAAGACTCTTCAGCCAGTAAATGACATTTCATACAGAGGGATTTCAGTCACCCAAAGGCATCTGTCTTGATGGCTCTATTAGTGGATAGTAAAATTACCAATGTTTATCAGGGGATGAAATATTGGCAAGTCTATTCTGTGTCTTACTGCCTGAAAATTTCTATTTTTTCAAGCAAAAATATCTGACAAGCAAATCACATATAATGACATATATTGAGATCTCGTTGCACAATCTCTGTTTCTAGATCATTTAAATCAGATTTGAGCAGGGAAAACTAGATGCTGGTAAGAACATTAGTCAGTGTTTTTAAACAATGAGCTTGACCTTATCTCTCCAAAGATGCATAGTCGTTAAAGCACAATTAGCCAGGAACATTGCCCAAAGTTAGCATGTTGCTTCACGAGTGCACACCAATGCATACTGCACTGTTGAAGACTCGTCTTCTTAGCCTGATCTCTTGATAGGCTGCTTTCTCTTTCTCTTGTTTTCTATGGAAATAAAACACAGGTGCTTCAAAGGCCTGATGTTCCTTTTTATGTCGCTGGATATGTTACCTGAGAATGTCATGCCTGGGACCCCCTGCCCCCCTCCCCCCTGCCCCACTTCTTACCCTATAGAAGTTTCCCATTAGGGCCCAGAATATGTGAGTACCAATACCATGTTGTAATCACTAACTTTAACTTTTCTCAGAAAGGTAGCTTTGGGCATTGTCCTAGTCAAGCAGGGCTGTTATAACACAATAGTGGGCACTAGTTGGCTTATAAACAACAAAACTTATTCCTCCCAGTTCTGGAGGCTGAGAAGTCCAAGGTCAAGTCACTGGCAGATTCAGTGTCTGGTGAGAGTCTGCTTCTTCATAGACAGCTATATTTTCTCTGTGTCTTCACATGGTAGAAGGGGAAAAGGAGCTCTCTGGGGGTCTCTTTGTAAAGCACTGAACCTATTCATGAGGGCTCCACTCATATGATCAAATCATCCCCCAAGACCCTACCTCACAATATAGTCACAAGCCACATAAGGACAGCTCAGTCAATGATGAACCACATACACAGATACACAATGGTGGTATACCATACAGGCTGAGGGGTTTAGTAGGCTATACCACTTAGGTTTGTGGAAGTACACTCTAGGATATTTGCACAATGATGACATTGCCCAGTGATGCATTTCTCAGAAGGTATCCCGTTCCCATCATTAAGCAGCACATGACTGCACCCTCACAATGGGGGTTAGGCTTTAACATATGAAATTGCAGGGGGAGACACAAATATTCAGTTCTTAACAGGCATATAAAAACACTAATAGCTTCTCTTGGTAGACGTATGTGAAAAAAGCAGCCTGAATGATCAAGAAAGAAGGGTGTGCAGAGACTTTTTGTAGTTTAAGTGACAGGGAAGAGGCCTTACCCTTGGGAGATATAGAAATGATATTAAGTGTAGGTTTTAGGCCTCATCTCCTTGAAGGGAAGGGATGGATTTAGGGTTGCTTATGTCAACTTGTGTCTTAAGGACTGGGATTATGGAAACTGAAAAGATGTCCACTGCTGGTGCAACCTTAGAGCATTGAGGGGTGGGACTACGGAAGGATGAGTGATAGCACTGACACCAGGTGGTGGTGAGGATCGTGGTGGTGGGACACCCAGAGTTCTCTGCACCTGGAAAAGGAAGAAAAAGAATTCACCTCTGGAGGCTCTCAGCAGTTCTTGGACAATTGGCAGGGATACTTTAATGGGGAAACACTGGACTTTCTATCTATAGGGCAGGCAGAATCTTGAGTGATTATTTGCAACAGTGGAAGAGATGTGATTTTACTTGTACTGTTATTTTTTGGAGCATTTCCTACCAGTGATATTGAATATTTAGAAATTATATTTCAACTGATAACTTATGTGTTCTTTCAAGTAGGCAAAAACTTTTAATATCTTTATGGCAATTATATTATAATTCATATATAGTAGGTAATTCATGAAACAGTATGTGTTGCCTAATTTGATAAAGCTTTAACTAGTCAGTTTAGAATTGGGTTCTATCCATTTACAAGTCTTCTTGCTGATCCACACAATATTGGCAAAGGAAGGAATTCAACCATTGTCAAATTGAAGCCTTGGCAGGTACCATATTCTTACCAACTATATGTCATTCATTGGTTGGCATTTATTTATTCACTGATTAAACATTTATTGAGCACCTAGCATTTATCAAGTACTGTGTAGGATGCTGGAGTTTCAAATATAAAGATGATGTGATTTCTATTCTTAAAGAATTTTCAGATTATTAAGATGGAGAGCCACATAAATAGAAAATCACATTACTTTGTGGTCAGTGCTTTCGTAGAAGTATGTTTAACATGCTAAGGGAGGAAAAAGACCCAAGAAACTCTGGCTGTTGTAGGAAGGACTTCACAGGGGAGTTCAGATTTCAGTTCAGTATTTTTTTTTCAGAATGGGTCATTTACTAGGGAGATGACGAACAGGTCACGTTAGGACTAATGAGTATAAAATAACCAAGAAGCAAGGACTAGGTCACTACAGTCAGTGAGGTGGTATAATGGTGCAGCTCAGAGACTGTGCCTATAGAGTAATGGCAGAAAAACACACTGAGGCAGTGCTCACCCAGAAGACTCTGTTGCCACAGAGTCTGAGTAGGCAATAAGACTTTTAATTCAGGAGGGAGTACAAGGTGTTTCTCCGCACTTCTAGTGGCCAAAGTTTTCAGAGTGAGCAGTAAAGGAAACATGTATTCCCTGCAGTTCCCAAATGTGCACCAGTCTGTAGTTACTAACAGCAACAGATGTGGTTACAGTTAGTTTGATAAACAGTACTTCCAGGTGTTATCAAAGAGATGCCTCAAGCAAAAGAACATAACTAAGGATTGCAGTCAAGATTCTGGCACCATGGACAGACTTGGTAATGACATACATATTATACACATTACATAAAGTCATAGATTTGGGAATATTAATTATTTTAGTGTCTTTGAAGGGATGGAAGTGAGGGAGATATATGGAAAATAGTGGGTTGTATGCCACATAGATAGATAAACTTTATTTGCATCTCATTTTCTTTCAAACAGTGCTCTGCATCTGTGAGATGTTTGTGTTCATTAGGATTGCATCCAGCTACGAGTAACAGAACACCTACAACACAGTAGCTTGATGATAAAGGAGCTTAATTTTCTCATGGGAAGTCCAAGTTTGGTTCATGGGTCAACGATGTCGTCAAGGAAAACAGGCTCCTGCCTTCTTCTCACTCTGCCATCATTAGCAGGGGTGTACGTTGGCTGCCCTTCCTCCAGCATTTGTCTTTATTCCAGGCGAAAGAGAAGAAAGGAAAGGGGGTGAAGGAAATGTTCACCATCATTTGGTCTGTACCACATTGACCAGATTGTTCCTTAGGCACACCAGGCAGCCAGGAAGTCTAGGAAATGAGTATTTTTATTTTTCCAACCTCTGTAAGGGAGGAACACAGGGGATAAGGGGACTGGCACTGATGATGAGTGAGCCAACCTATGACATCAGAGTCAGTTCTCCAGGAAAAAAGTGAAGTCGTGTATGTTGGTAAATGCTCCTTCCTCATGGAGACTCGCCATGTACACTGGGGTATGAAAGTCTCTGACAAGTCCTGCGGCAGAGAAACCTGTTCAAATGTGTTTAAGCAAATGGTGCTCCAAACTATTTAGCCACAGGACAGTTTCTCAATGAAATGCCTTCTCACAGTGTAATTTGGGAGTCACTGAGGATTTTTATGACTGTGACCTAAAGCACAGGTGGCAAACACAAGGCCCATGGGCCGAATCCGGCCCTCCACCTTGTTTTGTCTGGCCTGGCTCCTTGTTTCTACCTGGTGGCAGCGCCGAGCTCTTGCTTAACTGTCAAGGAGTAGTTACATTTATACAGTCCTAAAATTACATTCGGCCCTTCGAAGGCAACCATGAGGCTGATGTGGCCCCCGGTGAAAATGAGTTTGACACCCATGACCTAAAGTGTGTGAAAGGTGAAATTGAAGATGGTAAAGAATGTTGACAGAGAGCTTATTGGAAGCTACATCAATAGTTCAAGCAAGAGAGAATTGGGCTTGCTAAGGCAGTAGAAATAGAGATGGAGGGAAAGAGAAAGATCCACGTGATGAAATTCATTTCATGAGGGAGAATGAAACTGGTGAGTATTGGAGAGTACAGAAACAAACAAATAAAAAAAGACAGTAAATCAAGAAGGACTGAAGTTTCTAATCTGAGCAACCAGAAGGATTTTAGTGCCATTAAATTATATAGGGATTGTTCTTTATTTCAATGTCTGACAGTTACCAGAGAGTCAGGGGGAGAGGGATAATAAGGGAAGGGCCATCAAGGAACATGTATGAAGGACACATGGACAAAGCCAAAGGGAGTGGGTTCAAAGGTGGGAGGCAGGGATGTGTGGGGTGGTGGGGCATGGTGGGGTGAACATGGAGACAATTGTACTTGAACAACAATTAAAAAATATATATATGGAAAGCAACAGGAGAAGTAGGTTTTGAAAACAAAGTACAAAGTTTGATTTTGACTGTTGATTTTGGGAAGACTTGTCAAATATAATTGACATTAATATTACTATATAGCAAGCAGGTTGAAATTTCCATCATAAAAATAATTTTATTTAAGAATTGGAGGAGCAGAGTATTCATCTAATCCAGCTTTCCTTTAGGAAGGGGAAAATGCTGAACTATTTTGATATTTATTTATTGTTTCATTTACATCTGCTTAATTGAAGAAGGATTTATTGAGGCTGTGCCATCTATGAGGGGCTATGTTAGGAGATGGACAGGGGTTTGTAATCTATATTGGGTTTAAAACATAAACACAACGCAAGGCGTAAAGCACTCTGACCCAGCACGGTATGAGGGGGATGCAGAGGCGGGAAAACGGCCAGCTTGGTATTTGCTCCGAGTCTTCACAAAAGACGCGAGGGCACTATTTCAACAGGCCAAAGTGGAGAAAGAGGGCACTCAGAGGCCTATTTTCCTAAAAATTTGACTATCTTATTAAATTATAACATTTAGTCTTTCTAAAAGTAAGCAGTTGGCACTCATCCCTGGAATGCTAAGCTCTGGTAGAACGGGCATGTTACCTGTTTTGTTAACTGCTCCATCCCACCGCATAGAAAAGTACCTGGCACATAGTAAATCCTCCAAAAAAAGTATTTTAAAGAGCGAATGAATTGATATATGGATGAAATACACACCTTTTGTCTCTTTTTTACTGCACTTGGTCATATATCCATGATGTTCTTTTTGGAAGACATGTATATGTCTCTCTTTTTAATGAAGTTGAAAGCATATGAGGAGTAAAAGAATGTGAACTTGGAAGTTTTACTAGTCCTTGTTGACAGGTTTCCAGGGAAATTTTAATTTCCTTTCCATTTTCATATGAAGGCTAAAGAAGCTACCGAGTCTGTCTTGTCCACCGTAGCACCGCCAGCATTGAGCACAGTGTTTATGTAACAAACTGTTGAATGAATGAATGTGTGAGTGAATGAATGAATGAATAAAACAAATCGACCACATGAAGAGTCACTCTTTACACTTTAGTTCAATAATAGAGAGTGAAGTATTTAAAATCTTGTTGACCAATTTAACACCCCAGTACCATTTCCCCTGGTAATATTAGACTAGCCATGTAACATGATTGCTTTAATTTCCCAAAGTTGGAAGAAATCATCAGAAACCTGTCAGAAGCACTATCCAGTGTCAAATTGGAAATGCAAGAGGCAGCTGTAGAACTTGCATATCTGCATAATACATGTTAATGAATTTGGTTTACTCAAAAGAGGCAAGTTGACTCAAACAATTGGACCAAATGTCTAGCTCCTACTTTTGCTATATTTTCTCATTGTTACAGAGTAATCCATGGGCTCTCTGTACCACTCAAGAAAGAACTACATTGCTAATGTTATGGCAATCTTATTCAGTGTGGGAAAACAATAGAGATTATTGTGTTTGTAAACATATTTATAGCCTTCCGCTCTCAGGGTGTTTTTTCCCCCTTTCTCCTTGTGGTTGTAAGGCCTAGTCCTGGGTCTGGGTTGAGGATAGGCACATTGACTATGCCATGGTTCTATCTTCTCTGAAACAAATATATTCCAGAGAGGGCTGAGAGACAATGGCCAAACTTTTATCAGTGAAACTAAATTGTTTTGTTGAAAATTAAAACAGCTTTTAAATTTTTTTAATGATAGACATAATTTGTACTTACAAAACATTTGAATAATGCAGAAAAAGCAAAAGTGAGAAAGAAGGTCAGTTGTCTTACATCCAACACTCAGGCCAAAGAATGTGAGAGTTTCCATTTCTCCATACCTTTGCCCACACTGAGTAGTGCAGTGTCAAATTTAAAATCTTTGCTCAGGTGATAGGTTAAATCATTCTTGAAAGCATGAGAAAGCTACTGACTACAAAAATACTGAAAGATAGAGAACTTTCTGATAATGTGGTTTGAAAATACAGGATCTGTGTTTGCTTCCTGGGTTTTCTGGAATAGGCGTGGTATCAATATTCTCTCCTCTTGGATGCATTAATAATAATAGCAGCTAATATTTATGGAGCATTTGTTATTACTTCTAAGTGTCTGGAAGAGAGTGAACTATTATTATAAAATACATTTTATAGATAAGGAAACAGGCACAGAAAGGTTGAATAACTTGTCCAAAGTCATGTAGTTAGGAAATATAACTACATTGTTCATTTCAGTGTTCTTTTTTGGTTAAAAAATATGGTTGTCATGTTTGATAGCTAATGTATAGACAGGAAATGGAAGATGTGCTTTTTGAGTGTTGAGAAAGAAAGGAATATAATCATATAATTGTGTTGACAAAAGAATAGCCCCAAATTACTAAGAAAGTTAAAGGGAAAATCAGGAAGGGTGGTATACCTAGAACATAGGTGTATATGCATATTAGTTTTCTATTGCTGCTTTTCACAAGGTTAGTGGCTTGAAACAACACAAATGATCACATTTGAAGTTCTGTTGCTAGAAGTCTGGCATGGCTTTTACTGGGTGAAATCAAGGTGCTGGCAGGGCTGTTTCCTTCTGGAAGCTCTAAGGGAGAGTCTGTTTCCTTGACTTTCGCAGATTCTAGAGGGTGCTGGGATTCTTTGGCTCATGGTCCGCTTTCTTTATTTTCAAAGCCATCAATGCTGCATTCAGTCCTTCCCACATCACATCCCTTTGATGTCTTTTCTGCCTCTTTCTTATACTTTTGAGGACCTTTGCAATTGCAAGGTGCCAGCCTGAATAGATCAGGACAAGATCCCTATTTTAAAGGTCATTTTATTAGCAACTTTAATTCCATCTATAACATATTCACAGGATCCAGGGAATAGGTTGTGGATATTTTTTAGGGGCAATAATTCTTTTTACCACAATGGACTCTAGAGTCTGTGCTCCTTCCTTCCTTCCTTCCTTCCTTCCTTCCTTCCTTCCTTCCTTCCGTCCTTCCTTCCTCTTTTACTAATTAAACAATTCTTATGCATTCTTGTATGGTTGAACTGTGGTTCTAGGTTCTGGGGACTTAACCAACCAAATCCCTGCCCTCATGGAACTTACATTCCAGAAAAGAAAATGAGCAATTGTCAGGGAAATACACCTGTGACAAGATGTCAGGTAGTGGAAAGTATCCAGAGAAGAAGGAAAGTAAGGGGAGAGGATAGAGAGTAATGGAGGATGGAGATAATAGGGCAATTTTCTCTGAGTGGTCAGGGAAGGCTGACTGTTGAATAAAAACTTACTGGAAATGAGAGATCTCAGAGATGAGCATTCTAGGAGGAAGAAATGGCAAGTGCTACAGCCATGCTGTGAGCAATATTGGCATTTTGTAGACATAGCATTATGGTCAGTGTGTCTAGGATGGAGTGAATGAGACAGAACTTGGTAAGAGATGAAGACAGTAAGGGAGCAGTAACCAGGCTCTGGAGAGGGCATGAAACTGATTCTGGAAATCTTGATCAAAAGAATGACTGACATGAAATGATTTTGAAAAGATTACTCTGTCTAGTGTATGCTTAAATACCTTTCAGAGAGTAAGAATGGATGCAGGAAGACCTGCCAAAAGACTCCTGTAATAATCTAAACAAAGAGGTAATGACGTGTTGAACTATGGTGGTGAGTCATGGAGCTGGTGGGATTTCAGATTCAAGACAGGGCTTCCTTTGTGTAATAGTGGGGTACAGAAGAAAGAAAAGTATCAAGAATGTATCATATGTTTTTGGCTGCAGCATCAGGTTAAATGCTCCTATATGCCAACACAGAGATGGGAAATATTAGGAAGGAACAGATTTTGGGGGGTGACAGAATTGAGAGAAATTTGGATGAATTAGCTGGGGATTCCAATTTTTCACTTCTATGCTATAACCTGCTGCTTTCCTCAGCTTCACTTTCCTGACAATGGGGACAATAGCAATCAATGCCCATTTCTAAAGACAGCAAAGGGCTTAGTTGAGCATCTTGAGCAAAGTAAGAGCTTAATGGTTGGCAGCAGGAATCGTGGTATTTATCATCATCATCATCAGGTTAAATAACAGTGCATCAGAGTGTCCCAAAGTATTCACCTTATTTTTAAGGAATAACATGTTGGGAACATGTCTCTAAAAATGACAAACAATAATGTGGAGCAATTGGGCTGAATGTTGGTAATACAGTCACTCCTGAAATAACGTTGTTTAGACATCCAGATGACCTCACACTCCTTTTCCTGTGTTTTAACCAGAGTCTGTATTTTACACCTATTTCCAATGAATCTTCCTGACTTCTACCATGGTGCTCATCTTCTCTGCGTATTTCTAGGTGCTGTTAATTACATACTTTGTGTCCCTTTCTTGTGATCACTTTTAGGTCTCTCATATGCCACCTTATTCTGAAGCAGTTTTTTCTTTTTTTTTTTTACATTCAACTCTCATAGAGAACACCCTCAAGGAATGAGATGATCGAGTGTCAAATGATGATCAAATTCATGTGATAGTATTAGGAGGTGAGGCCTTTGGGAAGTTATTAAGTAATGAGGGCAGAACCCTCATGAATAAGACTAGGGAAGCCGTGTGCATTGTTGATGGGAATGTAAACTGGTGCAGCCACTATGGAAAACAGAAGTTTCCTAAAGAAATTAAAACTTGAACTACCATATGATCCAGCAATACTGCGTCTGGATATATATCCAAAAGGAAACAAAAGCATTATCTCAAAAAGATAGCTGTACACCCATGTTCATTGCAATGTTATTCACAGTAGCCAAGATAGGGAAACAGCTTAAGTGTCTGTCAATGGATGAATGGATCAAGAAAATATGCTGTATACAGGGTCTGGCAGAAGTAACACCTGCTTGAGTGTGGTTGGTCGGGTAGTAATATGGGTGTAATAATTTATAGTTTTAATTTGAACATTTCACCTAAAATGTCAATAAGTATTCTTGAGTGTTATATTAATTATGTTACAGAATTACATGCTTATGATTTTTTAATAAAAGATGTTGTAATAAAAAAGATGTGTTATTTGTGTTAGACCCTGTAAATTCAGTGGAAAAGTATTCAGAATAAAAAATAATAAGGAAACCTTTTCACTTGCAACAACATGGATGAAACTGAAGGGCATTATACTGTGAAATAAGCTAGACAGAAAGTCAAATGCTACATGGATCACTAATATTTGGAATCTTAAAACTAACAAACAATCTAACAACAACAAAAAAAGGAGTTACCAGGAACTTGGGGTGGGGAAATAGGGAAAAGTTGATGAAAGGGTACCAACTTTCAATTATAAGATAAATAAGGTCTGAGTCAGATCTAACGTATAATGTGACTATAGTTGATAACATTGTATTGTTTAATTGAAATTTGCTATGAGCGTAGAACTTACTTATTCTCACAAAAGAAAAGTAAATGTGAAGGTTGGATGTGTTAATGAACTTGATGGGGGTCTTCTTTTACTATACGCTCATATCAAATATCATGCTGCATACTTTAAATATCTTAGAATTTTATTTGTCAGTGATACTTCAGTGAAGCTGAAAAAAAAAATAACAAAACAAATCAGAGAAATCTCTTGCCACTTCTGCCATGTGAGGACACAGAGAAAAGATGTCTTTTATGAAGTAAGCAGGCTTCTCACCTCCAGACACTGAATCTGCCAGTGCCTTGATCTTGGACTTCTCAGCTTCCAGAGCTTCTAGAAATGTGTCCATTGTTTATAAATCACCCAATCTATCCTATTGTGTTATAGCATCCTGAATGGACTACAACAAGGTCCATTGGCTAAAAATTCTAGTACCAGAGTACCAAGAAGAAACAGATAACACAAATTAGACCAATTTAAACACAGGGTTGAATAAGGTGTGGGAACCACAAGAAGTAGTGCAGTAACCTTGTGCTATTATTAGTGACCCTGTGAAGACCCCTAGGTCTGAAGAGGTTAAGGGGGAAGATCAATTGTTGGTTTCAGCCCATGAATACTGGGCAGTCAAGAAACCAGGGAAATAAATGTCCTGACCTCACCCACCTCCCACTCCTACACCACACATGTCCTGTCCAGACTCCCCACTGACTCACCCAGCTGGAAACCAGAGGGTGTAGGAGCCCACTGATGGGGTCTGTACCACCAAACGATAGCATTGCTGGGCAGGGAGCAATGTGGAGGAGGATTTAGTGTGTCTGGAGGGACTCAGTCATTCAGTAAAGATCTCTGGCACAATGCCTGCTTTGGGACTTCTCTACTGAACACCTGCTCTCAATAAAAGCATCCACTGCAGGAAGAAGCTCTTTCTATCTTCCATCCCCCCACCTGGAACACCTGGACTACTATCACTGTAACATTGGCCTTCAGCCCTCATTTATCTTTTCTCCTCTTGCCTCCATCTCTCTTTAAAATGGATTTCTTTAATTAGGCCTTCAAATGAAACCCTTTCATTGACTGTCTCTATTCAGGTATCTAAGTGAATAAATAAAACTGTAGGAAATTCAATACATTCAACTCCCTGCATCTCCTTCTCCATGTACTTTGTCTTTGGATTATACTGTCTATACATAATCCGCTGAGAGTGCCTGGGTGAGGTCTGGTACCATCTCTGAGACTGTATTCAGAAGTTAGTATTCCATAGAAGCTAATGAGAAATAAATGAATCTTAAAGGTGTGCCATAAAAACCCATTTAAAAATGTGAGCTTCAAGTGCACTTCTGAAGTAGTTACTTAAGAAGACAGCGTTTTTAAAGGAGCACTGCCATGTTAGTTCAGTTGAGCATAATCCGTAGCTTTTAAATTCTCTGGCCCTAGAGTTGTTAACAGTGTCCTTGGTATAAAAATACCCCTAAGAAATTTCCAACATATGCAGTGGCTATGGCTACCTAAAGATCATTTCTAGCCTTCTCACTCCATTGTTATATACTTAATAAAATGCTGACATTCTTCTGAGAGGGACCTGTTGAGTCTCCAAAATAACAAGAAACAAGCATTGCTATTTTGGCTCCAAAAGGAAACTGGGAATATTTCTAGGGCTTTTCCAGATGGAGACCAAGTGAAAAGAATTTTTTTGAGGTGGAATTTTGTTTGGAGTGGGCCCCCTGAACAACTGTAGGGGAAAGAGAGAGAATGTCATCTGAGGATCACATTGTGGCAGAAATAACAAACGCAGTCTTAGAGGTAGAGTTGGCTTTGCGGTCAGACAGAGGATGTCACTGAGTGTGGTGTTCAAGAGGGGGAAGATTTAGCCCCTCATTGACTTCTGGCTTCAGAGTTTTTTGGGAGAAGGGGGAATGACCTTGAGAGTAGATGGGAATGATATTCTTTTTTTTTTTTAGATTTCCCCCCTTATATATTTATTGATTCCAGAGAGAGAGGGTGAGGGGAGGGGGAAGATGGAGGGAGAGAGAAAGAGAGAGAGAGAGAAACAGACAGACAGACAGACATGGATGTGAGAGAAACACCAATTGATTGCTTCCTGCATGTGCTCCAACCCGGGACTGAATTGCTACCTAGGTATGTGCCCTGACTGGTAATTAAACCCACGACCTTTCAGCGCATGGGACGACACTCCAACAAACTGAGCCACACTGGCTGGGCGGGACTGCCATACTTGATTCTCTTTCCTGAATATAGGAAGTGTGGGGAACAAGGATATTGGAAACAGAGACCCAGCTGTGCAGAGTGACAGTTCAAAAATAATAAGGATAAAGAACACCACACTCAAGAAAGAAGATGTTTTAAACTCAGTGGTCTGTACTCTCCTAGTGTTGTATAGAAGAGAGTGAGCAGAAATAATGGAAGAGAAATAATAAAATGAATGGGTACCCCTCTTGCAGTTCCTTTTGGTACGAAACCTTGAGTCAACCACTCAAGAGAAAGCCCATGAAACAAAGTGAAAAAGAATAAGTAGGTAGCTAGCTGTGGAATTTAGAGGATGTAGAAGAATCAAATAAAAGTTAATGCCTTTTCCTTATATTATGCAACATGGCAGTGAGTTTAAAGGGACTATGTGAGAAAAGGGAGATGTTGTCTCTTGGGGAAAAATGAAGCAGGTAAGTACTTATTTCCTTCTGTTCCCATCTCCCCTTCCCGCACCCTCTCTCTTGTCTCTCTGTGTTCTTCCTTTACACAATGTTAGAAATAATTCCAGAGCCTGAACAGCTTGGGAGCTGCCCACAAATGTGTTTGAGGAGCTGGAATCACGGGCATTAAAAATAATTCAGACTATTCTCTTCATGTGTAATAGACACAGCTTGAACGACAGAACAAACTTCCTACAGAAATGCAGATCCATTTTGTCTAGTTGCTTTAGTAGTTAAAGTTTGGCTGGTTACATCATGCACTATTTTTAGTAAGACTTCAGTGTAACCATGGAAACTGCTTTTGCTGAAAACTCACACTATTTCCTTCGAAATTAGCCATAGAGAAGAAAACCTTTGCAGAAAACTAATAAGGAATAAATGAGTTAGATGCAAGGAGGGGAAAACCCAACTTAATAGGTCAGAATAACATTTACATATACGGAGACACCTATACATGTGTTTGGGGCAGAGTTACCATTCACAGGCTTATATTTATATGTAAAAACACTTGAGTTTTTATATCCTTCTTTGATTGGCCACATCCTGAGCACATGACAAAGTGCAGTTTATTACAATGGTATAGCACTGCATATAAACCTGGAGCTGAGTCTGCCCCTGAGGGATGGGGACTGTGGTTTTCTTGCAATGAGAGATACTGGAAAGTTTTGCAAGACAATCCTTTCGGGATTCCAATTGGGAACTCACTGGGGTACTTACAGTAGGTGTGCAGAGAACACTTCTCCACACCATGCTTGAAAAGACTGAACCAGTCCCCCCAAACATTGCTGTGGGAGGAAAGATGGCTAGTCAGGTGACTCTGGATGGTGAAGTTATTTGGTGCGGTTTTGTGGCTCTACCCTGTGGTAGGCAGGAGGGCCACCCCCCAAAGTGCCAATGCTCTAAACCCTGGAAACTGTCACTACATCACACTACCTGCCTAGAAGGACTCTGCATGTATAATTAAAGTTATGGACCTTAAAATAGTGTTGCTATTTGGGATTATTGGGTGGACCCAGTACAATCACATGAGCCCTTAACAGCAGAGAACTTTCTAGGTGGGAGTCAGAGACGTATAGCAGAAGGAAAATGAGAGACACTCTGAGCATAAGGATATCACCTGCAGTTGTTGGCTTGACGATGGAGGGAGTCATGCTGGAAACTGAGAAGGAAGTGAATTCTGCTAATGACCGAAGGAGCCTGGAATTTCTCCCAGAACATCCAGATGAGAGCCAGGCCAACTGACACCTTGATCTGTAGCCTTGTGAGACCCATCCAAGAATGCCCAACTTCTTACCTCCAGAACAATGAGACAGTAAGTGGGTGCTATTAACTGTGAAGTGTGTGGCAGTATGTGACTATAGTAATAGGAAACTAATATATACCCTCAAATTATGTGAGGAATGCAACTTAACAGTGAATCTTCTTTCCTATTGCCACCAAAAGGGCCAAGAGAGAAGTTCTTTGGGTGTCTTTTAAAAATCTGTAAAAACCTTGAAACTTAAAAAATTTGTAAAAAAAAGTTCATACCCTTTAATAAGCGACTATGTCATAAGAACATATATCTTAAGAACGAAGATATCTGTAAAAGTTTCTAATGTTATGTGTCCCAGTACAATGCTGGAAACAACTTGGCAGTGGGGTTCTAGTTAAATAAATTACTGCACATCTGTTGGGTAGAACGTTATGCTTCATTAAAGTTACACTGTGCTAAAATATTAACTGATCTGGGCAAATGTTCATGTTGCGTATAAGTTAAAAAGGAGGAGAATAATTTAAAAAGATATATATCATTAAAAGGCCTGGAAGTATGTTAAAGTATTCAATGCTGTTTCCCTCTGGCTGGTGGAAACATATACATTTTTTATTTTCAACACTTTCAATGATAAAATATATAACTTTTGTAATTAAAAACCTTAATAAATGTCATTAAAATCATAAAAATGAGTAGAAGAGCTGGATACTGAGCAGGGCTGCTGGTAAGAGAGCAATTTGAGGCTGTGCATGAAACAGAGCTTCTGTCAAAGTCTCCCAGTATTGCTGGCTTGGCAATGGGACTCTGTGACTTCGGCTCCCTCCCACTCCTTGATTATTTCTCATAAAGCCTGATTTAGGAGTGTACCTGGAACATGCTTTATTTTGTATTAAATACAAAGTTGTGAGTACAGAAACCTCACTCAAAGCAGACAAGGATCAGGTAGTGGAAAGTACAGAAGTAGAATTTGTCTTCAGGTAAGGTTCGATCCAAGAGTTCCAGAAATTTCTTCATGGCTCCACATTTCTGTCCGACTCTTGGACAGGCTTTTTCTCTAGCCTAGCAGAAAGAGAGCTCTCACAGTAAAGGCTGGGACTCTGATTAATCTGGTTGCAGAAACCAGGGAGCTGGGTATTCTGAAAGGTCAGATGTAACACAGAGTTAGCCTCATCTGGATCACATGCAATGGTTTTCTAGAAGAAATGGGGGTTCTTTTAGAAGGAAAAAGGAAATGAGGTACTGGAGAGGAAAAAATAAGAGCCATGCCTCAGAAGATCTGTGCAGGACCCAGGCTTGGGACAATGAGGCAGCCAGAGTCCTTATTTTGACAAGAACTCAGTCTACTTCTCATACTTCCAAAGCAGGCACATACTTCTAGGGGATGCTGGACTCTTCCTGATCTCCCACCACTTCATAGGCCATTGTCACCATCTCTTCCATAGCTTCTGGCATTGTCCTCATGTCTCACCACTTCTGAAACTTGAGGAAAATTCTTTCACTTTTGAGGAACACCATGCAGTGTCACATTAAACATGGTTCATACTATAATAAAGGCTGAGTCTTTTGGTTCCTTCCTAACCCATTTTGAGTTCCTTGCCTTTCTAGCCTCCCATCTGGCTCATGGCAGAAAGTTTGTAAATACTTGTTGAATGAATGCTTGTTTCTGAAGACTTCTGAAGTTGGGGTATTTGTCTCCTTTCTTTATTCAGGTCTTTCTTTAAAAAAATATTTATTTTTCAGAGAGAGGGGAATGGAAGGAGAAAGAGGGAGAGAAACATCAATGTGTGGTTGCCCCTCATGTGCCCCCTACTGGGGACCTGGCCTGCAACCCAGGTGTGTGCCCTGGATGGGAATCAAACCAATGACACTTCTGTTCACAGGCCTGTGCTCAATCCACTGAGCTACACCAGCCAGGGCCCTCAGGTCTTTCTTATTGTCACAGAATGTTTATTGCCAAGCCTAAAGACTTCTTTGCACAGGACTTCAGACAGTTGAGGCACTTCTTCATTCCATGAAACCCTGAGTTCAAATGTGGTCATCAGCATATGGTCTCCATTCAAACCTTACAATAAATAAGTCAACCATCATTATGAATTGTCTAATTTTCTACAAAATGGCAACCTATTTTTTCATATCTCCTTCCTCTATATAATCCTCAGTGACCGAATCTATCTGTGGAATTTTGAAGAAAACATTTTAAACTGCAGTAAATCTCACCAGTTTTGAGGGCAAAAAGCAGGGTCTGTGGGGTATGAAGAGGAGAGGCCAAGGGATCTCTCTAATGGCCTTTAGATATCCTGATTTCCTAACCATATTTATATTTCTTTACAAGTGTCATTGTGTTTCTGGATATTCTCTACTGGCAGAAAAATTGGGCACTATGGACCCTAATACGTAATGTGGTAAACAAACAGGAAGAAATGAGGAGCTGAGGGTTTGTTGTACGGAACACACATCCGATAATGACCCACATTGCTTCAGAGAGCAGGGCCGGATGACCTCTGGTCTCACCCACTTAAAATTTCTCTGCTTCTGATGCTCCCTGAGGGTCTTTGCACAAAATCTTCTTGGACTGGAAGCAATTGTCTTGCACTTTTTTGAACACTCTTGAAAAATACTCTTGAGGGTATGAAAAGTCCTAGAAATCAGAGGCAGTGTGTACTTTCAGATTATTACCCATTCCTTGAATTCTCTTTGGAGGATACTTGCTAGATAATTACCAGAACAAATCACTGAGTGCCTGGAGGACCCACAAGGCAGAAGCTGTCCCTAGACAGAATGGCAAAGTAGGCACAGTTGTCATTTGGCGCATTGGCTTGCCCTACCTCATCCCCACTTTCTCCCTCTACTTTTCCCATGGCTTCATGCTGTCCCTGCGCCCAACCCCTGGCTCTCTAGGATCATCAGCTTATGAAACATAAGCTATCCTTGCCTGATGTCTTTCCTAGTTAAACACAGATTCATGCTATATTCCAGTCCCCCAGGCACCCTTCTTGAGTGATAGCTCTGTTTGTGTGACAATTTGCTCATCTGGTGAACATATTTATGCTATGAGTTACTATTTCCCATGTCATTTGTAGGGTAGCAGGGGCTCTTTGTGGGCAGTGTGTTAATTTGCTGAAGGCTGATCAAGGTGTAGAGCACATTTTCTTCATACTGCTTTACGACGTTATGTTTTACACATTACCCTCCTTTATAAGAATAATCTAAGGCAGTACATTACACGTGATATGTCAATTTCATTTCTTATTCTTTTACAATGTGCATTGTTGTCCTGTTATATCACAGCTACTTGGCTCTTGAAAACCACCATCAGTTGCCCAATCACCAAACAAACTCTTTGTTAAATCTGTTGCCCACAAGGCTAGACAGCGCCCTCTACCCCAGTCTCCAGCCTCCTTTGGCACTCCACTAGTTTTCTTTCTCCTTCTCTGATGAAACACTGCTCTTTTATGCTGGCCTCTTTTCCTATGTTTGAACCCTCAAGCTTCCACAAGAATTGCTTAGACTTCACTCCCTTCTCCCTAACCCATCCAGCTAATCATAAAATCCTCAGCCCAACATCTGCTGGATCTCAACTCTGTTGCCACCATTTCCATTTAATTTTGTTATTTCTTCTGGAAATTTTCGCAATAGTTTCCTGTCTCTAATCTCTTCCCCTGCAAGTCTGTCTCACATACAACCTTAATTGTCTAGTCTGGATACTCCTGCTATGTCTCAAATACTTTTGTTTTTCCATTCCGTGAACCTTTCTTTGGAGTCTAATCCTTTCATTATTTTCTTTCCTTAGTCTCCATCTCTTCAATAAATACCACTCAGGAGATAGCCATGTGGGCCTCCTCACATTCCTGTCTTGAAAACATCTCCTTTGTTAGTTCTCTGGGGCTTCAATAACAAATTACCATAAACCAGGTGGCAAAAAACCTGCAGAAATCTATTCTCTCCAAGTTCTGAAAGCCACAAGTCCCAAATCAAGCTGTTGGCAGGGCTGAACTCCCTTTGAAGGCTCTGTGAAAAAATTCTTCCTCTCCCCTTCCAGCTTCTGATCGCTTCTGGTGTTCCTTGGCTTGTGGCTGCATCGCCCTAACCCCTGCCTCTGTCATCACATGACCTTTTCCCCTTTGTCTATCTGTGTCTTCCCCTTTTCTGTCTCTTAGAAGGGTAGTGTCATTGGATTTAGGTTTCACCCTAAGCCTAAAATGTTATCATCTTGATATCCTCAACTTAATCACATTTGTAAAGACCCTGTTTCTGAAGGTCATTTTCACAGATACCAGAAGTTAAAACATGGATATATCTTGGGGGTGGGGACATTATTGAACTCATTACACCTCCTTCCTCTGAATATATTTATTTACAATAGCGGCCTTTCCTCCTAAAATGCCCTGCCAACTCATTTCAGCTTCTCTAACTCCCTCCCAAATTCCAGCTTCTCTGTGCATGTCCCCAGAGTGCCCTAGAATTGCTGTCTTTCTCAAGCTCTTAGATTACCTTGTATCTTTCCAATAGAATTTACCAGTCTCGAGGCAGAAGTATTTGTAAACCTATGTATCTTCCTTCTCAGCATTTGGGGGCAAGACCAACTTTGTGGAGCCCAGCAGAAAATGGTAAGTTGGGGCCATTTATATGTTAGTTGAATTGAACGGATTGCCAAGGCATGGCTCTAGTGTAGGGAACTTCATGTCCCTGGGTGAACAGTGGGGATCTTTATGGGCTGACAGGCTGTGGATTTTTTCTGCCTTAATCCAGACAGGGACTTTTAGGAGAGGGGGGAAATTTAAATAAGGTAAAGTAGCAAAACAATGTCTGTACCCAGTACCAGGATTTCTTTTAAAACCAAATGGCACATTCTTATAATTCATAGACTGGTAGGCACTGAAGGAGCTCAGTGGTCTTGCAGTCCAATTGTGAAATTAAATGTATAGTATGTCTGAAGCCATATAGCAGCCCCATGACACAGTCAGGAATAAAGCGTCCAGGTTTTCTTACTCAACTCCTGGAGAGTAGTTTCTTCCAGTATTTTTTTTGTTTGAGATCCAGCCAATTTAATAATTTTCCGTGAACCCCTCCGCACTCTAATAGCATGGATGACAAAATTTACTTTGCTTTAAAGAAGCTTGGGATTCTCAAATGTCTTGGGCATGAAATCTTCTAAATTGGAAAATAACTAAGTACAAATAGCATTCAGATGTGTTTTTCATATTTTTAATGTATAAAATAGCCAGTTTGTTTTCTTCTCATCTCTTCACATTCTCACTAATAAGCAAAAGTCAGTAGATCATGTGTTCAGTGGGTCTTGCGGTCGTTAGTGTGAATCAGAAAGGTTGTACTCTAATTGCTTGCACTCTGCATAAAGCACTCTGTTGACCAAGCTGCAAACCAGCTTCCTTAGCAACAAAGCAAATCTGTAGGTCAAAAGCCTTCACCACTTAAAAAAAATTCTTAGATGTGCTGTTACTGACATGGGAATCATTAGAACCTATTGTTTTAAAATTACATACACTTGTTATAACCATTTTTCAGAACGAAAAGTCAAGACCAAAAGATTTCTGCTTGATTTATAAAATTACATATTTGGAAATCTTGCAGTGATACAAAATTAAATCTCATTAAGCTATGATTTAGAAAATCAAGGCCTTTTATGAATAAAGGATAAAATTGGGTTATCCAAGAAAAAACTTAGACATGTGGTTACTGAGTTATGCTTTATCAGCCTTACTAAAAGCCAAAGATAAATAATGTATGTACAGATACTCAAGGGTATCCTACATCTGAGGGCTATCATAGAACTAAGTGAGACCAGAGAATGATGAACAAAAAGACAAAAACAATACTCAGAATGCAGGGATTGGATAGTTTCATATGATCCCTAACAATTTTGTGATATTAAATTGTTAATATTAATAATGATGATGATAATAACTAACAGTTACTGAGCTCTAACTATATGCCTATATTAGTGGAATCTGCTGCTTTAATAGCTTTATGTTTATTCACTTAGTCCTCAAAGTAAATTGATGATGTAGGTTTTAATGATAAAGTAGGTACTAATATTATCCACATTTTATGATTTTACAGGTGAGGGAACTGAGGCACAGAGAAACTAAGAAACATGCTACGACTTAATACATAGAACAGCAGGATGGACTGTGGTAGTTAGGCTCCAGAACCTATTTTCTTAACCTCCATGTCACCATCAAAATGTACCTAAAAGTCACCATGTGTTTGGCTGTCTGTAATGTGATGAAATGTAAGGTACTCTGGAGGATTGGTAAAAATGTCTCTGAAATAGAACACGTGGGTGACTAGGATGTGTGTATTGATTTTCTGGCAAGTTATTGGGAGAGGCACATGAGGGGGAAATTCTTTTCTTTCCCCTGTTTTTTTTCTAATTCTCTAGAATGGCTGGGTCATTTGACAGCGGCTCATGGAAACACAACATGCAAAGTTTGGGCAGTTATCAAGCCTCTGGCACCATGTGGATGGGACATAATGATGACAGAGCTGTTCCCCTGAGGCTAGGTGCTGTGGCACCATGCAGGAGCAGTAGGAAAGGGACCCTGGGCTTTCGGTTCCTCTCTAGTTGTTTATTCTCGCCCTTCCTCTTCTCTCCCTAATGTCCTCTACTTCCAGCACATGCTGGGGCGTCCTCATCATGGAGAGCAGGAGAAGGAGAGGAGGGAGTTCATGATCGAGTGTGGCATGGTCGTGCTTCTTCTTCCAGAAAAGAACTCTGTCTCTTTTCTTTCCTCTTCATCTTCTTACACTTAGAGATCCAAGAAGGAGACTTACGACACTGCTTAATTATGTATTCCTTTCTTAGTGTCCAACAGGATGATTTTTTTTTCTTTGATGGTATGCAAGATCCAGGTGAGCAAAGAGCTATCTCATCAAGGATTAGTTATCAGCAAACTCATCATTTAGAGTTGTCTGGAAACCTGGTAAAGTAAATCCCTTGGTAGGTCGGGCATATTCTTTTCACCTCTTGCCTTCACACATTGTTTTCTTTTGTTCCCTCAGAGAGGGGACAGGGGCTGGGGGACTGCTATTTATTCTAAGGCTATGTGGGGTGTGGTCTATACACATTGTTTCTTTTATTTCTTACAACAACTCTATGAGATAGGCATTATCGCCCCATTTTACAGATGTGGAAATAGAGGCTTTGGGAGGCAAGCTCAAAAAGGTAATGTAGTAAAACTGGGATTTGACTTCCAGTCTCCTATCAAAGCAAGGCCTTTCTCCCAAACAGCCCATCCACTGGCAATGCAACAGTGCTAGTCATCCTTACTCTGGATTTTTTACAATCCACTTCTCTTCTTTATACCTTACTTTGCTATGCAAGTAAAATTTTGGGGACCCATTTCTTTTTCCTGATTTCCACAGCACCGCTTTGCCTTGAGATGACCTGATTCCTGCCCTGGTATTAGTCCCTAATTCTCCAGCACACGCAGGCTCGGTTCTATTTTCAAAATCTGGGACTTATCCCATTTCTAGACAGAAAAAAATAAAAGAACCCTGGGTTAATTGTTTTCCTCCCCCTCAGAAGCAAGCATCATAATTTTAATCATGCATTTAAAAATATTTAAATTAATTTTTTATTAGCTAAGTAATATGTGAATATTTTCCTTATAATAATGAAAACATTAACATTAGCATTAAAGCTAAAGTCTCTATTGACCTTCCCTACTATGCCCCCAGTGTATTTCCACTTGGTGTTTTTCCAGATCTTCTCCTAAGCATTAATACACATACATGTATTCATAGAAAATACTGTTTTTCTTTTTCCAATACAAATGATCACATATAAAAGTATAGTGTACATATTTTGTAACATGCTTTTTTACTCAACTTCCGTTTATTCAATAAGTATTTATTGGGTGGTTGCTAGGTGCCAGGCACTGTCCTCAATTACTAGGAGTACATTGGACAACAAACAGAAAAAAATCAAAACCCCTGAATTCGTGGAGTTTACATGGGCAATCTATTCATGTGGCACAAACACATCTATCTTATGCATTTCAGACTAGTAGTCCATGTTTGGGGCATGTTGAAGTTTATATGGTCTTTTCTATATTGATTGATCTACGTTTAGATTGTTTGCAACGTTTGCTGTGACATTACTACCATGAGCACCCTAATTTGGAGTTGGGCACATGGCAAGTCTCTGCCCCAATCCCTCTACTCTCTGCCTCCTACTTTAAAGTTTGATACATTGAACCACTCATGGTAATTCATTCGCCACCCAGCACTGAGTGGGACTTCCTCTGTGCCCAGCACAGTAGTTCTCTATACAGTGACTTCTCCTTGGGCACATGGTGAGTCTCTCTAGGGAAGATGCCAACAGGTGGAAATGCTGAGCTGAGTGCTCTCCAAAAAGGCCCCGAACCTTCAGCAGCATGTATGAAAGAACTCTCTTTTTTCTGCACATCTTTGCTATTACATTGTATGCATTTTACTCATCCCATGAATACAAAGTGGCATCTTGCTATTATTTAATGTCAATCAAGTTTTTATAAAATTTCCATCTATACACTACTGTGGGTGAAATGTATAGAGTGAATTAAATCACTGTAACCCCTCCCCACCCACTTTTTTTTTTAAACAAATTTACCACCTTAAACATTGATGGGGACAGATATGAAGGATAATGCAGGCAGAAAATGAGCTTCAAGTGATGACAAAAAATAAAGTAGCCCTCTTTGGTCTCTCCTTGCATTCTCTGTTGTTAGGTTTCATGATCCTAAGGCTTCTGATACCCAGAGATCAGCCTCCCTGCTGATCTTCTCTGATCTTCCTTCTGGCTTATTCCTCAATGTCTGAATCTCAGGTCTGATAATCTGCCCATGAAAAAGCAAATGTATGTTAACTTGGCAAAGCCAGAGGGAGGTTGGTAAAAGAAAGAGCACACACGAAGGTCACTGTGCAGAGAACTACTGTGCTGGGCACAGAGGAGGTCCCACTCAGTGTTGGGTGGTGAATGAATTGCCATGAGTGGTTCAATGTATCAAAGTTTAAAGTAGGAGGCAGAGAGTAGAGGGAGTAAGGGCAGAGAAAAGGGCAGGAACTCAATCACAAAGAATGTAACATGACCTACTAAGGGTTTGGCCTTGACCTTGTGATCAATGGGAAGCCCTTCTATGTTTATTAGAGCTTACCTATAAAACTGTTGTCTGGGTTTTGTTGTTAAAGTAAGAAAATAAAAAAATAAGCACTTTTCAGAGAAATCTCCTCCTGGTATTAAAATCACTGAGTGAGGACTATAGGGTAGTTTGATGAACCCAAAAATGGAGCAAAAGGATAAGGATGATACATCATGAGAACTCCACAGAGTCTTTGCTGAAGCAATGTACATATAATCTGAATTCATGCCAGAGTCAACTCCGAAGGTTGGGAGGACCATCCCATACTGTCCCTCCCATGGAAGGCCAAGAGAGTGGGAGCAGCTAATGGAAGAATATCAGGCTGGAGGGTCCTTTTGGGGGATAGGTCTTCGGACTTCTCTCCCATTCCGATATGAGTAGATAAGTAGCCTTTCAAACTACCCCTCCATGAAACCCCATCCTCAGAGAAACTAATCCTTCACTACGAAGACAAGCAAGGGAGGACCTAGGCTCTGAGCAAGATCTCAACCACAAAGGCCTTGACACGTAACCCTTCTCCCTTATTTCCCCGCAGATGGGGAAGTGTGACTTTGGGTTGGAAGGCCAGACAAGGTTGCTAATGAACACAGTCTTATCTTCACAGGAGGCCTCTTACTTCTTCAGGAAGTGGCTACTGTAAATCACTGTGAGAGCTTGAAGGACCCCTAGCCTTTAAAGTTCTTGGTTGTAACTTTAATGGTTTTCCTGGCTGGATTTATTTATCCTTATGAGCATGGCTGGAAATTTTACTTGAAAGAAAGAAAAAGGAAAGAAAGAAGGAAAGAAAAAGGAAGGAAGGAAGGAAGGAAGGAAGAAAGAAAGAAAGAAAGAAAGAAAGAAAGAAAGAAAGAAAGAAAGAGAAAGAAAGAAAGAAAAAGAAAGAAACATAATTGCTCCAACAGATGACTGACTTGCCTCTAAGAAGTAATCAGGGTGTGAGGCTTGTGTGTTTTTGATTTGTTCTCTTTTACGATGAGGCCATGTCTTGCTTGCAGTAGCGATCGCCATTTCTCTGGCTTACCCCAGAGTGTCTGTGAGGTTGTTTCATTCCGGTTAACAGCTCAGTAATTGGAAGTGTTCAGGGTGAGAGGAACCAGTGACAGGAGGAAGGGATTAGCCATTGAGAGATAACTGGGGCAAAGGAAGGGTGGGAAGGTTATTAAAAATATCACAAAGAAGGATGTTTTTAAAGAAGTGGCTCCACTCTAGATGGTCCCACAGCAACGTTAAAATGGCCATTGTAAGTCATCTAGCTTTCGGCTGTGAGATGCTTGTGCTGTCAGTGGGTCTTTTCTTGTGTGTAGATGCATTGGTAGCTCTTGATACCTGAATGTGTCTGTATTGCATTACGCTACAGGCAGTCCCTAATGATGAGTGAAGTACACTCCCAGAGATAGATCTCAGGTTGCTTGGTGAACTTTGCTTGTTTGCTTGGTTGAACTTGGTGAACTCCATCAAAGAGGATGCCCTACAAGTTCAGTGTACACAGTAGAGGCAGATCTCCTGATTTCAAATCACGCCATCACTTAGTGCTTGTGTACCTTGGAATGAGTCATTTTGTTTAAGTGTTAGTTTCCTCATGGGTAAAATGGGAATAATAGCAGCAATTCTTACCTCTTGGGATTGTGTGGGAGTAATAGGATCCAGGAGAAGTGCTTCCTGTCAGGCACTTAGATCAGCCCATTTGGGCCAATCACCACATCCTTCTCTCCCTATTTTTCAATTTTCCCCTCCTTCCCTCTCTGTCTGGCCACTGCATATGGGACTTTTGTATTCAGAGGGGTCATTGCTAAAATTCATCTATTCCAGGAGACAAGGCCATTGAGAATCTTGCTATAGGTTATAAAACATTAAACAATCTGGGTTGTTTTTCCACTTCTCAAATTTTGTTAGCTTGATCCTGGACAAACCCCCTGTGAAGATGCTCATGACCTTATACCTGACCAGGCATGGGCCCTCAACAGAACTGGCTCTGAGTGGTTCTGTAGCAGCAGTTGGTGTTACTGAGACATGGGATGCAGCAACTCTCCCATAGCACCGAAGGTCTGTTTAGCTCCCCTCTCATTTCCAGGAGGCCCAATGACATTATGCAGGCATGTTAACTTATCTTAGGACCAGACCCATTAGGAAGAAGCTTGGCCTCTAGGACTGAGCTACGAATTTCATGCACACAGTGGAAAACACATTTTACTACAGAAACTGGGCACCTTTTGAGCTCAAAGGAAGATCTAGAATTTATGGTGTGGGGGGGGGTTGGGGGAAGGTTTCTTCTAACCATCTTTCTAATTTCTCATACCCAACTCATGTCTTTTCCTTTTTCTTTTTTTCCTCCACAGAAACAGGCTAACCATAACTATAGAATTATTGAGCTTTGCTGTTTGAATTCATTTTCAAGAATTATCGACCCAATAGACCTTAATGACACTTCAGAGTTGAGACCCTTTGTGTAAATCCTTCATCTTTTGCAGATTAGCAGCCAGATGGGATCTGAAAAGGCTTCAATGTCCAAATGCTAAAATCTATACCAGACTTTCAGCTGAAAGAAAGTTACTGTTCCTGCATACTAGCTTGATTTTTTTAAAAAGCTGAAACATCAAAAACAAAAACAACACAATTTAATTGATATTCCTTTCCTTTCTAAAAAAAACAATTTTAAGCCAACAGTCTGATCAACTGAAAATCAGAAACACAAATTCACAGTTTTCTCTCACAGATTTCTTGTTCATGACCTGTAGAATCTGACTTCTAATGTCAAATTAATTGTTTATAGAGCAGTCACAGACACTAAAAGCAGACTCTATTTTAATTTTATCCATGAAAAATAGGGAACAGTGTCCTCCTAGGTTCTTTTTAATAAGCCACCCTTCTATTCCTAGATTCTGAGTATAATTTTAGTTTGAATATTTTAGTAGAGACACCTTTACTATCCCCACCCCAGTCCCCAAAGAATATGATATGCTGAATTTGTTTGATTTTAACCAGCTTCTGGTGACAGTATGAGATGACTAGCTCAGTGCCTGGCTCCTCTGGGATTAGAAGGTATTGGTAGTTGGAGAGACGGCTGCAGTCCTACTGTGGAAGCCAATTTCTCTTTAAAATGAGCCCAAATGCACAGCCTGGGCCCTGTCTGACACGCACAGCTTGGGCTAGTGCCGTTATTACCCAATCAAGGCATCTGCCCATTTCTAATCCTTCAATGTAGAAGAGACAATTCCACCGTCCCACATAATATGTACCAGCTGGAAGGATCCCAATTTATCAGGAAAACTATAAATTGCAGAACACGAGGCAGAAACTAAAGTAATAAACACTGTGATCTCTGTACCATACATTTTAGGCTGTTATTTAAGGTCTCCAAGGAGATCGGTGCCATAAAAACCATTTCTCAGGAATTCTGCCAGCTATAGGAGCACGCTGCAACCGTTTGTGCTAATATATTACAACTTGTTTATCGCACTCCCCAAGCAGCAGGCTTCAGCAGCATTACCAGGGGAGCGGAAGTGATGCGTGTACCCTCTCAATAGGCAGCCAAGTTTTTGTTTCCTATGTATACATGAAAAAGAACCCTTTTGTTTTTCTTATCCTCTTACTGTTCTTGCATCCCTTCCCCAGAAATAGTCCCCAAGCTCAGAGGAGCCAGAAGAAGGCCTATGTTAATTGTCATACCTCCTTGGGAGACTTATACCACTATCAGTACAAAGATAACATGCAGCTGTGTGGAGAAGCTTGTGCTGAATTTTGATGTTAATTTCACAAGGTATCCATAGGGTCTCTGGCAGGGTAGTTAACTGCTTTAAGCCTTAGTTTCCTCACCTGTTCTTTTGTTTTATGGAATAACAATGTCTCCTGTGAGGATTACATGAGATAACAGATGTAAAGAGCCTCTTACAGTGCCTGGTGTGTAGCAAGTGCTTGAAAAATATTGGTTCCTTTCACCTAATTAGTTGGCGCAATGAATAGGACATAAGATATTAGTTTGCTGCTTTTATAAAAGTTGAATATATTGGAAACAAGATCTTAGTGCATTAATTCTGGCTATCTACTGAGTAGAGAAATCTTTCTAGGGTGCTCATAAAGATAACCCCCCTGTATTAATTTGAGATGGTTGTCATGACAAAGAACCACAGACTGGGTGGCTTAAACAACAAAAATTTGTTTTCTCAGTCCTAGAAGCAAGAAGTTCAACACTTCTGGGTGTCCTGGGAGTTGAGGATCCATGACACACTGTGGGCGTTACCTTCACGCAGGATAGAATTTAGATACAAACCAGCATAGAGTTTAAAGTGAATGTGAGTTTATTGGTGAAGCAGAGACAGAGAATGGGCTACTCCACAGGCAGAGCAGCCCCACTTTGGTGCAATTTGCTTGCTTTATTGAGGTTCATCTAATTGGGGTAAAGGGTATTCAGTAGAGGAGGCATACTCAGGATCTTCTTGGGAAAGCAGTGGAAATTTCTTGGAGGAGCTCGGCTGGCTACTTTGTGTCTTTACGTGTGCTATCCATGTCTTACCATGGTGGTGAGCAGCGTGTCGTTTAGCATGCCTATGTATTACAATGAGCGGGTAATAAGGCTAGGGGCTACCACAAAGTGAAATCAGTTGCCATGTTGGATTGAGCTGATCTCTTGCTGTTTTAAGCCATAAATCCAGTGATGGGGTGGTCTTGCTTCTTGAAAGACCTGTAGCTTTTATCATTTGCAGCCGTTCTCCAACATAACTTATCTCAGCTGGTTTTCTTTCTTTTGAGGCCTCTCTCCCTGGCTTGCAGATGGCTGTCTCCTGCCTGCATCTTCACATGGTCTCCCCTGAGTGCATGTCTGTGTCCTGATTTCCTTTCCTTCTAAGGACACCGGTCATAGTGTATTAGAGCCTGCTCTGATAACCTTATTTTAACTTAATTATCTCTGTAAAGATCCTGTCTCCAAGTACGGTCACATTTTGAGGTACTGGGGGTTAGGACTTCAACTTATAAATGTTGGGGCATGAATTCCACCTATAACATCCCCTGCCTTGCCACTCCTATTTTAGCAATGGAAAGAGGGTAGAGAGGGCCCACTGATTCCACTTGAGGAGGTGTTATGTGGGTCTAGGTGAATTATGTGCTCATTATAATCTTTTAAAACATGAAGTGAATTTGGAAAATCACCCATTATATTGCTTAATACATGAAACAAATCTAGCTGATATAGAAGTTTCAATAAAAATATTATCTTCCAATGTCCTCTGCCTAATTGGCTACCTAGCGAAGAACTTCAGAAAAAATGTCAAGCTTTCCCCATAATGGATTAGCAATATGATGACTGTGAAATCCTTTAGGTTGCTGAGAAGTCATTTCCTAGTTAATAGAGCTGGTAGTTATCTAGTGTGCTGTCACGGTTGGTTTGGCCCATGATGGATAATGGCTGGATCACAGAGTGGGACATCTGTGCGATGAAGAGGCTCTGCACATTAGCATCCCAACTTGCTTCTCTGCTCTCGGGTCTAAGGCTTTGTGAACTCAGAGTAGCTTCTTATCTCCGTGTGGCCAGTGTAGCCAGCCAAGGCAGGGAGGAGCCCAGCAGCCAGGTCATGGGGACTGGTTCTGGGGAGATGTATTAGTTTCTTATTGCTCTTGTAACAAAGCTCCACAACTTTAGTGGCTTCAAACAACACTTATTTATTACCTTCCATTTCTGGAAGTCAGGAGTCCTAAATCCGTTTCACAGGGCTAAAGTCAAGCTATTGGTAGGCTGGTTCCTTCTGGAGGGTCGGGGGAAGAATCTGTTCTCTTGCCTTTCCCAGCTTCCATAGACCGCTGGTGTTCCATGCCTAGTGGCTCTTTCTGCCATCTTTAAAGCCAGCAGCATAGTGTCTTCAGGTCTTTTTCTGATTCTATGACCTTTGTTCTATCACCAAATCTTTGTCACTCTGAACCTCTTACCTCCCTCTTTCACTTACAAGGACCCTTGTGATTGTATTGGGCCCACCTATATAATCCAGGATAATCTTTTTAAGACCCTTAACTTAATCGTATCTGCAAAATCCCTTTGCAAGGTGAGGTAACACATGCACAGGTTCTGTGGATTGAGATGTGGACATCTTTCAAGGGGCGATCATTCTGTATATCACAGGGAAGAAGCCTGGGACATGGGCTGTAGGTCCAGGGTACAGGAGGTTATCAGCAGCTCCAAATTCCAAGCCAAAGGTTTTCACCTGGCTTGGGGGTGGGGAGATGGGTGAACATATGTGTGTGAGTGTGTGTATGGGCATGGGAGTGTGTAAAAATATAGGTTCAGGAAGCACATGAACTATTCATTCAGTCATTTCTATGAAGATGTCCTTCTCTTTAGGTCCTCAAAGATAACTACTATTAACAAATGTGCTTCAGACTCCCAAGGAAAGAAAGAGCAGCCAGACCTCAGACATCTCAGAGCTTCCTCAAAGCCAGTCTCTCTGAGTGACCCACTATTTCTGCTCATCATCACAAGTTCTATTCCTTCCTTTCTTCTTTTTATTCCCGGATACTGTTTATGAAGTCCTTACCCTGAGTAGAGTGCTACGCGCTTCATCTGTTCTTTATTTAGTAATCCTTGCTCCATTTATTTGTTAGTATGACAAATAAACCACAAAATTGCAGTGGTTCAACACCAAAGAAGCTTATCTCTTGTCCACACAGCTCTGATATTGGAGCTCTGGTCTGTCCCAGGGCAGCTTTCTTTCACTGATGGTTTGCTACTCAGGCCCTGTCCAAGGTGCTGCCCCACACCCTGTGGGACCCCAGGATCTTCTGCATCCAGTGCCTGGCTGGGGAAAAGTGAGCAGAGACAGTTCACCTGTTCCTTAAAGAATCCTGGCTCTGTGTCATTGCTGCCACATTTTATTCTTCAAAACATGGAATATTTGGCCTCAAGGGGAATGTTCGGCCTGAGTGGGCAGTTTCCTCCCAGTAACCACTCAGACTACAAGTTTTTGGTGAGTGAGAGTATTTGGGAGTTGACTGCCATCTCTTTCATTCTGTGAGTAACCCTGTTAGGTAGAATTATCTCTTTTTATTGATGAGAAAATCAAGATCTAGAAATTTCTAATAATGTGACCTGGTTAAGTGGCATAATCAGAATTCCTGCACAGGCCTGTTAGAATTCTCTCTGCAAGCTCATCTTGGAACCAGTGTCTCATACCAGCACTTGTCCTGATGCAATGCTTATCAACCTCCTTTTCACTTGATGGTCCTCGCTGGGGTCAGCCATCTCCCAAAACCATAGGGTATCAACTCTGTACACCCTCTTCTGAGAGGCAGCCTAGTATCCTTACTTGTTCTCCATTCCTGCCTTCTGCTCTTCTCCTGACAAACTCCAAGTTTGCCCATGCTGTCCCCAAACTTCATGATCCAGATATTTTTTAATCTCCCATCTCCTGCAGTCAATAACATGGTTCCATCATGGTTCACATTCTCAAATATGCTCCAAAGATGTCTCTAGACATCTAGCTCTGAACATCAATCATCTTTAATTCCTCCCTTTTTCAACCATCCATTTATCTATCTCTGACAAGTATCCTGTGCCTACTCTGGGCCAGGCACTGTTTAATATACTTGGTAAGAATATTGCTGAGGACTTGGGCTTACGGAGCTCATGTTGCCTATTTCAGAACTCAGTAATGCCAACATCCTCCTCCTCTCTGTGCTGTCAAATGTTTTATCTCATGCCCCTATTTCCTCTTAGAGAACTCAGTAATTTCCTTGCTGGTCTCCTACCTGATTTACTTTAATTTAATTCCTTCCATATATTGTTGTAAGGTGAACCTTTGGAAAGGAGAATTTTGATCACATACATTTCCAGTTGATATAATATTTCTATCTAAACCTTCTATAGCTCCCTATTGATTGTTGAATAAGGTCCAAACTCTCTAGTGTGACATACAAAACCTTCCATCATCTGGCTCCACTTGATGTTTATTATTTTGTATCTCATTTTCCTTTTTTATAAACCTCATCAAGCTGAATTTCTATGGTTCTCTTTGTATTCTTCCTCCTTGCCCCTTACTTGCATACCCTATTTTTTGCTTTTGTTTTTGTTTTTGCTTAAAGTATTTGGTCCTGCATGGTCTCTGGTATGAATGAGTCCATTTGTGCTCAATAAATATGTGTCAAATGAATGACTAGGTCCTAGCCTGGTCTTCGGCATATCTAAATCCCAGACCTAACACTCTGTGCCTTTGTCATGGCAATAAATTCACTCTATACTATATTTCACTTGTTTATGTATACATGTTATCACTCCGGTAGTTCTTATGGTACACAGGGCCAAATGTGATTTACCTTCATCTACCACATGCCAAACCATCCTCCACCTCAGCACAATGACCTGTACTTACTGGGTCCTCAAAAGCTGTGTGTATGTGTGTGTACATGCATGCACATGTGTGTTGAATGGTTAGTCCCTGCTAGAATGTTTTGAGGATTACAGAATAGATTTAAGCCACCTAGCATAGCTCATGGCACACAGTAGGCTCTCACCTGGAAACATGTCATGCTAAGGTATTGATGGCTAATAACTGTGCTGAACCATTTCTACAAGAACATTTAATAAGGAATCTACAGGAATGAGTGTCTAATTGTAGGGTTCCTGGACCAAGAGGAAGAGGTGTTTGGGGCAGGGCCCCTCCAGTTATCCCACATGGGCAATGGGATCCTCAGCATAGGGGCAGCCTGTCTGGCTGCACTGGAAGCAATGAATACCTATTGGAATTAGCACTATAGAGTGAGGTGCCCTGGCTACTGGTGGAGTCTGAGATACTGGAATGGGAGTGAGTGGTTTACCTATCATCCAGCACAGTGTTGGGCAGAATATTGGTTGAATGAGTAAATTAATGTTTCAGAGTCAGAATGTGAATAAGAACTCTGGTGTGGGACTCTTTGCAATACTTACCTCTCTGGGCACCTCTCACAAAGATGGAGAAGGACTTAGGGTGTGAAGGAATGTAGAGTTTCATAGTCGCCTTGTTTAGTGAGCAGGCAGCTCCCTAACTGTGCCCCTCTGATAACCACAAGAGTTCCTGTTCTCTTCATTTGGTGCCTGTCCTGGGAAGCACAGACACAGGCTGGAGGTTGTGTCTTTATTAGAGACATTAGCCACCAAGGGAGCCTGCTCAGAGTTTCACATAGTTTTCTGCTGAGCAGGAGGCCAGCAAAGTCACCAGGCTCCACATGATTTAATTAGAGACAAGATTTCAAGCTTTGTTTGTGTTCCCAGGATTTGGCGAGATGGTACAGCTGAGACCCTGGTATCTCGGTTTCCTCTGTTTAGGTAATTGGTACAGCAGGGAGGGCTTTATTGGACCAACGGTAAGTTTTCTTTATTGAAGGCTTCCAATACCCAAAATACATTTCACTGGTTTTAAATGGGTCACTGGATACAATCCAGCCAAGAAAGACACGTGTCTTAGAAACTCTAATGCTTAAATTCTTTTGTAAGACTTGGAAAAGTTAGGATTTGAAACCCAGCACACGCAACTCTTACGTTACAGAAGTAAAGCTAACTGGTTTTTGTCAGTCTTTGTATAGCTTATCTCCTTTGTACCTTTCAGAATGCTGTCAATTCAAACTAAAGTATAACACAACAATCCGTTATATTACTAATCCCCTTACCATTGGGTGTTCTTCCTAAAAACTGACTGATAAAACCTATTCCTGCTATTGCTATTGCTTTCTCCCTGTCCTTGGCCACCACAGATCCAGATGACCCAGTGTTACTCCAAGTGTAGATGATAGTTTTTGGCCTATGTGTTGTCACTGATCCTGTTTACACCCATGGCAGGTGGCACTCATGAACTGATCACAGCACTCTTGAAGAATGGGGTCTGGTGTGCGGAGTCCTACTCAGGAGAGCTCCAGGCAGCCACCGCTCATTGGTGAAAGTTAGCATGTGAGATAAAGCCCATTTTCCCAATAAAGCAGTTTCTATTGACTCCTAGAAGTGACAAATGAAGATTTAGCTCACCTACAATGTCCCCTTTTCCTACTCTGTCTCCTCCAGGATTTTCAGTTTTTGTATTGATTATCTTTGTAACTTTAAATACAGTAGGTCCTCAAATGCCATTTTGTTCAAATTGTTTTGTTATAACACTGATGAGATGCCATAGTAACATATATGAATTAGCCTATGGTAAAATTGATTTCATTATACATCATTTTGCCTAAAGTTGTAGAACCTATCGACATTAAGTGAGGGCTTAATATAGTAAAATTCTTATTTCTTGTTCAACCAGCATTTAGCAGTGTTCCTTAATTTCCTACTTTGTAGGAAGAAGGTCATAGCTTTCTTATAGTTTCCTTCATCTTTCTTCTCCCACTTCACTTTTCCTGATCACTCTCAGTGAGGCAGTCTGCCCTCACCAAGTTATTTTTGCTAGCCTGCTTAACTGTTCTTCATAGCATTTTTCACCACTTGAAAATACTACACATTTAATTTTTAATGATCTCCCCTGGTATCTCTGGCACCTAGAATACTGCTGGCATAGTGAGTGAGGTGCCAAGTAGGTACCTGCTTCAGGAATAAATGAACTCTAATCATGCTCCAGACCCTGGTTAACTTCCATTGGCAGAACCAGTCCTTGATACATGAGGAAGGTATCTGACTCTTTGATATGAAAGGAACACGTCTCTTTCTGGTTCACTAGGACATTGAAAACTTCCATTGAGGGCATTCTCCAAACAAGGATCCCATTAAAATAAATTCACTGGCTTTAACCTTATGAAGCATATGGCTTATTGAGGGCATAGAACTTAAACAGGCAAATTCTGATGGGAATGAAGACATAGAAGGGGAAGTTGCAGAACATGACTTTGCTTAAGGAGGTCAGTGTTTGGGAATTGTGGGATCATGTTGCTCAGAATATAAATTGGAAGTAGAGATAGAAAAGGAAAAGGAACTTCACCTACTTAAATATTTCTTATCAGACTGGCTAACAGCTATGTGTACAGCAGCAGTGTTCTGAGAAGACTGGTCTTTGAGGCAGACAGGCCTGGGTTTCAATTATTTTTTGCCACTCTTTGCTGTGTGACATTGAATGAGTTACTCAACCTCTCTGAACATTAATTACTCATAAAGATGAAGCCATATTAAATAGCATCTGCATATTCCAGCTCAACTGCTCAGAATGGAAAAAGTTCTCCATGTCTTGGAGGGAGACATGGAAACAAAGACTGTATTTTTCAGCTATAAATAATGAGAGGGATTTAAAGAATAGGAGCACTTCATTATCTCTCATTACAAGGAGTGTGGTGCTATGTCATTTTCGGGTTAGTTCAGTAGGTTTGTAATATTAGTGAGCAAGGTCAGAGTCTGCTTTGCTGTTTCCTCAGGATTTAAGATGAATGAAGAAACTGGAAGGATATTCTTACATGACAGAAAGGTTAGAGAGCAGAAAAGTATTTTCTCTTCACATTCTTCTTCCTTTTATCAGCGAAGACACTCCATCCCAGAGGTCCTCGGCAACTTTTGTGTATGCTTAGCACAAGACACAATGGGAAACGAGTACATGGGATTTCAAGCCTCCTTCACACAGGCAGGTTCTGCCCATAGGAAGCAGAAGATAGAACTGGCTGTTGAGTAGACAACCAAACACTATCTACTGCAAGCACTGTGCTTGGGGCAGATATTTTCATTTATCTGCAACACGTAGCACTGACCAGGCAATAGTAGAAAACATTAGAAAAATATCTTTCTATAAATCTTGATCCAGGTTACTGAATAAGAGTTACTATTTTCTGCTGTGTATTGGACACCATACAAACATAAACCTGTTTACATTTTCCAACAGCATCTCGTAAAGTAGGCAGCATTATTCCTCTATTACAGAAATCCACAAATGTATAGCAAGTTGCTCAGGGACCCGTACATAGTCAGTGGCTGAGCTAGGATTTGAAGCAAGATTTTTCTGACTCCTGTGTTTGTTGTACTCTGATGTCTCCACCACACTCTTCCCCGAATGCCCACCTGCCTCAGCCAGGAAAGATGGTCTTCCTCTCAGTGACAAGAAGATGGCCAAATTACTGCCTTTAAGGTCCTTTCCAACATTGTCACCTGTGGGGCAAGCATTCTTTGATGACTTTAGATTTATCTTTTATTTATTTGTATTTTTCTCCTATTGGCCTAAAACCATTTTTTAAAAAAGGGTGCTTAGATATGATTCAGTGATTCTGAATACGTTTCTTTTTTTCCCCATGTTTAATTTTTCTCTCTGACTGTTCCACTCTTGTTTGTGGCTCCCATGGCTGGATAAAGCTGGGGCAATTTTTGGGCTGTCAATCATTTTGAAGGGCGACTTTCCTGCATGACTCGGTGAGATCTGAAAGGAGGATAACCACAATGGAGAGGCTGTGGTGAGGCGTCCCCAGGCAGCTGGCAGTCTTGAGCATCCAAATGTAATTGCTCTATTCTATCCACCACAGCCTGCCTGCTGTGTTCACCAGACTGCCCAGTGGAACAGAAGGTAATCAGAGTTGAGACAGCCTCAGAAAGTCAGACACAACCAAAGTTAAAGATATGTAAAAAAAAAAAAAATTCCTTGGATGTGGTTTGCTCTCCTAGAACTCAATTTCTGGATAAGAACAAGAGGAAACAGTGCAAAACTGGGACACTAAAATTCATCTTTGCTGAAGAAAATACAGGGAGAGCTGTGAACATTTAATAACTTTCGTATCCAACTGCCCATAGTAAGTGCTTGCTTAATGCAGAGACAAGACTGGGAGATTCAGAAAGCAGGCAACTCAAGGCATTTCCAATTTATTTAAAAAACTCTTTGATCTGTTTTGAAATTTAGGATTCTGCTTTTGACTTTGCTAGATAAAGTTGGAGTAGAAATGAATTATTCATATGAAATATTGCCTCAATAACACTGCATCAAATAAACATAATGAAAAGCTGCCCATGTTATATAAGGGAAGCTAAGTCACAACTCTTTTGAATTGCAAAGTTAAGCACTCGGGGCTAGACTCTTCCCCAACATTACTCTATGGAAGAATCTGCTTAGGACGATGTAATGCTCAGATCCTTTTTATTTTTGGTCAGACATGCATTTGTGGTTTATGGGTTTAAACTACAGTCATAACCATGATGCTGTTAAATCTCACAGCCCTTGTCCTGGTTCCATCCAAGTCATTTGAGGCCAGAGAGCAATTTCCATGACAGTGTATCCCATGCCTCTCCAGCATTTTATGTTTGCCATAGAAATATGGTAACCTGCATCCCCACCACCATGAATCGTGTAGGTTACAATATTTTTTCAGCAACCATCAGGAGCTTATCTATAGCCGTGTCTTAAAGGGAAATTTTTAAAGTAAATACAATCCTCACTTATCAGTGATGTTTCTTTTCTGGTGATGCTTTGCCTAATAGATTAAAAGAGAGAGAGAAAGATAAAGTAAACTAAAATAAATGGTGCATGTCAGGAGAATTGAGCTCTGCTTAAATTCAATAGATAACCCTTGAATTCTTGCTGACAATCTGACTTGAAAGAGTTGTAGTCCAATAAAGGAATAGGAAGTCACCAGAATTAACCTTGGGCAAAATGGTGAGAAAGAGTCTGTTGCTCCCTGTCCTCTGGACCCCAAGCTCCCTGTGCTCGCTCCCTGTCCTCTGGACTCTGAGGCTCCATAGGAGCAGGCCCATTGCACAAATGGGTGCTCAGTGTCTTGTACTCACTGACTCAGGCTTGTCAAGAGGTGTTGTAAAATCGGATTCCTGATCGCAGGCTAGTCCTGATATGGGGTCTCTGGGAGTTGGGGAACATCCTCCACGCCCTAAGGAACCGATGCTCAGCCAGTGGACTCTGCAGTTGGCCTGTGGGGGAAACTTGGGCAAGGTTGTGAACAGCTCTATCTCAGTTCTTGCCATCTGTGAAATGGTGATAGCAGCGCCTGTCTCTCAAGGTGGGTGTGAGAATTCAACGAGAGATTTTCACAGCCAGCTGAGCCCAGTGTCTTGGCTGTGGTATGAGTTCAAGTGGATGAATGGAATTTGAAGACACTTCTTGGTGCTAGAATCTTGGGTAGCTCCAGCTTGAGTCTGGGTTTCTTTATTTATGAATTGAGGACAATAATGTCTACTCATTCTGTCACAGGAAATTGTTCTGAGGAATCAGCGAGGCAGTGTGGTGGTTCAACTTCAACTTTATATAAGTAAGTAAATATTATGAAAATATTAAAATAAATGTTATGATATAAATTATAAGTACATACATTTAGAAAATAATATATAAATAAAAAATAATGGTAGGTATAACTCATTGAGCACAGATCCTATATAGTAGGCACTGTAGTTAGTATTTGAAGTTAGCAATACTGCTTCTCAAAACAAAACATGTATTGTTTATTGAGAACTCTTACTGGCTTTGCACTTGGTGAGGTGTTATCTAGCATTCAAAACAAGCTCTTGTTAAGCGCTTGATAAGATCCAGCATCATTCCAAGTGCTTTATATATGGACATTAATTTGGTCATAAGTACCAGGGAGCCCTTGTTATTCTTGCCATTTTAGAGATGAGGAAAGTGAGGTCAAGAAAGGTTAAGCAACATGCTCAATGTCACACAGTAAGTGCTAGAACTGTGCTTTGAGCCTCAACAATCTGGCTCTGGAATGGGCTCTAAACTACAATTCTAAGCCTTGTTTAAAATATGAAATATACTTTATAATATGGTGCATAACAACTCTTTGTCAAATAAGTCATCAAGATCCCTTAGAACTTTGTGTCTTCTAGGAACAATGCCATCAGACCCAAAGAAAGCACTGCTGGCCTTACCTTCTCGTTTTTCTTAGCAGATTCCCTCTAGTATACTGTGCATAGCTCTGGGTGATGTGTTTTAAATGGGATGTAACACTCCTCCCTCTCCCCCTCCTTTCAAAAATATTTATTAAGCATGTGCACTGTGCTTAGCTCTGAGAGTTTAATAATAAAAAAAGATGGCATGGGCTTTGCCCTTGAGAGCCAATGTTCTTGTGAGGAAGAGGTAATATAATAGGTAATTACCAAATATGTGAGATGAACATGAGGACTGGGGACCGGCATGTCTCTGTGTCCTGAGTGTCAGGGAAGATGTCCCAGAGGAAGTGCCACCTAGCCAAGGCTAGATTAGCCAGGTGATGGTGTTGCTGATGCACACTTAGCAGAGGCTCTCAGGCACAGAAACCAGCATGAACCTAGAGGTGAGATAGATTGTAGCTCATTGTAGAAATTAAAAGACGTTTTCTATGTGTGGGGCTAATATTTCTGAGGGGGAGACTGGAGAGATAAGAAGAAGAGATCAAATGAGAGAGTTCAGTTAGAGATGAGAGAGGGTTTGAGCTTCATGCTCAGAGCCACTAGGAACTATTGAAGGTTTTCAGTAAGGATGTGGAATCATGAGATTAATATTTTGGAAAGGTCACTCTGGCTACACTCTAAACCAGTAGAGTTGTGTCCCCACTTCCTCCACTGCCATCCACAGTTTCACTTTCCATAGTTTCAGTTACTCATGGTCAACCACAGTCTGAAAATATTAAATGGAAAATTCCATAAATAAACAATTCATAAGTTCTAAAGTGCATGCTCTTCTGAGTAGTGTGATGAAATCTTGCACTATCCCACTCCATCCCATCTGATACATGAAGCATCCTTCTGTGCAGTGTACCTGCCATATACGCTCCCCATCTATTGAAATATTATTTTGACACAATGAAACAAGCTGCATAAAAGGTGTTCTGGGAACTCATGCATTGCATCATAGAATTGTGGGAGGCCTGAGGGTATATCCCAGTCCAGATATTTTCCAGCACAAACCCAGTGATGAGGAAGAGGAGTTGGGGGCGCTGAAGAAAGGGCGGCTGAGCTCCAGCTCCCTGATGCCTCTGTCAGGCACACATGGGCACAGAGAGAAGCGCTTCTTGAACTGAGCTGAATGGAATGTGTGGAGCTTTCAAGGGTAGGATTGAAGTTACAAGGAGGCAGATACTACCCAGGCACAAGGAAAGACTTTCTGACAATCGTGTGGCAATTGTTTCCGTGTGGTGAGCTCCTCATTCCTGGATATGTTCAAGCAGATCTGGTCATACATCTGTCCAGCAGGGGCTTCCTGTTGGGGACCATCTCCCATGATCTCTAGTGTCCTTGATGACTGCCTGTAAGTAAATAAGCAAATGATTCCAAGGAATTACACTCCCTACCACCGAGGGGGAAACATCCGTCTCTCACTCGGGCTGCACCACCACAAGCCTGTATGGGAAGGACAGATTATAATTATAGGAGCTTTGAGTTTCTCCAAAGAGTAACTTTGTTCTGCCATTCCAGACACTTGCTGCCTTACAGCTACTGAGGTCTTTAGATACTGTTTTTGCATCTCTAAACAAAATTGGAAAGAGAATTCACATTTTATCAAATGAAAGCTACCTCCCTAAGTTCTTTTTCAGCGAACTTTGTTTTAGAATCAGTGCATGATTTCAGCTTGAGGAAAAATTAAGAAAGACCCAAAGGACAATATCATATCAATTCTTCCTCTGATTTGACGACCTTACACTAAAGAGGCAGAGACGCGATCAGCTGTTATGGCTCGAAGTGAGCACAAGTTATATGTGTTGTTTATAATTCCTTTTGAGAGCACTTGCATGCTCTTCATAATATAGACAAATAGCTGCTAAGGACCCTCCTAAGACTGCCAAATTTATTTTACTTATGTCTACATTTTTACTTAGGTTTACTAAGTAAACAGAAGCCTGTCACCCCTTGTGCTACCTCTCTTCCTCAGGGTTATGCTTTTAAAAGCACTTTCAACAGGAAATAAGTTTCATTAGTGCTTGGAAAATAAATTGGTGAGGTGACAGATTCTGGGGTTTGATGGAAGCTCAATTATAATTGTATAACATAATATAGCAAGTGCAGATGAAATCCTATTAAGGTCTGGAAATCCAATATCTCATCTCTATGACTTTTAATTGATCTTTACACATATTGTCATCACAGTCAACTATCTGAACTGATTTTAGTACACATAAACAAATGTAAGCACATTAACTCTGCTAATAATTTTAACAAGTAATCTGTATTTCCCATTAGACCATCTCCAATTTTGCCTTTGCATAATTAAAGATATCATCAGTGATAAGCCTAATGCGTTATTTAAAGTATGCATGTTTTGAAGTCTTGCTTTTATCATTAACTACATCGTGATGTATTCTATGTGGCCATCATTAAAAAAAATTAGAGCTTCTCTTTCTCTGAAGCAAACATGGATGGTGGGGGTGGGGGAGAAGGCAGTCCGGTGGGAGTGGTATAGAAAGCACAAATGGAGTAGAAAGTCTGAATTCTAGTACTGATTTTACTATTAAATTAGCCATGGGAGATTTTTAACCCTTCAGATCCTATTTCGTCACCTCCATTAACAGAGGTGCTCCTAATTTTTTCTCTCAATGCTATATCCTGGTTTCTGTGAGGCAGATACTGACTCACTCACTACTCTGTGTATAATTGAGGGTTGGATGTAAAACCTGTGGCCTTTATGTTCACTTCTGTTCATGTTTCATACAGCTGGACAATGTAAGCTGAAGTGTGTGTGTGGGAGGGAGGTGGTCAAGGAATGTATTTCTCTTGCTGATTGTCATATCTGCAACAATAAGCTCAGTGGCTGGCAATTGCTCAATGAATATTTGTTGAATGAATGAAATCATAAATGCATGAGTGAATGAATGATTCTGGTCATTCTGCCTTCCAATGGAGATGGATTGGAGAGATTAGCTGGGTAGCTGCATTTAATATCCCTTGTGTTAATATCCTTCCGCTAGATGAAACATTCCAAAATTACCTCCGAAAGTACACCCTTAATGACATGACATGACACCGGATGCCTTCTCCCATCCTTAGTAAAATGGAAGTGAATCAGAAGGAACTGCTGTCTCCAGACCATTTCCCACACTTGCTTATTAGTTAGAACAGAGCATGGAGCTGCTCCAGTTAGTCAAGGGCAGAAGAAGACTTAATTTGTTAGTTTCCAGCTCACTCAAAGTGGGAACTAGCGTGTGCTGCAAATGTGACATTTAAGAATGTTCTTTGAGTACTCAGAGAATGTTAAAGTCCACACCATACTGTAAACAAAACAACTTTTAATACCAGCTATGACTAATCCAGTGCTTTTGTTCATTAGGTAGAACAAACATTCTGATTTGCATTCAAATATCTACAAGTACCACGAATGCCTGAGAAAAATCCTCCCTGGCACGAGATCTTATCTTTGCACACGGAACAGCTAAAATTCGTTCCTTGATAGACAATCTCCATGCAAAGGTGATCCCACTAAACAGTCTTTTGAAGTGATTTTTTTTTTTGCAAACGTGTGACTTATTTGGGGGTTTATCTATTTAAGTTCATCACTTTATAAAATCGTCTTTGCATTTATTAGCATATATTCATTTCACTGAATTTTCTTTCTTTTGGTGGGGGATACTCTCTCTGTTCCTTATTTGATCTGATTTGTTTTTGAAGTGAATAACCGTTATCTTCTTTATTCGTCCTTGTAAATAAAAAGAATTTCTTGTACATAAAAAACATAGCAAAGTCTTATATATAGCAAGACTTCATGAGGGTCAAAAGCCCCGTGGAAAAGTTACTAGTGCACTTCCTCTGACATTAAAAGACTTTCTTCATTAAGGGCAAAAATCCCACAGAAAAATTGTTTGTTACTTGCTCCTGCCTCACAGACTTCTGGGAGGAAGATGGAGAGAAGCTGTTTGAGTGTTAGGAATTCCTGCAGTGAATGAGATCGACTCCAAGGTGACACCACCCTCTCTCTGAGTAGTGACCTTTTGCTTGTTTTTTCTTGTTTGCACAAGCAAAGACTTTTGACGTATTTTTCAGGACCCTTAATTCCTCTCTGTTTGGCAAATTACCAGCAACATAAAAAAGAGAGAAAGAGAGAAGCTCTCATTTTATCTTTGAGCTGCTTAAATATTTATATTCTAATTTGTTATTGACTTCATGTGAAGTTTTATCAAAATATGGATGGAAAAGTTTAAAGATTGCTCCTGGGAGAGCAGTTAATCCATTTAAAAATAAATTTCTAATGGCCAGATTTTCTGGGCTTAAAATGTAAGGAAGCAAAACCAAGGAGGCCCAGTTTATATGCTGACATTTGTAGACAAGGGTAAACAAAACTTGGTAATGAAAATGCTAATTCAATATCATTGTAAATGTTCATTTTTTCATTTTAAAAATATTTTTATAGAAGTCTTTACTAGATTTCTATTTTAATTACATTGAATTTGCAAAAAAGTGAAACCTAATTAAAAAAGACCTTAGGATAAACCTTTGGGGATGTGTCTTTGTTGAATTTGACCTCCCATTTCAATCTCACTTTGAGTACACTCATGCTTTCTTAGACCTTTAATATGTTAACACTTTTAGAAATAGCTACATGTTAAATGAAGGGAGTGGGCAACATGTACGGCAAGGGACTGAACCTTCAATGATGAAATTTCAGGAAACAAAAGGAGAGAGAAGTTTAGACAGGTCATACACACAGGTATTGTTTCAAATCCAGGCACATGGATCTAGGCTTGAAGATGTCCCTCATCATTGCTGGCTTTGTGACATAACTAACATGATTTATTTTTTTTTTTATTATGAGACCCTGCTGACTTTATATTTTTGATAAAAGTTCTTATAGCAATGAGTTAAGTATTGCAAAAAAGAAGAGTTTTATCTGACTGAGGAAACTGTTGAATAGCTATTTCAAAATTCTAACCCACTGCAACTTATTTTACTGGCAAAGGTAGTATAGCTGTGAAAGACAAATACCATATGATCTCACCTATAACAGGAACCTAATGAACAAAACGAACAAATGAGCAAAGTAGAACCAGAGGCATGGAAACAAGGAAGAGACTGGCAGTGACCAGACAGGAGTGGGAATGGGGACAAGGGGAACAAGAAGGGGAAGGGACTAGTCAAGGAACATGCATGGATGACCCACGGACAGGGACAACTGGGTGGGGATTGACTGGGAGTGGGTGTATGGGCAGGACAGGGAGAGCGATGGGGGAAAAATTGGGACAAATGTAATAGAACAACAGTAAAATAAAAAAAAGACTAGATACTGCTTGGTGTATTTTAATTCTTAGATTATTTTCTTATTTACTTGGATCTGTTTCCCATATTTTAAGCCTCAGATAAAGTCTAGTTTACAAAAAGAAACATAAATTTTAAAATAAGAAAATAAGGAAGGAAGGAAGGGAGCGGGGAGAGAGAGAAAGAGAGAGAGTGAGAGTGAGCACCCAACCTTCTCTGCTTTCCAGTTCTACTCAGAACCTCAATAGATTGCATGATGCTTACCTGCATTGGTGAGGGCCACCTGCTTCACCCAGGGTTTGCCCAGGCCACCACCAATTCAAATGCTGATCTCTTCTGGAAATACCTTCACAGACACACCCAGAAAAAATGTTTAATCATATATCTGGCTGTCAGTGGCCCAGTCAAGTTCACACATAGATTACCCATCACATGCACTTACCCTGAAACTAGCTGGCTCTTAGAGACCTTGTAATCTAGGTGGGGAGAAGTACCCAAGGTGAAGGGTGCCTCTGGAGGACCAGCAGTGATTAACTTGCACAGCCATATGTGGTGATAGAGAGCCACAGTCAGATACGTGTGCCTCAGGAAGATCATAACCAAAAAAGGTGGTGCTGAATTGATGCATCAAGGAAGAGCATTGGAAGTATGTTACTTAGCAATATGGTGACAACTACCTACAGAAGCAGCTAATGGTCTGAAATGGTTACTTTTAGGAAGTAGACCTGGGAGTAGGAGGTGTGTTAAAGGATTGGAGATGCTTGTTTGTCCTTTTCAACCTTTGATTACTATTTGATATTTTAAAACCAGGTATACTGGAAAGAATGATGCTAAGTAACATAAGCCAGGTGGTAAAAGACAGAGACCATATGATCTCACCTATAAGTGGAACCTAATCAACAAAATGAATAAGCAACCAAACTGTAACCAGAGATACTGAAATTAAGAACAAATTGACAGTAACCAGAGGGGAGGAGGGAGGGAAATAACAAGGGAAAGAAGGGGAAAAGTTGTCAAGGAACATGTATAAAGGACCCATGGACAAAGCCAAAGGGTGGGAGGTGGGGGTGGGTGGGGTGGGGAAAAGTTGTAGTGGGAAAATGGTGTAAACTGTATTCAAACATTAATAAGAAATAAAATCAGGTATATATATGCATAAATGTGATTGTGTTTATGCATGTATATATATGTATGCATGTACATGTACATGAATGCACACATACTTGCATATATTTACATAAACATATTTATATGTATTTTTTATATACAGAGGCACACTGTGAAGAATAAGGAAAAAGTGATCCCCCTAGGGACAGTGTGGATCAAGCATTGGAGCAGGGAGACCAGTTTATAGGCAGCTTCTACAGTGACTGCCACCAGAGAAGGCTCAGATCTGAACCAAGGCCAAGCAGGGGAATGGGATGGGTTGATCTGGGAGATGCCAAGGAGGTGGAAGGAACAGGACTCTGCTCATAAACACAGGCTTTCTACTCCATATCCTCACCTCCATCCCCTGCCTGACCTCCCACTTGCCTCCTTCCCCTTCAGTGGGAGTGGGTGTGGGGAACAAGGGAGGGAGAACAGAAGGTAGAAGTCACAGGGAAGGACTGAGGCCCCACAGGCTTGCAGCCGGGACATGGTGTTTCTTTCTTTCTTTTTTTCCTGTCAATGCAAAGTATCTCCCACATTCTGGAGCAGAGATAAAAACAGATACAACTCCTAATCCCCTTCCCCAAATATACACCCATGCACAAGGTTTGGGTGTGCATGTTGGCTTTCTTTAACATTCCCCCACTTTTTTTCCCTTTATACTTTCAATGTGATGCATATTTGGTGTGTAGGTCGGGTTTGGGGTGGTGGAGTGGTTGAAGAGAGGATGAGTGACTTAGTAAGCCTGTGTTAGATTTTAAAAAAATGGTTTTATTCCATTTAATAAAGAATATATCTGCTCTTTATTACATATATCCATCCATCCATCCATCCATCTATCTAAGTTTTCTGTCAGGATATTATCTATATTACTCACCTCCCCCACCCTGGAAAACTTAATTTGGGTCTGACAAAGGTACATTTAGAAGTCACAAAATTCTGAGTCTCTCCCAGGTATCAGTGAGGCAAGCATCAGTTCTGACGGTCTCTTTCATCTGGAAAATACTAATGTAGAACTTACAAGCCAGATACTATATAAACTCTCTCAGTACTCATTTCAAACTCTTCCCTTACCTCCTTCCATAGAAGCTGCAAAGTTAAACTCTCATATTTTTTAGTGTGTCTTGAAGCTATGAGTGGTCATGGAACACTGCTCTGGACAATGAGACATAAGTAGGAAGTCTTTTTTGAGATTTTTGAGAATGCCTTTGCTTTCTTTTTTTATTTTTTATTTTATTTTATTTTTTAAAGATTTTATTTATTTATCTTTAGAGGGGAAGGGAAGGAGAGAGGGAGAGAAATGTCAATGTATGGTTTCTTCCTGTGCATTCCCTGCTGGGAACTGGCCTGCAACCCAGGCATGTGCCCTGACTGGGAATCGAACCGTGATCTCTTGGTTCACAGGCCCGCACTTAATCCACTAAGCTACACCAGCCAGGGCTGCCTTTGCTTTCTTAATACAACAGACAGCACCATCCACCCTTATTCTATACCTTATGTTGAGTCAGCATTAGCAATTACCTCTCAGATTTCCTGTATAAATCCTGACAATTGGATCTTCTGAGTACAATTCCTGATTGACATAGGTAAGCATGGGGAAAATACCAGAAACAAGATAGCATGGCATCTCTGGCCCATGGTTTTGTGGGCAGGGTGTTTCTACAGGAGTTGAGTTCTTTAAGCAGTATCCTCGAGACATGTTTTGGAAGCTCAGGACTTATGTCCTGCCTGGGAAACCTGGAGCGTGGAGACAGATGAAACGCATTTCTGGTTATTAATGCAAAATCAGTGGCAACTCCAGTGCTAATCCTGCAGGCTAGAAATAAATATGCTCTGTCTCCGCCAGACCAAATCTTTACTAAAGCACCATTAATACCTATTTATATTTTTTCTATCAATATTTCATAAATTTGAAGGGAAACAGCTTGAAAGAATTCAGACGATTTTTTTCTCTGTGTGTGCTTTCAGAGCATCAATTATTGCTGTGGGGGCACCTTCAGCAGTGCCTAAAGCTGTAATAAATTCCCCAGTTCTAACTTTGAAGATTTTAGAAATGTTAACAGATGAATGTGTATGAATTATTACTCTTGCTCTAAAGCAGCACTACTCCCCTGAAGAGTAAACAGAATCCTCATTCAATTCAAGAATGGATGATAATTTTTTTGGCTTGGATTAGGGGAGGTATGAATGGAGGATGGGAAAGTATGTGAACTTCTTAATTGTTTTAAATACAATTTCTCACTAAGTGAAGAATGTAGATAGGTGAAAGGAGGGAGTATAATATCTATATTTTTCTAAATATTTTATATTTTCAAAATTATCTGATTTTTATAAAGATATTGTTTGGCAGGTAGGTTAATTATAACTATTCCCATTTTCCAGATGAGGAAACCAAGGCATGAACTATTTTTTCTTTTTTAAGATTTTATTTATTTATCTTCAGAGGGGAAGGGAAGGAGAGAGGGGGAGAAATATCAATGTATGGTTTCTTCCTGTGCATTCCCTGCTGGGAACTGGCCTGCAACCCAGGCATGTGCCCTGACTGGGAATCGAACCGTGATCTCTTGGTTCACAGGCCCGCACTTAATCCACTAAGCTACACCAGCCAGGGCTGAACTATTTTTTCTTGATGGGCTTCTCAATGTTCCTGGAAGTCAAAACTCATCACTTAAATTGTCATAAAAATTGAGAATTATTGGTCACATCTCTTACCTTGTTATTTTTCAAACTTGGTAATTAAAAAAAAGAACTTGACCAAGTGTCTTCATTCCACTCTTGAAAACAACAACAGAATGAAAATATTTGTGAATCTATTTACATTTGCATCCAAATTGAAACAGGAGAGGTGAAGAGGGAATGAAGAGGGAGGAAGGAGAATCAGAAGTAGCAAATGTTGACTACCTGTTGCAGATTGGGAAGGTAGGGGAGATACAAACAACATAGATCATCTCAGGGATCTGAGCAGGAACTTTGCGGAAGATGCATTATTCACATCTTACAGCTGGAGAGAGAGACTCAGGGTGGTAGTCACTTGCCCAAGGTCACGGATAGCTAGTATATTATGGAAGAATGGTCATAGTGAGGCATAGGTTTTCATGGTTTATAATCTTGGTGAAGAAAATGTCAAATGTTACATTTATTGGGTTATTATTAATGGAATATTATTCAGCCTTTAAAAAGAAGGAAATCCTGCCATTTGTGACAACATAGAATTATGTCGGGGGGGGACATTATGCTAAATGACATATGTCAGTCACAGAAGGAAAAATACTGCATGATTTTATGTGCACAAGATACCTAAAATAGTCAAACTCATAGAAGCAGAGAATAGAAAGGTGATTACCAGGCGCTGGGAGGAGAGGGAAGTGGAGAGTTGTTTAATTAGTATAAAGTTTCACTTATGTGACATGAATTAGTTCTAGAGATCTGTTAACTGTAGTGCCTATAGTTAACAATCCAGCATTGCACACTTGCAAATTTGTCAAGGGGGTAGATCTTATATTAAATGTTCTTACCACAAACAAAAATACACTTCACTTGTGCTTTTTCAGTTTGTATCTAAGGAGCTTTGTCTAACCCAAGGTGATGAAGATTTACTCTCATGTGTTTTTTTCCTAAGAGTTTCATAGTGTCAGCTCTTACATAAAGGTTTGTCATTCCTTTTTAGTTATGTTTTCTGTAAAGTATAAGGAAGTAGTCCATCTTCACTCTTTTGCATGTGGATATCCGATTGTTGCAGCACCACTTGTTGAAAAGGCTGTTTGTTTCTGATTGAGTTGTCCTGGTTCCCAGTTAGAAGTCAATTTACTGTAAATGTGAGGGTTTATTTCTGTACTCTCAACTCCATTCCATTGAGCTATAGGCCTGTCTTTATACTAGTACCACATTGTCTTGACTGCTGGATCTGTATAATAGTTTTTAAGATCAGAAAGTGTGAGTCTGCCAACTTTGTTCTTTTTCAAGATTGTTTTGTCTTTTGTATTTTCATATGAATTTTAGAATAAACTTGTCAATTTCTTCAAGAAAGCCAGCTCAGATATTTAGAGGGATTGCAATGAATCTTTAGATTAATTTGGGGAGTATGGCCAACTTAAAAATATTGTCTTCCCATCAGTGAACATTGATTGTCCATTTATCTAGGTCTTTTATTTCTTTCAACATGTTTTGCATTTTTGAGAGTACAAGTTTTGTACTACTTTTGGTAAGTTTATTTCTATGTGTTTTGTTCTTTACAATGCTGTATTAAATGGAATTCTCTTTTGGTTTTATTTTCAGTTTATTAATGTCTTGTTCATAGAAACATAATTGGTTTTTCTACATAGTGATTTATATCCTGTAACCTTTACTGAGTTTGTTTATTAGTTCTGATAGTATTTTAGTGGATTTAGTAGGATTTTCTATGTAAAAGACTACTTCATCTACGAATAGAGATATTTTTACTTCTCCCTTCCAAACTTGATGTTTTTAATTTCTTTTTCTTGCCTGATTGCCTGGCTAGAACTCCCAGTGCACTATTGAATGGAAGTGGTGAGAATGGACCTTAGGAGGAAGGCATTTGGTCTTTCACAGTTAGTGTGATATTAGTGGTGGGTGTTTTATAAATGACTTTTTAAAATCAGATTGAGGTAGGTCCTTTCTGTTCCTACTTTCTTATGTACTATTTTAATCATGAAAAGGTGTTGGATTTTGTTAATTACATTTTTGGTGTCTATTGAGATGGTCAGGTGGACCTTTCCCCTTCATTTTATTAATATGGTAGATTACATTAATTGATATTCTGATATTAAAACGACCTTGCATTCCCCAAATAAATCTCAATTGATCGTGGTATCTAATGCATTTTATATGTTAAGATTTGGTTTGAGTGTGTGAGGAGAAAGTAGGTTTATAGTTGTTCATTTGGAAAATAATACAATAATTAATAAATAATAATATAAGAATAAACTTTCATATATGCTCAACTGTAAACCTACTTTTGCCCAACTGTGTATTTATGAGAGATATTTCTCTGTAGTGTTCTTTTCTCATGATATTTGTAGTTTTTGTATTAGGGTAGTACTGACCCCCAAAATGAATTAGGATGTGATTTCTATATTTTGAATAGTTTGTGAAGAATTATTATTATTATTAATTATTATTATTTTTAATGTTAGGTAGAATTTACTGGTGAAGCTATCTGATCCTGGGTTCTTCTTTGTGGGAATCTTAAAAAAGACTAATTCAATCTCTCTATTTGTTATGAGTCTACACAGATATTCTATTAACTTTTGAGTCAGTTTTGGTTGTTTGTGTCTCTCTAGGAATTTGTTTATTTCATCTAAGTTACCTAACTTATTGCATACAGTTGTTCATAGTATTCCCTTGTAACCTTTTTTTTATTTCTGTGATGTTTGTAGTGATGCCTCTTCTTTCACTTCTGAGTCTAGCAATCTGAGTCTTCTTTCTTTTCCTTGATCAGTCTGGTTAAATGTTTTTAGATTTTGTTGATTTTTTTTCAAAGAATCAGGTTTTGGTTTCATTAATTTTTACTATTGTTTTTCTATTCTCCATTTCTTGTACTTCTGCTCTAGTCATTATTATTTTTTCTTCTGCTTGCATTGGGTTTAATTGGCTCTTCTTTTTTCAGTCTCCTAAAATAGAAGGCTAGCTTATTAATTTGAGGTCTTTCTTTTTCTTTTTTTAAATATAGGGATTTATTATAATTTCCTTTCAAATACTGTTTTAGTTATACAATTGTCCTGAAGTACTTCTTTAACTGCAACCCACAAATTTTGCTGTATTCTGATTTTTGTTTTCATCATCTCAAAGTATTTTCTAATTTTCCTTGTGCTTTCTTCTTTGGATTCTTGGTAGTTTAGAAATGTGTTATGTTATACACACATACACACATATATTTGTGAATTTCTCAAATTTTTTTCTGTTACTGGGTTCTAACTTTATTTCATTGTGGTTGGGGACCATTCTTTGTATACTTTCAAATCTTTTATCTTTACTGAGTTTTTAAAAAAAACAATAGTCTAGCATATGCTCTATCTTTGGGAATTTTCCATATGTGCTTGAGAAAGTGTACTGTGCTTTTGTTGGGTGTAATGTTCTGTGATGGTTGTTAAGTTTAGGTGATTTATAGTACCATTCAATTCTTATATACACTTGTTGATCTGCCTTGTTGTTCTATTAAAAGTGGGATATTGAGGATTCTAACCAACTGTTAAATTGTCTATTTCTCCCTTCACACTGTCAATTTTTGCTTTTATGTTTTGGAGACTCTGTTGTTAAATGGGTACATATATGTTTATAAGTATTATATCTTCCTGGTAGATTGATTCATTTATTATTATAAAATGACCCTTGTTATTGCTTTTAACATATTTTTCTTTGAAAGTCTAGTTTGTCTGATATTAGTATAGACATTATAACTCTTGGCATTCTTCTTTTCATGCTGTAACTTCCATTGAATTGAGCTGCCATGTAAGGTGATGGTGTGGGTCAGGCTCAAATGCCACAGATTCTTGCTGTTCTTATTAATATTTACTAGATTTTCTTGAATAAACTTTTTTTCATTTGCTGTATGCCATTAGAACAATTTACAGATACTTTAAATTATTTAAAAAATGAAATTTACTAGTTGTGATTGTTTTGCTGAGAAGAACAGTCATGGAAATTCTCACAGCACCATTACAGAAGCTCTTTTTTCAAACTTGATTTTAACTCATCTTCAGCTGCTCACCACCCCACCATATACCCTCCAAATTCAACTGTAACTTATAAGACCTGAAGTAGGGAGGTGTATGACATCTGATTTTTCATGCTTCCTTGTATTTTCTTTTCTAGATCTTAGAGAAGGAATTAAGGGAGTAAATTAATGCCTACTTATCTTTTACTGTACCTGGGGTGATGATATTATTATCTTTTCATAAGTTCTTTCAGCTTCCCCAATGAAATCCAGTGGTCATTTGGTGCCCTCCATGTGGGGCAGCATTCGGTTCTTGCTTTCTGTGTGTGTGTGTGTGTGTGTGTGTGTGTCTGTATGTGTGCATGCATTTCGTGGAGGGGACAGTGGGACATCTCCACTCAGTGTCTCTGAAATGGGAGACCTATATTTCATGGGTAGGTGCTGTTTCTTCTGTATTTCAAAATGTCCCCCAGTTTATCTTAGAAAACCCTGTGCAGAAGATGAATGCCTCATTTCTAAGGATTGATTTTATCTGCCTTCTCCCTTTTGGTGGGTCCTCACTGTTGAGTATTTGGTAGGGGTTCCAACAATTTTAAATAGAACTTACTTTTAATTTAGCACCAGAATCTAGAGGATTTTAATGGTATAAAATTAAATAAAATATAATTCTTAAAATGAATGACAAAGGAAGGGTAAGTATGTTCTCATAAAATAAGTGATAATTTTAGAATCAAGTTCAACAAAGATGAAAATCATATTCTTATTGTTGAACTATTACTTGACCATTTAAATGTAACTCTTAAATGTTCTACACTATAAAACTACTTTATCTTTCTTCATTTGGGGGAGGGTCAGCCTTTTTGTTCTATTCAAGTCTTCAACTGATTGGATAAGGCCCATCCACCTTATGGAGGGCATCTGCTTTTTTCAGTTAACTAACTTAAATGCTAATCTTATCCATAAATACCCTCCCAGAAACACTCAGAATAATA
>CM052539.1:15856429-15912774 GCA_028533065.1 Trachops cirrhosus
TTTTTTTCAGGTGGGTTCCTGAACCACGTCTTTGGAAATCATTTTATGTTTTTCAAATATTGCTACCATCAATAAATAACAATTGTGTGAAATCTTTCTGATTAAAAACAAATCGTCTGTTGCCAAAACCCATATTGTTTGACTAAGGGATGGTTTTGCTATTTAACCTTATGGCTATGTTGCACGGCCTAATCTATAGTCCCCGAAAAGGAAGATAAATCTCAGAGTCGATGTGAAGGAAATGTTTAAGGGGCGCTAGTTTCCGGAGCACGTAAAGGAAGCCTCAACACAAGCAGAGGCGGATTTCTATTTCTGTGACTTGAGGATCCTGTTGGAACAGGATGTGCCTCAATCTGTGATGGACACAAGACAAATGGTACATTCCACACATTCGGCAGGGGTGCCTTCCTTTGGCTGGAGTTGAGCTGCATTGACAGAATAGCAATAGGAAACATTTGTCTCTATCTTTATAACACTTGACAAGAGGCATGATTACTGCTGTGAGGGTATCAAAATAAAGAAAAAATGGGCTGTCCAAGAGCCCTGTTATTTATCACATTCAGAAACGCTAACCCAGACTAGCAGGGTAAAAATTCCTTGTCAAATTGCCTCTAAAAATCATTATTTTCCTCCTCGAGATAATATGTGAAGTTCATGAATCTCACCTGTGCTCCCCCACTACCCTCCCTCCTTTGCAAGTTGGAGACAGACTTTTTCTGAGATAGGGTGTTCCTCTACAGACTGGTGTTTGCCTCTCTGTGGTTCATTTCATGTGCCGACCTGACAATAAGCACACTCTTCCCTGCTTGTGCAGGAAATAAAGAAAAAATGCTAGCTGGCAGCTTATTAACAAATATTGAATGTATACAGCAAAAATTCGATTTATTGTGCAGCAAGTGTTAGGATGTCTCCAGGCAAATTAGAGCAGGAGCTGACTTTGTGCAACCCCTTTATTTATTTTCCTGTTCCTTGTTTTCTAATTAGGCAGGCTTTCTTCTGCTTTGCAAACACCTTCTCTGCCTAAATCACTGCAGGTCTATTGAATCCTGAACACAATAGGCTTACACATTCATATTAACACCATGATAGGGAGGTATAATTCACCCTTTTGCATATAGGCCCCAAATCATTTCAAGAGTGATTCTAAATGTCTTTATGACACTGCATTTTCCTGTAGTGACCTGTGGGGACCTACAGGTGCTAGCTATAGCCAATGCTTTTTCCAAAGAATTTGTGAACAGGAGATGTATCTAAGTAGTGTTCACTTTGAAAGGCCACCTTCTTCAGAGTATGGCACCAAAGTAGGGTGTATTTTTTAAGTGTTTTCTCCAAGGCCTTTGCAAAAGAGGGTGCTTGGGATTGCTTCTTGGCCTTTTGGCCAAGATCAGCCATAGGTATCGGTTCTTACTAGTTTAGCATCAGATACACCCTCTGTCTGAGGATGGCATATTGGACAGGTTTTTGGAGCAGGGAGATGGAGTGGGAGCATATCAACCTGGTATTGCAGTAACTCCAGAACATTAAAAAAATAAAAGTAAAAAAAAGAGGGCACTTGGTCCCAATTCTGCAGAAAGAGCAATTCAAGAATTAAATCAATGGTCTTATCCTAAAGTTTGTTCAGTATTCAAAATTTTATTTGGTCTTGGCATTCTTTTGCAGGGTTTGGAGAAACCTTGGCTCTCCATTATCATCATCTGAGGAGCTTTAAAAAAATGGTGTACAAGTTTCTTCCCAGACCAATTAAGTCAGAATCCTGGAGGGTGGGATTAGGGCATTGACATTTCTAAAAAGTTCTCCAGATGATTCTAATAGTTTTTTTAATGATCAAAATATATTCAAGGAACTCTTTTCATTCATTCAATAAATACTGGAATGATTACTAACTGTTAGGAAAAAGACTATGCACCATAGGGATTCAAAGACATATAAAATAGTTTCTATGTTCTCAAATAGCTTGTAATTTAATAGAGGGCATGAGGTTTCCATTCATTCCACGCATATTTATTGAGTCAGCAGTGAACGAACAAGGACCCTGCTGTCATTGAGCTTACATTCAAGTGAACAAATTTGTAAAATAGGTACCAATAAGTTCTATAAAGAAATAAATACAGAGTTAATGTGAGAGAGAATGGCAGGGACCAGGGGAACGTTCTGAGATGCCTCTCTGAACAGCGAATCTGAATGATGTGAAGGAAGCAGTCAAGGAAAGATCCGAAGGGAGAGAGTCCTGGGCAGAAAGAACACCTGTGCCCGGCCCTGAGATGGGAGCAAGTGACTGCTGAGAGGAAAGAAGCTAAGGTGCTCAGAGCGGGCAGCGGGTTAGAAATCAAGGCAGAAGGGCAGACAGAGAGTAAACATTCTGCATAAAGGTTATCTGGACAGAGAGTGTTAAGTACGCAAGAGTTAGGGTTATGGATTACCAGTTCTGAGGATTTAGAGACAAAAGACATGCCCAAAGGGTAGGAACAGTCAGAGTTCATGGAAAAGAGGGCCTTAAATTGCGTCTTGATGGAGACTACCTGAGTAGCTAGAGGGGGAGAGCATTTTAAGCAGTAGGATCATTTTCTGCAAAGCCATAAAAGGCCTGGAAATCTAGAGCATGAACAGGGAATAGAGCATGGTTGAACCTGACTGGAATGAGAGGTACATGAAGCAGAAATCAGAGGTCAGAAGTTGGCATAGTAAAGGACCTTCAACGTAAGAGAGCCTATATCCTTTCACATATAAGTGAAATCATATGGTATTTGTCTTTCTCTGTCTGACTTGTTTCACTTAGCATAATACCCGCTAGTCCATGCTGTTGCAAATGGTAACATTTCATTTTTTTATGGCCAAGTAATATTCTATTGTATATGTGAACTACCTGTTCTTTATCCACTTGTCTGTTGATAGGCATTTGGATTGCTTTTATTTGTTGGCTGTTATAAATAACACTGCAGTGAGCATAGGGCTGCCTGCAGGGGTGGGCAAAAGTAGGCTTAAAGTAGTGAGTACATGAAACACAAAGTTAATTTTTGTATTATTATTAATTATTGTATTATTTTCCATACATATAAACAACTATATGCCTACTTTTGCCCACCACTGTGTATCTTTTCAAGTTAGTGTTTTGGATTTCTTTGGATATATACCCAGAAGTGGAATAGCTGGGTCATAGGTACTTCTATTTTTAATTTTTTGAGGAAACTGCATAATGCTTTCCATAGTGGCTTTACCAATTTGCAATCTCACCAACAGTGCACTAGGGTTCCCTTTTCTCCACATCCTCGCCAGCACTTGTTGTTTGTTGATTTATTGGTGATGGTCATTCTGACATGTATGACATACTATGTCATTGTGGTTTTAATTTGCTTTTCTCTGATGATTAATGACATTGAGCATCTTTTCATATGTCTATGGGCCACCTGTATGTCTTCTTTGGAGAAGTATCTATTCAGATCCTTTGCCCATTTTTTAATTGGATTTTTTTTGTTGTTGTTGAATTGTAAAAATTCTTTATAAATTTTGAATATTAACCCCTTACAGGATGAATCATTGGCAAATATCTTCTTCCATTTAACAGGTTATCTTTTTGTTTTGTTTATGGTTTCCTTTGCTGAGCAAAAATTTTTAGTTTGATGTAGTCCCATTTGTTTATTTTTTGTTTGTTTACCTAGTCCAATGAGTTATATCAATAAAAATATTACTAAAAGAAATGTCAGAGAGTTTAATGCCTATGTTTTCTTCTAGGAATTTTATGGTTTTAGGACTTTAATCAATTTTGAATTTATTCTTGTATATGGTATAATAAAGTGGTCTAGTTTTATTTTTTAAATGTATTTGTCCAATTTTTCCAGCAACGTTTATCAAATAGACTGTCCTTACGCCATTGTATGTTCTTGCCTCGTTTGTCACAGACTAAATGACCATATAGGAATGGGTTTATTTCTATTCTTTTTCATTGATCTATGTGTCTGTTTTTATACTAGTACCATGCTGTTTTGACTATGGTAGCCTTGTAATATAGTTTGAGATCAGATAGTGTGGTATCTCCACCTTTTTTTTTTCAAGATCATTGTAGCTATTTGGAGTATTTTGTAGTTTTGTATAAATTATAGGATTATTTGTTCAAATTCTGTGAAAAACACCATTAATATTATGATAGGATTGCATTGAATCTATAGATTGTTTTGGGTAGTATGGACATTTTAACAATGTGATTCCTATCCATGAGCACTGTATATTCTTTCATTTATTTGTATCTTCTTCAATTTCTTTCTTCAATGTCTTATAATTTTCCAAGTACAAGTTTTTTATATCATTGGTTAAATTTATTTCTAGTATTTTTATGTAATTGTAAATGGACTGCTTTCTTAATTTCTCTTTCTGATAGTTCAGTATTGGTGTTTAAAAATGCAACCAATTTCTAAATATCAATTTTGTATCCTGCTATTTTACTGAATTCATTTATTAGTTTTAATAGCTTTTTTTGGTGGAATCTTTAGGTTTCTCATTATATAGTATCATGTCTTATGCAAATAATGACAGTTTTACTCCTTCCTTTCCAATTTGGATGCTTTTTATTTCTTTTTTATTGTCTGATTGCTGTGGCTATGACTTCCAATACTATGTTGAATAAAAGTGGTAAAAGTGGACAACTCTGTCTTCTTCCTGATCTTAAGGGGAACACTCTCTACTTTTCCCCATTGAGTATGATGTTAGCTGTGGGTTTGTCATTTATGGCTTTTACTGTGTTACAGTATGTTCCCTCTATTCCCACTTTGCTGACAGTTTTTATTAAAAAATGGGTTCTGGATTTTGGTCAAATGCTCTTTCTGCATCTATTGATATCATTATTAGATTTTATCATTTTTTTAAATTTAGAGTATCATGTTAATTGATTTGTGGACATTGAATACACCTTTCATCACAGGAATAAATCCTGCTTGATCACGGTGTATGGTCTTTTTAATGTATTGCTGAATTTGGTTTGCTAATATTTGGTTGAAGATATTTGCATCTATGTTCATCAGGAATATTGGCCTATGATTTTAATTTTGTTTTTTGTAATGCCTCTGTCTGGTTTAGGAATCAGATAGTACTGGCCTTGTAAAATGAGCCTTGGAGCTTTCCTTCCTTCTGAATTTTTTGGAATAGTTTGAGAAGGATAGGGGTTAATTCTTTTTTGAATGTTTGATAAAATTCACCTGTGAAGTCATCTGGTCCAGGATTTCTGTTTGTTGGGAGTTTTTTGATTGCTGATTCATTTCATTGGTGGTAATTGGTCTGCTCAGATTTTCTGTTTTTTTCTTCATTTAATCTTGAAAGATTGTGTTTCTGGGAATTTATCCATTTCTTCAAGATTGTCCAATTTTTTGGAATGTTATTGTTCATAGTATTTTTCATACAATCTTTTTTATTTCTTTGGTGTCAGTTGTCACTTCTCTTCCATTTCTGATTTTATTTATCTGTGTTCTGCCTTTTTCTTGATGATTTTGGTTAAAGGTTTATCTATCTTGTTTATCTTTTCAAAGAACCAGCTTTTGGTTTCATTGACTTTTTGTATTTTTTGACTCTATTTCGTTTCTTTCCACTCTGATCTACATTACTTCATTTCTTCTACCCACTTTGGGCTTTGTTGTTGTTCTTCTTGTTTCTTTAAGTATGATGTTTGATTGTTTATTTGAGATTTTTCTTGTCTCTTGAGGTATGCCTGTATTGCTAAGAATTTCCCTCTTAGGACTGCTTTCACTGTGTCCCTTAGATTTAGGGTGGTTATGTTTTCATTTTTATTTGTCTCATGGTATCTTTTGATTTCTTCCTTCTCATTGTTAATCCATTCATTGCTTAGTAACATGTTATTTAGCCTCCATGTGTTTGTGTAGTTTTTTAGGTTTTTCTTGTCATTGATTTCTAGCTTCATAAGAATAGCCTTAATTTTTAATGAAGTAAGATCACTTGAACATGTTATTCGGCTGAGGGGAAATAGCCAACAGAAAAGGCATGACTACACATAGAAGAGGACACAACCGATGCAGCAAAATTCTGGAAGAGACAGGAAGAGATGAAACTGAGGGTCAGAGAGAAGGAGGGTTTGCCCAGAAGGAAAAAAAAACTACAGCTTGTTCTTCCTCCAAGACTAGAGGTAAGCAGGAGAGGATGGACATCTCACCACTTATGTGGAACCCAGTACTGATTTATCAATTCAGAGGAGACAATATTGTTACAGAAGCTGAGTCACTGTTCTCAACTCAGTTGAATCCTGTTACCTCACTTTATGTTAGACATCAGTTAAGAAAGGTGGAGGCTGGAAGACTTTCTTCAAGAAGAATGTTTAGGACAAAACATAACATCCCAGTCACTAGAAAATACAGGGTGCTATAATGGAATTTTCTACTAACTCAGAATTCACCAAAACAAACAAATAAACAAACCCCACAGAAAACAAAACCTTATATTTCCACCATTTTAAAGTCATTGCATTTTTTAATGACAATAGCAAACTGAAAAAAGAAACATATTGTTTTTAAAATTTTGAAATACCTCAGGAGTTTCTTGCATATTTTAATTTTAGTTACCCCAAGTCATAGAGGCAGATGCATGAGGTATAAGGAATTGGTAGTAATGGGGCTGGAACTCAGGATGCCTCAGAAGACAGCTTTTAAAAAGAGATTTCTCCACTGCCGCTGTACCAAAGGGTTTTGTAAGTTAAGGATCCTGGTTATTTAGCTTGCACTTACTTTTGGCTTTTGTATTGCCTGAAAATTATCTTCTAGGAATTAGTAAGTTGAAAATTATAATAATGAGTGGGTTTTGCAGATCAAACTTTGTCTTACACATTTTGTATTGTGTGAGTAATCTTTATATTCTGCCATCAGCCAAAGAAGTGGGTTGTCTCTGAATACAACTATTATTAGCCATAATAGTCTTTTTATGAAGGGCAACTTCTCAAACAAATGATTTCAAAATCAATAAACAGGCTGTAGCCCCCTCTTTCAGATTTTACTTATTCATGAGATGCCTAGCCCCTGTAAATTCCCAGGAAGAATTCTTATTGCTTAATCCCACCCTATTGGATTGAATGCTTATCAGTTCAAAATTAGTTCCTATTAAATTTTCTTGGCAACTTTGTAATCATCTCAGGAATTTCTCCTCTAGAGACTTATTCTCACTTTTAAGTCTTTCATGAGTAGGCACTCACTTTAACATCCTAAAATTCAGTAAACATTGTCCTGCCCGTTTGGAACAGGTTCCATTTCAGTAGTAGTTGGAGCAAAGGCTGTATGTTCACAAACAGTGCTGTTTAAAGGGACTATTTTGTACTGCTGCATGTTTTCATTATGAGACACTAACAGTCTGCATCATTGACAGGTAGTGACAAATTGAAAGCTGAAGCACGGTAGAGGCTAGTGTAGGCGCTTTCTCATTTTTCACCTTGAAGGCTGCTCCTGCTGTCCTTTTGTTCGGTCACAGGATCATTAGCAACTTCTCTCCAAATCAAGGGATGTGATCTGGTGTCTACAGAACTGTGTCACTGCATACATAGCCAGGTAACTAAAGAGGGATGGTGTGCTCTGACCGCCTGATCAGGAGAGAAGACGCCTGTGCAAGATGGCGAGAGCCTCAGAAAGAAGCTCTGCGGTGGGCTCATTTGAATAATCTCTCCACTCATTAAACACAGCTGCGAGGCAAGAGGCAGCAGAGTTCAAAAGGCAAGCCAAGGGAATATATTAGTAATAGAATTATGGTTTCAGCCTTCAGGCATGTTTCCCCAATATTTTTGTACTCCATTAATTACAACAAGAACACTTTTGTCACTTCCTAAGAAAAAAAGTTTAGAGAAATATTTTGACTAAGAAGCATGAGTAAACTGTATATGTTTTATAAAAGTGTTAGGTACACTGCAATTAAATTTTAAGACAAAGTCTGGAAGCTACCCAACAAGTCATTTCCTCATCGTACTATTTAAATTCCTGGTGATCTGGGACTAGAAACCATTGGCGTGATTTAGCCTCCTAAGTCGCTTTACCCTTAGTACAGTTCATGAATGTCCTCGCACCGTCTTCTGGGTGAGGGCATCAGTGTGTGTGTGTGTGTATGTGTATGTTCTGCTGGATGAATTTTTGTCTAAATCCCAGGATGTCCCTTATACCCAAATCAGAACATCAAATACATTATAGAACTAGAAACATTTAATGGAAGAGAGAAGAGAGTAGAAATTAAAGGTAGAAACAAAAAGCAGATATTTCTCCTTCAAGACCTCACTGGCAGCATTTCTCCTTTGTCTTTGAGATTCAGGGTCACTCCGGGCTCTTCTGAAGTTGCAGGCTCTGAGGTCCTGTGTTGCTCTCCATCTGTCCCACCCTTAATCTCATCCACCACACCATCTTGCCTGGATAACTCACCGTGACATTTTAAGATATTAGGAATTTGATGTATTTAAATTCAGAATGGTTTAACTCTGAATTCAATTCTATGTCCTCCCTTGGGCTGTGGATTGAATTGAGTTGAGTTTTATTACCCTAGGGACTCATGTCCTCTTCCAATATGGAAGCAAATGGCTTTCACTTTGTCACAGAGCTTCTGTGCAGATTTTAAGAATATATTGAAGTCCAAGGGTGAACAACTCCATCCTGCTCCTCTCCTCACAAACCTGTGTAAGTGGACAGAAAGTAAAGGTGTCACACAATTAGAAGTCATAGAGAGGTTCCAGTTCTCTGTTTTCATTCTTATTTCCATATGAAAATATTCCTAAAGCATGTTGCAAAATGGTGACCCAAAGTAAGAACACTTTGAAATTAAGCCACCGAAGGGTTTTTCTTTTAAGTCATCTTATTTTATCCAGAATTCTATGAATGAGAAAAGTGTTCTTCTCAGGGTGACTTCTGCAGATAACTGAATATAACAACATTTGAAGAAGAGTCGGCTGATAATTTGTCTCTTGGATTTGTATCTGATCTCTGCCCCTATCTGTGTGACTTGGTATGTGTTAAATGACAGGTGTGATGTGAGTTGGTAGACTGGCAAGTGGGCCCTCCAAAGATCTCCACATCCTAATCCCTAGAACCCATGAATGTTACTGAATATTGCAAGAAAAGGTCTTTGCGGGTGGGATTACATTAAGAATCTTGAGATGGGGATATTTTCCTGGATTATCTGGTTGGGTCCTAAGTGCAATTGAATCACATGTATCCTTATCTGAGGAAGGTAGTAGAAGATTGGATGTGTACAGAGGAGGAAGGGATGTGGAAGTGGAACAGACAGAGATTTCAAGATATTGGTCTTGAATATTGGAGTGATGTAGCTACAAGGCAAGGAATGTCAGCCACCAGAAGCTGGAAGAGGCAAGGAATGATTTTCTGCTACAGCCTCTGGAAGGAGTGTGGCCCTGATAGCTCTTTGATTTTGGCCCAGTGACATTGATTTTGAGATTCTGGCCTTCAGAACTGTGAGAGAATAAGTATCTGTTGTTCTGAGCCAATGAGAGCATGGTAATAAGAAACTAATAGAGTAAGGCACTTTCATAGCATCCAAACATGTGGGCCCACAAGTCGGGCAAGTGAACTTCTATAGTGCTCCACTTTTTTTTTTGCAAATAATTTTCTAGGCTATTTTGAATAGTCCAGCTGTCTGTTTCAAATTCAGCATTCATAAGCACAATTTTTTTTGCAAAAGGAAAAGCAACCTATTAACTTAAGGGTTATAAACTAAAAAGAAAATATAGACTTGGTATCTATTAACTCATCCTTTCTTCTCACTTTTGGCCTAAAGTTACCAGTTCTTACCACCTGGATGTTTTTTCTTAGGGAGGAAGTAGATGGCTTTGGACAGGATACAAATAGCTTTCCTTGGGTGAAGATCTGGCTGTTGCTGTGTTCCCATTTTCAGTCACTTGCCACATTTTTGTAGTGGAAGTCATGGATTGTTACCTGAGACCTCAGAGTATCAGGTGGTCTGGAAAGATGCATATCACAGCTTTCCTGCTCCTGATGAGGCTTTGACCTCTCACTTTTGGTTTTCATAGAATAAAAACAGCCCTGATTTTTAATGGTTCTCTCTATCAAGACTATTACATCAGAAGTGAGGAACACTAATTCGAAAGAATCTATGTAACCCTGTGTTCATTGTGGAATTATTTACAATAGCCAAGCCATGGTAGCAACCCAAGTGCCCATTAGTAGATGAGTAGATAAAAAAGCTGTAGTACAATTATACAATGGAATATTACTCAGTCATAAAAAATAATGAGATCTTATCATTTGCAACAGCATGGGTGGACCTAGCAGGTATGATGCTAAGTGAAATAAGCCTGTCAGAGATAGACAGATACAATATGATGTCACTTATATGTGGAATCTGAGGGACAATATAAATAAACAAACCAAAAACAGGAACAGACTCAGATACAGAAAACAGACTGATGTTTGCCATGGGGAAGGGCAGTTAGGAGACCAGGTGAAAAAGGTGAAGGGATTGAGAAGTACAGTTTGGTAGTTACAAAATAGTCATGGGGATGTAAAGTACAGCATAGGAAATATAGTCAGTAATATTGAACTAATTGAGTATGGTGCCAGGTAGTTACTAGAAATATCAAGGGGACCACTTTGTAGAGTATATGATTGTCTAACCACTATGCTATATACCTGAAACTAATACAAAATAATATTAAATGTAAACTATAATTGAAAAAATAAAAAAAGAAGCAAGGAGACAAGCTTTCCCACTGGCCAATTTCCTCCAAAACATCCTACTTTTGAGCCTACCAACTCCATGTCACTAAGGGAGACAAGTTCACAGAGACTCCTATATCCACACATCTATCTTTTTGCCAGACCGATAAAAACAGAACAATATGTATCTTCTAAACAAAAACATCTGAACCACCAGACTAAACATATCTGTATGACTTTTACTTTTCCATGGAGAGGGAGGAAGTAGGATCTTTTGCTGGACAGCCTCTATAGCAGGCACAATGCTTATTTTACATGTTATTTTTCTTTAAGTTTGGAAATAACAAACAGAACTTGGATAATTCTTCCACGTATCTCTAAACACAATTACCACATAGGCAGCAAGAACTCACTAATTTAGAATAATGATGTTAGGGTGGAAGATGACAGCAACAGCTGAGAAGCTGGTTGTGGGAAATGTTTAAAGAGCACTTTGATGTCAACTAGAATGTATATTAGTCAGAAAGGTATAAATGCGTTAGTGGAATAAAACCAGTTGAATTAATTTAAATATGCTTTCACACTGGACTGAAAAGATAACTCATTCAATATGCTTGAATTTATCATGCCTCTTCAGGAGTCTAAATTAACTAATCTAGAGGCACATTCATGAAGAAATACTTTGTTTCAAGAGTTTTTGGTTGGATATAGCTATGGATTTTAGTCTAAAAATCCCCAAAGGGCTTCCAGGAATGTATTATTTTGGCCTTCAGGAACAGATAAAGTGGACAGACATTATGTTTGAGAATTAAAATTGCTATCCTCCCGTTTAGAACCAAGCTTGTAAGCATTGTTTCCAATGCTACCTATTTATTCACCTCCTTTCCAGCTTCAACCCAATACAATTTTTCTTCTACCTTCTCAACCCCATCAAAATTGTTCTTGGAAAGAGGAGTAGTGATGTAGTTGCTAACCTATTGGACTCTTTCAGTCTTATGTTTGTTGACTTCTAGGGAGAAGGGTGTGATCTGGGCTCTGTGTGAGTCCAGTAACACTGCTTGCAATGAGCCTGGAGAATGATCACAGATCAACTCCCTATTTTCCTTCAGGACATTCTCTGGGTGGGTCCAGTGCTAGTGAGTGACAAAGACAGTGAGAGAAATCTAAGTTCTGGTCTTAAGTCCACTTCTTGAGTCGCCAGTTGAAGTCCATGGTTCCTTCCAGGCCAACTGCTACAAGCATGTAATAACTGTATTATTCCATAGAGTCTAGGGCAATTTTTTTACCTTCACATTTTAGCGTCTTTTACGGTTCATGGCCCTTCAAATCACTGTTAACTTGGATTGACACTGAATTCTTTTCTGAAGGATTTGAGTTTCCTTCCGCCAGTCACTTGGGTCTACCATCAGCCTGAAAGCACTTTACAGTAAATTCTCAGCTTAAGGTTTTTCTTGGCTACACTGATGATGTAAATTTGGATTAAAACCTGACCTCTGATTTGTATTCTCAGGGGAGAGTTTTAATCTCCCTCCCACCTAGTACCAATTCTTCACTGTCCCTTTCTCTGTGGTGGGGTTATTTCTCATTTACTCTTATGCAGAGAGGATATCTTTTCTGTCCTGCAGCTTTATGCAGGGATGTTTTTCTGTCTTCATAGTGCATAAAGTTATGGTATAGGTTCAGAGACACTAGGAGAACAAATGGTCAGTGCTGCATCTAAAGCTCTCCAGCAGGTAGGCTCAATTTACCTCCTTTAACAGCAAGCTTACCTTCTTCCCCTCACCTTTTGTTGTAACATAGAGCCCTCTTCCCCCTCCCTCCAGCACCTCCCCAGATTTGTCCCTTAAGGTAGAACAAGCTTGGCTGAATATGGCTCCGGCTCCATGTTTGTGTACATAATAGTACCAACAGCATGGGGTGGAGGCCCCTCATGACTAGATCAACCAGGAGTGGCTTTGGTCTTTATTGAGCTTTATTAAAACATACAATCTAGTCTTTATTGAAATTAATCTTAACCTGCCCAGTCAGGTTCCCACTGTGTTCTCGATTCATCTCATTGCCGCGCTGGCAAGACTGCACCGCAGTTCACACGTCCATTATCCTCTTCCCCATGTTTTATCTGTCTCCTGTGCACCAGTAAACTTTACCCTCACATTTACTAATTTCACTCCTTTCATTTCAACTGGCTACCTTGGTAACTTTTCTCTATTGTTGTATACAACAGATTTACCCTCTGAATTACCTCCCTCAGCACATCTCACATAACTCATGTTGCAATGCTGACACTTCCTACTTCTTAGAATTTTCTCTTCTTATCTTCTCTGGTATCATGCTCTCCTGGTCTTTCTCCTACTGCTCTGGCTACTCTTGACCCTTAAATGCTAGTGTTTCTCAGTCTTCTTCCCTAGATCTCTTTCTGTTTTCACTCTGTGTTCCTTCTCTAGGCCATCTTATGTATTTTCTCACAGTTTCAGTTTTAACTGCTGTGCTAATGACTCCCAAATCCCTATCTGTGGTCCAGTGCCTTCACTGAGCTCTAAAGCTATCTATCTAGTTGCCTTCTGACATTATCCACAGGCACCTGAGACTCAATCAGTCTGACCATGAGCTCAGAACATTTTCCACAAATGTGTACCCCTCCTGGGTTTTTATTGGTTGTGGACACCCTTAGCTCAGTCTCCAAGCCTGGACAGCACCCTCACTGCACCACCTACTAGCTTTACAGGCATATTACACATTTGTTTCTCTAAATCTCATTTCCCTCACTGATAAGACAGGAATAATAATGATTATTTCATAGATTTGTGAGTTTATATATATGTATGTATGTAGAAGTTAGCATAATGACTAATCTATAATAAATCCTCAGTTAATGTTTTTTGTATAATATGTGATTTCTTCCTCCCCAAAAACCTCATATATAGTTGATCATTAAGTCTTCTTATGCCTATTTCCTAATCCATTTCTACTACAAGTATCTTTCTAATTTACCCACTTCCTACATTCTTATTGCTAGTTCAAGCCACTAGGCATCCCTTAGGCAAGTTATTTCAACTAGTTTCCTTGCCTCCCATCTTGCTAGCTGTCAATCCATTTTCCATCATTCACTCAGAATAGGTTTCCTTAATCATACAACTGATTGTATAATGCCTCTGCCTAGAAACCTTTACATTTTCCATTGTCCTAAATATGTCCAAATGCCTTTACAGGGTCTCTCCATGATCTGGCATCTGCTAATCTCCCTGCCGTGTCACCCCATGCTGGGTCATTTTGGACAAAGTTCTCTCCTTGTGAACTTTGCAGTTGTATTGCCTCTTGAAATCTCTTACTTCTTACTCTTTTCTTGGTTAAGTCCTATTCATCTTTCAGATCTTGGTTCCCAAGTCTAGGTTACTTGTACCTCCTCAAGCACTTCTGCATTCAGATCACACATCGCTTCACACAGTTGAAATTACCCATTTACCATCTCCTGGAGTTGTCAGATTTAATAGATATAAATGTAGGACACCTTGTTAAGTTCAAATTTCAAATAAACAATGAAAAAATTTTTTTTTACCATAAGTATGTCCCATGCAGCTCTTTCACTTGCTAGACTTCACTCACTTGAAGGCAGGGACCAGCTTTGTCTCCCAACTCCCAGCATTTGGCTTAACTGACCACACACATTTATTTATTGTTGACTACATGGATAAACTACTTAATGAAGTCCAGAGGTACATTCATCATTTGTATATTATTTATGCTGTGTTAATCAGGAAGCATGTTCTTCTACTTTTGTTGTCTATCTTTCAAGTGCGTTTTAAGGCCAGCAGAGAACTTAGAGATGGACCTCCTCACCACAATTTACTTTTGCATAAATGATTTGAAATGCCCATGTTTGGAATCTTTACTATGTCAGAATGAAGTTTGAATTTCAACTATAATTTTCACTGAAAACAGAACAGAAGCAAAAATATAACTTCCACAATTCAACTGCCTTTTCCTTTCTGATCAGTTTGAAGGGCTTTTGTGCTCTTGGATACAAGTGTTTTCTCTTCATGCCTAGCAAAAGCAGGGTCTGATCTCCAAGGTTTATTTGCCAAAAGACTCACTAGATGTAGAAAGGAGCGAGGGTTTGAGTTTTTATTAATTTGGAATTCAAGTTCACCTGAGAATTAATGTTCTGATTTATCTTAGGACACTTTTCAAAATAAAAATATAACTAAGGGAATGTTCGTAGACTTTCTCCAACCCGTGAGCTTATAAGGTTTAGTTAGCCAAATATTCGCATTGTGTAGACTGTGAATGGAATAGAAGCTGACCAGTTTCAAGGTAAATTCTTCATGCTCTGAACCACTGAACATCCTTTTATGGAGAACAACAGAAGCCCTCAGCTATTTTGTGTAATTCAAGAATACCATGGGGTCTGAGCTCTCCACTCTCTGCTATGATTTGCCAACTCCTCTCTCCTTTAATTATACTTATTCAGTGGTCTAGGTTAACAAACAGAAGTCTGGACTGCTTTCAAAGAAGGGACAAAACACCTTACCAGATTTTCCCATATACTATCCTCAAAGTGAGTAAGCATAGAGATCATGTCCTAGAATATTCCTCATGCGATGAAACAAAACCTCCCACACTCATTAAACAAAGCTTTTACTGTTTTTGGTTAACAATAATACCAAACACCTTTGGTGTTTCTTTGGTGGCTGTATGATTTATGCAAATCTGAGACTCCCCATCTCCCCAAAATAATTCTACGAGAAAAGAAGGGCATACACCAACAATGTTTCCCAGGGGATTAAACACATTGCAATCAAGAGGCCCTCTTATTGTAGGATTTAATTGAACTATTTTTCAGTAGCTGGTATTTAGTTTGCTTTATTTATATTTAATGTAGCTGTAAGTAGGAAGACTGTGAATTGGGTCTCTGGGCTAATCATGCTGACGTGTTCAGGATGGAACTCGGAGGCTTTGCACAGCAGAGTGCTGTAGTCTGGTCAGACCTGGGTTATTGAGTTTCTAAGGTTGAAGCGGGGCCCTGTCAGTACGTGATCTTGCAGACGAGGACCATAAAATTGCTCCTGGAGGCAACAAGAAGAGTCAAGAGTAATTTGCAGTGAGTGAGCAAAATGAAATACTGCAGGAGATCAAGTTTGCTTTCTCCAGGAGGTGTCACTATTGTCAACACACATTACCTGAGATGGAGGGAAGATGGAGGGAAGAGGCGGTGGCTGGCATCTCATGACAATAACAGGAGACAATTTTTCTGAATCTTTCTCCCCTTACTCCCTTTCCGCCTCCCTCCTTTTCTTCCATCAATTCTGCAGTTTACATCCTGTATTTATGTCACCTGTAATGGGTTTGTTAAAATGCTGTTATTAACACCAGAAGGAAAGATTCAGTGATGGGGAAAGAATGGAGAGGAATTCATGTAGTTTTCGGGTCACCACCTAAGATACACTGTAGTTTCTTTTTTCCCTCTCAGTCATGACTTAATGGTTCTAAACTAATGAAATTTTAATACCATGAAGTCATGAGAACTGACCTCTTTGTACCTCTCTATTCTTGCACACCTCAGTAAAATTCCTTAAGATTATCCATAATAGGTCGCGTGGACGGTCTTCTGAAGTCATGCTCTGAGCTATTATTTAGGTTTTTGAAAACAGCAACAGAAACTTCTTAGTCGTTTTTATTTTTGCTCAGGCTCTGACATTAGAGAGTTTGGGTGGAGCCTCTGGCTTTATATAATCCAGCTATGTAATCTTGTTTGGCAAGTTACTTACTCTGCCAAAGCCTCGGTTTTCTCATATGTAAGATGAGGGTAATAATACTACCTACTCTCATAGGAATTTTGGGAGGCTTGACTGTGAATAAATGAGATAATATAATATGTGCAAAGCAGTTAATATAGTGCATGACATACAGTTAGAATAAATAAGAGTTAACTCTATTATTAACTATTAATATCTACATCTGGTTAGTAGAGAATTCATAGCTGGGTTTGAGAATGATACTGTCCATCAAGCGTCCCTAAATTCTTTGTCAGTAGTCCCTATGTAGGGGTGTCAGACTCATTTTCACTGGGGGGCCACATCAGCCTCATGGTTGCCTTCAAAGGGCCAAAATAATTTTAGGACTGCATAAATGTAACTACTCCTTAACTGTTAAAGAGTTGAAATTACATTCGGCCCTTTGAAGGCTACCACAGGCTGATGAAAATGAGTTTGACACCCCTGCTTTGGACTGGAAAAGACCTTATGCCTTTATTTTTCTGGTAGTCCCATTTCTCATACTGTTCTCCATTTGAGTTGGTATTTTACAAACTTTGTTGATGATACTTCCGGAGATATTACCCCTGGTTGGAAGATGGTGATTTTTAAATAACTTTTTCTCTCTCCTCTCTGCAGGTCTATGTTCTTCTCTTCCTTCAAGATCCAGATCAACATCTGCCTTCCACATGCAGTCAGACCCATTGGAATCAATCCAGGTGAGTAGTAGCCATAGCTAGCAAGGTAATGCTGAGAATAAATTGATATAGCCTTTCAGGATCTCTGTTCCCTTATCTGCAAAGAGAGGGGCTGGACTCAAGACTAGGATCCTTCCTGACGATTTCTGTGGTTCAGTGGAATGGAAATACTTTGGGGAAGAGTATGGTGCTGTGTGACCACGTTGGTGTGTAGACATGCACTCTCACACGCTGCCTTTTGGTGCGGTCTTTCAGTGGATTTGGGGGTTCCCTTAAAACCACTCAGATGGGACATGCACTGCAGCAGGCCTTCCAACTTATTTATAGACTCTCTGACAACTGCATTTTATTTCACTTTTTACAAGAAATTTTAAAAAATATTGTATTTTTTAAATTACCCTTTAGTTTCCTTTTATCTCCCTCCCCCCACAATCACTCCACTGTTGTCCATGTCCATGAGTCCTTTTTCTTTTTTGCTCAATCCTTCCACCCCCTAACCTCCCTCCCTTAGCTGTCATCCTGCTGTCTATGAGTCTGTCTCGATTTTCCTTGTTAGTTCAGTTTGTTCATTAGATTCCACATATGAGTGAAATCATGTGGCATTTGTCTTTCTCTGACTTGTTTATTTCACTTAATGTAATATTCTTCAGGTCCATCCATACTATTGCAAAGGGTAACATTGTTTTTTTTTTTTTATGGCCAAATAATGTTCCATTGTGTAAATATCCCATAGTTGTTTTATCCACTCATCTACTGATGGACACTTGGGCTGCTTCCATATCTAACAACTGTGTTTTAAAATTTTTACTTTGAATCAAATTACAAAATTAGATGAAGGATTATTTAAATTTTCCTCTGACTTAAACTCTCTTTCATCCTTATAGTATATACTAGACACAACAAAATGAACAGTTTTGTCTACTGGTCATTCTAATTCTGGGTGCACTGGAAGAAATAATGAGAATACATTGGAAACATTTTCTCTCAGGGAGCATAAATACCATGAAAATCTCAAGGATTTTATACTGAGACTTAAGACTTCTTAGTGTAACAAGCAGACAGACAACCTATTACAAATTTTAAAACCTTTCCCCTGATTATAACAATAATGCTTATTGCAAAAAATTTTGGAGAATATAGAAAACCATAAAAAAGAAAATTAAGATTGCACATAATCCCAATACTTAGAGATAAACATTTTAATATTTTTATTGATTTATGACTCATTCTTTCCTACCAATATAAATATGTGAGCATATTTAGACATATAAATATTTGCACCCTCTTTTTGTCCTTGTGGGGTAGTATAATGTTTAGGAGTACATGTATGAACTCTGAAGTTAGACTGCCTGGATTCAAATTGACTAGCTTGTGTGTAAATTTAAGAATTTTCTACTTCTGAGAAACCTCAGTATTCTTATCTGTAAAATGGGCATAATAATAATGACAATGTCTAGGACTCTGTAAGAATGAAAGAAGTTATATAAAGAAGACATTTTACTATGGCTTCTAGTGCTGATACTTTAATTTGTTTTAATAAATATAGGTTGCTTTTGTTATGCCTTTTTGTTTTATATTTTTTGTTATTTTAGATTTCTGTCCTTTTTCCTTTGTTTTCTGTCATTTTCAGTTTCTCCTATAATTTGGAAGGTACACATTTTATTTTTATTTCTACTGGCTATCTTTGAGTTTTATTTTAAAGCTTTGCTTACTCTATATTTCTCTACTTATCAAAGTTGAGAACAGAATGGTATTTTTTTACCTCTCCCCGCCATGAAAGAAAGGAACACTGACCATTGGGGCCCCTCAGGATATCTGGTTCATTATATGGATACGTTTCCTCACTTTTCACAGGAGGTAGACTATTAACCTCATTGTAAGATGAGGAAACTGAGGCTTAGAGAGTTTGTCACATGCCCATGCTTGCACTGTTTTATGATAAGGACCTAAGGATCAAACCCAATTCATTCTGACTCCAAAACCTTTTTATTCCTGGCTTACCTTCTCATTATCAAGTTGTCATTGAATTCCTGTCCGAGAACTGCGGGGAACAGAGGACTCACCACTTTCTGGACCAGTCTAATCCATCTTGAGTAGCTCTATGAGGGTCTTTCCTTCTATCACACAGGGATTTTGTCCTTCCACGCCTTTCCTGGCATCTGTGCCCCATTTTCTATAACACTAATATCTTCTGAATAGTCAACCAAACATTTCTTGATTCTCATTATGTGCTTGGATTCAGAACAAGTGCTATGGGGATATAACACATGATCTTTGCCCTAAGTAGCTTTTTGATGAAGTAAGACCAAAATATATAAAGTAATTAGGAAACAACATAAAACTGTGAAGAATTAGGTTAAAATATATTGAACAAATTATCAGCTTATGAAAGGTCAACAAAAGGAGAGGAAAGCACAGGAGTACAATTTCCAATGAAGGTTTATCTCTACACCCTCTCTTACTCCATCTGAAATGATGCAATTATAATCAAGAATTGGGTATTCGGAGTGCATTATTAGAACTAAATGTTAATGCAATAGCAACAGAAACTTCTGCAGGGGTCCTTGGATGTTTGATGTAAATGTAAAACAGATTACACTAAAATAATAAAGGTCAAATATAAAATCCATTGTTTCCAATTACTGCCACTTCACAGACTTTAACTACCTAATTTAGCCAAAGCATGAGGAGAAAATATTTTGCACTTGAAAATGTAAATAAAAACATTTTCCAGTGCAGCAACAATGCCGTGTTATTGAGTTTGGCAGACCCCGGCTCAATCTCCTATGGTCCATTACCCTGGCCCAGCGCCGTGGAGCTTATCAGGGCTGCAAGACATTCTTTGCTTCTGACTTTGCTTCTTTGATAAGGGTTATCACTTTGCTAGATGCAGAAAGCTCAGATGTGCCAACCTGGGGCTTTCATCAGAAAGCCATGACAAGGTAAGGGGCACGCTGATGGGTTGTTTTTAAGTCTCATTTTTTCCTCTTTACTGAAAAAATTGGGATCCCTCATTTTCATCAAGCCTTTGTGAACTTTTCAGCAGTAAAAACACAGTGCTTCTGCTTACTCAAAATCCTTCTTGTATAAAGTTTAAAGCCCTTTACATTGCCCAGTTCAGGGACAAGCAGGTTGATTCATCCTTCAGGGAGTTTATTTTAAGAAAATTGGAGCAGGATTAGCATGAGGGCAGGGGTATCTTTTTCACAGGCTGGGGATCTATGGGACTCAGAGCTTCTCCCTTTCCATACCCCATTCTCCCTACTGTTCTTGTATAGCTTCTGCTTTCTCCTAATGGTCTGCCCATGAGTGAACTTGCCTCAGTCTTGGTGTCTATCTGACAGTGCTGGCCATTCCTTACATGGCATCAACTATGTGTTGGCCATCACTCCAAGCACCTTCCATATTTATTTACCCTTTGAATCTTTGCACTAGGCCCACCAGACAGGTTTATTATCATCTCTAGTCTGTAGATAAAGACACTGAGATGCAGAGAGGTGAAGTACCTTGCCCTAGGCCATACAGGTGGGAACCGACAGAGCTGAGCTGTACCCAGATGCAGGCCATCTGGCTCCAGTCTTCATTCCCTACTGTGATCTGCCTCCTACTGATATTGTTTTTAGTTTTAACTGCTTCATTCTCTCAGTATTTCTGCTATGGACTGGATGTTCATGCCCCTCCCCCAAATTCATATTCTGAAATCTTAATCCCCAAGGTAATGGTATTAGGTGAGGTCTTTGGTTGAGAATGATCTCATTACAGTAGAGCCTTCCTGATGGGATTGGTGCCCTTATTGAAAAGACCCCAGAGGGCAACTTCCCCCTTCCCCCCTGTGGTGTTATAGTGGTAAGATGGCTACCAGTCAGGAAGTGAGCTTTTACCAGACACTGAATCTGCCAGCGCCATAATCTGGGACTTCCCAGTCTCCAAAACTATGAGAAATAAATGTTTGTTATTTATAAGCTATTCAGTCTACTTTGTTTAGCAGCCCAAATAGACTAAGACAGGCTCCCAAGGAAAAGAATCCAATTGACTTCCTTCTTCATTCTGTGTCTAGTTGTATCATCAGTTGCTGCCGCTGGTCCAAGCAGTTGCACAGCTGAGTAGGGGTGAGGGGATCATGTGGTTTGCAATGTGGCCACACAGCCTTGTCAAAGGTATTGTAGAAAGGGCATGGGGGCCCAGATCGGGTGTGGAGGAGTAGGCTCTGTTAACTGGCCTTGGATATCCACTGACACTATTTTTGACCTGTAGAATTAAAGTATTTACATGTATCCATTGGCTTGTCTTTTATATTCATTGAGACTGTGAGCTTAGATACCTGTATGACCAACCTCTGAAGTGTTCATTCAAACTACTGTGATCTGTTGGAGATGACGGCGTATTGCCACCTGCCAGAAAGCGTGCTGCCTACCGATTGGTTTAGTTTGCTCTCCGTGGAGACCGCTGCATCAGCACATCAAGCACTGCCTGCTCACAGGTTATGCAGAGGGCACAGAACGTCAATAAGAGAGTGTTTCTGCCATGAGGAGTTTATAATCTTCTTGAGGAGAGAAGTTAAAAAAAGAAAAATTCCACCGATATTTACCCAGTACTGTGCTCTGTGCTAGCTGCTTCCGCAAATGGCACTTCACTTGCTCTTCACAATCGCTCTGTGAGAGGTGTGATTTATGCTCATTTTTCAGATTAAAAAAATCATGACATGGAACTTTCGACTTCTCCAGGACACGGAGGACGGGCAGCAGGCACAGTCCTGAAGGGCAGGGCCGCCTGACGTGTCACTGACCTGCCCCTCCTGCCTTGACGAGTGCTCCAAATCTTTTGTTCTGAGTGGCCCACTTCCAACCACAATGACTATCTTGGAATATTTTTTTAAAAAATAGATATGGGAGTTACCCAAATATGGAACTGGCTTAGCAAAGTTTATTTCTGAGGATAGTGAAAAGCAGAGATTTTGTTATAACAAAAGTCTGGAAACCTTTGTCTTGGGTCTTGCTTTGTTTCATAGAGAAGAGCAGCAGGACTGGGCTGGAGTGTGGTTCTCCCAGGTGGAGTTCAGAGAGTTCTGACTAGACACAGAATCTGCAGGAGAGTGAATTCTGGGCTGAGTCTGGCTTGCTCTGCCTCTCTTTAGTTGGGGTGCTCGTGTGTTCTTGGATAAGTGTTGGGCTTATGTGATCTCTTCTCTGGTATTTTGCACAGTGATTAAGAGCTTGGGCTGGGGCAACAGACAGACCCAGGTGTGGTCTTGGCTCTGGCACTTACCAGCTTTATGAGATGGGGCAAATTATATGACATCCAGGAACATCAGGTGCCTAACGTGTACTTGCTAGATGGTGCTATTGTCATTAATTATTTCTTTCAGCATCTAGGGCCTAGGTTCTAGGGAAAGCATTTTTAGAAGTATTATCTAATATTGGATTGCTTTGAGCTAGTTTTTAAAAATATCTTCCTCTTTGAAAAGCAAGATTTACTTCTCAGTGGAAATTTGGCTGATGTGATCTTCTGGCTGGAGAGAAGCTTGTCCTTAGGTCCAGGTGATGAAATGACACATGAAAACAGCAATGTCAAGTGTCACCAGGAGATTAGCACAGAGCCACCCATTGAGAATGCACATGCCTGTACCTTCACGCTTCTATGCAGATACGCAGTGGATTGCGAGTGGGCCTCTTAGTCTCTTAAGGGAATTCCCTATCCCAGTCTGCTTCTAAGAAATATTCTTTTACTCATCATAATAAGTGGTTTGGATAGAAATGGACATATGGGGGGACCTCCCCCCAAAAAACAGGAATTATCTTCCTGAGGGTGAGCCCCTTGTAGTACAGGCTTCCCGTGCTAGGTGAGTGTTGTAGGAGTCCATCTGTATCAGTGTACCAGCTGGCGTTGTTGTGAGAGGCTGGCTGTATTTGGCTTCAGTGAATTTTTTTGAAGACTCTTTCAATAGGTTTGCCCATTTCATGGTGGGTGATTTATGAGCTTACCTGCCCACATCGTGCTGAGTGTTCAGCAGTTTTTGGCCAAAACTGGAATGACTCTTGTGCCCCACCATCCCTGTTTATCCAATCTCACCCTCCGTGACTTTTTTGTTTGTTTCCTTGGGTGAAAAAAGTCCACAAAGGAAAACTTTCTGCTGGTATGGAAGTGGTTGAAACAAAAATGGCAGGAGCACTTAAAGGTATGAAATTCAATGAGTTCAAAAAGTATGTTGAGCAGTGGGAAAAACGTCTCGACAGGCATAGTGAATCAAATGGAGAGTACTTTGAAGGTGACTGAAGTTTAAACATGTAAGGATAAATGCACGAGTTTTTATAAATAAATTCCATTTGTTGGGACACCCCCCCCCCTTATATTCTTATGGATCCTACCATCCTCACCTGGCACATAATCCATGTTAGGCCAATTGGAGCACTTCTCAGGCTTTGGAAACTTGGGATGGAGAAAGTTAGATGTAACGCCTGATCGTTTCAGTGGCCATGTATTTTGTGATGGGAAGAAGCCTGTCTGGGAGAACGAAACATGTGCAGAGAGAAGCAGAGCTGATGTAAAGAAAAAGGGTTCTGGCACCTTTTCGGACCCTGGTTCCATTGTCCCTGAAACCAAGTGCCCTCAGACTTTCCTGTAGTTACATGGGTTAAAAGATGCCCTCTATTTAATGCTAGTTAAAATCAGGGTTCTGTCACTTGCAACCTATATTGTTATCTACTGCTGTATAATGAAGTACCATAAAACTTAGTGACTTAAGACAACAATGCACATTTATTATTTTTCACAGTTTCTGTGGATTAGGAATTCAGGAACCGCTAGGCTGGGTGATCTTGACTTAGGTTGATTTGTTCACTCAGACACTGGTTGGCGCTATAGTCAGCGAAAGGCTCAACTGGGGCTGGAGGACCCGTGTTCCAGGTGGCTCAGTAACATGGTACTCTGATATGGGTGATGTTGGTGCTGGCTGTGGTTGGGGAGGCTTCAGTTCCTTTCACTCAGACCTCTCCACAGGGCTGCTTCTGTTCCTACTGTACAGCAGGTAGTTTCCCCTAGAACAAGTATCATAATTCAGGTGACTAAGGTGGAAGATGCAAATGTCATAATAGACATTTGAAAGTCATACACTGTTATTTGTTTAGTATTCTGTTGTTATTGGTCAGCCTGGATTCAGTATGGGAGGGGATTACACAGGGACATGACTACCAAGAGGTAAATACTATTGAAACTATCTTGGAAGCGGGCTGCAGTGGAACTTAAAGAGTCATGAATGTACACTATGGTGACAGATGTTTCTACCTCAAGATTAGGATTTTATACCACACAGGTATTTGATACTATGATAATCAATATTTATTCTTAAACTTACTGCCATTATTCATCACTTATCATCTTTCTGGAGGTTAAATCCACATAAGATATTTCTCTCTCTTTTCACCATATACATAATATATAAATTGTTTATGAATAAAGGTTTTCCTTTTGGTCTAAATAGAGTTTTCATTGGTTTGAGTTCTTTACTGATTACTTGTGGGCAGGAAGGCATGAGGTGAGTCACAAAGACGCTAAGACTAAGTTGCCAAGGTGGTCTTTTCTACTCTCCAAGTTCTGCCGTCTTCCCAGTTCATGGGTGGCCTAGTTAGAATAAGAGGAATAGAGTTAAAATATCTGGCTTCTAGTTCTAAATTCCCCACATAAAAACCGTATGACCTTGTCCAAGTCATTTAATCTCAATGAGTCTTTTTCATCCTGTTTTTAAAAGAGATCAGTATTTTTATTTTATAGTAAGATTGTGCAGACTCTGTGACATAATGCTTTATAAACTATAAGACAGTATTTGTTGGTTCAGAAAGGGACCATGGTATTGGCTTGGGAATCAGAAAACAGACTTGGATCCTAGCTTTGCCACGTGTCACAGGCTTTTGCGAGCAGTTATTTATCCCCTTTGAGTTTCATTCTCCTTCTGATTTAATAATAATGATAATAATAATAGTAGTAGTAGTAATAATAATAATAATAATAATAATAGTAACTTCATGAAGATATGGAGTCCAGATAAAATCTCTGATTGTCACCGTTTGGTACATAACTGTTGTGATTATGTCTCTATTGTAGAAGGGTTAGAACCAAATTTATTATACCTATTTTTTTTAATCAAAGTCAACATGACTAAGTAGTTTATTTAGTGAATAAATATTTATTACAGGTAAGTACATGACAGGTGTGAGCTGAGTGCTATAAGTACAACACCAAATAAGACAGATGCTCTCCCTGTCTTCTTAGAGCTTAGATCTTTTAGGGAAGGGGTGTCAAACTCATTTTCACCAGGGGCCACATCCGAAGGGCCGAATGTAATTTTAGGACTGTATAAATGTAACTACTCCTTAAATAGGGGCAAGGAGCTCTACATTCAGCCCTTTGAAGGCAACCGTGAGGTTGATGTGGCCCCTGGTGAAAATGAGTTTGACACCCCTGTTTTAGGGGTGTCAACAGATAGGCCAGAAATTACAAAGCAGGGTGACAAATGGTATGCATGGGCATGTAGGTGCTATGGGAGCATATAGCAGGAGAGCCTAACTCAGACTTGTTGGGTCACGGCAGGCTTTGATGAGGAATTAAGATCTAAGGTAGGATCTGCAAGTGAAGCTGGAGTTAGGTTAAGGGTGGTAGGTGAGAGTTCAGGGGAAGTGTGCGCCAGAAGGAGAAAACAGCCTTTATAAAGATTGAGAGGTAAGAGAACACATCAGGTTATCAGAAAGTCATTCAATGTGGCTGGAAGAAAGCAGAGGCAGAACAGTGATGGGTAATGTGAAGATATGCTTGATCATAAAGAGCTTTCTCATGAGCATGCTAAATGAAGCTTTGCCCTGGATTTTTATCTTGAGGGCAATGAAGATCCCCTGAAGGATTTCAAAACAAGAACGGGACCTAGTCAGATTTGCATTTTAGAAAGATCACCCACTTCAATTTTCTCAATGAGGCTGCTACTGACATTTTAGGTGGAATAATTCTTTATTGTGGAGATCATTGCAGGCATGCTTGGCAGATTAATGGCTCCTCCAAAGGTGTCCATGACTTAATTCCTGGAACCTGTCAACAAGTTACTATACCTTACTGGACAAAAGGGACTTTGCCGATGAAATTAAGGTTATGGATGTTCAGATAGAGACGTTATCCTAGATTAACTAGATTGGGTGGGCCCAATCTAATCACACTGGCCCTTGAACTTGGGAGAGGAAGACAGAAGAATCAAAGAAAGATGTAGCAGAAGAAAAGGCTGGTGACATGAGGCATGAAAAGTATTCAATCCACCCTTACTTGCTTTGAAAATAGAAAGAATCATCACCAAGTCATGTGGGTGACCCCTGCTGAGAGTGATCCCTGCTGACAGCTAGCAAGGAAACTAGAACCTCAGTCCTACAATTCTGAGGAACTGAATTATGGCAGCAACCTGACTGAGCTTGAAGAGAAGCATGCCTTCAGCAAGAACTGCAGCCCTGCTGAAACCTTGGGTTTAACCCACTTCAACATCTCTGAGACTCTGACCTACAGAATTGTCAGATAATGAGTGAATGTTGTTTTAAGCTGCGAAGTTGGTAGCACTTCATCTCCACATCAATAGGAAATGAATACACTAGATTCCTGGTTCCTGACTCCTTAAATGCCAGCATGCTCCCTCCTCCCACAGTGATTGTAGCAACCCCAAAACACTCTCACACATTTCCAGATGCCGCTACTTCTGAGGGTGGGGTGGGGGTGGAGGAGGTGAAGCAGTTTGTCCCTGGTCGAGAACCACTGCTATGGAGAATTATGGATAGGAAGAAGGCTGGGAACAAGGCAGAAGAACCAGTTAGGAGGTTGTTGTGATATTTAAGCTGAGAAATGAAATGGCCCAAGGAACACAGTGAAGACGCTCATGGAAATAAAGAAGTGGATGCATTTGAGGGGTAATTAGGAGGCACAGTCGATAGTACTCATCGGTGGTGGTTTGATCAGCAATGGGGGTGAACCATCTTCTCTGTCCCTACCCTCTCCTTCCACCACCATGCTTCCATTCACACCATCATGACACACATCTAAAAGCGAACAGCATGTGTGCAGAAGCCTGACTTTTCCTCCAGTGAGCAAGAGGACACATTCTTGGAGCCATCAGCAATTTGGACCAGGATCAGCCAAGGAAGGGGAATGACAGCAGACCCAAAAGGCCCCTTATGGCCAAAGGCACCCAGTTGGTGAAACACACTAATTGCTTGAACAATTTTCAGTCACTCCATGCTGCAATTGACAACAGGAAATGAGAGATTTTATACTTCCCAACAGAAGCAAATCGGGCGATCCAAATGGCTGAAACGAAGTTTTGAACCAGGGTGTTTGGCTAAGTTGATCAAACGCCTGTGTGCTGTTTGAAAACATTTCACCCTAGAGATTTTTACTTACTTTTTGCCCAAAAGACCCCATGCCCCTCATTTTCACCCATGTACGCAGCCTCTTGTACTGAATCCCTTCTGCATGAAATAGTTACTGAGGTTTCTGTTTTCTGACTGGACTTTGACAAGGCAGGGCACACAGCACACAACACACAACAGACCTATTTCAAACAATGAGTTTGTTCTCGCTTGAGATGTCACAGCTCACTGGTTCGCCAGCCCTCTCTCTTTGTGCTGACTTCCCTAACTTCATCACTGGGAGGACCAGCTCTGTGGAGCTGACCTTCTACTCTTGGGAAGGTGAACACAGCAGAGCATGCAACCAGTTACGCAAGACAAAATGCAAGTGTCCTGGGAACATTTTAAAGTTGGTTTTAGGTGGGACATGGAAATTTCCCTTGCATTAGCATTTCCCCTCTGTTTTTGAAAACAGCCACAGGTACATGAATAAATTGTCAAGTCAAAAAATAGTGATTCAACATAATTCATAGGTTATGGCTGAGAATCTGAGTTTTTTTGTGATCTCTCATGCATAGGGATTGATGAATCCCACTAGTTGTTTTTTGCCATTGGCATTTCAGGTGAGGTGTTCAGCTTGTAATATTAAGGCAAATTGGCAAATAGGTGATTCACATGAAGGTTTTGCTGATCAAAGTCCAATTGAAGTTGACCACACTCTCCTATCCTCAGTAGAACTGAGATGGGTCATAGCATGGGGTGGTTCGGCTCTGGGTCTGATTAAGAAAGCATTTTTCCCTTCTTGCCCCTTGATTAGAGTCCACTTAAATGGAGTCAATTCTGCTTCTTAAAGACAAAGTTATTTCATATTCAAATCACAATAATAATATCAAGTTTCAGATTCAGCCCTAAAGCAGGAAAGCCCGGGGCTGATGCTTATGCTTGAACTTGGCACTGACCTTGCTTTGGAGTCATTTCCAGTTCCAAGAGAGCTGCTTTGTTCTCTGCTCAGGCGCTGAGGAAAAGCCAAGGACAGAATGCAGGTCAAACTGTCAGATGTTCTCAGTGTCATTTTCTAATGCCGATCCATATCAGTACGTGTGATTTTTATAATTTTAGCTATTTATTTGATCTTGCATGGGCAAATCAGCTTGGGAGCTGAAGGGATGTTGCATGTCAAGATGCTCTAACTTTGGTTGGCAATTATCTTCTGAATATTTAGGAATGGTGACAGCCATCTCTTCATTTTTGAATATTTTTCTGGCCTTGTCAGGGCTTAGGTCCCAGGAAGGGAGGGAGAAGGCTCCTGCATAAGATGAGATAGGGAATAAAACTACAGAGTTGGGATTTTTTTCTGTAGAAAAAATCCATAAGTGACAAAATATCTCACCAAGTCATTTTTCCTCCCCAATGTCTTGCGTTTGCGTGTGCTTGGCACATACACAAATTAAGTTTACAGATTCTGTAAAGCAATTCATCCTGCTCTGAATCTAATGCCAGTAATTTTTCAAGGAAGTCAGCAAAATGTAGCCCAAGAAGGAAAACACTGCCATTATTTTTTAAACTCTATTGTTTTTATTCAATCTGCTACTGAGCAGTGACTAAATCATTTACTCTTCACATTTTTTAATTTTGTGGTATTATCCCCCTCCAAATGAGGTTGAGCCCTACATCCTCGTACCCTAATATCCCAGCTGTACAGTCATAGAAGAGGTTTGTTTCAGTAAAAATGATTACTTGGTGTCTATAATAGAATTGTAATAACTCAATACTATTTTATAAATTTTTGATTCACTCTGCATTTTTTATTTGACAGCTTGCCAAGTTCCAGTTTTTACCTGATCATCTTTGCATTAATAATACATGAGGCCAAGATCTTCTGAAAAGAGGATACTTTTTCCTCCTCACTGACTGTTTTGCTTTTCCCAGCAAAAATATTGATTTGGATTTAATAATCTATAGGGCTTCTGATTTGATCACACTTAGCAGGAGGCCACACTTCTGCCAGCAATGAATCAATTGGCCCTCTCTAATAAATGCAATCATTGAACACCTGGTCATACTATAGCTTGTTATATGTAACTGATTAAAGGTTTGTCCCCATGTTTTCCTTTTCAGATCCTCTCAACCAAAAAAATGACAATCAACAAAATCTTCGTCATGGAAAGAGAATGTTTCTGGTTGTATTTCCTTGTCACCTTCATCAACATACATTCTGTCACACTCCACTCCAAATGACCACAGGGGTGCTGCTGATCTGGGTCTGCCCTTGCTACCAGCTGTTTACATCAAAGACCACTGTGGGAGTAACAGGTTCATCCCATCACTTGGCTCCAGGATTGCTATAAATAATTAGTATCAGGAAAGGGAACTGACGAGGGTGCGGGAGGACTCCCACAGCTTGTCTTCATGCACTGTCTTACTTCCCATCTGTAAGAAATGCAACCAAATGCTCACTCACTCTATCTATCTATCTATCTATCTATCTATCTATCTATCTATCTATCTATCTATCTATCTATCTATCACCATCATCATCTATCTATCTAGTAAAAGGTTAGGGTTAAGGTCAGTGGTAGAGGATTTTTAGGCCTTCGGTTTGAACTAGAACTAGAATAAGGGTTATGGTTATGTTAGATATAACTCAGAATTAGGGAGAGGGTTATGTCTGAGGGTAGGTGTAGTGTTTGTCTTAGGTTTAGGGTGAGGGTTATAGTTAGGTAAATGTCGTGTTTAGGGTTAATTTTAGGCTTAGGGGTGAGGTTAGGTTATGCTGAAAATCAGAGTTAGGGTTATGAAAGGTTTTGTTGTAGTGTTAGGTTTAGGTTTAAGATTAAGATTAGTGTTATATTTGAGGTAATCCATTTACATTTAGAGTGATTATTGATAGATATGTAGTTATAGCTATTTTATTTATATTTATGATATTTTCCCCTTCTTAAAGAAGTCTGTTTAGTTTTTTTTCTTGTTTCTTTTTGGTCTGGGAAGCTTTTTATCTGTCCTTTGATTCTAAATGATAGCCTTACTGGATAGAATAGTCTTGGTTTAGGTCGACCAAGGGCATCTTTTCAATTTCAGATTTCCTGTCTCAAATAAATGACAAAGAGCTGCTCAGGAAGAGAATTGCTAACCCAATGGTTGTCAGGCAATTAAATCAGAATCTCTGGGGGTGTGGTGTGGACATCGGTATTTTTTTAAAGTTTCCAGCACATTTTGTTGTATGGCCGAGATTGAGACCTCGTGCTCTCAGTGTGCCTGGGTCCAGCCTCATGGGCTTGTTGGAAATGCAGAAATCATCTGAATCAGGTAGATTCAGGCAGATTCTACTGAACCAGGCCTACTGAATCAGAATCTGCATATTAGCAAAATCTCCGAGGTGATTGGTAGGTGCATTGAAGTTTGAGGAGCATTGGCCTAAATCACCATTGTAAGAAACATCTCCAAGTTAGACAAGCCGATTACTAAAAAGACTGGCAGCTGTCAGTGTTTCTATAGAAAGTAGGGTATAGCTATATGTTGGTTTGAAAACTGGCACCCTGTATATGGAGGGCAAGGAGAGACCAAAGAAAGGGCAAGCCACCCTCGATTGGTCGGTGTCAGGTTTAATAAACAAGGAAACTTATATACTAGGATTGTCTTAGGCGACCACAAGATGGGTAGATCTCTGCCCACCAGACCACCAGATCCTTAGAAGTTTATATGGAAGCCTTCACCGGGTTCAGCCACATGTTCAGTCCACATGGTCTCAGTAACACCATACTCTCTCAAGTCTATGTGCTTGAAATGGCTCCCACTGTGGGCAGAGGGTACTTTCCAAGGATAGGGGGTGATACGGGGCCTCCAATTGCCTGAGTCTAGCTTGCAGGTCAACCAGCAGTCGCTTCCTCTCCATGATCTCCTCCAACACTGTGTGCTCTGTTGTCAGGCAGTCCTGGGTTTGTCCCTCTATGTGACTTTGGGTAAGTCTCTCTAGGCTTCAATTTGCTCATCTGTGTGATAATACCAACAATAGCACCTACCTCCATGGGGCAATTATGAAAATTTATCGGAAGGTTGCAGATAAAGTACTTAAAGCCAATGCCAGATGCATTAGAAGTAAACCATATATTTTGGCAGTTAATACTCATATGAATAATAAAGTTGTACTCTTCAGAGGCCTTTACAATTGCTCAGATGTCTAAATGCAGTTGGTTATTCATCTATTTACCCTAAAATCCAACTGAAGCTCTTGTGGAAGGCAGTCCTCATGTCTGTCCTTGCACTTTCAGCTCACACTTGATCCCATTCATCATTTACAGGAGGGACAGCAGGAAGGTTAATGTATGCCTGGAAAAGCAATTGCAGTGGTGAGCTCAACCAGAATGCCTTCCCTAGCTCCCGAGCCTGGGTGACTTCAGCTTCATTTTCTTTGGAAACCACTGCCATTGTGTGTAAAAGGACTGACAAAGCTGGCTTTGATGTGGGGCTGACTCTGTTCACTTAAATTTGGCCAGATTTATAAAGCTTTCTTGGCTCTTTCCCACCAAATCCAAACAGGGGACAGGAGATTTTGTTAAAATGACTTGGGCCCAGCCTGCTCTGTGCTCTGAACCATTGAAGGGAGCCAAAAATGTCCCCTGGTGTCCATAGAAACATTGTTCTTATTTTTCAAAATTAATCCAGCTGAATTTGCAAGGCTGCATCACCTCCATCAGAGCTACAGACGGTCAGGACAAAGAGCTGTTTTGATGTTCCCAGCTGGGAACCCTGCCCTCAGCAAATACAGTTGATATAAATAAATGGTCTCTTGCCTGCCTACATTCATGCCCATCTGCTTGGAGGGCACGGTGCCCAATCAAAAGTTGCCTAGACGCTCACCATGGGCACCGGTGCCAAGGAAGGACGATTTCCTGGCAGCCTGCCTAACGCTGTGAGTGCCATCTTTTCAGTAGTGGGCTCCCATCGTGGACCGGAACGGGAGCCCTGGCACTGCGTGTTTTCTTACTGTTGATCACACCTGTTGACAGGGCAGTGCCAAACTACAAGGAGAGGGAGAGAAAGAAAACTGCTGTGTAGGAGTATCTTTGGGTTACCAGGACCTGGCAAGCCCACTATGATGAATTCTAATGAAGTAGAGAAAGCTCTCTGCCCATGTATGTTGTGATGGGGCACAAGATTGGCTAATCAAACTTTACTTGGCTTTCTCATGGAGGCAAAGGGCAAGCTGCTCCCAGCTGGCAACTCTGCCCCTATTTAATAATGGCTAGAATAGAACACTGGTCTTTGATGACATCAGGAGCCAAATAAATCAGGGGGAATGAATCATGCTCAGCCCAGCCGAGTGTCCCCTAGCTCCCAATTTTCACCCACCCACTGACAACAATAAGGCCTGATGAGCACAAGTCACAGGAAGTAAAAATCCAGGAGCTGATTTTACTTTGTGTTGGCTGAGCTTGTGAAAGGAAATGAAGCCAGTCCAGAGAAAGCATGATGTCGGGACATTTTTATGCTGATCAAGGTGAGTAAATTCCCTCTGAGTCTGTTGAGCACAATCAGAAATAAATTCACATATTCAGGTCACCAGGAGGCCACAGAGGGGATCGGAGAGAAGCCTCACAGAAAAAGTTGGGAAATTACTCATCCCAACATACTCTGTGGACCCCTAGGGGGCTAAAAGCAGTGGTTCTCACAGCTGCAGAACATTGTGGAGATGAAGAGTGAGCAATCTTTACTGATGAGAAGTTCAAGCATGCTACCTTCTGCCATGGAAGGAAAAGAGTTTGGGAAAGTGCTGGCTGAAAAAGTCAAAGCGACATGCTTTATTGATGCTTAAAAGGGTATTTGTTAGTTCAAGGATTAGTTTGAATGCTGTTTGCATTGTCTTACATAATTCTGAATATTCTGTCAGGCTTGTGGCTACGTGCTGGTGGTAGGTTAGACAATGGTCCTCCCAAATGTCCATGTGCTAATCCCCAGAGCCTGGGAATATGTTACCTTACAAAACGGACCTTGCAGGTGTGATTCCGGGGGTATAACCCTGGGTTACCTGGTGGGGCCTGATGTAATAATCATAAAGGCCCTTACTAGAGCAGAAGGCAGTGCGACGAGGGCAGCAGGGGCTAAAAGCCAAGGAATACACATGGCCTTCAGAAGCTGAAAAAGGCAAGGAAAGCAGTTCTCTCCTTAGAGCTTCCAGAAGGAACCAGCCCAGTAGACACCTTGCATTTAGCGTAGTGAGGCTGATTTTGAAGTTCTTAAGATTCCTCCAGGATTATATGAGAATAAATGTGTTCAGTTTTAAGCCCCTAAATTTGTGGCAGTTTGTTACAGCGGTGATTGGAAACTAACACCATCCTTGTCTTTATGTAGCAGGCTCTGGTGGCCCCAGGTGGGAGGGACCAGGCTGTAAAATGTCCACAACACAGTCCATAGGCTGCTCTGGTAGAACCAACTAATTGAATTAGTTGCCTTTTCCCCCAACACACTGGCCTTTCTTTTGAATACACAAGACCATGATAAAATCCAGTGTTCTTCCTTACTGACATTGTGCCAGCCTCATATTAAAAGAAACAGTTCCCTACCAGGTCTCAGATCATATCTTTAAACTTCCAACATTTGGCCTACCAGGGCAAAATATCATTCAAATTACTGTAAGGATAGGTAATGCCAGTTCTAGGTACAAGCATTTAGCTCCCAAAGGCAGGGAATCATTTTAGAGCAGTGGCTCAGATTTACATTCTACTAATATTGATGTGTTCCTACTATGTGCCGGGCGCTGGGCCTTCCCAATTTCACATTTGGAATATCTCCTCAAGCAATATAGAGGGTTAACCGAGAAGTTACTGGACATGCATGCAATGTGAAATAGCCATTACCATTCGAAGTTAATACTTAACTGACTCCTCTCGGCAGCTAACCTGACACTGTAGGGCAGCGGCTGTCACAGAACGTTGGCAGCAGGTGCCCATCCATCTGCCCATCCATCATTCCGTCTCAGCAGCTGGATTGTTCTTTATTTGCCTGCCTGCGGTGGCCCTGATTTGCAGAAAGCAGACACCAGGAAAAATTCAGACTTTACCTGGGGCTCAGTGGTGCATTGGCTGGGTTCAGTCCTTTTTACTCACAGAGAGCCTCTTCTGCTTTTGTTTCTTCTCAGAGGCAACATAAAACACACAGTAAACAATAATTTTGCACCATAAGGATAAGCCATCAACTTGAGCTCTCTGATGGCCTGTGCTGTGTACTCCCATGTAACAAGGGATCTTACAAAAGAAGAAATAGAAATTTAACGATTTTACCTTTTCATCAAATAAATATTTTAAAATTTTATTTTTTATAAAAGTTTGAGAAAATGAGAATCTCTATTATACATGTCTGTTGACTAAGTTGAAATGACATCTTTTCTAAGTTGGTTGAGTTTTATCCATGTTTCCTATAAATAGCTCTATTTCAGCATGTATTTCCAGTATTTGGTAAACTGAAAAAATAACTCCCATCCCTTCTTAAGCTAATAACCTTATTATGCCAGGGTTTTCTTTTAACAATAAAAATAAATAAAACTATTTTGCTTCGTACAGCATCCTTTTCTCAATGCTATTTTAATTTTTTGCTTGCAATCAAAGTTAGTGATAATTCAATCTTCCATTATGATGATAACCTCAATATCTGAGATGCCTATCAGAGTGAAATGAAAGCATCTCTGTAGAATTCAATAGACCAGAGAAGAAAATAATCAAAATACTGTTTACTCATTCACTTATCAACAGATGTTTATGGAGCACTTAGTTGCCCTTCTATTCTCTCTCTCTCTCTCTTCTTTTTGTTCTCTTCTGTTTCATTCTCTTCCTTCCTCTCTCTGACAAAATTGACATCATATTTCAGAAATTAACTATTCAAAGATGAATAAAATACAGCTCTTTTCCTTATGGACTTAGAGCTTAATAAACACAGTGCAGTGCAGCTATTCTGTTATGGAGGTGCATGAGGCACCACGCGGGTTGTGGTGGGGGGCATCTGCCCACACCAGCATCAGGGTAGACTTCCCAGTGGAGGTAACACTTAAACGGAGGTTTCCATAGCTCACCAAGGGAACAGGATTGGGGGTACATTAGTTTTCTATCTCTGTTGTAACAAAGTACCATTAAGTTAGTGCCTTAAAACAACAAATTAACTATGTCATAGTTTCTGTGGATCGGGTGTCTGGGCATGGGCTATCTGAGTTCTCTGCTCAAGGTCAACATGTCAGGTGGGCTGCATTTTCTCGTGGTTGTATGACTGAAGGCCCTCTTCAGGTCTTAGGGCCACCCAAAGCTCCTAGAAGTTGCCCACAGTTTCTTGCCATGTGATCTTCTCTAACATGGCCTCTTAATTCATTACGCCAGTAAAGGAAGTCTATAATCTAGTCTGGGAAGACAGAGTCTTATACAATATAGCAAAATTATAGAAGGGTGTCCCATCACCTTTGGTATATTCTATCAGTTAGAAGCAAATCACTGGTCTTACCTGTACCTAAGGGGAGGAAGTTACACAGAGGCATGAACATGAGAAGGAAGGACTTATTTGGGGTCACCTTAGGGTCTGTCCTCCACCTGGGAGAGTGAAAGGAATGGGAGGAACAGATAGATAAGAGAACATGTAGGAAATGAACAATGGTTCTATATGGCTGTAATGGGACAGAGGAGGTAAGGAAGAGGGACTCAGGATAAGACTGGGCAGGTAGTAATACTGGTTAACATTTATGTAATGCTTACTCCAGGCCAGAGTACTTTTTAGATGTTATATCATTTAATCCTCACAAAATTCCCATGAGGTGGATATTATCACCATTAATTGATGAAGTAACTTGACCAAGACTGTAGTCTGTGAATGGTACAGCTGGATTCTTACCGTCTGTCTCCTAAGTCTGTGTCCTTAACCACTGTGAAACACTGCCTCCAGGCAAGTATTGAGGTGTTCAAGGAGAAGGTAATGAAGGGTCTTATTAGGGAATTTGAGTTTGTTCCAGTGTGCAGTGAAGAAGCACTGTTAGGGGTGTGAGTCAGAGGTGTGGGTGCTCAGACTGGCACGCTGTCAACAATATGGGCAGAAAGACACTGTGCAGCTGAGGGAAGACGAATGACCGGAATGCAGGGTTATAAGGTTGGGGAAAGGGAACAGACATGACATCTTTGGAAAATGTACATGGTCTGACTCAGTGACTAATTGTGAAGGCTGGGAATATAATGGTAGACTTGCCAAAGAGGAATGCATTTCAGATAACTTCCAGGTTCTTGTTCTAGATGATTTGATGTATAATGAATTGCAAGACTCATTCAGTAATCTCCAAGTTACTGGAAGGCAAGAATGCTATTCTGGTTCTTTGCTGCATCCTTTGGGCCCAGCACAATGCTTTGCCCATAGTTATAGAAATGAATGCTTGTACAGAGCTTACTATGTGCCAAGCACTATTCTAAAAACTTTGCTTATACTAACGTGTTTAATCTTCACAATACCTCTATGAGATCAATACTATTATAGATATATTACAAAAGAGGCAACTGAGCTACATCATGGTCAGGTAACTTGCCCGGAGTTTGTGAGCATCAGAGCCTGGACTTGAACTCGGGCAGACTCTCCCCAGAATCCATGCACTAACTGCCACACTGTGTCACATCCAACCCCACCCCACTGCACACAAAACAGATGCTCAATAATATTTGTTGTGTTGATATATGACTTCAAAAAAACAGGATAAATATTTAAGATATGATGTAATAAATTTGTCAATAGCCTAATGACCTTTAGTTAGTCTCCATTATCACATTTAAGAAACTGTATCCTAAGGATGTGTTGAAATGTCTTTCTCTCCCAGTACCATTGAGACAAACAAAACGACCAAGTTCTATTCTAGATGCTTCTACTGTGTCTTGTGCAGTACACCCAAGAACCATTTGTGGACTGAATCATTCCCTTGTATATTATGTGTATAATTCATAACTTTTTAAAGTGCATTTACTACAATATCTCATTTAATGCTGACATCGACTCAGATAGGGGCGGTAGGTCCCGGTATTCCCATTTCATAGCTATAGTCATTGAGGCAGACAGAGCGCAGTGACCACACTGAACCCTAAAGCTCTGTTAAGGACACTCATTATTCTTCCTCATTATAACTTACATCTTCACTGGAATAACGGGGACCAGTAAGAATGCCAAATTCTAGGCTGAAATATTCAATATAATGGCACTGATTATTTTACAATCATTTTTTTTTACAAGCACACCTGGAAAACAACAAAATCATGAGAACATGCAGTACACTAAAAACCACAAAGATAATGGAAAGTATCACGCCAGACACTGAGTAATTAATTACATGGCCACCGTGGAGTGTAGTCTGAAGAAGAGGTCTATTTATTGAATAAATAAATTAAAAATAGAAAGCTAGGGAACAGACTGTGACTGCTGTCCCTGCTTCAGCCTTCACCACATACCCACCTCTGTCACTCTGACCTCTTAGCCACTCACCAATTCAAAACAAATTTAGAAAAATAACCCTCATCAGCAGTGGCTTTCAAACTGCTCCACAGGCAAGATTAAGTCTTCATTTTTCCTTTCAGAATTCATCCCTACTCTTCCCTTATCTGTATCAATGGTTGCATTTCCTTCCATTATTTGAAGCACACCTTTTTTCTCCCATTATTTTCCTACAAGATAACATCTTAAGAAATAAGACAATCTATCTTTCTTCTTCCTCTTCCTCTCTTCCTCCTCCTCCTCCTCCTCCTCCTTCTCCTCCTCCTTCTTCTTCTTCTTCTTCTCCTTCTTCTTCTTCTTCTTCTTCTTCTTCTTCTTCTTCTTCTTCTTCTTCTTCTTCTTCTTCTTCTTCTTCTTCTCCTCCTCCTCCTCCTCCTCCTCCTCCTCCTCCTCCTCCTCCTCCTCCTTCTTTTTGTTTTTGCTTGTCTTCCTCCTTCATGACTCTCTATTTTTTACTTTCTCCCATGTAGTCAGCTATCACCTTCTCCTGCTCGGGAATCAGCTCAGTAGTCCTCTTGGGACAGGCTGACTTCTGAGACAAGATCCCATGAACTCTACCTCCTAGAATTCATGTCCTTGTGTAGTCCCCTCCCCATGAGAGTGGGCTGGACCTAGTGATTTACCAAGCATTGACAATAGTAATAGGATTATTAATATGGCAAAAGTGATGGGATGTCACTTCCATGGTAAGGTTACAAACAACTGCAATGCCTATCTTCTTGGTCACATGTTGTGATGAAGCCAGTTGCCATGTTGAAGAGATCCACTGGCAAGGAACCCAGGGCAGCCTTCGGCCAAGAGTGGAGAACGGATACCTCAGTCCAACAGCACACACAGAAGCAAATTCTGCCAATACCATGAAGCTTGGAAGCGGAGCCTCCCTCAGTAGAGCTTTCAGATGAGACTGTGTTCCTGGGCTGACATGTGGATTGCGCCATTGCAGAAAACAGTGAAACAAGAGTACCCAGCTAAGTCAGGCCCAGATTCCTGACCCACTGACATGATGTGATAATCTACACATGTTGCTTTAAGCCCCCAAATTTTGGAGTAATATTTTACACAGCGATAGTTTACTAATGTACTTCCAAGCAACTTCCCCATACCTTAGGCACCTCTCCTGTATGCAGCCATCTGTATAGCTCCATTCTTGCACTTAGAACACAGTATTCTAGTTATGTTTGCCTTTGTTTCCTGCTCTGCACTGAGCTCATTGAGGGCAGTGACCTGATTTATCTCCTAGCACAGAACCTAGCTCAATAATAATTGTGTGTTAAGTAATGAACATGTAGTCAATAGCCCTCTCAGCTTCCTCTGCTCTCCCACCAATCACCTGCAATTGGTGCCATTAAGGCTAGAGAAGCTGGTTCAGCCCCAAGCATCTTAGTAGGTAACTGCTATAATTCTTCTTGCATTCCTGCTCTCTTTGTCCCTTTGAGCAACATATCCTGGCAAAATGAGAATAGATTTCAAATACATTGTCCTCTTTGATCTCCCCAGGAAATCCTATGAACTAGGTATTAGGATCCAATATATAATGAGGAAATTAATGTCTTGCACAGAGTGGCACAGATGATAGGTAGCAGAATCAAAGTTATTATCTAAATATGCCTACTTTTTAATTCAACACAAAATCTCTATGCACGGTTACTCCACACTGCATGGTCATGGACAAAGTTTCCTGTATACTAGGACAAACTGTCAAATGAGAATAATAACAAAGCTAATGCAATTTGAAAACATTTATTGAGTTCCTGTGTTGTGACAGGCATCGTTTTAAGAACTTTAAGTATATCTACTCATGGAATGCTCACCGAAACCATGAGGCAGATATGATCATTATGTCCATTATACAGCTAAGAAAACTGAGACAGAGAAAGGGGAAATAACTTGCCCAAGATCATATGCCTGACAAGTGACAGAGCGAGGATTCCATTCAGGTGGTCTTGGGTCTAGGAATCAGCCTGGGTTTAGGGGACATGGTTCATCTGAGGTAATTTTGATTTGCTCCTTTAAGAGAGTAGGGTGACAGACCACTGCTCATATGTATTTGAATCCTAGGTTCCCAAGACACAATTAATTTGAAGATCCATTTCTCTTTTGTTAATGAGAACCAGTTTTCCTCTGGAGAGAAGACCCCTCCTGCTATGGATCCCCACTGCAATGTAGGAGCTCTAATTAAGTCTATACAAAGTACATTAACAGAGGGAAATAATGAGAGTCTGGAATTTGGAAAGACGTGACTCTGATAGCAACCTTGGACACGATTTGGCTGGATTTTGTCCCTTCCTTTTAGCATTCTGCGACTGAGCAATGGGAAGGAGATGTAAAACGAGTTAATTTTTCAGAGAAGAAAGCTTAATTGGAAGGTTTTCTAAAACAGGGCACAGAGCGTTATGTGAGCCTCCAATTCATTCGCTGAGGAGAATTCATAAATTTAATTGTATTAATTTCACCCGTTGTGATTGCCACATAAAGAGTCAAATAGTTATGCAGAACCATGACAAAGAGCAGCTTCCCTGTCCCGTCCCCACCCCTCTCTCCCCAGTGGCGACCTCTGGAAAGCCCTTTCAGCTCTTTCTCTTGATATTTGCCTACATATTTCCAAATAACACGCTTATACCCTTATCTCTTGATTATTTCAGTTTTAGACATTGTTCTAGAGAGGGCTTTGTCACTGGCATTTTATATGTCAAGTTAGCATTTCTTCTTCAGACATTTGCTCAAGAAAAAAGAAAACAAGGCCAGGGGGTGATAGCTCTCCCACTAAAGAGTGAGCACTTGTTTGCACAAAGCGCCTTGAGACAGGTGGGCTTGGAGAGAGAACAGCTCTGCGGGACAGCGTGAGAGCAGTGAACAAGGAGGTGGGGGAAATGTCCATTACCACTTTGGAATAAAACATGCAAACCAAAGCAAGCTCGAGGTGCCATTTAAAATTTAAATTAGCAAGTACGTTGGATGAAACATTTAGTGCTGGTGTGGTGGTTGTAAGCTGAAACACTTGTAATGCAATAGTTTTGAAAATCAAAATGATACTATGTACCAAGTGTCATAAAAATCATCATACTGTTTGATCTAGCAATCTACTTCTGGAAATTCGCCCTGAGGAAATAATATAATGGAAGAAAAAGCTGTGTATACCAACATTTTCATTGTGGTATTAACTATGAAAGAGAAAGGATGAAAAGGAGAGAGAGTGAGAGAGAGACACAGAGAGACAAAACTATATAGAGAAATTTTAAATACATTGTTTAATAAATTAATATAAATCATTAGGTGAATTATTATCTAGCTGTTAAAAGTGATAAACATGACAGCTGCAGTAAAACATGAAAATACTTATGATGTCTGTTAACTGAACAAAGCTGAACACAAAATTGTCTTTAATTTTAACCGTGTATAAACCATGGGCATACACACAGGAGCGACTATCACACAAGGGACATGGGTATTAGAAATGGAATGATTTGAAGTCCGGGTCTTTCATTTATAAGCTGTGTGTCCCTGGACTAAAAAAAAAAAAAACAACTTTTCTGAGCCTTGTTTGTTACAGGTATAAAATTAGAAGAAAACATCAATCTCTTAGTATCAATGTAGACATTAGAGAAATAAATAATAGGCTGCTAATGCAGCATGAAGAATGTAACAGTAAGGGCTCCATCAGTGGTTACAAGCATCGCTAACGTACGGGCCAGGACTAGAAGGCAAGGTTCTGGGGAATGGGGAGTGATGTTAAGGAGAAGAAACTATGGCTGCTGTTTTTCCCTTAAAATTTTATCTATACATGTCTATGTAATTTTATGTTTATATATATAAAATATGTTTATAATTTTTATGTAATACTGATATATAATAAGATATATGTATATATTATCAATAAGACAATATGTACTATATATTCATACATATCACACACACACACATAGTTGCAACACGAGCATTTTAACTCCATGGAATCCTGCTGAGTGTCTCTGTCAGTAAGGAAGGCCCATGCTTCTGAAGGTGCCATAATGAAATAAGCTCAGAGTGACGAGAAAGCAAGATTGGGAGCCTTGGGCTGTGACACCGCTGTTCTCTTTTTGTCACCTCGCTCTCCCGACTCTTTGTTCTCCTGTGGGCAGTCGCTGCTGGGACCAGTGCACTCCTGCTAAACGGCAGTTTAGGCAGTTTAACCCCGGTGGTCCCCCAACTCTGCACTAGTTCCCTAACTGACATTTGCATGGCAGATGGCGCAAATGGCTCAGCAGATACACACTGGGTCAGTGTTAAAGAACTGCCAGACGGATGGCTCTGTTGGCTGTGTGCCTCCAAGCAGACACGGCACTGGAAATTGCACAGGGCTCAATCTTCTGGACCAACCTGTGGGCTTTCGGTGCCTCCCTTGCTATGGGCAATCAGTAGTAGGACAGGTGAAGATGGGGCTGGTCTGACTGGTCTCACTTTGAAATAGACATTGATGTGGGCAGATGGGTTGGCACACAGTGTGCTGAACTGGGAGCTAGATCTCTCTATTTCAAATCCTGCCTGCGTTAGATTTGCTCAGGGATGGAAGCCAAAATCTTAACCTGTTTATTTCCAGAGTGTTCCATAGGATAATAGTAAGCTTTTATTGAGGAGTGTCATGAAGGAAGGTAGCTGAACCTATTTTTCTAAGCAGGTAAAGTTTACTTAATACTTCTTAGACCCTAACTCCTGGGGAAGAGCAAACCATTGACTTGACCTCCACCCCAGCTTCGGCCCTAAGGGCTTTCATCTCTGCAGCACAATTTCTGTGCTTGTGATTTTCCCAACTAGACTGTAAACTCCTTGAGGACAGAGACCAAATCTCTCAGATGTTTGTCTTCCTTATAGCACATAGTGGGATTGCTCGCCAGTGCTACTACTCAGTGCCGAGGAAATGCTTGTAAAACAAGTACTGCTGGCCTGGTTCACAGTGCTCTGAGAATAGGGAGTCCTGCCCTTGGAGGGGCCCCTGCCCTCGATCCCCTGTGGGTACAGTCCTATGATTGGGTCAAAAAGCTTAAGGTTTTATTATTTCCATAGATGACTCTGAACAGGACATGATAGATAGGTAAAATTCTTCCTGGGCCCCACCCTTCTCTGTATGTGATAGAGCAGGGATGTCAAAGTCATTTCCACTGGGGGCCACATCGGCCTCGAGGTTGCCTTGAAAGGGCTGAATGTAATTTCAACTCTTTAACAGTGAAGGAGTAGTGACATTTACACAGTCCTAAAATGATTTTGGCCCTTCGAAGGCAACCATGAGGCTGATGTGGCCCCTGGTGAAAATGAGTGGGACACTCCTGTACTAGACCATAGTCTTCATATCTATGACCCTGGGATTTCCTGTCCTAATGGCTTTGAGCCCACTTACAGAAACTACATGGGCCTCTTTCCAGGGAAGAGCCTCCTCCCCATTCTCTCAAGGGAAGGCTGTACTACTAGTGTTTGCATCCTGCGGCCTGGTGGGTGACCAAGGGGCAGCTGTTTGCAGGGAGGGATGGAAAAGGTAGAGCTGGAAGTTGGCAATGTGAGCTAGGAAGTGTGTGTACTGTGAGCGCACGGTGCCCCTTGCAGTGCAGCGTGGAGTTGGCGGTGGGATGTGCAGGTGTGTGCATAGCAGGCTGGTGCTGATGCTCCCTGCACTGTCATGTTCAGGTGCAGTACATGATGAACCAAGGGAACTAAATTTGAACTTGGCTTGCAACTTTCCAGACTCAGGTAGAACTCTCTGACAAGGTACATTTTTCAAAGTAGACAGATAGAATATACTTTATTTCACACATGTCAGCTTCATTTGTAATTTTTAAATATATGGACATATAGTAAGTGGGCTTCTATTTGTACCCCCCTCACCCTGGATCTGTGCGAATTTTAAGGGCAGACTAACGGTAATGAATTCAACTTGCAAACTAATGTTAGGATACAAGAGTCATGTCAATCCCTATAATTTATTAACTTATTTCCCCTTCCTATAAATAGGTACCTCCGAATGTAGTAAATGACAAAAAGAAAAGAAAAGGTTAAAGAAACCCATCACTTTATGCATGTCTTACCAGAGATGCTTTCTGTATATAAGCCAGAAACCACATAGAGTCCAGTCCCGATTCTTTCAATACTGAGAAGTGCTGGCGAAGGTAAGGAAGAATTATGGGATAGTTGGAAAAACAACCTACATGTAATCACCCAAATCGATGATCAACTAAGTATTGCTAAGTTGAAGTCTCATGGGCCTCCTTTAGTAAAGAGGTAATTAGTTCATCAATGATCCTGAATGAAATGAAATGGCCCTTAAAGCATTCAAAAATAATATTTTTTAAAAGAGCGTAAACATTTTGTCTGTATTCTTGCACACAGCTAATCTACTTAGGTCCTTTCACTCACCGACCTTTTGTTTCCTAAGGTAATGTGAAACATTCCTGTAGGAAAGTTTCTTCTGCACAGCTGAAGTGAGAGTGAGACCGATCCCGCCGTGAGCGCGGCAAATCCGGTGCCGGCTGATGTTGTGAACACGGCAGGGCAGGTGAGACTCGAGACCCAAAGTCAAGTGTCCAATCTTTCCCCTGGGATGCCGCCGGGAAAGAACAGTCATCAAGATAATGATTATTACAATTTATAGAACCTTTGTATTGTGCCTTTCAAATGATTTTTAAGAATCCCACTATAAGCAGGAAGAAATTAAATTCAGAGGGAAAACAAGAACTTTATAGGCCATCTGCTCAGACTTTCAAATTTAAATTTTATACATAAGAGCACATTAGCTGTGGGAAAAAAATGTGATCACACTTTGTAGCTGTCTGAGCAATGAAGAAATTTCCCTTGTTGGGCTTTCTGCATGGAAATAAAAGGAACCGTTTTGCTGAAGAAAATGAAATGGCTTCGGCATGGGGGAAATTTGCTATTCACCATTTCATATTTATGGAGTGCTAAATTTACATCGTCCTTTATAAAATATGAAGTAATGGTTTATGCCTCAGGGGGTCGGTCACAGGTGACGTTAGACAAGCAGTATCTGAGAACGCATCCCAAAGAGAAACCGAGCCTGACAGCCTGTTAATGGCAGTCACAGGATGAGAGGGGTGGATGCCCAGGGCAGCAGAGGGCCCACCTGTGGCAAGAGGTCACAGATGCAGGAGGAAGGGGAGGCTGCTGCTCTGTACCCCTTCTTCTGAACCCTGGCCCCCAGATTTGAGCCAGGTCCTAATGCCCTTTAGGAATCTGCTTTCTCACATGGGGACAAAGAGTGGTAAGATGTGGCTGATGGCATGAAAGAGCCAAGGGTCCTGAGCCTGGGAGATTGGGGGATGGCCACAGCGCTGGCACTGGCTGCTGACCTCTTTGAGCCGCAGCTGGCAGCTCTCCTAGGACCAGTCATTAGGTCAGGCTGTCCCAGCTGCCTCCTGCCTAGCTGCATGCCCCTCTGTGACGGGGAAGGAGGGGTCGGAGCAAACACTGGGACAGTTAGCTTAGGCCTGCCCTCTTCCCACTGCTGCCCTCGGCTCTGGGCTGTGAGTGTCAGAGAAACCTCCGTCTTCATTTGGTCAGATGAAGCCCGGCAAACAAACCGAGTCTCTTTCTCCCACTTTGTTTTGCTGTGAAAAGCTAAAGGAGGCACACACAAAAAAAATACCCCAACTGGTGGAATGAATGCTGACCCCTGGTACGTAACAGATTCTTAATGCCGACCCTAAGAGCCGACACCTTAAAGCAACTAGTTTAGAAAGGAATGTGAAACCATTAAAAAAATGTACTAATTAAGGAAAACTATTTAAAGGGAAAACTGTGAACTGAGGACCTTGAAAAACAAATTAAATTTATTTGAATGCTATTTTAGAAAAGCCTAGTAAAGCTTAAACTAATCTGATGATAAATGAATGAAAGGAGCATAGAACTCAGTAGGAATGATGAGCACTGATAATCAAACTTCATTCAATCGTAAAACCTGAGAAGCAAAATAGCCTGGTAGCTCAGAGTGCAGCCTCAGTAGTCAGACTGCCTGCATTTGAATGTTAGGTCGCCTATCTTCCAGCTGTGTGACACTGAATAAGTTAATTACCCTCTCTGTGATTCCATTCCTTCATCTGTAAAATGGGGCTAACAATAGTACTTGATATGGTTTGGGGAGGGTTGCATGAGCTAGTGCATTGAAAGTACTGAGCAGAGTGCCTGAGACTTTGGAAGTGACCAATAAATATTAGTTATTTTATTCCAATGATTTTTAAACTATGGTTTCACAAGTCCCAGTCTGGAACACCTATAAGTTTAGGGGAAGGATGAACAGGGCGACCTCGGTCCCTGTCTGTAACTACCAGAGTTTGTCAGCTTTGGGATATTTTGTTTTAACTGTTATTTAAGATTTTATCTGAACAAAGTTCTCTAATGTAAAATGAAACATAACAAAACATGCCGTCATGAGGCATCTGATCCAGTGTGTTTTCCCAGAAAGGTTAGGAATCTTATCCTTATTTTTTGGTTGTCCTGCCTCTTCTTGAACCTCTTTAAATAATGAACTCTCCCCAACCCACAGGACTTTATAATTTGGAGTTGTTCAGATAATTAAAAAGTTTTTTTTGACATTGACTTATCTGATTTCACCCTCAGGTTCTAGTTTTGCTCTCTTAACTTGACTGGACTCTGTTCTACAAAAGATCCCTTTAGACAGGAGTAAAAACCAATGTATCACTTGAGATGCTTAGTTGCAAGTAACAGAAGTTGATGCTGGAGAACCTAAGAAGGGAAGAAACTTCTTAGTTAGACATTGGACTGCTCATGGAATCAAAGGCTGGAGAACCTTCAGCTTAGATGAAAAGACAGGACTCAGAGTCTTTGTGGGCGTCTTGGCAGCATGATCCACTTAGATGCCCCTTCGCAGGTTCCTCCAGCTGTTCTTCCTTGGATGCGATTTCCGTTTCATTGCCCACGGTGGACAGTGTTCTTGTTCACAGCATCTCTGCAAGAGTGGGGCCTGGAAAGGCGTGCAGTGATCAGTACCTGCTCTGCTGAGCTCAGTGAATCCTGACGTTTTTACCTTTCTTCTAGTCATCCGCCCAATCTCAGACTGCAAAACTGATTTACTTGTTTTCAAGGCACCCATCTCTGAAGGCTTATGTTGAGCTTTCAACCAACTAGAACCTCAAGACTAAGGGTGCCAGATTTACTAATAAAACATAGAACAGCCTGTTAAATTTAAATTTCAGATAAACAGTGAATAATTATTTAGTTTAACCATGTGCCATGTATTTTATCTGGCAATCTCCCTCAAGTGTTTTTTTTTCCCAACAGAATTTTCCATTAAACCATTGCTTGCTCATTTTCCAGATTTCAATTTAGAAACTAAGCTCACAAATTTACATCTCTCTCAATTAAATTTCATCCCATAAGTTTCAGTTTTTCCTTTCAACTTGTCAGAAGTGTTAAACTCCTGAATATATGTTGGTGAATTCATTGTACTTCTAGCCCTGCACCCTCCGTTTGCTATTATGCTCGGATACTGAGGGGCAGCAGAGGTTGATGGAGGGAAAAGTAAAGAGAAAAAGGACTATAGAAAGGATGGTGGTGGTAGGGAGAAAGCCAGTAAGAAAGAAGAGGTTGGGACAGAAAAATGGAAAAGTTAAGAAAATTAGAGAAAGAGAAAAAAGTAAGTATAAATAGAAAGTGAAAAGGAGAGGTATCAGTCAGGGTTCTTAATGTTAAGAAACAGACTGCTCAATTTAAGTAAAAGCAAACAAACTAACTAACAAACTAACAATTATGTGAAGATGTGGGAAGCTCACAGATGCAATGGGAGTTTGGGATAATCGACAGGAATCAAGGGCATCAGGAACTGCAGCAAAGGCTGTGAAGTAGAAACAGGCAGGACTCAAGGCTACTCAGACTACTTCTGGGCTGATGAGTGACCTTCCTGGCTTCACAGCCCTGGGTCGTAGGTGAGCTCTGGCAGAGAGCATCCCCTTGGCTGAGCCTAAGTCATAGCCCCTTTGATAGCAGTGTTGAACTGATGGGAACTTGGGTCAAGCCCTTGGTCTCCATAGTGGAAATCTCAATACTGTTCTCAAAATGGGATAAGGGTGCAGCCAGAAAGAGGCTTCTCTTCTAGACAGACAAAAGCATGCAAAACCAATCTAATCATCCGACTATGCAGTAAGTGAGCAGACAATCAGATAAATATTCCTCATGGAAAGATGAAAGGGACAGAGTCATATGCATATGACTCACTACATGCTGCCTCCGGTTCAGGCCTCTCTTCTGTGCTGATCAGCCTAGTCTGTTGCCTACTCAGTATCTCTAACAGTGAGTATGAGTCAAAACAATGTCACAGACCCATGCTCTGCTTCCCACCCTTCTTCAAGCCTGTATTCTTCTGGTGTTTCCTATCTGTGTGAACATCGTACATTTCAAATCTATTGTCATCCTCAACACCAGTCACTCTTTCATCCTTTATCCTCCAAATCCTGCTGAGTCTACTTAATAAAACTTGAATGTGCTTCCTTTTTTCCATGTATCACCTCCACGACCTGAGATTATCCTAATCCCACCTGTCACCTTCACTGCCATACTTACCACATAACAGACTCTGACTCTACTCAGCCCCTCCCACAGACTGTTCTCCAGTAGCTGGAGCAATCTTTCCAAAAATGCAAATGTGAGCGTGACACTGCCCTCACCCCCCAATATCTCTTGGCGTGAAATATTTCCATGGCTTTCCTTTTCTCTTGGATGATGACCAAGATCTCATACCTAGTATACAAGGTTTTACATGGCCTGACTCCCAGATATTCCTCTATTAACTCAGTACTCAGGTTTGGGGAGAGGTTGTGGGTAGGTAGTGGTCATATTGGGGGGCGATGGTCTCCACTGGCAATGTCCAGAGCAAGAGCGCCTCTTGGATAAGATTCAACCTCTAGGCTTGGAGTTAATTCCATACTTTATTAGGCACCTGTGGAGTGTATATTCCTGACCCTTGTACACATACTTACTTAAAGAGAGGCAAGCATCTGGACCCGGTGATGGCTCCTATTTCTTTCCAGTTCATTTTGTGATGCTGTAACTGGCCACCTGAAAACATTCTGGCCACTAGAGGGCCTCATTGTTTGTTTCCCCTTTGAAAGGCACTCAGAATTCAGGCTTTCACTGGGCTCTGGCTACTGGGGTGACTCATGAGCGTTTTAAATATTTTGCTGAAAATACTTTTATTGTCATTGGATAATTTTACATTGAAAGCAGTTAACAGTAAAAAAAACTGAGTCTCTTTTACTGGCATTTCTAATTTGTGGGTTTAACAGGCAGCTTGGCGCTCTGGGGCCATCCACAACACATGGGCCCCCTTCCAGCCTCCTGCACTGGCAGAAATAAATTTAGGGTTGCAGAGAACTCCGTGCTCCTGAATCACTCCCATTCCCAATTCCCAATGCTCACATCCTCGCCATCACAATCAGACAAAAAGACTGTCAGAATCAATCCTGTCATAACATTTATCCAAAAGGGAATGTTATATCCTGGTTTGCCTGGTATTGGCAGACCCATTCAAGGCCCAGTTTGAATGGTAATTTGCATGGTCACCTCATTTATCCCTGCTTACATCAACTGTGATAAGAACCTTGACTCCCAGGCTACCGCCTTCCGCATGGACTCTTATCCTCACATATTTCTGTATCTGGCCCCATTTCCCATCATTTCTCAACGTCCAAAATCTGTCCTTTGTGCTATCTGAAGCCCACAATCTGCCTTAAATACCAACCCCCCTTCCACCCAGTGCAAGCTTTCTCCAACCTCCTCTTCTCACTGAAATCTGACACTCCTCGGAGCATTCTGCTTCTCATTTGGGCCTGGAGGGTGTGGGGGGGTCCCCCTTGCTCCGTGGTGCTGCCTCCAGACCACATCACACTGTATCACTTATTCCACCCCCCACAACTGCTGTGATCAATAGACTCCCAGAACACTCTCGTCCGTTCCTGAAAGGTTTTAACTCACTCCTTTTCATTCTCTTTAATACGCCCCCTGACAGATACTCCCCCTGGAGATTTCAACATTCACATAGACAATAGTTCCCAAAGTCTTTCCTCTTAGCTCTTTGACGTCTTCTCTAGCGGTCATGACTTTCAGCATACCTCGTTCATCTCGGTCACACCCTGATCTTTCATGACCAATAATTGCATCTACTCCATAATTTTCATTTCCATTATTCATCTTTGACTGCTGTTTTCAATCTTTCTAGCACTCTCCATTTAGTACCTCAACTCCAACACTTTTTTTATCCCACTGGCGTGTATATTCCAATTATCTCATCATCTCAGTATCCCTCACCCCCTCATGTTCTGCATTTCCTCTTTACCATAGTTCCTGACGGGAGAACACTCAGTGCTGGTCAAATCCTACTTTCTACCTGCTCCATGCCTGTACCTATATAGTTAAATATAACTGGAAAAAACATCCAGGAAAGAAATCCATAAGCATTAAGCAAGCCCTTGATAGTGGTTTTTACCAAGGTTGATTTTTCTCCCCCAGGGGCTATTTGGCAATGTCTGAGACATTTTGAATTGTCACAACTGGAGAAGAGGGTGCTATCACCATATAGTGAGTAAAGGCCATGGATGCTACTAAATATTTTATAAAGTACAGGGCAGCTCCCAATAATAAATCTGAAATGTCAAGAGTGCCAAGATTAAGAAACCCTATCCTAGAGCCTTGCGACTCAGAGTGTGGTGCACGGACCAGCAGCATCTACATCGCTAAGATCTTACTAGAGATTCTGAATCTCAGGCTGCACTGTAGACTTAACCTAGTCAGGATCTGCATTTTAAACAAGATTCCTGGGTGAATTGTATGTGCCTTAAAGTTTGAGAAGCCCCTTTTACACCATCTCGTCTCATAACACGCCTCCTTCCCTTCATTCTCGACTGTGCCTTGTTTGCTATGACACTGAGAACACAGAAACGCCCAGAAGATGTCTAGTACATTCTTCCACTCTCAATGTTTGTCACCCAACTATATCTGCACCCAGACAGTCTGCCTTCATTTCTGATGTTATGGATGCATAGTCTGCACTCACATCTAAGTCCAGCTCCTCCTCCCAGGTAGAAAATCACATCTTCTTTTGCTCACTGATGCTCATTGCTCCAATCATAACCTGCTTCCCCATGGCATCACTATTTCCTCACATCTCCTAGATGACTTCCATCAGCATACAAATAGTTGTATTTCACTTCTTAAAAACAACAACCAAAAAACAAAACAAAACAAAAATCCAGAACTCTCCCTCAAGCCTGCATGCTTTCCAGCTACTACTAGTTCTTTGTTCTGTTTTACACCCACCTTAGTCAAATTAATGAACTATATTGACTTTCCAATTTCTATATTTCTATTTTCTTTTGAACCTAATTCTACCAGACTTTTGTCTCAACCACTTCACTATAACTACTTTTTTTCAGAATCACTGACTGCCATAATTCTAAATTTAGTGGATATTTCTCAGTTCTGGTTTTACTTGATAATCAGCTGCATTTGACAAACATGAAGGAACATTTTCTTCTCTTAGGTTTAGGTTCTGCTCTCATGGTTCTTCTCCTATCTTACTGACCATTGTTTTTCAGTCTCCTTTCTGAGTTGGCCTCATTTCCCCCAACTTCTTAACACTGGAGCACCCCTAGGCTCAGTCCTTGGATGTCTCTTCCTCACCTACATTCTTGCTACTCAAAGTGCAGTCTGTGGAACCAGCAGTATCAACATCAATTGAGAGCTTGTTGTAAACACAAGATGTCAGGCCTCACTCTGAAACTTCTGACTCAGAATCTGAATTTTAACAAGATCCTTAGGTGATTCACACACACATTAACGGACCTACACCATTAGTTCTTAACCTTAGCTGCTCGTTTTATTTAAGCCAACCCATGTTTGTTGATGCCTTAAGTGACTCATTAGTTAATTGGCAACTTCTTGGTAGTACAGTCAGTTGATTCCTAGCTATTTCTAGGGGCTGAGGTGAAGGGGGTGGAGTCTTTTGGATGCTGTGTGGTGGCCATGCCTACCTCTCACTAGCCAGGCATCTGTTCTAGCTCTTCTATAGGTCCGACTATGTTGGTAGTTAGCAGATGTTGAATAACTTTCTCTGAGTCACTGAAACTAGTGCAAAAACCATGTTTTGGGAGAAGGGACACCCAGGTGTAATCCCAGCTCCATGATCTACTTCTGGGTAAGAGACTGGGTTCTGAAACTGGTGCTCTGGCATTCCCATCACTGAGCTGCAGCCCAGTGCTCAATACATACCATGCACTGAAGGCCCAGTGTTGTGCTAAACTCTTCCCAGGGGTACTTCAGTTAACCCTCACTATGGCTCTGAGAGGTAAAATGACATTAAAATTCTCATTCTATAGGGAAAGTGAGGTGCACACAGACAAAAAGCTTACTTAAATAAATGCTCATGTTCACACAGTCAGGAGATGGTAATGACCCATTTCAAACTCAAGCAGATGAACTGCATTCTTCATCCTTAGGCAACAATGCTCAGAGTGAGCATTTAATAGAGGGTCGCTGATGTTGTTTTTGATGGTAGTGATGATGTTGCCTTCTTATATGACTGCCTTCTCGACTTCCCAACTTCCTTGGGGTCTATGTCTATTTAAGAGCATGCTCCATTCCCTGCCCCCCAACAATTAATTATTGAAAACTGATGCGATGGCATACAGGGTTTTTCTCCAAGAAAAGTGAACCAGGCAGACATGGCTCCTAAATTCCTGGAATAGTTCAGTAGGGGAGATGTCCACGGAACAAAATGTGTCAAATGCGTACCACTGAAGTGCATACCATTCAATTGTGCACTGCCCAAGTGCATTCACCCAAATGCATGCATTCAAGAGTGCTGCGGAAGCTGATAACTGGGAGCTCTAACTGTGGGAGAACTGGGGGTCTGGAAGGCCTCTTAGGTCAGAAGAATTCTCTTGCTTTTTCCTTTCAGTGTACTGGGGAGGGAGGCCAGTATTTTTCTTAGGAGATTCAGAACAGTCTATCAGGGTTATTTTTATGTGAAATTTCTTATTTAAAAAAAAGAAAAGACAAAACAACTCAGGGGTTTTAGAAACTGTATGGCAGACCATTGGGAAAACTGAATTAGTGAAGTAGATTAAATATGAAAATGTGATAAAGGTTCTCAGTGGTTTTTATACAGGAGTTTCCTTCCATTTTGGAAACACCTGTTTTTCCATTCATGTAAAATTGCATCCAGTTTACTCTATAGCTACCCTGTTGTGACAGGTTTTGGGGTTGATGAAAAGATGCTCGGTGCTCATCCATTAGGCCCTTTGCCTCCAGCTGTTCCCAAATTCTAGATTGTTTCCTTAAAACAGAGTTTCATGTATACCATTTAGGGCCTTCTCCCAACATACAACTATGCTAGTGTATCACCCTAGATCTGTTTTAAAATTTTACATTTACTTAAAATGTTAAAATACTTAATCCAGGAGGATCAGTTGCTTTTCCATTAAATGAAGTTTTTCATTAAATGTTGTAGCTCTGTATATTATATTTCTACTTAAAAATATATGATTTGTAAAATATTTAGACTAGGAGACCACAGCACAAAACTAATTTATAACGTGTTATAAATAATAATGAAGTTTCCTAATTAGCAACTGTTTCTAAAAAAAAAGATATACCATGGTAGTTTATTTTTGTAGTCCTTTTTTAAAAAAAATCAAGTCATCAGCATACTTGAAATCCATATACCAAACTGGCAGAAAATCGAGATATTAATTTTATATGGGAGAGGAAAATCCCTAACGATTTCCATTTAAATGTCTACATCTTGGATTCCTGTCAGGTCCTGATTTAAAATCAGGGGGTCGATATTTTACAGCAGATTATAAGGCAGAATCCAGAGAATGAGATGAGACATTTTCTGATTCATATTATCTCCTTGATGAACCAAAGCCTTGCTTTCAGATTCATTTTCAGTGTGATTTCCCTGCTGGACACGTCCTGGATGCTGTGGTGAGAAGCCGGCAGGAAAACCCCAGGGAAGAGGTCAGAAATGATGCTATCAGAGAGAGAAATGTCACGGGACAAGGACTGAAAACTGCAGACAATGAGAGGGAGTGGGGAGGGGGGGAGAGGGAGGATTCACATGCAAGGGAGCGCAGTATAAGAAATAATCCGTGGAACATTGCCACCCTCGTGATCACTTTGGTTCCTCTTGCTTGAACCCTCTGTAAGCCTTCATTTGTAATTAATAAGAACTGCAGTTTTAAAAAGATTCAAGACTTATGTTTAATGTTGAAATATGAAAGAAAGATTTTGACCTTTCATCATCTCCAAAGAAAAAAGACCCACACAATTTATGTACAGTATATACTTTGGAATCAAAGTTCCTTTTATGACTTTTGGAGCTGATTATAAATAGAAGACAAGTCTAAACTCCCCAGATAATAACACAATGGGCAAAAATAACGCACCCTGCCGTTTAATCACTTGAGCCACATCATTATGGATGGTCAAGTAAGTGCTATTAAATTAGTCCTAAGAAGATGATGCATTGGAATTTGTGTAGTGGGGGCTGCTTTTGTATAGATGCAACTGCTGATCCATCAGTAATGGGCAAACTCTTTATGGTTGTTTTCCAAAGAGTGGCAGTGGCATGCACTGAGCCACCCACCCTCCCTAAGCCAGTCTCCCTTGAGACTAATGTATTAGTTATGGCTTTTCTTTTAAATGGTAATTCACACCCCCCTTACTTTACAAGTAGAGAACACATGAATTAAATATTATATGTCAGTGCTAGTACTCATTTGAGTAGGTTACTTAACAGAGAGTAGAGTTTTGATGGAGGTGAAAACACACTGGGAGGAAGAAATTAACTCTAAATTTGGTGATGAAGCCAGAAAGGCCAATTAAGATGCACAACTTGAAGCGTGTAGCCAACATGAGATGGAGAGCTTGACTCTTAATAAGTTTTCCACTGAAGAACATGTGGGAGGTGGTGGGGGGGTTCAAATAGAGATAAATAGCAATCTAAGACTGGGAAGCATCCTTAGAGACCATCATTTTTTTTAGATAGAAGCAGAACAGTTTATGTATGCAGCTGCTATTTACATGAATTCCTCCCACTGATGCCTGGGACTTTGGAAGACAGACCAAGAGATAGGAGGTAAGCAGCTGCTTGTGCAGATGTTGTCAATAAATAGGATTTGGAATTCTGATCCCTTATGTAAAAGCCTGTGCAAACAGTGACTTTCACCTGGGGATCTGGCGAAGAAGGGCATCTAACTGACCTCTAAATGCTGTTGTGTTCAGGGCTTATTCCTGAGCTTTCTTTATTATCTCCCTTTTCTCCCTAGGTGAACTCACCCAGTCCTGAGGATGTAAATGCAATCTATGATGATTTACTGTTTGTAAAGTGCTGAGAACTGTACCTCGTTCATAGTAAACATCATTGGTGTATTTGCTATTGTTATTTATTATAGCTAATTGCTTAGTTATTATTTCCACTTCCATGTTTGATAGGTATTTCCAAATGAAGTCCAAAATGGAATTGCAGGTTTTGCTGTTCCCCTAAACCAATCTCTCCTGTGTTGTTTTTTTCATCTCTGTAATAGCAGCTTGACCTAGTGACTCAGGCCAAAAGCTTAGAAATCGCTGTCAATTTCTTTTTCTCATACTCTTCACATCCAATTCATCAGCAAGGCATTCCGGTCAAACCTCTGAAATGGAAAACAAATCCATCCACCTCTCTCCACCTGCACTGCCCCATGCTTGAACAAGCCTCCCCCACCTCTTACCTAGAGGACTGCAGAAGCCTTTTCCCTGTTCTCTTTGCTGCCATTTTTCCACTGTAATCCATTCTCTGTAGAGTAACCAGAAGGATCTCTTTAAAATATGAATAGGGGTCAGGCTTACAACTCACCAATGACTTACCAGTGCATTTAGCATAAAATTGAATATCCTGTTATAGTCCATTTGGGCTGATATTACAAAACTGACATCGACTGGGTGGCTTGAACAACAAACATTTATCTCTCACAGTTCTGGGGGCTAGAAGTCCAAGATCAAGGTGCTGGTAGATTTGGTGTCTGGTGAGAGCCCACTTTCTGGCTCATAGCAGTGTCTTCACTTGGCAGAAGGGGAGATCTCTAAGGGTCTTTTTTTTTCAATTTTAGTTTATTCAGTACATTTTCCATCCTTTATTCCCATTCCAGCCCACCCACCCATCCCTCCCCTCCTCCCTCCCCTTTCCAACCCCCCTAGTTTTGTCCATGTGCCCTCTATATTTGTTCCTGTAAACCCTTCCCTTCTCCCCTGAAATTCCCTCCCCTCTCCCCTCTGGTCACTGACAACTTGTCCTCTATTTCAGTGTCTTTTGTTATATTTTACTTGGTTCTTTGTTTTGTTGTTTAGGTTCCTGTT